>OX463785.1:20709565-21909565 GCA_949825025.1 Siphlonurus alternatus | reverse complement strand
GAGGTACAGGAGACCCAGAAGGTGAGACAGACGCGCTCGAGTCTGTCTTATCTCAACTATCCGCATGGAGGAAGTTAGATAGACACTTGAACTAGCGTGCACGAATAGTTTAACTGCAAGTATACTGCATTCGAAATGTGGCTATACTTTATTAACATGGCCGAATCAAAAAATTTCGAATGTCTTACTGCAAATTCTGATTTTAAATGGACAACCTTAATAATTTTTTATTTGGAAAGAGGCAAATTTTGTTCAGATTTTCTTGAATCCTCTAAGTCGTGCTGCAAAATGCTGTGACGTCATAGACATCATGCAAATATTTAACACGCAAGCATAGAAAAATGTGTTGCATGTCTATAACATCAAAGCGTTATCCCCCCCCCCTGCCAATTTTGAGAATGTTAAGGTAAAGATAACGCCGAACAGCTGATCGACGTAATGCCCTTTGATTAACATGTAAACCTTAGCAAATTCACAAAAATTCTGAAATTTTTTTGAGAGGCAGATATTAGTGCCTAAAAGCCATAGAAAAAATTTCAAAACGATTTAAAGAGCCGATTTTTTTTAATTAATTTTTTTAATTTTCAGCATAGGGCTTTCCCATGGAGAGCCAAACTAAAAAATTAATTTAAAAAAAGGAGCTCGTCAAATGTTTTTGAAACTTTTGCTATGGCTTTTAGGCACTAATATGTGCCTCTCAAAAAAATTTCAGAATTTTTGTCAATTTGCTAAGGGTTACATGTTAATTAAAGGGGATTACGTCGAACAGCTGTTCGACGTTACTGTTCGACGTTATCTCTACCTTAAAAGGTTCAAAAAATCTGAAAAAAAAATTGACAGTAAATATGTAATAAAAAAAATCATGAAGGTTAATCCTTAACTGCATACAGCTTTACTATATGTAAACTGAGAAAATAGAGCAATCTAAATAAGTATTGTTAGTAATATAAATATAGTCATCTTGCAACAATATCGGAATGAATTTTTTAATAAGAATTATGAATGCTTTACAATGAATATATTTTACATGGTGAATTCGGTATGAATGAATATATAGAACATTATAGTCAAAGGCGTCAAAGCTTATATAATAGTATGCTTGGATTAAAGTTATTAGTCTTATAGATCATATACGTGATATGTAATGTATTGTAGCTTATTAAATTCTGTTTTTGTAATTTATTGTTATGTGAAAAATTATACTAATTAATATAATTTTATTTCCTGTAGTATGAATTAATAAATATTGTAGTTATATTTAGAAATTGGAAATTTATTAGCGCAAAATTAAATTTATGCAAAAATCTCTTGTCATTTATATAAATTTCAATTCATAATTTGAACCCCACAAAAAAAGTTATTTGTTAATAATTAATTGAACCTATTTAATGGCAATATCAGAAGAATTGATTATTATTTTGGCGTGTCAAAAGTCAAATTTTTCTCATTAAGAGGTCAATTTTAAAATGCCCCATATCAATATTCAGGAATTCAGGTCAATTTACCTTTCAATAAAAAAATCTATATATGTCGAAGAAGTTTTTTGTATCACAATGATTTAAAAATAAATTCATCCAAAAATGTTTAATCTCATCACAATACATTATCTGAAGCTCAAAGGATAAAGTTAGTAATGTCTCGATGTATACATGTTATGGTTCTTACGTTAAAATTCCCCAGGGGGGCCTTCAAATAACACGAATTACAACAATCCTAAAATTAAGACAGTCTTAGCGTATTCTTTATTGTTGCGCTAAGACAGTCTTAGGCTAAGTTTACGTTAAGTGGTGTTATTTTAAGACCCCCCAGGGCTGTATTATCAAAATGTTGCATGGGCTAATTTTTTACGTTACCCACAGAACGACATGGGAGGACCCTCATCACATCGAGGGGCCCAGGGGGGTCGCGCGGACCGCTGGGGTGACATCTACGCAAACATGCCCGTCAAGAAAATGGTAGCCCTGTACGATTACGACCCTCAAGAACTGTCACCTAACGTTGATGCAGAGGTGAGTACGTCTATAGAAGTGAGTTGGGGTCACGGGTTCGAATCCGGATCTAGGAGAGATTTTTTTTTACAACTTTTCTAGGGTTCAGACTTGTGCCTTGCATCAATCGGGCTTCTTGCTACAGGTTTCCATAGTTTCCTGTTGCTAACCCAAGTAGATAAGCTGAATATACAAAATATAATCTTGCCTTGATATAAAATTTGCATCGTCTTATATAGATTTGCAAACTATTTTTACAATCATTTATTATAAAATATAATATGTAACATAATATACAACGTACAGTACAATCGGTTCATAAGAGATTTTCTGTATGATGCGTGGAATCGGTGGAATATTATCATAAATTGAGTTTTAATTAATATTGTTTACGAAAATATTGCTTGGTATCCAAATTAAAGAAAACTCGATACTAAGAGAGAAGAGAATAATAGTTTTATTAATTTAAAAAAAAAAAATGAAAAAATTTTTTAAACCATTTATATTTTGTTTGTTAAATAGTTTTTTATAAATATTAATCTGAAAAATAATTATTTTGTTAAGTTTCGTATTTTGTGATTTAAGTTAAAATTTGTTAAAAATTTATTTAACATTTTAATATCAATGAAAACAATATAAAAATTAAATAATATATTTTAAAGTATTTAATTATTATGAATAGCTTTGTATATTATGCCCAAGAAAGCAAATACAGTAGTCATGTGGTCACTCACATGCAATCATTATACTGATTATACGTAATCAACACAAACAGAAATGAATTGAAGCGTATATCTAAAAAATAATAAAATTATAAATAAAAGGAGTTTTGATGGTTCTTTAATGGTGAATTTTTACAATTTTTAAACCAGATTTGTTTTGTTTAATGAAGTGAAAAAAAAAATCAATATATAATTTGTTTATATATGTACCTTCCGGTCTTCCATGAGGCAGCCTAACTTACAAGGGCATAACGTCAGCGCAATCAACTCTATTTGCAAGTACATGATATTTTCCATGCACCCAAGTGTACCTATACAAATACATGACATTTTCTATGCACCCAAGTGTACCTATACAAATACATGAAATTTTCCATGCACCCAAGTGTACCTATACAAATACATGACATTTTCCATGCACCCAAGTGTACCTATACAAATACATGACATTTTCTCTGCATCCAAGTGTACCTATACAAATACATGAAATTTTCTCTGCACCCAAGTGTACCTATACAAATACATGACATTTTCTCTGCATCCAAGTGTACCTATACAAGTACATAATGTTCTTGGTGGTCCCTACTGCAGGTGGAGCTTTCGTTCAAGACGGGTAACATAATCTACGTGTACGGTGAGATGGATGATGACGGTTTCTTCATGGGGGAACTGGACGGAGTCCGAGGTTTGGTGCCCTCAAACTTCCTAACTGAGAGTACCCAAGGAGACTTCCACGACTATGATCGTGGGCCTAGAGGGGCGAGGGGACATGGCCCAGGGGCCCGTGGGCCTCCACCACCACCAAGAGGACCTGGGGACCCAAGGGATAGGAGGAAAGGTAAGAAATCATATTTATAAAAAAAATGAATATTTTATTAGAACACAAATTATAATACATGTGATATATAAGATTTACTAGTGATTAAATGAAATTACATTGATTTATTATGCTATTCTTAGTGATATTATAATTACAACAGCATAATTAAAAAAAATATATATTATTTAAAAAAATAAACACATGATACATTAACAGATCAATTTAAAATTATTTTCAAATTTAATTCATGTATTTGTTATGTTTGAATTTTTTTTATAATAAAGAATTTACTGTAGAAATAGAGTAAATATTTATGTTTCAAATTTAAAAATATGAAAATGACATACATTTTAAACATTCATATTATAGTGGTTCACAAATTTCGCTGCTACAAAGATACTGTATATAATAATTACTAGTAAATCTTATTATGTACTATGAGGTTTCTTTCAAAATAACATAACAGAGTAGTTCTTGGCTTTTTCAGTAACTTGGAAAAAATCACCTTAATTTAATCTGAATTCAAGGTAATATGATTCTGTTATGATCACGGAAATTAATCATTTTGGAAGATTTGAATACTTTTTGTTTGATTAGATGAACCTATAACAGCAATCTATAAACAACGATCTTGAATTAATTACATCATATAATTTGTTGTAGTACAAGTTAAATTTGAATGAAGCCTCAAATTTCAACATATTCATGCATATTTTCATACTTAAATTCATTATAGAAAAATATCATCAATTTTATAATACACTTCCTGTAACTCTATTAGATACTTTATAATAATTTTATAAATCCAAATATTGTAGTAAACACCATACACTGTTAGTATTTATAATTAAAATGTGTAATCTTTTGTAGATACCTATTTTACCAACCAATATATACGTGAAATATCCTATGACCTATGTTATATCCTTTGTTTTAGTAATATTTAAAAAAATATATCCCTTAACCAAAATGTGTTTGAGCTGGCTCGAATTTTTAACCAATTCCTTTTTTTTTTTTCTTGTATTTTTATCAACCCGATTGCAGGCTTGGTACTTCAACGCTAGATTAAAAAAAAAATACCCCAACCCCCTTCTATAATAAATAAATCAGGTCAGCCATTTATGTTGCTTTTCTTAACCCTTCTTGTATTGGGCTGCTCGCTACTGTATTTGTTGTGCATTTTTGTCCTTTTTTTGTTATACATAAACGTATTTTTATGTTCATACAAAATAAATAATGAAATTTTTACTATACATTTTTTTTTACACTTATAAATAGCTTGATTTTTTGAATTAATTTTAAAATAAATCAATAATTTTTTAATTTATTATAAATTATGTAATATAAAAATATTTTTTGGCTTGATCCTGAATTAGGTTTACAAATTAATATGTAATTAATTACCAATTACGTTTATTTTATTGGTGCTATTATAATTAATTGTAATTTACAAAAAAACTGAAACGTCGACCCATTATTTACATTAATTAAAATTGTTCAATAAATTAATGAACAATAATTAAAAAAAATAGAGGAAAATAAAGGACGAAAAATGAAAAATTTAATGCTGCATTTTGATCTGTAAATAGAGTAATTAGCTAATTATTAGAGGTCATGATTATGCATGAATTATAACAAAGTATTGTTGCTTTTATTGCTGATTTTTTTTTCATGCTTTTTGACAGTAATATTTTAGGCATTTAATAGTAATTAATAAAATGGTTAATTCTTACATATTTTCTTCAAATATACATGTTTATATGTTAAGATTTTGAATTACATCGAAAAGGCTCTGCCATGATTGTGAAGAAATTAAGATTTTTTTAAAGTAAAGGTCTTTAGGGACAACAAGTATTTTTCTCTTTAATAAGTGATGGTTGCATAATTTAAAAAAAAAAATAATTTTTGGCGTCAGGAACTAACTAAAAAAAAAAATAAAATATTGAAGCACTTCGTTGAAACAATAATTCATTTAAATTGTCAAATTGAAAAATATATGCATGTATATGACAGAGACCCTACAGAGACCTCCGTGACATATGGCCAGGGATTTGATCAGAGTTTCGCTGTTTCTGAGAGTGGCGGCGCTGCTAAATGTTCGGCACGGCCCGGTTCTTGCTGGCTGAAATTGCCCACGCA
Organism: Siphlonurus alternatus; assembly: GCA_949825025.1. Lineage (NCBI taxonomy): Eukaryota > Metazoa > Arthropoda > Insecta > Ephemeroptera > Siphlonuridae > Siphlonurus > Siphlonurus alternatus. Next base: position 21,903,896 of record OX463785.1, on the reverse strand, counting down.
GCCAGCGAGAACCGGGCCGTGCTGCTGCGATTCAGTGGCGCCGCCACTCTCAGTTACAGTGAAGCTCGGATCAGCTGGTCAAATTTCTGGCCATGAGACACGGAGGTCTCTGGGTATATGGCTAGCAAATATATATAAATTTATTTGTTCCGAATAATTATTGTTTGAACGTTTAATGATTTTTCAGTTAAAGCGAATTTTAAATAATAATTAGAATAAACTTTAAACTTCCTTTAAAGTAATATTAAATAAGTATTAATCGTTTTTAATTATACATTTTTTAAAATACAGTATACTACTTATGTGCTATTACATTGATTGTAAAAATAAATAAATAATTTCAATTAACCTGGTAAAAGTTAGTTAAAAATATTTAAAAATGTTATTATTATATTTACTTTGAATACCCATGCGCATGGAACCCATTTTGCGCAACACAAATATATCAAATGAAACTTTTTCTTGTAAATAACTTAAATTACAAATTATTTAATTTTACATTGTTTCTTCACTTAAATCCACATAAATGAAAAATTTTTATTGCAGAAATGAAATAGAGGGCACCAAATTATGCTTCTCTAAATTTTTTTTCAGATTTTTTTGAGACCCGGAACTATTTTTAAATACTTATTGAAAGTCCTGTGATTTCAGTTGGCACCTCTGAATTCTTAATAAAAAGGATAGAGACTGGATGCCTATTGACGCCTCCAGGGGGCGTGGCCGCACTTTCAATAATTATTTAAAAATAGTTCTTGGTTTCAAAAAAATCTGAAAAAATTCAGAGTAGCATAATTTGGTACCCTCTATTCATTTCTGCAATAAAAATTTTCATGTATGTTGTCCATTATTAATTTTCCATTCATTGAAAACCCTACATTAATTAATTCAAATGTGACACTATATAATTTAAAACAAAACTCGTACAATATAAAAATGCAGAAATAAATTTTACATTTTATATTATTTCCAAAATTATATTCCTCTAATTAATTAATTAATAAAAAAAAAACAATTCTACATTGACAATAACTAAAATGTACGATAATAAAAAATGACCAACTTTCTGTTCCTATATATATATGTGCGTGTTATTTGTCGAATCTTAATAATTTCTATTATATTATCTTCTCTAATAAATGTGTTATATATTATATACTCTCTATCCTATCTATATATTTTTTATATATTATTATCATCGTGCGTTCGCTAGATCGTTAATTATTATTATTACTCTTTTTTTTGCAAATAATGCCAGCTCTATATTATTATATATATTAAATAAATTTCTTCTTAATGGTTTTTATGTTTCTATGTTGATGTGTATGTGTATAGTGGGTTAAAAAAATTAATAAAATTATATGGATATTTTTTTTAATTGAAACTTATTTTGTATTAAATTTGTATTTTTCAATAGGTACACTATTAAAAATAAATTTCTGATCTAGCCATGTTGAAGTATAGACGGATTGGATATTTTCTTTTGAATCTAGTGTACAATTGCAATAGGTATACACTTAATTAATAATATTAAGTTTCCAATTTGGCAAGTACTAATCTGATATTAAACAAAATTTGAAAGGTTATTATTATTTTTTTTTTGCTTAACAAATTGCCTAACCTAAAGGCGAGATGATAGTTTAATTTTTATTATTTTAGTAAAGAAGTGAATAAAAGCACTACTTTAAAAAAAAACTTTCATTTTTTAATTTAAAGTTAACATAATCAATATTTAAAGTTCAGTTATTAAGTAATTTAAAAAAATCAAATCAGTATAAAGGAATTATAATATGATTTGGTAAAAGTTGACATACAAAGAAATTTCAATTAAAAATTCCATATAATTTTTTAATAAAAGTTATTTAATAATTTCTCTATTTCATTATATTTAATGTATTCATTATTCAATCTATTATATACTCAATAGATGATAATAATTGAATAAAAAAGAGAAATATTATAATAGCAACAGTCTGACAAACAAAATAATTGGACCGGAAATGACCGGAATTATTTCCGGAAAGAAAGTTCGTATTCCCGCCATATAAGAAGCCGAAAGTGAAATTCCCAGTTGTTCTTATTTTTATTTGGAATTTGAAATTTTGCGAAGATGTTTCTAATAATAATATTGACTTATATCCAAAATTTCAATCTCAGATATAAAATTGGAAGACTACAAACTTTTCATTTTCGGCATGAATAAATAAAGAAATTTGATTCTGTATTTGAAATCTTAACTTTCCCAGATTTTTCACCTCTGAAAAAAATTGGAGAGGCACAGAAATCTTGCACTTTCTGCAAATTCCGGTCCAATAAATTTCTTTTGTTAGACTGTAAAATATAATACTGTTGAGTGTTGGGTGTACTTCTAATTGTTGTATGCATGAAAATATTTTTCTTTTTTTGTTTAAAAAAAAAAAAAAATGAAGAAAATTGGAAAAAGAATGAGAGATTTATATTTGCTAGGAAAGTATTATTCTTATTTTTTTTTTCTAATTGTGGTAAAATCTCTTTGCTAGATTCCTCGATGAATCCACAATACCCTCCTCCTCAATTAGGTAGACAACGACAGGTGAGTTTCAAGCACGAGTTTGTTCGTTTCTTTTGTCATTTAAACGCACATATTATCCTCCTTCAGCTTTTTTTTTATTGTTATTTGTGTTATTGTTGATAAGTTTCATACCAACCAAACCTCAAAGATTTAAAAAAAAAGAGATTATTTACTAAAATTAGATACAGAATCTAAAGTATAATACAAAGGAAGAAATTTTACAAATCCTTATAATTTTACATCTTGAACTCATCCTTACCACTTCTAAACCATCTCGAAAATATACCATTTCTTCCTTGCTTTAAAGTGAGAGTGAAATTAATATATTTCTTGCCTAATAAGAGGAAAGAATACATAATCTCTTCATTTGATCACTTTTTTCCTCAAAAATTGTGCAAAATTGAAGAAAAAAAGACGAAGAGAGACGTTAAAAATGAATAAAAGATGAAAATTATTATATCTTACGTTAGAGTTATAGATTTTTCAATCATAAACCTCATTCTACAGGTAGCATAAGGTTCAATAATTTGAACAAAACTTCATGACGTTTAACAACACACTCTCATTCTGAGGTGATAATGGAGTATTGACCTCAATTTTTTTTTATTGCAGAAATGGATAGAGGGTGAAAAGTTATTCCACCCTGATTTTTTTCAGATTTTTTAGAGCCCGGGAAGTATTTTTAAAAAATTATTGAAAGTCCTTTTTGTGACGTCACGCGGCGGCAAGTCCTATCTTTTTCTTAAGGAGCGGCGTCTCGTGACGTCACAAAAAGAACTTTCAATAATTTTTTAAAAATAGTTCCCAGGCTCTAAAAAATCTGAAAAAAAATCAGGGTAGCATAACTTTGCACCCTCTATCCATTTCTGCAATAAAAAAAATTGAGGACGATACTCTATTTGCGATAAAATTTACTTAAAAATGTTAAGAGATAGAAAAATAATTCTAATGACAACAGTCAAATATTTTTTGCTTTAGCGTCTAGTTTTTCTCTAGTCTCGCGTCAATTTATAGATAAGGTTTAAGATTTCCAATCAACATAAGGTTTTAGTATGGAGCATAAAACTTCGGGATGTATATGCTACTATAAGCGTCACATATGATATTATTGGTAAATTATCTGAAGCAATGCCGTTGATCTTTAATTATCTGAACTTTTAAAATGATCAAGTGTGGTGATTTGAGGAAAACAAACGTGTTTGTGTGACTATTTTACATGCATTATTTAGAAACGTGGTGAACTTAAACTTACTTGGAATTGGTGCTCTTCTTAACTCCCACAAAATAAAACCTATACAATAATCAGAAAAATTGTATCTTGTAATACCGGCTTTAACACATCTGCATTTGAGCTGCAGTTTCAGTAAATAATGCAAGTGTAAAATTTGTGCTAAATTGGTTTTCGTCGTATTTGTAAAGTCCTCAATCATTGACAAATTTAAAGACATGCAGTTTTTAATGAAGAAAACTTATTGACATACACGAAAAAAAAAAAAAAAAAAAAGAAAGAGTAAAAATGACCACCAATATAGAATGACTGATTTATTTATTTTTTCGTCGGAATCACTCGGGAGTACTTCGGCTCTTGTCGGCCAATGATATCCTTCGTTACAAACTTTCTACCAATGACTGAGAGCGTTACAAACACGACGAAAACCTAGTTAAATGTGACGTGCAGTGTTATTTCTACCATAGCACCCTGGAAAAGGAATTCTAGAATGCTATGATTCTACGACTCTTCTTTAAAACTCAATCTGAACTAATTATCTTGAGGTGGTTGGTGTGTGACTTGTCCCTTGGCTGTGTCTCCTCTCTCTGCTTCCCGCCTGTTTGTTGTCGTCTATCAATGGTCTTGGCTTACTATGATTTTTTGCATGCACCCTTCATTAATTTCTTCTCTACAGTTGGCTCATTTGATTCAAATTATATTTAAAAAAAAAAATAGCACATTATATGATTACTGATTAATATTATGACTATAATATATCTTTAGTTCTTAGGTTTCCAAAATGATACTGAGAATTTATTGTTTGTAATTAATAATTTAAATCTACTGGTGGTATTTGCGTAAAATCATTTTTTAACCTATTAGTTATATAATTTAACGTGTACATTTTAATTTTATGCATACACGATTCCTGAAATTTTTATTTTACGTTTGGATAAAGCACATTCAATAATGATAATGTATTGTCAATTTTTTTCATTTTTTTTAACACTACAACACCTTGAAAACCGAAGGGAAAGATGCTGTGACGTCATAGTCATGTCTTTTCATATACTTAATATGTGTTAAATATTTAAATGTCACAGCGTTTTGCAGCATGATTTAAAGGGTGTTAAGGCGGATTCAGATGGCGACAACGGCGATGCGACGCGATTTTGACGTAAAAGCTGTGAAATTCTATGCGGCGGCGAATTCGCCGGTAATCGCGTTAATTACGATGCTCTTTTTCTTTTAATCGCCCAATATGGCCGCCAATGGATGTTACAGCAAGTGCGCATTATTTGAGTCGCGTCGCTTGCCATGGTAAAAATTGCCATGTGAATCCACCTTTAGAGGGTTAAAAAATTGAAAATAATTAAAAATACACAATGAAGTATCGACACTATCGACCTCAATTTTTTTATTGCAGAAATGAATAGAGGGTGCAAAGTTATACTACCGTAATTTTTTTCAAATTTTTTACAGCCCTGGAAGTATTTTCAAAAAATTATTGAAAGTCCTTTTTGTGACGTCACGTGGTGGCAATTCCTATTTTTTTCTTAAGGAGAGGCGCCTCGTGACGTCATCTAAAGGAATTTCAATATTTTTTTAAAAATACTTTCAGGGCTGTAAAAAATCTGAAAAAAATTAGGGTAGCATAACTTTGCACCCTCTATCCATTTCTGCAATAAAAAACTTGAGGTTGATGCTCTGCATTCAAGGTCCTCTATCCAAATGTGTAATAAAAATTTCAAGAAGGTTATCGCTAAATAATAATAATAAATTATATGATAATAATAATTAAAAACTATAATCAATATGTAATAGAAGAATATTAATAAAAATTAATGTAATTACATAATGTGCTACTACTTTCAAACTGGTTAATATTGACGAACCAGCAATCTCGGTTACTATCAATGAATGATAAAAACACGTACACACACAAACATGGAAATTTTAATCACAGCAATTTTATAATTATTATCCCCTAATATATTAAATTATTTTTTTTTTATCATCATGTTATATATCCCTATCCAATTTAAATAAATTATGTTGCATATTTTTATTATTAATTCAACGCACGAATGCATAAATTTATTATATTTATATAATTAGTAAAATTTGGCACCTTAAAAAATTTTATGCAGTTTTTTTTTTCACTCGATTAATTATTAAGAATTATTATTTATTATATACGATTTTTTTACGTATAACTTTTGCGTCGTTTAATTATTAACAAATCAATTATTAATGATTTTTTTTTTTTTAAAGGGTGGTATTGGCAAAAATTGAAATTATATTATAAGCATGATATTTCGCAAATATTTAAAATGCATGCATATTAATTTAATATAAAAATATTCACCAGTATTTAGTTATCATACATTTTTCATAAAAAATATATCATCATAATAAAATTATTGTGTGTATATATCAGAAAAAAAAAAACGTTTCTATGACATGTATTAACTTGTAATTGTACTGTAAATCATTAAAAAATGTCTGTAAATAATTATATAGATACCTCGTTTCCATATAGATATCACCAAGACCTGATATAGTAATTCCTGTCAAAATAACGAGCCTGATTTAATAAAATATTTTAGATTCAACTTAATTGATATAACATTATATTTTCATAGGTATTTTTACTTTTGATTTTAGACTTATTTTTAAAGTGTAGTTTTTTTAAAGGTCATTATTAAAAAAATAAGAATTTATCATAGAAATTTTATAATAGCAGAAATTAATTTTTTTATAAAAAAATAATTAAATTAACTGTAAAATAATTATAGTTTTATATAGTATGAACATAGAGATTAATCATAGCTTTAGTATTTTTAATTTAAATCCAAAAATAATTAAAAACGTAAGCGATTCAGCAAGCGTTAATGAGCGATTTAAGAAGAGTTATTATGAAAATCACTTTCTATTTTTAAAACGCTTCTTAAGGGCATTGGGTGTAGCACCGGTAGTTGGCAGCACTGACGTATCTTCACCATGTTAATTTTTGATCATTGCTCCTCGGTGTAATTTTTATGCTAGAGCTAAGCTGATTGCTGTAGTATCAAGATAATTAGTAGCCCAAGTGCACAATTTGGCTAAATAAAGCCTGATTTAAAGAAAAGTATTTTTTAGTAATTTTTTTAAATTTACATGCATTTTTCTAAAATATAAAAAAATACTTTTCTTTAAATCAGGCTTTATTTAGCCAAATTGTGCACTTGGGCTACTAATTATCTTGATACTACAGCAATCAGCTTGGCTCTAGCATAAAAATTACTCCGAGGAGCAATGATCAAAAATTAACATGGTGAAGATACGTCAGTGTTGCCAACTACCGGTGCTACACCCAATGCCCTTGACGCTGCTAAAATCACTTCTTAAATATTTCTGCTACTATAATAACCCCTATTAATTTTTATTAAAATAATACAAAAATAAATATTAATGTTTTTTTAATTTTTTTTTTTTTGCAGGAGGGGTCATATCAACAGGTTCCGGGGGGAATTCGGGGGAGAGGAGGGGGGCAGGGAGCTCAACGAGGGAGAGGTGGTAGAGGGGGACAATGGGGGGGCAATCAACCCCCTGGAGTTGGAAGAGGTCAAGATGAGTGGGGGCAAGATACAGCCGCTGTTAATAGGAACGCCAACAACTCTACATTAGACCAACAACAACAACAACAAACTCAACAACAACAACAACAACAACAACAAAGCACAATAACAACAAATACTGCATCTTCAGCAAAACCATTAAAAGGAATTCCTCAAGTTGTTCCAGATTTTGTAATACCAAATAAAGAATCTCCTACTACACATACTGCTCCTCCTAAATTCCCAGATGCTCCAAATTTTATGCAAAAATTTACAGAAATAGCTGGTGTAGCAGGAGCAGAAGGAGATAATTTAATTTCTAAAGGAAAAGAACTAATATTTAAAAAGTTTGGTTTAGGTAATTAATTTAATTATTTGTAAATGATTATATGATAATAATAATGAAGAAGAAAAATTGATACGTGAAGAGCATATCAGATGTTTAATAAAAAGAATGTGAAATAAATAGTGATCTATATTAGGTAGTGATTTAATAAATACTACGCCAAAAAATAATAATAATATAATAATTAATTGAAAAAAAGATAACTTGTTTTTGACGTAAAATATTATTAAAAAGATAAAAATGGCACAAAAAAATTATATATAAAAAAATGGAATGTTTGTTCTTTTTATTTGAATGTTTGTTACAAAATTAAGTCGATGATTGTAAAATGTGAAAATATCATTAGCTTATTAAAAATTATATGATATATAATACAATATAATATAATGCACTGTATCTACAAAAAAAAAATCTTTCCGCATAAAAACAAAAATATATTATAATATCTTTCTATTCATAATCTTCAAAAAAAATAATCATTAGAAAAAAAAATGGAACAAAGAATTTAATAATATATAATGTAACAACCATATATTAGGCTTTTTGTATTTGAAAAAACATGTTATAATTCAATTTTGGTAGCAAAAATATTAATTAAACACCCAATTACAAAATTTTCACAACCCCTTTAGAAATATTAGTAATTTAACCTTCTAAAAACTTGTAATACATCTATATATAATATTATGTACAATTTTAAGAAATAATCTAGAAACTTTTGTTATTGGGTGTATTTTAATAATGTTTTCATTTGAAATCTTTGTACGAAAACAAAAATTAACCTGCTACTAAAATGAATTGCATCTCAATATCACAGTATAATATTAAACAAATCATATTTTAATCAATAAAAAAATTTAATTCATAAATAAAAAGTATAATATTTAAAATATATGATGAAAAAAAAAATTGGAAATAATGTAAACAAAATTATAATATAAAATAAAAATTAAATTCCATTAAATGTTCCACTCCTCTTATCTTTCAGATGCTATGAAAATTAAATATATTAATTCACCCAAAACAATATTAAGAAAATTTAAAAATAGTCATTGTTCAAAATCAATTGTATTTGGTAACAATATGGGATATTATTTATTAATTAGGTACAAGTCAAAAGCATTGACCAATACACTAATTTCTTGAAAAGACAATTTGAAAAGTATATTTTTAAATAGTTTATTATTTAAATTATTACAAAACTATATTCAATGAATTAAAATTTCGAAATTATAAACATATTTTTGTCAAAGCTTCTATTATACAGTATATAAAATATTAGCATGATAATATAACTTTAATAAGCATAATTATAATAGTAAAATGTTGCTTTTTTTAATAAAACTATTAGTATTTTAATTCTTTGAATATAATAACATAATATCCCAAAAAATTACAGAGAAAAATGCCTCACATACACAATACGTAAACAAACATAAGAGGCAAAAATAAAAACTATAATTAAATTATAATTAATTATGATTGTAATTATAATTAATTGATCTAGTCATAATATTTACTTGACTGACAAAGCTGGGAACAAAGTGAATCGTATGAATAAATGTGCGTGTTTAAATAGCTAATAAAATTAAAAAATAATTAGCTAAAACGAAAAAATAATAATAATAATAATGAAAATCTCTTTTTCATGCATGCAAACCAAATATCCTGTTCTCATATTTGAAACTATAAATAATTCAAAAAACACTATCATTGGTTAATTGCCTTATTAAATAAAACAATGTATTTCTCCTCCCTCTTTGTAAAAAAATAATACTTTTCATTCTTGTTAAACTGCACAAAAAATATGTAATTATTTGCAAAATCGTCCTATAGTTTCTTAATTATTGTAAATATAAATTATTTATTTGGAAAGGGCATTATTAATATTATGTTAAAATCAATTATTATAGGCTTTTTCATTAAAAAAACATGACAAAAAATTGTAAATTCAGAAATTAAAGTTTTAAATATTGTCCTTAATATACTTGTCATAATTAAGAATAAAAAACTTTCAAGAAAATTTGCTATTGCAGAAATGAATAGAGGGTACCAAATTTATCCTGATTTTTTGTTCAGATTTTTCCGAGTCCTTGTTTTTTTTTTTTTTTTTTTTTTTTAAGTATTGGCAGTGCGGTGAAGCCCCCTGGGGCGTTTGATCCTTAATAAAAGGAAAAGGCCTAAACGCTTCAAGAGGGCGTTGTTGTACTATCAATATAAATTTTATAAATAGTCTCCTGACTCAAAAAAATTGGATCGAAAAAATATATTGTAGCATAATTTGGAACCTCTATTTATTTCTGAAATATAACATTTTTCGTGTATTATATTAAAAATCTTGTACATTCCATTCCTTCTTTTAATTTTTCATTGTTTTTCACGGAAAAACTAAAATATTATAAATAATATAAAGCCACATTACACTTTTTCAAGCTTCTCGCAAAATATACATTAGTCAAAATATAGGCTTAATATATTATATAATAATAATAAAAATTGTGGCTTAATTGAATTCATTTTTAAACTTCAATACATTAATATTTTGGGACCAATAACCCTGCAATTATTGGTTAAACTTCCTATCATATTTTTTTTTTAATGCCCTTTCAAAATAAATAATACACAATATAATTTATTTCACTACTTCATACATTATTCATGTGCCTTTCTTTCTTGTTTCAAAAACTATATATGATAATATTAAAGAAAAAAAAAAAGAACTTCATCGTTGCATGAAAATAGAATAAAAATACTTCATATTAAAAATAATAATAACCCTTGTAAATATTACAATGAAAATTATAATGATGCTTCTTTTCCTTTTCAACAATATACAAAATAGCAATTGATAACTGTTAAACAATATATGATAAACATCCTTATATAATTAAAAAAACAACAACACAATAACCATTGATCTTATTCGAGTTTCCCCCCAAAAAAATAATTTTTCTTCCTTGTAAAAAACGGAAATGCAAAAGTTCTGCTATATTTCTAAAATTTAATGAAAAATGAATATACAGTTTTTTAAGCCTTAGATTACGTTGCAAAATTTATTACTTTTCTGTTTGATTTTATTTATTCTTTAGTCTCTAAAACTAACCGGAAATAAGTTAAATGAAGTCTCTTCCGGGCGTTAACTATATAAGGCCTTAAAAACTGTCCCATGAGTAACCGGAAGTGCAATACTTTTGGTGTTTCTACAATTATACACTTCAAAATGTTCCGGCAAACTATTCTATTTCCGGGCGTATTTTTTAATTTGGTCTTTGTGAAAAAACGGAAACCACGGTTGAGCAAAGTTTAAAATTTTATTGGTGAAATTTAAACATTGTACTTCCGACTACTTCCGGTTCAAATATATCATAGAACATGTCCAAGTTTTAATTTTTATAACTATATTCATTGGCATTTAATATTTGGGAATTTACTTTATATTCTTTCAAGTTTTTTATAGTAAAAATTATTATAATTTTTTATCAACAGCTCTTATTTTTCTTCATCAATTATTTATTATTAATTATGACAGCATGATGTCATCATGCGATTGAAATTTAATTTCGTATATTTTATTTGTTGCATTAATCAATTTACGATAAATTTATATTTATTAAAGCAGTTTATTTAAAACTAAAACTTGGTACTGTAAATAAATTTAATCGGAAGATTATTTATTTTTAAAACAAACCCCACACTACATAAAAATAAAATATAGTGCATACAAAAAAATAAGCAGTATAAAATAAATTAGTAAATATGGGAATAAAATTTTGTCATTTAAGAATTTTATACGTCTCTTGTTTAAAAATTATATCCCATATTTTCAAGTGTAAAATAATATAATATATCATCACCTTTAATGAAAAAAAAAAAAAAAAAACGTGTTCTCTCTTCAAAAATGAAAATATATAAAAATTTGTATACTATTCGCCAAATAGAAATAATACTGTAGCTTCAATCCATTTCTTATGAAGAAACAAAATTATGGTTTTATTTTTAAGTAATATGTAATTAAAAAATTGTAAATCTTGTATGGTTAAATTTTTTACTGTATTTTTTTTAACATCATACCATTTGTTATTAATTAATGCAAAATTTAATTTGCTGTATTGATACTATTGTTATTGCTAATTCAATAAATTACTGAAGATAAAATTACCGAAAAATGTATGTTAAATTTACACGTACACGTATTGCAGATTTGAAATTCAGTAAATAATGATAAGATTACAAATTTTATGATCAAGTTTCATTAAAATTAATGAATACTTAAATTATACACAGTAAAAAATTTAGCCAAAAAGAATGTAAAAAAAATTACTTCAAAAAGTATTATTTAATCGTATTTTCATTATTTTGTATTAAAATAATTATTGTCTTGTGTGTTATTTTTTTTTATATTTCAGCTTTATGTTTTGTTTTTATTGTAATATTAACCCCCATTTGATATGGGTATGTTACATCCTTCTATGTTGTTGTAAAATGCACTATTGACTATAAAACCAGTACTAATTATAAATAAAAAAGTAAAGAATATGTACTGAAAATCTGTAGATAATAATAATAATAATATCATTGAGTTGAAATCATTTATAAATGTTTTTGTACATACAAAATAATATAAATATATATTACTTATTTAAACGACAAAATAATAAAAATAATAAAATTTAGCAGTGTATGTTTTGAACATGTTCTGCCAAATCAAAAACTGCTACATCTTGATGTTATATAAAAAAAAAATAATAAAAAAGGTATGTTAATGTTTTCTAATTGGATTATTTTCCGCCTTTCTTTTTTATTTTAATTATTTTATACTTATGAAAAGTAGAAGTTTATTAATTAACAGAAAACTTTGTTCGGTATTAAATGTACAGTTAAGGCGAAAAAGATTGGGACAATTGACATGCAAAGTTGATGGCGATTCACAAATGAAGTTATCCAGATTAAGCGCGGTTAGCATCATTGAAATAGGCTGGCGCTAACCGTGGGTAGCTGAAAAGCTGGATAACTTCCTGTATAACTGTTTCATAAATCACGTCTACTCTTTTACTAAGGCCTAAGGCTGTACGTTTTTTTTTAAATAAGCTAGAGACAAAAAAAAAAAAAAAAAGAAAAAGTAATCATGAAAAAAGTTCTAAACGTTCAGCGTTGTTGTTGCTAGTAAAATTATAATTAACCATCATTTTAATTAAATTAGTAGATATATAGAGAAAAAGTTTAATTTGTAATTCGAATACATACTAATTGTTTTCTTTTTAAACTAACAATGAGATTAGGATATAAAAAATGCTAATGCAGATTCCGAAAAAAAAATATATATTTTACAGGCGCCTCCATAAGACAATGTGAATCACATTAGATCAGACTCAAAAATACGTAAGATGATATTGATAAGAAGTACCTTAATTACGAGAGTATAACTTTTACTCCCGTCTAATTTGCTGTTTATGGAAGAAACATTTTGAGATAAGAAGAGCACATATTGTTAACATAGCTTATAATAAAATTAAAATTGATCATATTTTCAAAAATCTATCAGGGCTTCCAAGGTGTATATGCGCACCTCTGGACATCACGAACATTACTCCTACCTCACTTACTAGAGCTTCAATAGACAGAGAAATACAGATTTGCAATTTGGGGTAAGGTAAGAAGACCACCCAAAATAAAATAATTTTGGTTCACCACGCCTCCATAGACTGAGTGGTAACGTCTATAAACAAAGCAGGAGTAAAGTTCGTGGATTCCAGAGTGGTACTTTGGTTTCTGGTTTTACAGAAAATTCTTAGAAGTGTCAGATATGACAACAATGGACAACATACATGAAAATTTTTTATTGCAGAAATGAATAGAAGGTACCAAATTATGCTACTCTGAATTTTTTCAGATTTTTTTGAGACCCAGAACTATTTTTAAATAAATATTAAAAGTGCGGCCACGCCCCCTGGAGGCGTCAATAGGCGTCCAGTCTCTATCCTTTTTATTAAAGCTGCAGGGGTGCCAACTGAAATCACAGGACTTTCAATAATTATTTAAAGGTAGTTCCGTGTCTCAAAAAAATCTGAAAAAATTCAGAGTAGCATAATTTGGTACCCTCTATTCATTTCTGCAATAAAAAATTTCATGTATGTTGTACATTATAAGAAATACACAAAATATTAATCATTTTTATATACCATTTACACCTCGTGAGAGCAAGAATGTTACTATTTCTGTTTGAGTCCATTTTCATGATTCTGTACATACATAGACGTACTAAACGTCTTTGGGGGATATAAGCTTAAGCTAGATCATATAATTACATTTCAAAATTATTTAAATCTTCATGTTTGCCACCCAACAGCATTGGGAGTTTTATTCATTCAGAAATTTCTTATTTATGCATTATAAACATTATTATACATTTTAGCTTTATATGCTTCAGAAATATTTACATTGGGAGGTTTCTACTGCTTAACTTTACATAATAATTTAGCTCCGTTATAAGTATTTGCAAATTGGATACTCAATTCTATAAAATTTACGGTTTTCCGCCGAGATATAATAATGAACATATTTAACGTATTAATTTATTTTGCTAAAGGAAAAAAATAAAATAATAAAATAAAAATGACAAAATTTACTTTTTATCTTCATACTTTATCATTTATTAAATTATTAACATTATTAATTTTTAATGTCAATATAAATAATACAAAACATTAATTATTATTTAAAATTTAACTTTAGTTGAAAGCAAAACAATTTTATTACAATTGTCTTATACGTAGATGATAATGTAATGGAATACAATAATTGGTTTTGAATTAAGTGTTATCAACTAGTCAAACAAGTGCGATCGAGTTAATACCTGAAAATTTAAAGTAGTGACTCATATTACGTAGTTACACATTTATTTAGCCACAATGGACAACAAACATGAAAATTTTTTATTGCAGAAATGAATAGAGGGTACCAAATTATGCTACTCTGAATTTTTTCAGATTTTGTTGAGACCCAGAACTATTTTTAAATAATTATTGAAAGTGCAGCCACGCCCCCTGGAGGCGTCAATAGGCGTCCAGTCTATATCCTTTTTATTAAGGCTGCAGGGGTGCCAACTGAAATCGCATGACTTTCAATAATTATTTAAAAATAGTTCCGGGTCTCGAAAAAATCTGAAAAAATTCAGAGTAGCATAATTTGGTACCTTCTATTCATTTCTGCAATAAATTTTTTTCTTGTATATTGTCCATTGAAAATGGAAATCAGTAGATCATGCATTATTATTTGTATAACTCACTTATAAGACTATATATTTTCTACGATAAGTGTACTGATTTTTTTTTACAGTGTAATTGCCGATGGGTGATGACGTCATGGTACACGCTCCATTTGGTGGCCACTTTCACGCTATATGTGACGATCGGTTTGTCCACCCATTCACTCGATCAATGAAAGTGCCATGGACGTGCAGTACTTAGACTACAGTCATTCACACTGAGGACTTTTTCGTTATACGTCATGAGTAATTTACAGTATTTATACTGATTGTGAGATGCATGCAGGATAAATTATAACAAGGTTTTTCAATGGAATCATATATAGAATGATATAATCATATTAGCTATGCAAATTTTCTTAATGATTTTTTTATTTTTTATTTATTTATTTTTTTTTAAGAGTAGCAAAAATTTAAAAAAAAAATCTTGTTGAGGTTAATGGAAAATGTAAACATACAGGTATTTAGGATAATTAGTCATTGCATACACAGGAGAATTCAATAAAATGGTGTATTTGTAAATTATAATCACTATTTTTTAATTAGTATTAAATATCATATTTAATAAAATTTCCAAATAAATCTTGATTATGCCTCAAAAAGTATAAAAACAATAAAATATATAGAAATACACGTTTTAGTAAATAATTTTATAGTATCAAATTAATTATAAAATTAATAACGAAATTCATATTTATTTTATTTTTACATATTATCTATTTTTTATAAAAATAAAAATCTAAAATATTAATAGTACATATTTTTATATGTAGTGTTCCAGTGTATTTTTTTTTTTTTTTTTTTTTTTTTTTTTAAATATGGGTTATTTACTTTTTGCTCAAATTAATAACAAAAATAATAATTCTGTCTATTAGCATTTAGCTATATAAGTGACGCAGCAAATCCTTGGCCCATGAGGTATGCTTACGATCCTGTTTGATAATTTATATTGAATTGATAATTTACGAAGTACATTCATTTAATTAAATAAAAATATCAGATCCAAATCCCTACTATAAATGTTTCTCATAATTGCCTTTTTAATCTAGTCTTGTATGCATATGTATAATGTCTGTCCGTCAAAAGACAACACTAATTGTGTTCTGTGCTCTGGTGGGCAAAATTAGGTACTAAAATATATCCCACGGTTAACAATGACAAAGGTTTCATTGGACAAAGTTTTTTTTTCTTTTAAGTAACTTTTTCATAGCTTTTCTACTCAAAGAGTCTAACCTAATAGATATAAAGACGGAAAGTGGCCAGGAAAGACCACGGAGACGATACACCTTCATCAGGTACCTGATAACCCTAAGGATGAGAGGAGTTCGGTGACTGGATGATGAGGGTACGAAAGGAACCATTGCGAGTACACTCAATTCAAATTAAAATGTTCAATCTGGCTATGTTTAAGTATAGACGTGTTCAGACATTTTTATTCCAATAGAGTGTACAAGATTTGAACACCACATTCACATGACGATACGAATCCATTTGACGACGTTGCATAATAATACCATTATCCTGAACGAATACGTACTGTACAGTCAAATCAATTTGATATTCCTTCCGGAAGTAGCCGGAAGTATGAAATTTGCAGCTCTTCTTTTTGTAATTTAGTTTTGAAACTTTACAGCATAGTTTGTAGTAGAAGTGCTGACCTATGTGTGAAATTGTAAAACTGAAATAGGAATAGCAAGACCAGGAACCCGACACTTCGGGAGGGAATATCATGTATATTTGACTGTATTATCATGTGAACGTACAGTCAAATTTTTAACATTACTTCCGGAAGCTGCCGGAAGTGAGAGGTTTCTGTTCGTCTTGTTTATGTCTGAGTCTTGAAAATTTAAAAACATGTTAGTACTTTTCTTACAAACTTCTCGTCAAATTTTAAATACGAATATGAAGGCCAGAAACTACTCACTTCCGGGTATTTTTAGTGGGAATTTTAAATTAATTTGATTATAGTGTTTGTAAGACATTCTCAGTATCGATCTAGTCACAACACATCCATGGTTCCACGTCACTGCCAGTCAATAATCTCGCGCACGCGTGTGATCAGGAAACCCGCGCAGTCTACAACAATCGCCCCTCGAAACTGCTGCTTTGTTGTCACTGCTGATTTCGAAGGTAAGTTAACATTTTATTATTTGTTGTAAGTGATATGGAGGCAAGATTAATGCTCAATAAACGTACTTTTTCTAAAATTTACAGATTATCTAAATAATGTTATTTTATAAATTTGGTTAGTAGAAATTTATTATTATAATTTTATATATAATTCAAGTAATAATTAATTGTTTTATTTTTGAAAATAATTATTGTTATCGTAATTAATAAATATTTTTAAGTATTTCGTATCTTTTTTTATATATATTTTTCAAAACTACTTGCAATTGGCAGCAAGCATCGCAATACAATCTTTACTTTCCTAAGCCCTCCTAGGACAACATTAACTGAAATAAATCAAAGGTATTTGCAGATACATCTCGTATACCTAGCACATTAATTTAAATAAACCAGAACAGATTACTAAGCATTTTAATTAAGGGTAAGGTAACGCCACCAATGTTAAAAAAAGTCCCTCACACAAAAATTCTGAAAAAAATTTAAAATGTTCTCCTCTACACCCCCTATCAGTAGCTAAAATATCAGGTATTTTAGCTACTGATAGGGGGTGTAGAGGAGAACATTTTAAATTTTTTTCAGAATTTTTGTGTGAGGGACTTTTTTTAACATTGGTGGCATTACCTTACCCTTAATGAAATTACATCTTTCTTGAATTATGTCAGAATATACACCTACAGTCTGATATGTTGCACCTGATCTAACTAACTGGAGTTGAATACAAACAGATACCAGGATGATTAATTTATGCTTAATTAATACTGTCCGTCCTGAGATAATAAGATCGGGTTTAATTATTAAAATGTGTCGCTCTGAAATTTAAAAATTATAGATTTAATAAATTATTAGTATTTTTGTTTATTTTATAAATTTGTTCAATAAAAGTTTGTTATAATAAATAATTTTATAATTTATTTATAAATTATTTAAGTATTCATTAATTGTTTACCTTTTCTTGAAAATAATTACTTTTAATGTAGTTGTTAAATACATTTTAAGTAATTTGTATATTA
Source organism: Siphlonurus alternatus (assembly GCA_949825025.1). NCBI lineage: Eukaryota > Metazoa > Arthropoda > Insecta > Ephemeroptera > Siphlonuridae > Siphlonurus > Siphlonurus alternatus. The sequence goes on along the minus strand of OX463785.1, from coordinate 21,885,789 downwards.
AAAAACTTCTTCAAAACATGAGTATAATATCTAGAATCTCTTACCTTATTCGTTCTTTCTCAAGTGATATAATAAAAAGTACTAAGCGCTGCAGCCGCTGTGTAATGTATTCACACTCTTTTAGTTCGAATAGAGTATTGTCCTCAATTTTTTTTATTGCAGAAATGGATAGAGGGTGCAAAGTTATGCTACCGTGATTTTTTTCAGATTTTTTAGAGACCGGGAAGTATTTTTAAAAAATTATTGAAAGTCCTTTTCGTGACGTCACGAGACGCCGCTCCTTAAGAAAAAGATAGGACTTGCCGCCGCGTGACGTCACAAAAAGGACTTTCAATAATTTTTTAAAAATAGTTCCAGGTCTCAAAAAAATCTGAAAAAAATCAGGGTATCATAACTTTGCACCCTCTATCCATTTCTGCAATAAAAAAAATTGAGGACGATACTCCATTGTACGCCTACAGCATGATATGAATGTAGTCCTTGATAGGCTGCCTTACTTACTGAAGTTACGTACTAATTCCAAGATAATGAATTCATGTTTAATTAATACTGCCCACTGAGTCAGATTAGGTTAGTTTGTGCGGATTGTGTCGCTGGGAACTTCTATTTTTTTTTTTTTTTTGTATATTTATTTTCATTCATACAAATTATTGTCCAGCCAAAACGTTACCAAATTTAAGACTTGCCGGCTGGTGCAAAATGTACATCCATAAGAAAAAAAAAAATATTTCAAGCTCGATAAAGTTAAGTAAGAGAAAATTCTTATTTTACAATTTCAAATAATGCAAAATAAATAGTATCAAACCCAAGATTCTAATACATATTCTATATTATAAACATTATAACATATAATTATATATTGTTAGTATATAATATATTTCTTTTAGCCATGACAGATGACAATGTTTGTATTCCTGATCTTGTGTCCAGGATTCAGTAGAGACAGCATATATATTATATATATAATATATTTTTAGTCTTATATTAAGAAAATATTAATTATTGACAATCCTTTTGCTTCCATGACTTATTAATAAAAATTATTATACCTTGTCCTTTGTCCAGGATGTCTCCTAGCGCTCGAAACGGTCGTCGAAAGGTCACCGAAGTGTCCGACATGGACGCTCGCCTGAAATTGCTTGACGAGGAGCTGCTGGCCTTCCACCAGTTCTGCCAAACCTCGGGGTTCTCGGAGGAGGAGATGCGACAGATCTGCGCTCCATTGCTCTCCGCCTTCCGCCGCGCGCAGCTCCGTCGAGCACTCAAAGCCAGCATCGTGGTCCTCGCCGTGTTCGCGGCCTTCTATGGTCTGTGTCAGATTGGAACTGTGGCTCTCCATCTGTCTGCACTGGGACGTATCCTCATGATCAAGGTAAGGACATATTTTCAATACAAAAAAAAAAATATATATTATTATTTTAATCGTTAAAAGGGATACTATTCGCAACCTCGTTGTGATTTGTTCTTTAAAGGACTGTTATAGTGTCACCTTCCAACTGTTATGTATGTAACATGTGGGAAATATAATAAAATAGAAAAAAAAAAAATAGGGGAAAAAATATTGCAATTGTTGATGACGTTTCCGAGTGCAGAGTGCTTGAACTAAAATTGCTCTTGATCTCTCATTTACTAAAGAAATAATTACAATGTACCTATTTTGTTTGTAATTGCTTTATTGAATCAAATAATCAATTGAAATATCTTATAAAAAATATGTTATATTTAAATTATAAGATTTGTTTTATGTATCAAAAATATAATTAAATTTCCTATTAAATTATTATTTTTATTTATGCGACTCTAACAATTTATGAACTGAAGTCCAGCTTCAATCGTAAAGTCTTTTGCTTTAGTTTTATTAAAACGTACCAATTAGGTGAAATACAAGTATAAATCTGAAGTTTACCATGGAAATTGTGAAAATTAATGCACGAATATTATATAGAAATAAATTTTAGTTTAGTAATTGATAATTTGTGATGATTATCAGATTTAGTATGATATCATATTATATAATAGTATTAAATAAATCTATAATAGACGAATATTCAAATTTGTTTTATGTAAATATTAATTTCCCTTCTGAATCTGTCTTCTTTTAGATATTTGTTTCAAATTTTATGATTTAATTATATTTAATATCTGTTACTATAGATTGATCTGTTGGTCTTTTCAGCATCTCGTAGTAATGTTCTTCCTTCCCCCACAAATCTGTTAACAGCCTTAATACTAACAACAACAATTATCTATTACCTTTACAGATGCTGCCCGTATGGGACTGGTCCTCTATGTTCTACGAGTCTTGTCTGGTGACCAATCCTTTCTATGGAGAGTACGCCCTTACTGAAGAAGATTGCGTGGTAAGTAATATGCTAAATAATAACACAGACCTCCGTGACATGATCAGAAAATTTACCAAGATTTGAGAAGGTTCCACGTTTTTCTGTGGTGGCACCATTGTCAAACATTCTTACAAGTGATAATTCTTGGACACTTAAAATGCCTGGACAATCTTGGACACTTCTCTGTCCACCGCCATTGAAAACTCTCAAGGGAGTTGGCTAGCTAGCTATGGTCCAGCTACCAACAATTACCTGATTCTGGACACTACAATTCCCTCTCTGTCCACAGTCGTGCGAGGCTCTCGAGGGGGTGGACCGTCTTGCTGGGGTGAGCTACCAACAACTGCTGGACGGCTACCTACAGCGCGACGCCCCCGTGGTTGTGTTAGACGCCATGGACACCTGGCCAGTAATGAACACCGATGACTTCTGGTTCGATAATATCACTCAGGTGAGACAATGTGGTGTGAATATTTATAATAAAAATAATTCAATTTTTTTGACAAATATTATAAATATTCTTTCAACACTTTGATATTATATGAAATATTAAAACTTATTATTTACCAAAACCAGGGAATACCATAATTTTATGCTGCAAATTCCTACTTTCCTGACATTAATTTTAAAAATGTTCAACAATAGAAACGTTTAGTTTCGGTAGGGAATTTACACATAAAGTTAAAAATGCACATTTATTATATTTCAGAGGTGTGTCCTGCACAGAGATTCATTATTTTAACAATACTATAATACACTTTTGTTATTTTAATTAATGAATTAGGAAATGCAAAATAAAATATAATTTTATATCAGTTTTATAGTTAATAATTAATCAAGTTGTATAACATTTGTTATGAATTTGATTTTAAAAAAATAACATATTCTATATGGTAATATAAAATGTTTACAACTTGTTTTTTGTTTTCTTTTTTTAATTAGTTTTAGAAAATATAAATAATGATTGGTGCCTTGGTGGCATAAAAAGTCATTGAAATTACTAATCTGGGCATGTTAGTGGTACATGACTGTTATCATATTCTCAATAGTATCATATCATCAAATTATTATATATGAATATTATGTTAAAATTGGAGGTGATGCAATACTTTTTTGTGTAAATAAAAACATAATCAACGTTATATCATGCGTGACCCTTACATGCCTGCAAAATAACAACAGTTTTTCTTTCTGAGATGGTTACTCATCCCAGAAAATTTACCAGTACATCCATTCTAAAGAAAATAAATGTCCAATTAAGCCATATATTAAACATATGGCCGAATTAAACAAATATTTTTGAAGAAATGTACATTTGAGAGGTGTAACGAGCTCACAACTCCTGCACAGACCAACTTAACTGAGATTTCCAAGGTTCCCCCATCAGTTTTTTAATAAATTTATTTTGTATTTTAATAAATTATAATTAGACAAATGACGGTTATACTGAGATTACATTAAATTTATTGTAATACCGGTGCAACCCTCTGTAAAAAAGTTTTCTGATCACCAAATGTTCCAGCTGTACCTTCAGGACGAGAGGCTGAGGGACACGGTACCCTGTGTGATGACCACCAACATTCGTACGGGCTCCTCGGATCTGTTCGCCTTTCTCAAGAAGATACACAATCCTAAGCTTGACAAATGGTTCGTGCACTGGTGAGTAATATAAACTCTTCTCTATCTATTGTATGAGCTGCCTGCATGTTGTTTGGTTAAAGGCATGATCCTATGATATAAAAACTTCAAATAAAAATAAGTTACAAGTTTCAGACTGATTTGATTTGTGTATTGCATCCTATACAGTTATGTAGTTACATATTTTTTTACATCTCAATAATTTAGTATTTCATGCAGGTGCAGGGTATATAAAAAAAATCAAAGTAAATATAATTTAATAATAATATATATTTTTTAACAAAACAAATTTTACAATTATTAATTATTATTTTTAAGATAAAACTCCCTTTTATAAATAAAATTAAAGAAACCTTTACTTTAATTATGTCGCAAAAATCAACAGAGAGTATGCATGGAGTTTTGGAGTTTGCAATTAGAAAGAATGTTAAGGAGTACTAAGGATGAACTAAAATAATTTGATTAAATATAAAATTGGAAAAGTTTCAATTTATGCATTGTTAAATTAAGAAAAAAAAACTGAAAAAAATTTACTTTGCATAACTCAACACGAGTTCTATCTCAATAACAAGAATAAAAAATAATGCACTGTGACGTATAATGTTATATAGGCAGAACTGTGACATCAACGCAGTGAAGGCCCTCCGCAAGTTCTACCAACGCCCCTACTTTCTGGCCAGCTCCGTGCCTCCCGCTCACTTCAACTGGATCTTGATGTCCTCAGACTACAACGCAAAGTTGTTCAAGAAGGTGAGACACTCAATGGAATTTAAAGGTGCTTTTCCATGGAGCGATGTCAGGCGGGAAAGGCGCACTTGTTTCAATTTCATATGGCGGCCATGTTGGAGTGAAAAAATCGCGGCGGAATTTAATCGTTGTGGGAATATGATTTTTTTCACGCCAACATGGCCACCATATGATATTGAAGCAAGTGCGCCTTTCTCGCCCCGCCTGACATCGCTCCATTGAAAAAGCATGCGTTTTCCTGTGCTAAATAAAAATCATTCATTTGTATTGTTGGTGACCAGCCTAGATGGTAGCTAATAAGAATTTACCAATTTACTTATCAATTTATATATCCCTTCCACGGCATATACTGCAGTCTTAATATACCTGTTTATTACGATTGACATGTGCTTATTTTTTTTTTTTAATTTTTATGGACAGAGAATCTTGAATTGTTTATCCTCAATTTTTTTGTCGAAATATTTTGACATTAACAAAAGATAATACCTTACTACTAATTTTTGCGCGTTAATTTATTCACATGATTGTGATGCTATAATGCTTTACAGCGCTTTAAAAGTTTTGGAGTGTTAAAAAAAACATGAATTTGAGAAATAATAATTCAAAGTACTGCTATTAAAAGATATATTACAATAAAAAAATCCAGGTGTCCAGTGTTTGAATGGTTGTATTTTTTTGTCACATTATTTAGTAGACCAACTTGTTGAAGGCCAAGAATAAAGTTTATTTTAAATTTTCCCTGAGAATTGAACATCTCCGTAATTAATAAAGTTGAAATAGACATTTTCTAAACAGCAGAGTGTGCAAGGCAGATATCATAGAAAACATTTACCATATTATAATAGTACTGGAAGCGATTCACCAAGCGATTTAAGAAAAAAAAATCTTTAAAGAAGCGTTTTTCTTACCTGTTACATGATACGAAATACTCCATCTTCTAACGTTATCAACCCAGCACCTTCGCCACCTTCTTTAAAAAAAAATAATTATTTAATAATGTTATTTTAAAAAAAATTATTTTCATGATTAAAATTAATGAATCAAATTCTTAATGCCAGGGATAACTGAGCAGGAAAGAACCTTCATACAATTAATATATATTATTAATATGTAAGAGAGTAACGAAGTAAAGAACTCTATTTACTTTTTATCATATTTATATATCACATTAATCTACTATACAATGGTTACATTATATTTAGTAGCATCTCATCTTTTGATGTAAGGCAGAACCTGCTTTCATTGTACTGGAGAGCACGTGTTCACAGTAAGGGTGGCCTTTAACTTATTTAAAAAAATTATATACATTAAAAACTTTGATTAAAAGGAAAGAAAAATATTTAATTTGAAAAAAATAATTAGTATAACTTTTTTTTATAAAATTTCAAATGTTAAATTATTTTTAAAAATAAATAAATAAAATTAAATTTTAATAAAATTATTTAATTTGTTAAAATTTAAAAAAAAATAGTTTTTAAATTTAAATTACAATTCTTTACAGTTACAGAATCACAAAGAATTCACTAACTAAAATTTGATTCAATTTATGGACAGGTGGAGCTTGACTCTGGTCTGATTTTGTTGGACAAACCAAGGACATATCTGTGACGTCACCTGGTGCTCATGTTACAGGTGGAGCTAGACTCTGGTCTGATTCTGCTGGACAAACCAAGGACATATCTGTGACGTCACCTGGTGCTCATGTTACAGGTGGAGCTAGACTCTGGTCTGATTCTGCTGGACAAACCAAGGACATATCTGTGACGTCACCTGGTGCTCATGTTACAGGTGGAGCTAGACTCTGGTCTGATTTTGCTGGCACAACTGCGGGGTTCCACCACGTTCCGTCTGACGCCTCATAACGCGTGCAATGCTTCTTGCTCGGAGCTGATTGGGGAGCTGAACGAGGGAGAAATATGTGAGTATCTCTAATACATGAAGGATTTCTTATGAAAGTGATTTTGTATTTTGAATTGCATGACTGTTTTCATTATTAACCTGTACAGAAAACATGAATTTATGATAGTTTAAGCAAGAAATATTGCTAGCCTAGAAACCATATTTTTGACCATCGGCTCTCGTTATCTAAAAATTTAATATATTATCAATAGATCAATTATGGTAACCAACAATTCATTTATTTACATTGAAGTTGCATGTAGGCTAGAAAGAGTGAGAGGGAGAAGGCATATATTGTCGTAAAAAAAAAAAACGAACCTTCGAATTATTCAAGAATAATGGATTTATTTAATAGATATATTTAGATAACCGGAATAACAAGGAGCTAACTTGCATGGTTATTGAGAGTCTCGTTTCTATTGTCACAGTAGTGTTCACCAACTACATTTGTTCGAATATGGACACTATCTTGACCCACGTAGTTACCTTTGTTAATGACGGTCTCGTTTCTATTGTCACAGTAGTGTTCACCAACTACATTTGTTCGAATATGGACACCATCTTGACCCACGTAGTTACCTTTGTTAATGACGGTCTCGTTTCTATTGTCACAGTGGTGTTCACCAACTACATTTGTTCGAGTATGGACACTATCTTGACCCACGTAGTTACCTTTGTTAATGACGGTCTCGTTTCTATTGTCACAGTAGTGTTCACCAACTACATTTGTTCGAGTATGGACACTATCTTGACCCACGTAGTTACCTTTGTTAATGACGACGGTCTCGTTTCTATTGTCACAGTGGTGTTCACCAACTACATCTGGACGTTCGAGTACCTTCCTGGCCGAGGATTGGACAACGTTGCCATTTTGACGGAGACTGTCTGGGAGGAACTGAACATCTACTAGACCAAACACAAACCATTTCATTTTAAGTACAATACTACCATGATAAAATGTAGCTCGAAATTAGGGTTAATATTATGTATTTATTTACTAGCTCTGTATTAATTAAAACTTCCAGATAGAGCTGAAAGTGCAATCTTTTGTGACTTTTACTTCGAACCTATTTAATTAAAGTCGTCTCCTTTTATCTTTGGTTCAACGTCACGTGACCCTCCCATAAAATTGTATTTGAGGACAAAGGAAAAGTTTCATGATGTCAAACCAAAGATAAATAGGGACGACTATATTCACTTATAATTTAAAAATAATGGTCATTCTAATACATTAACCCTCGTGCGGCCGGCTGAAAAATTTTACTGAGAAGGTCGCATGGTGTAGAAAGTACCACAGTCTTTGAAAGCTTATAACTATTGACCTTATCAATCAAATACTTTGCAATTTTATCACTGTGTGAACAAACAATCTCTCTATATATTGTACTGTTTTCAAAAGAACAGCATCAAAATTATAGTTTATATATAACTTAATAAGAAATATAAATATGCCATAAGGAAGCAATGAATGAAGATTAGATGATGCTATTTTTTTTTTTTTTTGTACTCGCCTTGAACCTTTTTTCAGGTAGCGGCGGCGGCGAGGGCATTTTTATTATCTCTCGTTCTCAAACTGATTCCCCCCAAGTCGAAGCACATTTCCTCCTCAAACTATCTTAGAAAGTTTTTATAAAGTCATGGTTTGAGATTCAATTATAAAATTAAAATTGTAATTTGACTCGTAAGGAAAAATAATGAATGTAAAAGAGTGGTGTGACAATAATTAATATTCATACGCTAATAAAGTCGAAAAATAAAAAAAAAGCATAATGCACTTTCACATATAAGCAGTATAAATTATATATAATATACCATTCATGTTTTATTACATATATTTTTTCTAAAGTCAATGAAATAAATTCTCTCAACCTTATATTTTGATAGATGATGTGTTGAGTGCGACTTAATTCCTAAATCTATAAATATCTCTCTAATTGAGCCTTTACGAAAATAAATAAAAGCGAAAATACTGATTGAAAAAAGAAAAAAGGAGTGAAAATTAATAATAAGAGGTTAACATTTATTTGTCTTTATTTTTTAGAGAAATTATGGTTTGGAATTAGAACTTCTTACAAAAATATTAGAAATTTAATTTACAAATAATTAGTAGGTATGTAAAATTACTAATTTCTATTTTTTGATATAAACAAAAAAATAATAAAGTAACCAAATATTTTGATAATTAAATGTAGCAAATCTTTTGTGTTCATTTTATTCATGGTATATATGGTATACATGAATAAAATGAACACAAAAGATTTGCTACATTTAATTATCAAAATATTTGTCATACTTTTATTTTATCTTTGAAATACATTTTATATTGAATGTTCTTTCATGTTCTTAATTACATTATTTCAATCAAATGCAGCAGTAAGTTAATTATCAACAAGTAACAAAATTATATACTGAATTATTGAAGGATTTGCGAGACTTCTTTATAGATACATACATTTCGAGAGGGCATGAAAATTTGCCCTCTTCGCCAGCTACTGTGTCAGCGAGCACAGGCGCGGATCCAGCGGGGAGGAGGGGGATAAGCTGGGGGTCTACAGCCCTCCCTTGATATTTTAGATTTAACATGGGCAATATAGGAGTTCCCATCACTCCTTTTTTTAACATGAAGCAACTCTACCCCCTCCCCCCCTCGAAATTCTTTACAGGATCCGAGCTGATGCGAGCAATTAAACATAAGCCTGGTAAATTACGTGTGTAAAAAATGAGAATACTAGAGAACTGCTATTTCCCGCAGTATTGCTTTTTTCATTTCTTGTGAATTTGTGACGTCATCAAATCCTCCCTCGTACGGAATATTAGTTATGTGCCTACCGATATATCACTGTAATTATGTCCTGTCTACTTTTTCAGATGAGCGCAACAATGAGTTACGTTTTATACCGATTTAGAGTTCATAATTGCTCTCACCTGAATTATCAGATTGCTTATTATTGTTAAAATAAAATGTCTAATAATTCCAGAATAGGGGATATATACAGAAGGAGTGAGATTTACGCTCTCTTGAAGAGTGCAGATTGAAAGATATCAAACTTTTGTGACAATAATGACACAGAGGAACTTAAAAAAATTCCTACATATAAAAATATACTTCAACTTCCGACCTCAAAAAATTAAAACTATATATTTTTCACTGAATTTTAACCATATCTCTATTAAAATTTAATTCATCTTACAGATTTTTTTAAAAAAATTTAAATAATATTTTTCGCCTTCAAATATAATAATAAAAAAAGAAGATTATGAATATAAAAAAATCTCTATTTTCCAACAGTATGAAAAAAATTAAAAATTGAAATATTAAAATCAAAACTTGAACTCGTTTCGCAAGAAAGTCAAGGAACCATAGCAAAATGGTTATTCCGGTACACACTTGTCACAAAAACGAACAGTATGATCTGGACATATTGCTGTTTTAAGCCTAAACTACGAGCTTTTTGTAAGTCGCAAGAAAAAGTCGCATAGATTCGGCGTACGCCAAGTTAAAATTTTAGGTCTGAAAAACGAAGCCAAAAGTCTCGGCGCGTGACGTCACTGCGCATTCGCCGCATCAATCAGCTGACGATGTAAACATTAAGATTTTGCGTGTTTTTTTCGACAAAAATTGAAGATAATTCGTTTCCTAGCAAAATTTTGTTAATTTAAAATGAATAGGCAGGTAGATGATAATTTCTTTGCCTGCTGCAGTGTTCACGAATTATTTTAATTGCAGGATTATTACGAGACGCAAAAATCGTCGTGTGGGATATGGTAGAGAGTTCATGCGTGTGAAATAAATTTATTATAAAATTGAGTTTTATATATTACTCCACTAGCTAGCTCTGTAATAATTAATTAGTAAGTCCACAATGATAAAAAGTAGCGAGGTGTCCATTCTGACGGTTTCCTCAATCCTCATCTCGTTCACTTCATGAATGCTAGGGGACATGTAAACATATAATTTATGCTGCAGGCGCAGTGGCCCCCATCCATTCCCTCCCTTTTTCCTATAATACTCCGATTACACCACCTCGAGCTTCAAGCTCGTATAGGAATGTATCAATGTATCCCTGGCGTAACTAATAATAATTTGTCAATTGATATAAATACGCATTATATGGCAATATGGGACTACAGTATATACCTATAATAATAACCATACAGTAGGTTAATTGTTCTGTAAAGGATATAATAAATATATTATAAAATAATAAATAAATTAATCCATCAATTATATATAATACAGTGCACTTGACCGGGTCTCGTCAGATCACCGAAGTCAAGCAACGCCGCGCGTGGTTAGTAGTTGGATGGGTGACCATTTTCAACAAAAACCACGTTTCCCACCCAGGGATAAACCGTTGCGCTTTTCCACTATGTGGTTCCCCTGGCTTTGGACCATTGCACTTCCGGTTCATTGACAAAAGCTGTAGCGTCCATCCTGGCTGAGGTTTCCACGTTTCCCTCAGCCGCAGGCAAATGCCGGGATGGATTTGCAAGGCCGTGGCCGCCCTCGTTCCAGAAGAGCCCGCGAAACGCTCAAGTTAGGGTTTCGGAAGGTTCGGGGTTTCAAAGTAGTATGTAATTAGTAAATAGAAGTACCCAATAGGGTTTGATTAAAAAAAAATTAAAAAAAAAATATATATAATAATTCAATAAGTGAATGAATAAAAAAATATACGAATTAATTAATATAGCGCGGCTGCTGTACGAAGACCTGGCAAAATTGAAAAAAAGTAGGTGTTTGTCCTTACTGAGGTTTTCCACGGTTTTCTCAGTCTCACCTCAGCGAATGCTGCATGGGACGCGTAATAGGCCGTGGCCACCATCCTTTCCCTACCTTAATTATCCCTACCATTACCCCACCGCGAGCTGTAAAAGCTCTTAAAAAAAAAGGCCTATTATTTTATATAATTAACTTACAATTAAATCAATTGAATATTTGTGATATATCAATTTAAGAAATTAATGCGTGAATGAATAAAAATATTTACGAATAAATATAGCGGCTGTAGCTGTATACGAAGACCAGGCGCGGATCCATGCAGGGGAGTAGCCGGGAGGGCTGCAGCCCCTCCCGAAATTTTGAATTTAACATGGGCACTATAGGCATTTTCTCCACTCTCAATTTTTTCCTTAACATTATATATTAGCCTTATTATGGAGATAGCCCCTCCCGAAATTTAGTGCTAGTCGATCAGCGCGCGCCTGACGAAGACTGGGTATATAATATAAAATGTATATAATAATAATAATATATAATATTATGATCGACTTACAAATAAATTATATAAATATATTATTATGCCATATGTGATATATTAATATAAAATGGACTGTAAAATAACAACACTCATGTTAAAAAAAAAAACTCACAAAAATTCTGAAAAAAAAAAAAAAAAAAAAAAAAAATCTCCTCTACACCCCCTATAATACGATCTAGTTTTTGAGTTATGAATTTTTAAAGTTGACTATATACTTTAACATGCAGAAATGGAACTCCAAAATTAAATTAGTCAACTTTAAAAATTCATAACTCAAAACCTAGATCGTATTTGTATACCTGATATTTTAGCTACTGATAGGGGGTTTAGAGGAGAACATTTTAAATTTTTTTGATCGAGAGGAATTTTTTTTTAACATTGGTGGCGATATCTTACCCTTAAAGCCCGGGAAGTATTGCTAAAAAGTTTTGTCGAGGACGGTTTTGAACCCAAGCCCCTTTTAGGTTCTATAATATCCTTGTATTAAGAGAGGAGTCACTTTCTCTGTACTTTCATTAATTTTTTAAAAATAGTTCCCGGGCTCTAAAAAATCTGAAAAAATCAGGGTGGCATAGCTTTGCACCCTTTATCCATTTCTGCAATAAAAAAATTGAGATCGATACTCCATTGATACAATATATTATTTGATACACGTATTGTATTCTTACTATTCTTAGAAATGCGGGACTACCTATAATATTAACCATATATACAGTAGGTTAATTGTTCTAAATAATAAATATATAATATATGTAACTACAATAAATAAATGAATCTATCACTTATATATAACTATTTGATAAGTAAATGAATAAAAAAATAGATGTAAAAAAATATACGAATAAATATAGCGGCTAGCTGCTGTACGAAGACCGGGTGAAATATAAAATGCCTTAAATATATTATGACTTACAAATAAATTGAACATATATATGTAATATATTGAATACATAATTTAACATAAAATGGACTGCTTTAGTTGGTATGGAAGGTAAATATATGAATTTGCAGGGTTGAATTCATATATAATATTCTAGGAGAAGAGAAAAAAAATAAACAATGTTTGCCAATACATATGTTATATAATTTTATTATCTTTTTATTTTTTTAATAATTATGTAAGAGAATACCTATTATACACTTCAATTAATTGCCGCCGCAATCAAGTTCATTTCTATTCTATGATCTTTATTTTGCCAACTTAACGTGAAATATATAACGCTGAAATTAAGTAAAATTAATTGTTTATTATGGTTCCGATCTATACAAACTTTGAACTAATTAAATGCTTAACACAGCCTGCATGCCATGACCGGATAAAAAAAAATTATTTATTTTTTATTATTATATTATATAGCGTCACCATTAATTATATTTCAGCAGTTTTAGTGTGTGTTTTTTTATAAAAAGAGCATCAGATAATACGTATATATCTTAAATTATCTTTTGAATAATTAACGTTTTAATTGCAATATATTTGCAATGATCACGTACCCCCGGCCCCTTTACATAAATGCCCAAAGTTCCTCTACGTAGAGGAACTTTGATAAATGCCGCAAGTGCTCGTGCAGTTTTGATTATTTGAATTTTGGTGCGCTAGTCCTGCGCTTTTCTGTGATTGGCTAGCATTTGGCGTAAGCCAAAGAGGCTGCGCCAAGTCTTTTCAGCCTGGCTTCGCCAAGCCGAAGCCTCTTTGCGACTTTGCTTTTAAGCGCAAGATCGGTTTAAGCCAATCAGAGAGCCGTATAATTGGAGCAAGCCAAAAGTGAAAAGCTCGTAGTTTAGGCTTGACACACGCTGCACTGATATAACGTTTTGCGGTCTTTCTTCCAGTCGCAACGGCCGCAGCGTTTTCTCTTGCGTTGTTGTGGCTCGTCATTATTGTCCGCAGCAGCTGTAAAAGAAAGAAATAAAACACTTATTAGTTCTGTTCGTAAACCTTGCTCGGTGTACACTTTCTGCACCCAATCGACCTTATGTACATGGGTCATAAGGTCGATTGGGGGTAGAAAGTCTACCCGAGCAGGGTTTACGAACAAGCCTATTGACTTCAACATTTACAATTGATTTGTACACGTTTTTATATAATATATATAAATATTAATATATATATATATATATATATATATGTATATATATATATATATATATATATATATATATATATATATATATTTATATATATATATATATATATGTTAGCACCCAAAGCCGAATTCGGGCAAAAGCCGAAAAAAATGCCCACATCTAGTTTTGCGCATCACGAAATGAGCCAAAGCCGAAGTGAGTTTTTTTTTCGGCTTTGGCGCATTTCATTTTGAACAAAACTAGATCTGCTCAAATCGAAATGCGCCAAAGCCGATATGAGATTTTACTTCGGCTTTGGCGCATTTCATTTTGAGCAAAACTAGTTCTGCGCATAGCGGTTTGAGCAAAAGTCGAAATTATATTTTATTTCGGGTTTGGAGCAAAATTGTGAGCACATCTAGTTTTGCGCAAAATAAAGATGATTGTAATGACGAGATGATGATTTTAATTTTAATGAAATTTATTTTAATTTTTTAAAAAGAAAAATAAAAAACTAAGCTAGACTAAACTTATAATAAAAATTAGTATTGTGACCTAATATCTATAATAACTTTCAAATGTAATCATAACAGTATTCGTACGTACACATATCTTATAAAAAATATTGTAGAATCTGTTGATTTTATAAAACACTCCACCATTTCTGTCACTTAATTACTATTTGATGATGTTTTTGTTAAATTAATAAATTTTTTTGTTTTAAGAACTGCAGCTCAAATAAAATAGACATATATTATACGCTACACGTTTTAAAGTGTTCTTTAGATTCACTCGCTCTCACCATAGAAATATTGTCATGCACGCACTTGTAAATTTCATAGTTCTATTTCTACGAACATTGTAGTAGCACAGGCTTATACAACCCTGGTAGCAGCAACAATACATAAACATATAATATGCATATGGCAATCAAATGGGGTTAAACTTCATTGCAGAGGTAAAGGCTACTTTCATATCTCGTTGTACCGATAACAACCGGTATTGCATGATAGCCTAATTCTAAGACATAGAACTATGAAATTTACAAGTTCGTGCATGACAAAATATTTCTAATAGTGAGAACGAGCGAATCTATAAATGAATACTTTAAAACGTGTGGCGTATAATATATTATTATTTCTATTTTATTTGAGCTGCAGTTCTTAAAACAAAAAAATATTAACAAAAACATCATCAAATTATAGTAATTAAGTGACAGAAATGGTGGAGTGTTTTATAAAATCAACAGATTCTACAATATTTTTTGTAAGGTATGTACGTACGTATATATGATTACATTTGATTAATGATTAGTTTTTTATTTTTATTTTTAAAAAATTAAAATAAATATCATTAAAATTAAAATCATCGTCTCGTCATTAAAATCATCTTTGTTTTGCGCAAAACTAGATGTGCTCAAAATTTTGCTCCAAACCCGAAATAAAATATCATTTCGACTTTTGCTCAAACTACGATGCGCAGAACTAGTTTTGCTCAAAATGAAATGCGCCAAAGCCGAAGTAGAATCTCATATCGGCTTTATGACATATATATATATATGTCATATAAACATTTATATTACATATATATATATGTTAGCACCCAAAGCCGAATTTGGGCAAAAGCCGAAAAAAATGCCCACATCTAGTTTTGCGCATCACGAAATGAGCCAAAGCCGAAGTGATTTTTTTTTTCGGCTTTGGCGCATTTCATTTTGAACAAAACTAGATCTGCTCAAATCGAAATGCGCCAAAGCCGATATGAGATTCTACTTCGGCTTTGGCGCATTTCATTTTGAGCAAAACTAGTTCTGCGCATCGCGGTTTGAAAAAAAGTTGAAATGATATTTTATTTCGGGTTTGGAGCAAAATTTTGAGCACATCTAGTTTTGCGCAAAATAAAGATGATTTTAATGACGAGATGATGTTTTTAATTTTAATGAAATTAATTTTAATTTTTTAAAAAGAAAAATAAAAAACTAAACTTATAATGCATATTAATATTGTGACCTAATATCTTTCAAGCGCTGTTTAAAAATAAATTAATTAGGGAAAAAATAATAACTTTAAAATGTAATCATATACAGTATACGTACATACCTTATAAAAATATTGTAGAATCTGTTGTTTTTATAAAACACTCCCCATTTCTGTCACTTAATTAATATTTGATGATGTTTTTGTTAAATTAATAAAAATTTTTTTTAAGAACCGCTGCTCAAATAAAATAGACATATACGCCACAAGTTTTAAAGTATTATTTAGATTCACTCGTTCTCACCATTAGAAATACAATATTGTCACGCACGCACGCACTTGTAAATTTCATAGTTCTATTTCTTCGAACATTGTAGCAGCCACAATACATAAACATATACGGCAATCAAATGGGGTAAAACTTCATTGCAGAGGTAAAAGCTACTTTCTTATCTCGTTGTACCGATGTATTGCATGATAGCCTAATTCTAAGAAATTGCAGCTATAAGTATATGATTATACAGACTAAACTTGTTGGCCAACAATATTTGCGTGTGAGCGAGTGAAATCTAAAGAATATACTTTAAAACGTGTGCAATGGCGTATATGTCTATTTTATTTGAGCTGCAGTTCTTAAAAAAAAAATTTATTAATTTAACAAAAACATCATCAAATATTAATTAAGTGACAGAAATGGGGAGTGTTTTATAAAAACAACAGATTCTACAATATTTTTATAAGGTATGTACGTATACTGTATATGATTACATTTTAAAGTTATTATTTTTTCCCTAATTAATTTATTTTTAAACAGCGCTTGAAAGATATTAGGTCACAATATTAATATTTATTATAAGTTTAGTTTTTTATTTTTCTTTTTAAAAAATTAAAATTAATTTCATTAAAATTAAAAACATCATCTCGTCATTAAAATCATCTTTATTTTGCGCAAAACTAGATGTGCTCAAAATTCGATGCGCAGAACTAGTTTTGCTCAAAATGAAATGCGCCAAAGCCGAAGTAGAATCTCATATCGGCTTTGGCGCATTTCAATTTGAGCAGATCTAGTTTTGTTCAAAATGAAATGAGCCAAAGCCGAAAAAAAAACTCACTTCGGCTTTGGCTCATTTCGTGATGCGCAGAACTAGATGTGAGCATTTTTTTTCGGCTTTTGCCCGAATTCGGCTTTGGGTGCTAACATATATATATATATATATATATATATATATATATATATATATATATATATATATATATATATATATATATATATATATATACATACATACATACATACATACATACAGTACTACAAATCTTTGTATACAACTTGCAACTTTTTTACAATGTAAAAAAAGTCCTGATAACATAATATAAGTGGAACTTATATTATGGTATGAGGATTTATTTCATTATTCATATCATATAATTGTTTTAAAAAAAAGCAAATATCATTAATTTAATTATTATATTATTCTAATTAGAAAGGTGACTTATATGAAGAACAACATAAATTCAAACATTAACAAATTTTTTAAAATATGAAATAAAAAATATATTTTTTTATCTCAGCTGCTACTTGTTGGATGGCGATCAAGTTGAAGTAAAATATGGAAATTTGTTTACCATCCTGTCCGTCCTGAAGGCCTCGCACCTCTAGCACGTGTGACATGGCGGTTCGAGCTGGCTTGTGGCGGCACGTTTGGTAGCGTCGTTGAATTTGTGCTTCAACAAGGCTGAGTGCGATGTCATACAGGAACATCCGTCTTTTGTATTTTTTGTTCCTGTTCCAGTCTGGGTAAATTGTGCAAAAAATTACAAAACCTGCAACTCCCATGGTATCTATCAGATTGAAGAAAGCTGTCATTGGCCAACGATTTGATTTGCGTTTACATGTGTATGTGTGTGCCATTTGATCAAATGTATCAACTCCTCCCATTGTTGCATTATAGTCTAATATAATCTCGGGTTTCCCCGTTGCTTCGTCTATTTTATCATCATGATGCATTGTAGAGATCAAAGCAACTGCTTTGTTTTCTTTCCTTACGTAAGAAACAATTGTTGTATTGTATTGAAAACCAAATATGGAGGAACCTACTTCTCTACTTGGGTGGGGTTTAAATTCCAGAGGCAAAAACGTTTTGTTTTGTTTGACTGTGCCAACTAGAGTCAAGCCTTTTTTCAGTAATGTGTTAGCTAAATTCAGGGAAGTGAAATAATTATCGCATGTCACATTACGTCCAGTGTTGTAATATCTGCCACACAACGAAAGAACTACCTGAGTCCCCAGCCCAACGGCCCGAACATTTCCTTCTTTTCCCAAATATGGCTGCACTTTTAGCGGATAATAAGTCTGCGAATCAACAAGAAGCCAAAACTTAATACCATATTTAGCTGGTTTACTTGGCATGTATTGGCGAAAACCGCAACGTCCTCGATAGGCGAGTAGTTGCTCATCAACTGAAAGAAAATCACCCGGAGTATAATACTGGGGTAGTAAAGTATTTATTATACTCCAAATCTCTCTTATTGGTGCAAATTTATCATCATTTGGTCTATTTCTCTTGTCGTCAAAACGCATAAATCGTCTTAGCTGCCGAAATCTATGAAGTGACATTACAGCACGATAAAACGGGGTACCGAGAAATATATTCCATAGGACATCAATACACTGCTTATTTTGTTGCAATGCCCCTGCCATAATAAGTATGCCAATGAATGCCTTGATTTCAGTTTCATCGCAGTCTTCCCATTGTGTTGCGTAATGATTGTCCTCGTGAACTCTCCTTGCGTTCAAATTTGTGTATAAAACAATAAGATGTATAATAGGTCTCAAAAACAACATGAAAGCATCAACAGGATTCGTAATTGCGATGGAAGTAGGTATTGTTGTGCAAGGCCCCTTATCTCGTCTAATGTTTGCTATCCGTTCTCGCCCTGCAGTTGGTGGAGTTTTATCCCAGACTGTCTTGTCTTTGCCTACGTATGTGTTTGTTTGTGTGAGTGATTCGTCGTCACTTGTGTCAGTCTCCTCGTCAAATAGTCTCGTGTCATCTGTTGCTTGTTGTGTAGAACCGCGATCTGGAGTTGTAGTCCTCGACAGGGTCGCGACTCGACCCCGGGCCCTTCCGCGGCCCCTCCCTCGGCCCCTCCCACGGCCTCGCCCTCTTGGCCGTACACGTGTAGGCGCAGTAGTCACAGTAGTAGGAGCAACAGAAGTAACTTCCGCACAAGGACGCTCTTCACTCCGTGTACGTGAAATACTAGTTGATGCTCTTGCAGCTCGTGTAGCACCACGTGGTGTCCCTGACAACGTAGTGTTGCTTGAGTCAATATTATCTTGGTCCAAGTTGACATTAGACGAGGGCATATGAACATCAGGAGAAGGAGCAAATGGTCCAGCAGCAGCTGATGACGAGGTATTGTCTTCAACTTCATCAACAAAGTCATAGGAATTTTCTGTGCTTGCCTCGGTGAAGTTTTTCAAAAGAGTTTCTCGAAGGCGAATTGAGATAGAAGACTCTGGGGGGGTATCAAGTTCTTGGTATTCTGGTGGTGGAGTTCGTTGTATTTGACGAATAGTATCATGAGTCATTTCATCGTCTTGTTCCGAGTTGTTGCTTTGATGGTCAGCCCCATAGTCGCTGTCGTATTCGTCTGCACCCGAGTTGGCGTCGTCTCCCTCACTATCCGACTCATTTTCTAATATTTCTCTGATTTTATTAGTGTCGCGCAAGTGTGGGACAGCAGGCATTGCCTGAAATAAAAATATCAATGAATGAGAAAAAATTTTTTTAAAAAAAAGTTTTTATCACTACTGAGATAAATAAAAACTGTAGAATTGAATAGCGAACTATGCAGAAGAATACAAAAAAGGAATATATACATAATAATTTATGTACATTTTGTGACAGCAGGAACGTTATATTTGCGAGATCGATATCCTCAATTTATTATAAATGTTATATTTTTGATCTCATTTTTTTACTTGGGTTTTAAAAAATATCGATTTCCTATCAAATTATTATCTATATATAGTGTAGCATATAAAAATAAATAAATAAATAAATAAATAAATAAATAAATAAATAAATAAATAAATAAATAAATAAATAAATAAATAAATAAATAAATAAATAAATATGTTCTAGCATCTAAATTTTCTTTTTAAAACTTTTTTGGTAATATTTTATTTACATCTGTGTATGTTATTTTTTTCTATTTCGACAGAGCTAATGCTGCTTCAGTATAACAAAATTTAGAATACAATGAAATAATACAGTTGACGATAGGTAGTCAATACACGGAGATGTTATCACAGGTATATATACAGAGGTAAAAAGAGAAGAGGAATGGAGAAAAAATTACAGGTTGGGGAAAAAGTTTGCGACAGGGAGAGATAGAGAGATAGAGGGAGAGGGAGAGGGAGAGGGAGAGGGAGAGGGAGAGGGAGAGGGAGAGAGAGAGAGAGAGAGAGAGAGAGAGAGAGAGAGAGAGAGAGGACAGGTGGGACTAGAGATGAAAAGAGCGGCAAGTAAAAGTTATATTCATGAATGCACAATCCATTCATTGTTGTCGCATTCCACTTTACCGAGTCTCTAAATAAATACACTATCATTATGCGTGTAAAACAATTATGAGCTGACGTAAACTTAACCCTGTATTTCAATGTGCTAAATATTTTATGCAAAATAATTTAAGTTTTTGACTGTTTTATATATTCTTCATTCTATACAAAATATTCCTAGTAAAAATCAGGGCGCTTCATATTTGTGCCACAAAACGTTGAATGACGAAACTTACATTTTATCGATTTATTCACATTGTTTTTTATCGGCAATGATTGAATAAAAATTTCAATGAAGTTCCCGTATCACAAAAATTGTCACAGGAATTGTAACTTGACTAAGTGTTTAATCCTTACTCGGTTTTCATATCGAAGAAAAAAAATAATAAAAAAAAAAGTCTATAATATCAATGTTTTATCACCTATATATATGCAATACCTTGTCAATGTATTATCCATAATATTTTATTTACAGGAATTGCATTGCATATATAAGTTTACTAGATCTTTATGTTACAAATTTTGAAATGAAAAAATAAAATGTGAAAATATCAAATCAGAGAAGGAGAGAGCGAAAGGGAGAGGCTATTTTTTTTTTCAAACCCTTTTGTGTATTTCTACTAACTAATTACATACTACTTTCAAACCCCGAAACTTCCGAAACTATAACATGAGCGCTTTACGGGCTCTTCCGGAACGGGGGCGGCCACGGCCTTGCAATCCGTCCCGGCATTTACCTGGGACTGAGGGAAACGTGGAAAGTTCAGTCAGGATGGACGCTACAGATTTTGTCAATGAACCGGACGTGCAATGGTCAACCAAAGCCAGGGGAACCACATAGTGGAAAAGCACAACGATTTATCCCTGTGTGGGAAACGTGCTGTTTTGTTGAAAATGGTCACCCATCCAACTACTAACACGCTCGGCGTTGCTTGACTTCGGTGATCTGACGAGACCCGGTCAAGCGCACTGTGCCACAACTCCCACTAATACTACTACTTAAGAAAAAATATTAAACTATTTTTTTCAAAAAAAATCTTGCAAAAAGTATTTGACGCCATTTCATTATATTTTTAGAACTTTTTGATAGAAAAAAGCTAACATGGAGATTTTATAAAGCTTCGATGTGAAATAAGATTTTTTCTTGAAAAAAAATAGTAATTTTTTTTATTGCTACGCAGAATTTTTACGATTTCCGTGACACAGTTCACATAGCTCGAAGGACTAACGATTGATCGATAGATCTACTTTGATAATTGATATTTATATTGAATGGGGGAGCGAGATAAAGACAAAGAGAGACAATAAAAAGAGCTGCAATAATAGTTCTGTTCATAACTGCATAGTTTATTCTTAACGTACAGTACCATCCGTACTGTTGAGAAGGAAAAAAATGTTACTATACTAATTCATATCTGATCTGATATTATGTATCTGTTCCTAAAGAGATTTTTTTTTTACATTTATTCTTACAATTTATTCTAATATTGAGAGCAGTATTGAATTGTTACTATATTTTTCGTATAATATTGTATTTGACAAAACGCATCAACGTAATAAAATTACATTTACGTAATTTCATCGAACGTATTATATATACAGTACACTCTATACATATAATATATATATTTATATATATATATATATATATATATATATATATACATAAATTCAATTTCGTGTATTAATTGAAAGATAGTGTTTATCAAAGAGCGCCTCACAACGCGTCAGTTCAACTAAAGTCAAATAACATTCTAATAAATTATAATGCAGTCAGTTGAGTCAATCACGGTATTTTCAATTTTTTACAGTTTATTTGTGAACAAAATTGATTCCGCAATTAGTATCTCTTGTCCCCTGCATTATAACGGCAGCAGATCATGTTACAATAAATTTTTTTCTCTCTGAAATTAACATTTGCAAACGTGTATATTGCGACATATTTTTCCTAATATAATACAATATTTTCATATGTATTTACTATTTTTAGGCAATGTATAAAATGAACATATATAAAACACTTGCTGCTATAATATTTTTATAACTTTTTTTTTCTCTAAATGTAATTATTGATAAATAAAATATATATATATATATATATATATATATATATATATACATATATACATATATACATATATATATTTAGAGGTTTTTCAAACAGCTAGTGAAGATATTATTTTGCAGTTTTTTTGTTGTTTTACAGGAAAATATTTCATGCATTTTTATTTTATACTAAAAAAAAGTATGAATCAAAGATCCCAACATTGTGTTTCTATAAAATTGCGACAGGATGAAAAAGATGAAGAAAAAAAATTATAAAAATATATAGTTTTCATATAATCGTTTCAATTCTTCCTCTTTCTGTCTCTCTAATTTGCTATTTTCGCATCTTATTTTCTTATCTCACATCTTATTTTCTTATCTCACAATTTTTCAGTTGAAACTCTAATAAATATAAATTTGTTATGCAATTACAGTAAAAAATAAAAAAAATCTGATAATTTATTGAAAAATTAATTCATATTAATTATTAAAAAAAGATTGATATTATAGCATGTTACTGTTGTTGTTTTATATTAATGTATATGAAAACTGAATAAGTTAGGAGTTGAACACTTATGGAAATTAGAATTCCTGTGACAAAATTTATGATAAAGGAACAGCAAAGTTGTTTTCAATCATTGACGATGAAAAAATTGTGAATAAAATTGTTAGCATATAAGGATCGTCATTCAACGCTTTATGGCACAAAATAAATATAAAGCGCCCTAAAATACTTTTTAGGAATATTGTGTATGTAATATGGAATATATAAAACAGTCTAAAATATTAATGAATTTGCATGAAGTATTTGGCATATTAAAATATGGGACAAATTTTATGTCAGTTTATAATTATTTCACGTTGCTATCATACTTTAGTAATGTAGATATTCAGAAATAGAATGTGGTAGCAATTCGTTCAACGCATATAAAACACCTTGTCTTGCAATAAATATTAAATGCGGATGAAAGGTTTATGGTGATTTGTATTATTTTAGCTCCGTTGCTTGTACAAATTATACTAATTATTCAGCAAATACTTCAGAGAAGCGTCCCGGTCAATAAAGATGCGCTATATATTTGTACAGTTTACATCATTATGTGAATCTGATCGGATATCTCCTGTACCGTGCCAATAGTATTGGGAGATTTGAACTATTCATTATAAATCCTTCATATAAATTCAATGAACATATTATGTTATATCTTATATCTCTACTAATTTGAATAATATATAAAAGTTCATATTACATATAATTTATAATAATAATTTTATAATTTAATTATTATTTTTAATAAATTATTCGCATCTTATTTTCTTAGTGATATAATTTACTTGGTATACTATTATATATACATCACAATGACACTACGTGTAAGAAAACTCCCCAACGTAATAAATGGATAAGTGCACTTACCACTCCAAGATGTTAATCCTTTCTTCAATCGGAGAAATTTTGTCTGGGCACTATAGTTATCACTTCACTGGAGTCTTAGGAACGACTGAACAAAATTTCTACCTGTCTAAATGCCAAAAAATATCGTTTTGTTAAATTTTGGGCAAGAAATCGATATCATTCGATCGATATTTAAAACGTTATAAATTCGCGGCGAATTTTTATTTGAGGGTAACACACACGCAGGTATATGAGTTTCGTATGACACATATATTTAGACTTTTGACCACTTCAAAGTTTTCAAATGCCGCACTTGGCTCACATTATACGGCAGTAATAATAAAACATATAGTACCCATAATAATATGGTTTGCAAGAAGATTTTATTAGTGTAATTAACTCATTGCGGCGACACATTGTCGCGTTGCTATAATGAATTTTAATAAGTTATTTGGCAGTTATAATGCGAAGGTACGTAGCAGGTATTTATATATTATTGCACCTGAAGTGCGAAAAATATTTTCATATAGTGTGGTTCCATAAAAGCTACCTTCATAAACATCCACAATAAATACTGATCATAATCACATTTATTTGGTATTCAAGTTATATGAGTATGGGATGAGTAAAGGAATGACTCGTATCATAAATATGATAATTATCATTATTTTGTGTGTTTGTGAAGGTAGCTTCTATGGAAACAAACAATATGAAAATATCTTTCCAACTCCAGGTGCCATAATATACAAACCTTCTATGTACATTCATATCATAACTGCCAAGTAGCTTATTAATTATGCAAGGTGAAAGTGTGTCGCCGTATTGAAAATTCAAAATAACATAAATTCTACTTTGAAATCTATATTGTTAGGAACTAAAAGTCTTATTATTTTAGTCGTTGCGTGGAATGTACTAATATAAGTGAGTCATTTCAAGACTTCAATAGTATATATTATATACTATATTGAGTACATATTGTATATTTATATAGTGTATATGTATGTATATATATACATACATACACTATATAAATGTGTATATATATATATATATATATATATATATATACATACATACATACATACATACATACATACATACATACATACATACATACATACATACATACATACATACATACATACATACGTACATACGTACATACGTACGTACGTACGTACGTACGTACGTACGTACGTACGTACGTACGTACATACATACATACATACATACATACATACATACATACATACATACATACATACATACATACATACATACATACATACATACATACATACATACATACATACATACATACATACATACATACATACATACATACATACATACATACATACATACATACACTATATAAATATATATATATATATATATATAATATGCTATATAATATTATAATTACATAATTCTAATCTATATAATTCTTTTTATTATAATTATTTACATATGTAATAAGCCTAATAAGTAGTTACTCGTCCCGCGTCTCTTGATAATTTTGTCGAGATATCTAAGAACGAGAGTGTATATATTTTTACTTTTGACCGACTCAAAGTTTTCAAATGCCGCATTTGAACCACACAATGTGGCAGTAATAATAAAACATTTAGTTCCCCTAACAATGTAGTTTTCAAAAAGAATTTATTAGGAATATTCAATGCGGCGACACATTGTCGCGTTGCATAAATGAATTTTAATAAGTTATTTGGCAGCTATAATGCAAAGGTACGTAGCAGGTAAGTATACTATTGCACCTGTAATGTAAAAGATATTTTCATATTGTTTGGTTCCATAAAAGCTACCTTCATAAACATACACAATAAATACTGATCATAATCACATTTATTTGGTATACAAGTTATATTAGTATGGGATGAGTAAAGGAATGACTCGTATCATATAAATATATATAATAATATTTTTATAAAATTAATAATAGTTGTTTACTGAGTATCTGTACAGAAAAAAAAAACAGTGCAACAACTCAATGGGTGACGTAAAAAAAAGGGTATCCAATTCACTAAAGTGTCCAGTCACCCACAATGATTACTATCACTATAATATGTATTTTGTGCGTTTATGAAGGTAGCTTTTGTGGAAACAAACAATTTGAAAATATTTTTCAACCTATAATACAGATGCAATAATACACAAAACTTCTATGTACGTACATTCATATTATAATTGCCAAGTAGCTTATTCATGTATGCAACGGGAGAGTGTCGCCGCATTGAAAATAGTAAAATAAGTGAGTAATTTCAATGCGGCGACACTCTCCCGTTGCATACATGAATAAGCTACTTGGCAATTATAATATGAATGTATTATGTACATTCATATTATATGAATGTACATAATATAATACAAATTATATTATATTATATTATATTATATTATATTATATTATATTATATTATATTATATTATATTATATTATATTATATTATATTATATTATATTATATGTATGAATATATATATATATATATATATACAAATTCATATTATTCGTCCAATTCCAAACATATTTATGCATATATTAATAACAAGTATAAATAAAGCATTATTTATATACTATATAATATAGTATGTATTAGCATAAAACATCATTATTTATTATAATATGTACATAATAATAATACATAATATGTATATATTATAGTAAACAATTATGTTTTATGCTACTACATACTATATAATATGCTATATAATATTATTATAAACCAATAATCCTAATCTATATAACTTATTATTATAAATATTTAGATCAGTAATAAGTAGCAACTTTTCTCTCCTCTTGATAATTTTGTCGAGAAATCTAAAAACGAGAGTGCATAAAAAAAGGTCGGGTCGTAAAGCTATGTTGTTGTGAGGGGGAGAAATCCCTCCTCTCCCCCTACAATCAAGTTGAACGCACGACCTTTTTGATGGTGTATGTTATAAGTATACTGGGTATCAGTTACACCACCCGACTTGCTCTGTACTATTTACACTTTAATTATATTTTATAATTAACAGATTTGAGTCCCAAGTTCAATTTTTTTACTAGTATTACGTACAAGTAATATAAGTAAAGTCATGAAACCTTGGGTTTCTATTTTGATAATTTCTCGGTGAAAATGTTGCATAAAGTGCCAATGGTGTAACTTCTACCCAGTCCAGCCGGTGTAGGGTTAAGATCATATTTTTTAATGTCTTGAAAAATTATGACATAAAATAATGACTTTAAATGGTTATTGTCTAAAAAATCTTCTGAATATTCATCAAATTTACGAAATTAAAATACGAATTCGAAGACAAAAAAATATGTATTTTCAAATTAATTCTAAATTGGATTGTTAATTTCATTATATTATTTTAGCACAAATCTTATCTGATATTATGATCCTAATAAATAGGATACTCTTGAATGATTATCAACCATTTCTCTGCCTGAAATACTTGTAGCATTTATTAAAAGTTATGTTATCTTTGGTTGTTAATATTTTTCAATATTATGTATGTTTATTTGATTGGAATACTCTGTATGTAAAAATGTATTGTTTATAATATAAATAAATAATACGATGGACCAAAAGCTTTAAAGTGTTACATATTTTTCTCCTGTTAAATTATACTAATAAATGAAGATCAAACATAATTATTTTCCAAGTAATAATATTTTAATAATAATTGTTAGTGTATTTTTTATGAGTCATGCAGTAATAGTAATAATTCTGAATATTCCAGTGTATGTGATTATACAGGTGTCTATACTTTAGTTGGTGTTATAAATATATTATTGTATTCTTATCACAACTCATATGCTATCAAACAAAGAAATATCAATCCATCATAACACATTATCTTCCTCTGCAGATTGCTAAATTCGCAAAATTACAATCTGATAGCAATGATTTATTTGATAATAGATTGAGTTACAATTAATTTTTTATAATTTAGCTGATGCAATTTTTTGAACATTTAATATAATAATTATTTTAACATAGCTCTCAATTCATTGAAAAATTAACGCTTTTTTTTTACATGATTCTTTTATTTAAAAAAACATAATTATTAAATTTTTTTTTTAAAACTAAGAATCAGTGAAATTTTCAATAAAATAACCAAGTGAAATGTTAAGTTATTATCCTGATATTTCCATAAATTCCCTAATATATATATATATATATATATATATATATATATATATATATATATATATATATATATATATATATATATATTCTTTGTTTGTTTCATTATAATGATAGCAATTAATGTTTACAATACAACATAGAATGTAAACATTAATTGCTATCATTATAATGAAACAAACAAAGACCGTTTATTTAAGAAATATTCGGGCTTGAAATAAAAGATCTGCATAGATGTCCTAGATGATATTATATGATAAAATTTTTCATTTTCATTTAATTACACTATTTCATCCTTAGTTGAAAAATTGTCTTCAACTCATCCTTAACACATTTAAACCTAATCTTTTTACATTAAAAATACATCTTATTTTTTCATCGTTCAACATTTTTAAACATTTTATGCTCAATAAGAGGGAAAAAAACGTAATTTTGTCTTTCTCATCCTCTAAAATAGTGCAAAATAGGAGGAAATTAGACTAGTAGAGAGTTTACTAGAGGATAAAAGGTGAAATTTATTTCAACTCGGGACCAATTAAATTTGCATCGTAACAATTCCTACTAGATATTAAGACATTGATAATAAAATTATCACAAACGATCAATAACTCTCTGACACATGATTTGCTAAAGTAATACTAAGAAAGCATGATTGACATTATCTTTCTCTGGAGACAGTATATAATAAGGGACACGTAACTTTAAGATGAACAGAAGCAGAAAATGGTGAAGATTTGCATCGTGTTGGCAGTGATTGCCCTATGTTCTGTACAGGTAAGATGTAACTCAATCATAATTACATATTATATTTATTGTTCTTCGATTGTATACATATAAGCTTTTATAGAATTAAAATAAAGTATACACAAGCCCAGGGTCATTATGCATGTTAAAAAATCTAATCCAAGAGCTAATTCAATATATTATGGGAATAATGGAGTATCGACCTCAATTTTTTTATTGCAGAAATGGATAGAGCGTGCAAAGTTATGCTACCCTGATTTTTTTCAGATTTTTTACAGCCCGGGAAGTATTTTTAAAAAATTATTGAAAGTTCTTTTTGTGACGTCACGAGACGCCGCTAATTAAGAAAAAGATAGGACTTACCGCCTCGTGACGTCACAAAGAGGACTTTCAATATATTTTTTTAAATATTTCCCGGGCACTAAAAAATCTGAAAAAAATCAGGGTAGCATAACTTTGCACCCTCTATCCATTTCTGCAATAAAAAAAAATTGAGGTCGATACTCAATTCTATCTGTAAACAAACCTGGTAATATTGCGAAATTAGATCTCGGTTCTAAAGGCTAATTTGATACATCTTGAATATCCCCTCCACCCAATAAAATTTTTGTGGTAATTTTTTATACATAACAAATTTAGTAATAGAATAATCTGCATGACATTTATTATGATATAAGATAAAGAATCTCTCATATATTTTTTCCAGATATCTCTAACACTCTTAAAATCGTATACTGCAAAATGCTGTGATGACGCATGATTTAAGAAATAAACATAGAAACAATTAGGAATTACAAGAATGGAGTCAGATTGTTTTGCAGCATGATTGGTTGTTAAAACATTGAAAAAAATTATACATAATTTGAGGTCGTTTATCCAAATACGAATACAAATTTTCATACAGTTTGTACATTTATCACCTCGAAATTTTTTTCTCTTGCAGCTTTGTTAAACACCATCCCTGTGTTATTCTCACGGGGTGTATGGTGATTAACAAGACTGCAGAGGGAAATTTTCCGAGGCGACAACTGTTCATTAATTCATAATATTTTATTGCTATTCGATTGTACATAAACTACATAACAATATAAGCACGTCAAATTACATAATCACATATAAAAAAAAAATGTGTGTAATTAATTAATAAAATAAAAAGGAATATCAATACAGTGACATGAATAATAACTTAACAAGGCCTCAATTATCAAGCCATCCAGTACAAAACATAATTATCAACAAACTATCATGAAAACTCCAGATCATGCCCATAAGAGAAACTTATTAGAAAGGCAAAAATACATATTGATCAAAAAATGTAAAATATACTAGAATTAGTGAATATCTGAAGATAACACAAATACTTTATTTACAATATTAAAAATATTCATAATATTAAACCTGAAACTCTTATATTATATGTACAATAATAGCAAATTTTACAAGCATCTGTATGTTTAGTATTCAGTATAAGCCATTCACCATCGCAAGTGTTTTTACTTCTCTTAAGGTAGAGATAACACGCCCAATGTTAATTAAAAAAAAATCCCATTCATGAAAATTATGAAAAAAATTTAGAACGTTCTCCTTTACATACCTTATCAGTAGGTAAAATATCAGGTATACAAAAACGAGCTAGTTTTCGAGTTATTAATTTTTAAATTTCACTAATTTAACATGGAGAAATGGAACTTCCATGTTAAATTAGTCAACTTAAAAAATTAATAACTCGAAAACTAGCTCGTTTTTGTATACCTGATATTTTACCTACTGATAAGGTATGTAAAGGAGAACATTTTAAATTTTTTTCATAATTTTTTATGAATGGGAGTTTTATTAACAATGGGCGTGTTATCTCTACCTTAATCTTTCCTCCTCCAGTCTCTGAGTTCAAGGACACGACTGCTCCTCGATGACGTCAGACTTGCCTACGATGCCACGTCGCTGCTGTCCGGGTCGGTGGGCTCCCTCCAGTTCGAGATGGATGTTCTCAAGACAACCGTGACGTCACACACCCAGCCGGACCTCGCCGAGATTCAGAGAATTCTCACCGTAATAGGGGTAACAACACATTTTAACTCGGTATTGCAGAATAGTGATTTGTATTCACGACACTTGAAAATCTTGTGCACTTGTCTCAAGGTTATAGCTAATGACCTTGAGAAAAAAAATGTTGATTATCATGTATAGTAAGCTTTATTTATTCAATTGACATCCTGCACAAAATAAATTTATTGCATATTTGGATAGAAAATCTTGTAATATTGTAATTTTTTTTCTGATTTTTTTGAACCCTCTAATATATTTAAAATAATTTTGACGTCATAGTCATGCAAGTTTTTTTTCTTATGTTTGTGAGTTAAATATTTGCACGACTATGATTTCACAACGTTTTGAAGCATTATTTTAGGTGCTACAATTCAAAACAATTTGAAAAAAATTGACAATACATAATTCGAGGTTCAAATATGCAATATTTTTTTTTAAAAAATCTGTGTAAAAAGAGCTGATTTCTGTTTATGTTTACGTGAGGCGGGAGATGGGTTTCCCTATGATATCTGAAAATTGCGAAGGGGGCGCAGGAGGGAAGGAAAAGAGAAAGTTTTGGCAAGCCAGATTATACAGTGAGCATAGGCAAAATGACAAAAAAAAATAATAATAAATAAAAAATACTTTCAACAGTTTTTTTGACGGTGAGATTTTTTTTTTTTATGAGTTCTATCGTTTACTGTTAAAGTATTTAAACTTGATTTATTTTATTAATTTAATCAAAAAATTATTGTACACTTTGTTTATATGCTAGTCCGTGCATTCTGGCCCTCCTCGCATGAAGTCAGCGCAATCCCCTCTATATTAAAAACTCGTGTCCACAGATTGACGAGATATTACTGGAGAACCTGGACGCGATGATCGTGGACACTCTCGCGCACACTTCCTCTTGGCTGAACTCGACCTCTGCGCTCCTCCAGAACTTCGTGAACTTCCTGTTGAACATGACTGATGATTTCTACCACAATTTGAACAACCTCAAGTCCGACAAGATCGTGTTCGACACCCACGTGTACACCATCGACCAGGCCTTCGGGGTGGACAAGACCGAGATCCAGACCAACTTCAACTACATCATCGGCAACATCACGGAGTTGATCGAGGGAATGGTGAGAATAATTTTGTTTTTAGGATATAATTTATAATATTTGTAATCTATGAGTTTTATTGTAAATGTTAAATATTATTTTTCATTAACTATAATTATAATTCCCATGCAGTTTTTAGCACATAAATTCAGATTTTTTTTGTAAAATCTTTTAATTTTTAATAATGCTTACAATCAAATAACTACCTAATTTTTTTGTAGTATTTCATACACAATTGAAAGTAATTTATTTAAATATGTTTTCTTTTTAACTTTTTAATAGGATAACAATTTCATGTCAAATTAATAGGCCTGTTCGTAAACCCTGCTCGGTGTACATACTTTCTACACCCAATTGACCTTATATCGCATGTACATAAGGTCGATTAGGTGCAGAAAGTGTACACCGAGCAGGGTTTATGAACAGGCCTAATACAATTCTTTATTTTTAATTTAGTATTGCCAAAAATTTAAATAATCAATGTTATAATTTTGTATTCTATTATATAATATTGAATTATTTTAAAAGTATTTTTATTATTTTTGAAACAATATATTTCAATATTATAGAACTTTAATGCATGCTTAAAATTGTAAGTTTCACAAAAGTTAGCATAAATAACAAAACATATTTATTATAAGTTATTTTTAAGTATTCTGATCATTAAAACATGCTTGTATTTATTTTAAATTTCTAAGAACAATGACGAATTATGTTTTAGACCAACTTAAACAATGCAATACAGTATTTAAATGGCGTTTTTATTAATTAATAAAATTATTTGCAATTTTTTTCCCATGACGTAATGTTTGTACGCATTATAAAAATCCAAATAAAAAATAAAAACTCCGGTACAATATAGAAGGTCATGAGTCAGAATTCGAACCTTTCTTTTGAACTCAACTATATATATATTTGCAGTTTTATATAAATTACACTCTTCGCCATTGATAAAATAAAAGTTCCTTTCAACCTTGTTATAAGTATCCATCCTCGTAATTATAACACACGATGATGGTTAAAAAGTCTGCAAAGGGGACTTTTCAGAGGCGAGGAGTGAACACCGATTACTGGTAAAAAGCACCTTAGAATTAACATAATACTGTATACTAATTAAGATTTTTTACATCAAATTTGTTTCTTTTTTCTCCAGTCAGGTCCCCAGGTTGAGCTGGTCAGGGTGACCCTGGCAGACACGAGTGACGACCTGGCTAGATCTAAAGGATACATCGATCACTTCAAGCAAGTTCAGACCAACAGTAGCATCACCTTACGAGCTGCTCTTGATGTTATCATACTTCAGCTTCCCAGCTTCTAGTGGACATAATTATGTCTGATCATAATTGAAGTTCAATTGAGAATTAAGATCCATATTTTGATTTGCGCATGCAAAAGCTTATTACATCTTAGCAACAGAGAACATACATACCGTATAATATAGTATTTATATTCTCTGTTAGCACAATGATGGTAATTAATGTTTAATACTGCATTGCTTTGTAATGCTCTTGTCATGATTTTGCTTGTAATTGCATTGTATTCTTTTTTAATAGACGCTATATTTATTGTTGAATAAATGAACAGCAATAAAAATTTGATAAATTATTTGCCTTATAAATTGCAGGTAGTTCATGAATATTTTTTGATATCGAGAATTTATTGTTTGCTTACGAATAAACGTCATGGCATTATGTTCTATAAGGGCACAACATCAGATAATTTTTACTATGCAGTATTGACCTGTCAATATAGGATAGTTTGCATATTGCCCTGTAACAAAATCGATTTGGAATTTCATTTTTTTTTTCTCATTGATAACTGTTTTTATTTAATTGTATTTCAATAAATATATAATACATGCATGCATGTTTTCTTTTTTGCTTGATATTGTATGTTGTTATAAGCTCAATTTTAATGTAATAAATATGTTCTAAAGAACTTTTTCAAACTGAAGATATTATTATTTGAAATTGTTTACATAATTAGAGTATTAGAGACAAATGTGTGGCTCTGCATTTTAAGGGAGGACGAATTATAGGAGCCCAGAGTTATAGGAAGATTGATTTACTCATAAAATATTATATGTTCTCAAATTATCTATAAAGAATTTATTAAACAGTATTTTTAAAATTAAATGTCACTATTTTTAAATTATTTAAATTAATACGTATTTTATACACTTATGAGTTTAAAAAATAATTATGTTAAGTTACTTTTTCAAAATTCTCAGTATATGCTTTCGCTTGAAATTATATTTGCATCTTTACAGCTTACGAGAAGAATATTAATTCAGAATATAATTTTCTTGTGATAAAATACAAATTGAAATAAAATAATATATATAATAATATCTTAACAATAATTTATTTTTAACAAAGATTACACTATTAATTCAGTACCCTCTTCTGTACCTTTCTTCTTCTGCATACATAGCGTTCAATTTCCTGACGGCCAGCCTGGCTTGGTCACTGATATAAGCGTCCAGTTGTCCCACAATGTTTACGAACTGCACCATTCGGTCGAACGCTCGGTGCGCTCTCTCCAACCTCTCAGAGGACGAAAGTTCAGTTCGACGTTCCAAGTGATCTCTGGGGAGGGTGAGTCGAGGTCTTTTGGTGGGCAGTTCGGGGAGGGTGAACTGACGACGAGTACTGGGGGGGAGGGGAGGGAGGGTGAACTTGGGACGAGGGGTGGTGGTGGGGGGTGTGGTGGTCATAAAGGGAGAGAGAAGGTCAATTCGGTCATCAACTTCATTGTCAGAGGTGTCACGTTTGATTATCGTGTTGCAGTTCATCGTCTGAAATTGAAATTAAGGGTATGTAATTTTGTGTTAAAGTTAGGAAGGGGAATTCACAAAGTCTTAAGGCCACATTTAAGGCTCGATAATTTAAGGCTTGATTTTAGACGTGTTTTTAAGACCCAAAATTTCTGATCTTAAATTATTGAGCCATAATTGTGGCCTTAAGGCTTTGTGAATGCCCTTTAGGGGGTTTTAGAATTGCTTTTTTTTTTAAATTGTCAATAAAATATTATAAAAAAATGAAATATAAAATTAGAAAATAAATTATATTTTATTAAATTGTAATGCTTATTTTTTAAATGAGTATTGCAGTATATTATATTTAATACAAATCTTTTTTGTTGAACATGTTTTTTTTATTAATAATTTGATATAAATAATTCCACAATCATCAATAATTGTTTGAGTCAATGTTCAATAACTGCTGCAAAAACTTGTAGGGATGATTGTAAATATATATTATTATTATATTTTATTATTGACATTAAATGGTAGAATGGTAATGCAGTGTCCAGAAAAGGCAAAGCCTTATGATTCTAGTGCATATGTTAATCGGTAATCAAATAAATAATTTATTTAATTAAGATATTAATTTAAATAGTAATAACATTTTTTAGCTAGTGAATAATAATCCTAAATAAGGTTAAGTTACAAAGCTTGGCAATTTTTCAGAATTCCCTAAAGAATCTCAAATGAACATTGACAGATAAAGCATTTTTTTTTTTAAAAGATGAATATCATGCTAAGATAAATAGTTATGTAATATAAAATAATTATTTAAATTAGCAATCCAGTTTTATTCATTGTTATTTTTTAATTTTCCTTTTCAATTGAGCACCATAATTTGTTAACGTTTTGCTTATTTTTAACATATTTTTTTAAAACTTATATTTATAATTCTGATTGTGTTAATTAAATATGTCCAAAGTAATTATCACGATCATTCCACCATTACTATTACCTGCATGCTGATGATAAAAACAAAGATAAGCTTGTTTTATTGTTTTGTGGGTTTCAGAATTATTTGAGGATAAAAATATAATAATATACAATAAAATATATTTGTTTAACAATTTTATTTTATTTATTGAATTAAATAAAATAATTTTAAAACTCCCTATTACAATTTTTGTTAAATTAAATATGAATATTTTGTCATGTAACATTTTTTTAAAATTAAATTTATAAATTTACGATTGTGGTTCACTGTAATTCAAACACCTCACGGGTTATTAAATTTCATTATCAATCTTCAAGGATATCTCAAGTTCACAATATAATAAAATTATAGATCTTGAATTCATATGAAAAAAATGTAACGCTATTATATTGTATGAAAAGAATAATAGATCACTTGAATAAAAGGGAGTTGCTTCGCTAACACACTTACTTGCAAGCAATGGAAGAATATTATTTTATATTATTATACATATATATATATATATATATATATATATATATATATATATATATGTATAATAATATAAAATGCAATAGAAATTGTTTATTGATAAATGTAAATGACATAATTTTTAACAAAAGATTGTTAACAGGGAAAACAATATTCAATTTTAATTGGGGCAACTAAATTTAAAAGTAGTGGGATAAAAAGTTATTAATGTTTAATGTCGTATAATGTCACCTATTATGTCCATCAAGAATAGCAATAATATACGGAACGTTATTTAGTTCAGTAATAGAGAAGTAAAATATAATACGTATAAAATATAAAGTAAACTAATTTCTATGTTCAGGTAAATAAATTTATCAATTAATCTTCTTACCTGCACGCAAACGATGAAAACTAAGACAAAGTTCCATGGAAACATTACGAAGTACGTACGTTTAATTAACTGAGTAATGAGGTTGAGTGTTACCCAAGCGTTGTGTGTCGTCTACCGTCCAGGAATTTGATGACCATGGTGGCACGGATAATGTGCTGTGTTTGAATATTTCGTGTTATGTTCTCTAATTATACTGCACTTGGTTTTAAAATTTATTAATTTTTACACTCTGGTGTGTCAGAAAAAATGTGCCAAATTCTTACATTACAGAAATATAGTAAGTATAACCTGGAATGACAGGCAATTTCATTTAACGATTAATCTCAGTTACTTCGGAATCAAAGAATATTTCCCTTCAAACAAATCGAATGAAATAAATTTTAAAAAATCGAGAATGTTCTAAAACTTAATCGCTTATGGTTTAAGCAAATTCAGTCTTGCAGTTTTCTTACAACAGCTCCATTTCCGGTTTCCGTCCATAAGGCCAATGTTAAACTTCTACCTCAGTTTTCACAAAACTGATAAGACAGATTCGCTTCAAAATTTGTATGCCACCTATTGATAGGGAGTTCTAAGTCCCCTGCAAGTCTTGTTGCATTCAGGCGGTACGATTGCGAGATATCGTACCGCAATCGATATCTACTGAGATTCATCCTTAAATTTTTTCACCAAAATGTACATTTGATGTACACTTACAAGATCTTCATGCAGAAATATTAATTATTATTTAAATATTTTAAATTAAATAACCAGCCTGCATACTTCTGTATACCTAAAAGATAATTTCTTACCTACAATTTTTCGAGCAAAGTAATTACTTTAACCAGATAATATGAAGTATATATAAAAACCAGTAAATTAATCAAAAATATTATTTCATAATCATTTCTGCGTGTTTTTAACTAAATTAGTAATTTGATTTTGTTCTTTAATTTAATTAATAATATTAAATCAAAACAAATTAAAGAAAAAAAAAATTGAAAACAGGTGTTATGTGAATAAATTATTATAATATATATTACAATTATAAAAATGAATCTGAATATTCAATAAATAGTTCATAATAAAAATAAAGTAATAAATGTGACTGCTTACGATGCTTATAAGGTATTAATTATGTCCTTAGTATAATTAAAACCTGCTTATTAGCTTTTATTAGCATTCACATCTTTTAATTTTTTTTTACTAGTATCATTATGAATATTCAGAATATTGCGATTCATTTTCATTAAACTAACCAAACATCCTGTACAGGATATAAAAAAAGTGAGCGACAAGGACGAAGGTAATATTTAAGATAAATAAATTAAACAATTAAAACCTGAATATAAATCAAGTAAATATTTATAATTTCTCATAAAATAAAAAGTGAAGGTAAAATGCTTCATGCTCCATAGTCTGTATTAGAAGAATATACTACACACATCCCATAATATTATTTTTAATCTAACAATAAGAAGCATCAATAATGCTATTGATAAAATGAGTAGTAAAAACTGTTTCCGCCCGGGGTCGAACCGGGGACCTTGCGCGTGTGAGGCGCACGTGATAACCGCTACACTACGGAAACTCGAATAATAGACTGAGAATTATTTTGGTACTTGAATGTAACAGCCACACCTAGTACCACGTGACTGACGTCACACCGCGCGAAATATTTGAAAATTAAAACACCGTTTAAAGATCTGAGACCTCACCGTCTTAATTATGACCAGAATTTGAAAGAAATTAAAAAAACAAACATAAGATTAGTAGCCGGTAGTGGAAGGATTGTAGATGAACTAATTTAAAATGAAAACATAATTTATAAATCTTTGCAAAGAGGTGGATATTCCTATTATTCCTTCATATAAATCTAGCTGTTTGTTAAGTTTCAAGTTCATAATATAACAAAAAAATTCAGAAATCTCGAACTTCGGTAACAATCTTAATTTTTTTAACTATATATTATATTATGGTCTCTGTATGTACACATTAGTGAGCTGATGTTAGAACATTATATATGGACATAATATAACGTATATGTACGCTTCATTATGATCTCTGTTCTGGGGTTTATAATTTTGAAATTAAACAATAATATCCGTGTGTTATAGTAAAATTATTTGCATTTTAAAATATAATTAGGTCTTTTATCAAAAATAATAACGTGTTTAAAATGAATTGTAAAATCTATATATTAAATCTATAATTTTATAAAATATCATTTTGTCATATTCCAGTAAGGGAGTTATTATTGTATTTATTATACGTATTATTTTTTATTTATTGAACAATTATAGTGCAGCAGAGATTAATTTATTATTAAATGAATTAATATCTTCAAAATTACAAATTAAAACATATGGCATAATTTTATTGATACAATTTAATTTATTTGACATTCGCACATCTACGTACTTCTGATTTTTCTAAGAAATTGTGCGGCTATCGCCTGTGTTGTACATATCAATAAAATTAATTTAAATATACAAAGAAGCCAAATTAATAATTTACAAATTTACTGACGTAAAATTAAAAATTACAGTTTAATTTTTTTCAATCAAATAATAATTCAATGATAAAATATAAATTATAAATATTTTTAATTAAACAATAATTAAATAAATATAAATTAAACAATTAGTCTAAAAAAAATTAAAATAATATTTTATTTTACTAAAATATAAAACACAACTTTAGAAAATGTATAGTTAATTTTAAATGATAATTATAAAGAAATTATTAATTTCCAGAATGAATAATATTTGAAATAAATCAATGGCAAAAAAATTAAGTTTCCTCTCTCCTGTAGTCATGATACTGTATGTCTGTTCGTAAACTCTGCTCGGATAACTCTTAAACAGTCTTCTTGGGTTTACGAAAAAAAAAAAAAAAAAAAAAAAAAACGTGACGTCATTTGCACTGTACCCTCTGAGCTGCTGTAGGCAAGGTGTATTCTGAGTAGGATTTATAAACAGGCCTCATGCCAGCTTATAGTGCAAGGAGGTCATTGATAATAAAAAAAATGTTGAGTATAATAGAAAGGTGTAGCTGTAAGTAAAAATGAGAATTTTTTTTACAATATATATATTTTTTTTTACCTGTTGTTTATTATAAAATTCATCATTTGCAATTCAGGTATGGGTTCGTAAAAATCGTAAAAAATGTTGAATTAATACTGTATAATATGAAATTATTGTAGTTTGAGAAATTAAACTTGTTTTACATTTTTTTTTTATTAATTTGTTTATTAAGCTGATGGGAACTCCCTTTGCATTGTTGCTCATACAATTTTTCCTTACGAAAAATATCAACTCCATTTGTGCAGCGATGAAATTTAAAATTTGTATGCAAAAGTGTCTACCAAATTACCAGCTTCAGAAAGATTGGAATAATAACTCTATAATCTAATTTTGTTTAAAACTGATACTTCAGATGAATTTCACAGTTACCTGAAGGCGTAACCTTTGCTTGACTTACTAAAATTAAGGGGTCTATTTCTGCGATTACTTCCTTAAAGAATATCTGAACACGTGTGTGGTGTAATCAAGCCACTGTATGTCGTCTGGGTATATTTCGTAAGCAGAGAGATAAGAAAATTTTTAGAAGACCTATTTGACCTGAAGGTCACTCAAGGTCAAAGCTTATCAAGTCAAGTTTATACATTATCAAAAGTCTCGTCATCTCTTGAAACAAATTTAAGTTTACAAATAAAATTCAATGTTAAATAATAAAATCTTTATTTTTGTAATAAAAGTTACAAGTTTTATACCTGTTATTGGATACCAATTTCAGGTTTAAATTTTGTTCTTGTTTTTATATGTAACATATTTTCATTAATTTATGCATATCTCAAATTTGTTTAATAATTAAACAGGTGTCACGTAAGACATGTTTACGCGGCGGCCGCGGGTTGGGCACCACCGACGGCTTGCTGGAATTGCTGCTGAAGGTAGTCTGCAACGTCGAGGGCCTGGGCGATGGCCGTGCGAGTGGCTGCTCCCAGCTCCTCGCGCAGGGGGGCAGTTTCAGAATCGACGCTCTTGGAGATCTTGCTAGCCTCCTCAACCACGGTCTGCACGGCGTTCTGTGGAAGATGGTACATTTAGTGCCATAGAAATTGTTATTATACAGTTATTGCTATATAAATTGTCAATGTACAGTTAGCGCCTTAGGAATGAGATATTAGAATGTGAAAATTTTAGTGGCTTAATCGAAAGAAGGGGTAAAAATATGATACTGTGAATTTTTTCAGATTTTTCTGAGACCGGGAACTATTTTTAAAAAAATATTGAAAGTCTATTTTATGACGTCACGGGCGGCACTACCCTATCTTTTTCTTAGGGAGTGCTGCCCATGACGTCATCAAAATAGACTTTCAATAATTTTTTAAAAATAGTTCCCGGTCTCAGAAAAATCTGAAAAAATTCACAGTACCATATTTTTACCCCTTCTTTCGATTAATACCCTAAAATTTTTTAAATTTTCACATTTTAATATCACATTGTTACAGTTATAGAAAAAAATTATCTGTCAATCACTTCAACTCCTCACAAAAGTGCTGTTATCTAGATTGTCTTTTTTTTTTTTTAGATCACTTCAGGGACGATTTTACAGCCAGGGAGAATTTTTGCCCCTTGATTAATTTTCTAGAATTACCGAGGTCTTTCTTGTCCTGCGCAGTAATAAAAAAGAGGGGTAAACCATAGCATTCTAGAATTTCCTATTCCAGAACGCTATGTATGAGCCAATATGTTAGAAAATTTGAATTTTTTCTCCGTAACTATTAAAACTATTAATTTCAAATCATCACCTTCCCCCCCCCCTTCCACATTTAGGGGTCTTCTGATATTGAATAAAGAACTTACTTAATTTCCTCTAAAAAATTTCTTTAGTGCCAAAAAAGCAATTTCGAGTTTGTTTTTTTTTACACAGGTTTTGATAGGACGGTGGAAACACTGCAAAATCAGCTGACTTGAAGCCTCTTTTATTTAATGCGTTGCCTACAAGGCTCAATTTCTAATTCTTTAACATGTAATTGTGAACCTAACGAACTTTAACATTTACAGAGACCCTCTACAAAGCTCAATTTCTAATTCTTAAACATGTAATTGTGAACCTAACGAACTTTAACATTTACAGAGACCCTCTACAAAGCTCAATTTCTAATTGTTTAACATGTAATTGTGAACCTTACGTACCTTGACATTCTCGGAGAGCTGAGCGGACGCCCTCTCGGCCTCGCTGGCGTTGTCCTCCCCCAGAAGCTGCCTCAGAGTTCCGTTGAGACGGTCAGCGACCTCCTGGAGACCTTGGGTGTTCTGTCCGTCCTTGACCGCCTGGTTCAGGTTGTTCACCAGAGTCTGTACGCGCTCAGCAAGAGCCTGGGTCTGGTTTGTCAGAGTCTCTCCAACCTGAGGAAGGTGTCAGTGTTAAATTAAAAAGTTAGGAAAGTATGACAAACCTGACTTAAAAACTTTAGATTTTATTCTCCGGGAGTTTAATTTGTAAAGTATACAATATTCATGACATAAAATATAAATTAATAAAGCATAATTTCATATACTTCATTATGAACGATATATATTACATTTTCATGGACTGTTGCTTATTAGAGGTGTTTCTTTAGGTATTATTACATTATATTCATCATGATAATTATTAACTTTACAATTTCAAAAAAAACTCCCTACAGACAAGTTCATTTAAATTCGAAAATTTATTCAAGCATTACGTTTTTATTTAAAAATAAATATTTCAATTTTAAAATATTTATTCTAATAAAAAAGTAATTTAAATTAAATTGAGTCAGTTATGCTTTTTAAATTAATTTTATCTTTAATTTTAAATAAATAAATAAAAATTATTAATTTATTATTTTTATGTAAATAAAATTGTAAAAATTTTTCTTGAAATGATTGTATTGAAAATTGAAAAAACAAACCATTAAAATATTTTAAAAAATGACAACCCTGATGACTGCAAACATATCCACCGTATGTGACAGTACTTGTTTAATTTTAAGCTATCAATACTCCGTTATCTCGCTAAAATTTACTGAATTTACCAATCTTTCTATTAAGTAATAACAAAAATAAATGTTAAAATTTTAGGATGCCTTAAATTGGCTTCAACTTCAGTCCCATGTTGAACCCCAACCTTTGCAAGGGTGGCCTTCTGTTCGTCTCCAGGGGTGAAAAGACTCTGCATGGTGGACGTGAAGGTCGCCATGTGCTGCTCGGCCTGGCTCACGATCTCCTGGAGACTTGGCAACGTTGCGGGGGTGTCCGCATCCCTCTTCACCAGACCACCCTGTGAAAACAAGGGTTGTTACGACCTTAGTTCAAGTATTGAGAACCAAGCTGCATAACTTGGCTCATGATACAATGAAGTTATCCCAG
Source organism: Siphlonurus alternatus (assembly GCA_949825025.1). Lineage (NCBI taxonomy): Eukaryota > Metazoa > Arthropoda > Insecta > Ephemeroptera > Siphlonuridae > Siphlonurus > Siphlonurus alternatus. The sequence continues at coordinate 21,842,852 of OX463785.1, read as the reverse complement.
GCTTTGGATATATGTTACTATGGTCTAAAAAATAGAATTATTCTTCTTGTTCGTGTTTTTCCACGGTTCCCTCAGTCTCACGTGAATCAGCGAAAGCTGGCACGCGTAACAGCCCGTGGCCACCATCCTTTCCCTCCCTTTTCCCTACCCTGCCTTGAGCTCCAAGCTCAAAGAAGTGTATCCTTGTTTAAAAAAAAAAAAGAAATAAATATCAGAGCAGCTCTTTACATTTTGTGAGAATAAGCTAACTATTAAGAATTGCGACATCATAAAAGCAATGTAATTATCGTTATTGGTAAAAAATCCCCCGGCTCTATCTTCCCCTAGTCTATAGCTATGTACGTAACTCGCTTTAGAGGTAATAACTGAAGGGGGCTAGTCTGTTTGTTTTGATCCTCAGAAAATCATCGCAATAATTTAAACTAGCCTAATAAAATAAAAGTAGTGAACTTTTACGACGAACTGTGGAGTAATCAACAGATACTATTTTTTATAATGCATATATTATAATTAAATTATAAACTCCAAATTAAAAACATTCACTTTAATAATATAATTCTGAATTCTGGTATGCAGAAAATTATACCGATACCACATGATATGAACAAAACATAATTTTCCTTCTCGAAATTTGAAAATTTTATGACCAATGAATTTGGAGAATAACATCCAAGGAAAAGACTTTCAATTACTACAATTTATTAATGCAAAATTTAATAATATTAATTTAAAATAAAAAGCATGATTATTAATAAAAATATCTGATGTTGGTGTAAAAACAAATATTTTTAAAGTGTAATGAATTTTATTTTTAATTTTGCAAACTAGTTAAATAAAAGTGTAATAATAATGTGTATCAATTAATATGTGCTACATTATGTTTACCTTTGAACAGCATGAACTATATACTCCTGCTTTATTAGCTGGTCATGCATTTCCAAAAGACAAATAGATGCAGATTTGTAATTTTGGGGAATGTAAGAATAGCATCAGTTTACGTATATCAAAAAGAGTTTTGGCTCATCCACGCCTCCATAGACTACGTTGTAATGCTCCGAACCAAAGCAGGGGTAAAGTTCGTGCTCTCCAGAGATGTAAATCAGTCAGTACGTGTTATTTCCTACTAAATAGGAACATTATGACTGCACCTAAGTGTAACCAGACATTTCCTACTAAAAAGTAACGTTCCGAACATTCTGAGGTGTAATAATTTCCTACCTGGGCCACGGCGACTGCGACGGCGAGGAAGACAGCGATGAACTTCATGTCTGCTGTGTGTAGAGAAGTGAGGCAGCGCGATCACCAGTCGCCGCTTTTATCTATCCTCCGAGGGTCAGGGGTCGTTCCCTTGGACTTAGGCAGAGAAGATAAGTGGCGTGCTCAAAGGGGGAAAAATTATTACACTGTTAGTAATAATTAATAATAATTACTAATTATGTAAGCTGCTGATGATCTCACATCGTTGTAATATTGACAATTGATGTGAAAATAATACTATTTTAATTAATAATTTTAATATTATGCCTTCATAAAATTAAAATTAAATTACAAAAAAATCATATAAATAAATATAAAATGCACAGTATTGTTTGATTTTGATGTTTATTTCACAATAAAATAGATACAAAAATTAATTATTACATTATTTTTAAAATTAATTTTTTTTTAATCTTTTAAAATTATAAAATTTCATTATCAAAATTATTTTATTTTATAAGGGTTTAAATTAATATTTTTACAATTTTAAAATAAATTAAAATGTTTTAAATATACCAACTTGATACCACATTTTAACTTTTATAAACTAGAATTCCCAGGTTCATAATTTTTCTTGGCAAGGCTTACTGACAAGAATATTAAAGTTGATAATTGAAAGATAATTGAATATTTATAGAATGCACATAAGATCTAAAATATGAGAACCGTTATAAATGTAATGCTCAATTACATGTATTTTGTTGATTTTCAATTGTACTATAAATTCTGTTGCAGAGACTATATTTATCCTCCCAGCTCTTCATCAAACCAAAAATACGTATAATATATATTATGAAAAGGAGTAAAACGAAGGATACCAAGCATTGTTTACTAATGAGAACAATCAATATTCTTATACTATGCTGCTAAACGTCATTTAATTAAACGGGTCAAAACTAATGAAAATTAAGGAGCTAATTTTTTATGTTTCTAAGATATTTCCCATGGAACTTTTACTAAAGAAATGTTAAAAGTTACTATAATGTTTATCAAATTTATTTCCAGTAGTTAGAAGGATTGTAAAATATAATGATTATCTATTATAAGGTTTATAATTAGCTATAAAAGACAACAGTTAAATGTCATTTTTATTCGAATGTCAGATAAAAAAAATCTGAATTTTTGTATCGAAATTTAAATATTATACTAAAATCTGTTTTTAAGAACAACTCCCATGATATTATTTATTACGCATTTAAATCGAAGGCCTTGAGGCTTAAATTTATAATTTTTGCTTCATATTTTAATTCATAAAATCGTGTTGTGTGATATCATAGTAATGCAAAAATTCAACATGAAAGCTTGTATTAGTAGCAAATTTTCAGTACAATTTTATGTTTTTTAGAGTTAAAAAAAAATAAGAAAATTGAGAATTCATAACTTGTTTTTTTATTGTTTTTTTGTTTTCTTTTTTGCTTTATGGTAATAACGTAATTACATATTAAGAATTGTACAGAATGTAGTAGAAGTGTATGGAGCTATTAGTAACTTACTTTTAAAAATACACTAAATGGTTCTCACATTGAAAAAATATCAAAACATTAAAGTTATTCAAATAATTATCTAAGCGCAATTTATTTAGACACGCAATTAAAAATTCCCCACTAAACAAATATAAGTAAATTAGTAATATTCCCCAGCAGAAAAAAAAAAAAAACAATTTTTTTAGGCGAGTAATTTGCATTTTAAAATACATTATTATTTTCCATCTTTCAATTCTATTAAAACTGTTTACACTATAAGTTACATAGATAATAAAAATCAGATCTGACATAGTCAAATCAGTAATAACATTTAATGTCCCAGCAAGCATATGAGATGTAATTAATATGAGCTGACTTGAATGAACAAATCTGGAGCAAGGATTTTATTGAATCAAAGTTTAATTACGGTCCCAAGGCCTTTTTATGAGATACTGGTAATCAGAGCAATTACATAAATAAAGAGCACAGTGATTATGATACAGTTTTCCAAGAGACAACATTTTTCATATATAATGGGGGGCATTCACAAAGCACTTTAACCCCCACTTTAGCCTCAATTTTTATCCCTGGTGCTAAACATGGTGCTAAACATGGTGCTAAACTAGGAGCTTACTATGGTTATCCCCTGGTTTAGTACCAGGGATAATAATTGAGGCTAAAGCGCTTTGTGAATGCTATGTTTAAAAAAATGCTAAATTTTATTAATCTTTTCGATCACTGGTGGCTGAAATACATACGTCGATCATGTCATTTAACAATAAATTAAAATTAAACATAATATACACAAAATATCAAAAGAGAATTTTTAAAACTAAAAGTATTTGAAGAAAAAAATACAAAATTGATAGTATATTTTAACATAGAATAAATATTTAATTTCGTTTATTAAATACGTAAAATTGATTAAATTTAAATAAATAAAATATTTTTATTTTTTTAAATTGTTAAAATTAGTTTTCAAATAATAGATCTGTTCGTAAATACACAATCAGAAAGAATCGATTATTTTGATGAACCTTATGTTCCATGTACAGAAGGTTCATCACAAAAAATCGAATCTTTCTAATTGTGTATTTACGAACATACCTATTATATAGCACTATCTTTTTTTTTTTTAATTTACGTTGCAAAGTTTTTGCAAGCTTCCCCACCAAGCATCTCCATAAGCCACCGGCCATGTTATAAATTTGGATTTTTTCAAAGAATCTGTATATATTATATAATTTATAATTTTGAAACCATCATCTACCTCATCTCCTTTCCGATACAGAGTGTAGTTACGGATCTTTCATAAGATCTATAATTAAATATCAAGCGAGACATGTTGTCATCGTCGAAAGCGGATACGATCACTCCGTGTTATCAACAGCAGCCACTTTATTGACCTCTGACCTTGAGAGACATGTTTGTGCTGAGTAATAACCACCATTGTTTTCATCGAGACCTTTTAATCCAAGTAAACTTTGATTCAATAATATTTTTCTTGGTCTAAATAATTTTCATTCAAATTAGCTTTGTTTGAGATTGATAACAGAAAACACCCTTTCATTCCTTTTACTTCAATTTATTATTCCTGATTTAAAGCAACCAGTTTCTATAGCATTATTATATATTATTTGTTTTAAAAGCCAAACCCTATTCAAGATAATATTTAAAATTAAAAAGAGCAAAAAAAAAAAAAAAAAAAGGCAATTATTAAACTTAATTTATTTAAATTGTTATATTGACAATATTAGTTTAATAATTACTTAAAAATAAAATAATATATAAAACATTTAATTTATTTTTATTGTTTTTATTACATCAATTAAGTGATTCAAGTGTTTAAAAAATGGTCCACAAAATGAAGGACAAGATGACTCCATCTTGTTATAAAACATGAAGTCGGTAGGATTGGAATTTAATTTTTTTGTGTGGAAAATATGCTGATTTGACTAAAAGTCACAGCAGTCCCCATTTAAAACTCCCTTAATCTCAATGCTGAATATCTCGAAAATTTCCCCAAATTTGATCTAATTTTATATTCATGGGCAATTATTTCATGGTGTCAGGAAGGTATGCTGAAATTTTCAGTGTGGTTCATCTACTTACTACTTAACCTTTTTTATCGTAGCACTAACATTAATCCTTAACTGATTATCAGATCAGGAGTAACGATTGTGCTGTCTCCAGGTGTATATACAGGGTGTCCCAAAGATCTTTAGATTTTTCAAATCCAAATAACCACCGTCTACCATTTTTTAATGTTCACTTTTTATACATCAAATTAAAGCTCTGAATTTAACATTTTCAAAAATGTGAACAGAAAAAAAAAAATCTGAAAAGTGATTTTAGTTTTTACCTGTCAGAAGGCAAAATGACCAAAATGGGAGCTTTTAGCACTGTTTCTTGCGTCGCTTTGGGGCCAAGGCCTCTGTACAGGCTTTTAAGACTCCACACCATGGGTCCCCAGGTCCCCTGACTGTACTCCTTCAGAATTCTTCCTACGGGGCTATCATGTGGAAGGTACCGTATTCAGAATTCCTGTGTGAGACGTGCTGGAGCTAAATCAGCGCATCACCACCATGATCCAGTCCACCATGCCTGTCATGTTGCGCAATGTGTGGCGTGAGCTCTGGGGGGGACTGAATGTTTGCTGAGCCACCAATGGTGCCCATTTAGAGAAGCATTGTTGCATTTTCTTTGAAAAAAAAAATCATCAAGCATGAGAATTGAAGTGAACAATTTTTAAGTGCAGGTACAGTCGTGATTTTGAAAAAAAAAAAGTGCTCATTTTGCTTTCTAACGGGTAAAAAAGAAAAATCACCATTCCAATTTTTTTTTTCTGTTGACATTTTTGAAAATGTTAAATTCAGAGCTTTAATTTGTTGTATATGAAGTCAGTATTAATTTTGTTTGTTTGTTCGTAATTTGGGTTTGAAAAATCTAAAGCTCTTTGGGACACCCTGTATTTCATTTCATTTTAGAACGTAACAATACTATTATATAGATACTACAATATTATCAAAATTTTAAATATGCCTGTACATTTACTTATGACTGATCTATAAAGAAAATTAAATAAAATGTGATATAACACAGCATGAGTTTGCTACGAATTAAAGAGTCTTCGACGTTGTAGTCGTTTCTCGATGTACTCCGTCTCCCACGACTGTCGAAATGTTTCGATAAGTCCGATGATGAGATCGAAGAAAGTTCGACGAGGAATTCCTCGATGATCGTAATCGATGACGTCACGGGGCTGACGAGGCTTGGAGGGTCGAGAGAGGACCATCTGAAAACACGTGTGTGCAAAGTTGGATCGCTGGACCATTGTAAATCTTACCAGTTTCTTATCAATGCATATATTTTTATATAATGGACAATCTACATGATTTTTTTATTGCAGAAACGAATAGAAGACACCAAATTATGTTACCCTGATTTAAAAAAATAATAAGGAACATTAATTTATTCCAAGATCAAGTTTGAACCCAAACCCCTTTAAGTCCTATCGATTTATTAAAAAGTGACGCCTGCATCTCTTTGTACTTTCAATAATTTTTTTAACATGTTTCCAAGGCTCTACAAATCTTAAACAAATCTGAGGAAAATAATTTCATTTTTCATTTTTGCATTAAAAAAATCACGCAGGTTGTCAATTAACTTATCAACAGACTGAAATATATGTTATTAATGTTATTATAATAAAATAAAAAATGATGCAAGAGGTCTCTGAAATTGAAATAATTTATAAACAAAATTTTGTATACAATTCACTGGGTCCATAATAAGTTATACACTATTATATACACTATTAGTTATTATAAGTATTACACGATACAATATTGCATACAATTTTTCATTACAAGAAAATGTCATCTCAATACAAACAAATGACATTTAAGTTTTTTTGTACGTTAAAATTGAATGCAATAATTAGAAAAATTGTACCATGTAATACCGGCTTAAATGCATAGATTTAATTAACAAAATAAATCATATATCTAACTAAATTTTATATTCCCATCTATTTTCAGTCTTTTCACTGACAAATAACCTTAGTGAAACAGAGCCCAATAAATAAATTATTTATTGACAGAACCAAACAAGTATTTTTTTTTTTTTTTAACCAACAAATCTTTTATGTATTAACGATTAATCTCAGTTACTTCGGAATCAAAGAATATTTCCCTGCAAACGAATCGAATGCAATAAATTTTAAAAAATCAAAAATGTTCTAAAACTTAATCGATTATGGTTTGAGCAAATTCAGTCTTGCAGTTTTCTTACAATAGCTCCATTTCCGGTTTTCGTCCATAAGGCCAATGTTAAACTTCTACCTCAGTTTTCATAAAACTGATAAGACAGATTCGCTTCAAAATTTGTATGCCACCTATTGATGGTGAGTTCTAAGTCTCCTGCAAGTCTTGTTGCATTCAGGCGGTACGATTGCGAGATATCAACCTACTGAGATTCATCCTTAAGTACTTTTTATATCCATTACCGCAAAGCTCACAAGTTTTTTGTTTTGTTATTCTTAAATTCCGAGGCCTCAATGTTAAGAGATTTAAACAAAAAAATTTAATTACAAAAACATTACTTACAGTGCTCAGCAAAAGTAAGGATACCAACACAAACTGAAGATGTTTGTAGACCATTGTTGTAACAAGCGCGAGGTTAAACACAACAATGCGATGTTCGCCGTCTGTCAGGTGGTGCAAGTCAGCATTGTTACAACATTGTTGCGTTGTTTTCAATATTTTGCTTGAGTAATTGTAAATATGGTTGAGCGGACAAATTAATTGTAGTAATTGTATTTGCAGTATACAACTTTTTGCTTAAAATCAATATTACACATTATTATTTTGAAGTACATAAATCCTGTTAGGGAGTTTTACATACATGATGCATTTAATTTTAATACATTAAATATCAAACTATACTTCACGAACAACGAGCAACGAGCACCATAAATGGAGCAGTGACAAGGAACCAGATTATTTATATTTGTTCTGCCTAGTCGGAACGTGCAATAATTTTTTAAATAAACGTACATAAAACAAATATTTAATTGTATATTTAATTCTTAAAATAAAAATTAAAAGAATGAAATAAAATTAGATACATTTTTATTCATTAGAAATAATACTTTAAATATTATAATATAAATTATTAAAAACAAATTTTGTTTTGAAAGTCAGTTTTTAAAATCAGTATTGAAGTACAACAATATAAAATAAATACAAGAAGGTCAAGAAAAGATTAAATAATTTTGAATCTTATGTTAGTTAATTTTTATTTATTTAATAATAAAAACTCCCTCATATATGAAATTTTTATAACAAAAATTATAACTTCTCTGCATATTTTTTTTTAATATTTACACAATTATACAATATTCAACATGCAGTATTATCAGTGTCTAATTATTAGACACATTATAATTTTGTGTAATAACATTTTGTTTAACTATATAAAATTATGACGAGGCTAATAAAAATAAATATAACAGTAAGATCCACTGTTTATAATTTTGTAGATAAATATTATGATTTAAACATAATTAAATATCCACCAAACTTGCAGATTTCTTCGATACATTGACAAAAGCATCAACTGCAGCTCTAGCTACTCTAGCTCCGTTATTTTCCTGGACAGTGTCCATGAACAACTGTCCAGACTGTCCGAGTGTCCCTTCTTTTCTCTTGTGCCTTAACAAGTCTTCGCCAAGGGACTTGTAAGTTACTGGATTATACTTATATCCTTGTTCTGCATACTCTGTAGGCTCGCCATAAGCTGACATAACAATATCGTTATTTTTACTTGGTTTCACAACGTCTTCAACTGGAGTTTTATACTCTTGTGGGTGGTATTTGTATGTTTGCTCGCTGTATTCAGTAGGTTGTTGATTATTATAATTTATGAATGATTGAGAGGCTGAATTATCGGGAGATCTTTTATATTGATAATGTGGGTTTGGTTTATAATGTGTTGTTTTACGGTTTCCAATAAGTGATTTTAAATTATATGGATCAATGTTTCTATGAATGTATGGTAATTTAATATGCTGTGATTTAATTTCATAACTTTCAGAAGAAGATGAATATTTTTTACTTTCACTACTACTACTATCAGAATTTTTAGCATTACATTTCTTATAAGAAATTAATTCAGAACTTTGATCTTTTGATGGACTATGTTGATATTTTTTATTAAAATATTTAATATTTTCATCAGAATCAGGTTGAATTTTATAATGTGGTTTATTATAATGTTTAATTAAATTATGATGATAGTTTGGTATCTTAGGGTATACAAATTCTAATGTTAATAAACTTTCATTGCTTTCTTCACTAGATCCTGATTTATTATGCCCATACTTTCTTTTCTCTTCAGATTCTTCACTACTTTCTTTAGTATATTTTTTATCAAATATATTTTTATATTGTTTACTATATAGCATTGGTTTTTGAACATAAGTAGTAAACCTTTCTTTACCACTAACATTTTCTTCACTACTTTTTTCATGTTTTTGGTAATATTTTTCACCAGAATAATTTTCCTTTCCAGCATGATGCGGTTTAATATGACAACTAAGATGATAAATATTTTTCTTATGATAATTTCTTTCGGAAGATTCGCTCTCACTGCTAACTGGACTTCCTAATATGTTGATAAATTTAGCGACAGTTCCAAAAGTTCCAAGCATTTGCAAAGCTTTTCTAGACACTTGAGCTTTCTGTTTGTCTTGGATTGTAGCGAAGATATTGGAAGTTGGTAACCCACAGGGTTGGTAAACAATTTCACCATTGACTTTAGCGTTGATGTCCTTGTTGAATTTTATCTTAGCTCCTTTCTTGGGGTATTTGTCAGCTTTCTGTAAACAAAGAAATTTAGTATAATTTTTAAGATTGAGTTTTTATATTATACACACCTCGCCTTGGAAAATTTTCCACTTGTAGCCTTATTAAATCACAATGTCCTGTGTTATTCTTACGGGGCTTGGTGATTAACAAGGCTGCAAAAAGAAATTTTTCGAAGTGACGAGTGTACATAATATTACAAAATATATTAATATAATATCCACAAACTAAATGGATCGTTTATCTATTCCATAAAGCTGTTAAAATTAGTTGCATAATACACCTAATAGTACTAATAAGTTTAAAATTCATTACTTTTCAGGAATATATAAATATTGCTCAAATATAAATAAAAATCAATACTAATTATAAATATTAATAAAAACAATTTTAAAAATAAATAAAGATATTAATTTTATTCTTTTTTTACTTTAAAAATAATAAAATTATTTACCTGTTTGTAGGTTTGTACTAAAGGTACGTAAGGATTGTAGATTGGTCCAGATGCATAGTGTATTTGCTTTTTTTTATAAATCTCTGGTTTCGAATGATAATGCGATGGTCTATGATAATAACTCGATGGGATGTAAGGATGCTCATGGTGTCTATAATTTGGTTTTTGATGGTAAGATTTTGAGTCTACAAATATTGGACTCGGTTCTTCATATGTTTTCTTTTGATAGTCTGGTTTTGTGCCATAAGATTCTGGTTTTGTACCATAAGATTCTGTTTTTGGTGTACGAAGCATCGGATGTTCATCGCAATTTACTTTTTTTGAATCTTCTTCACTTTCGCTAGATTTTTGCTCGTATTTAACTTCATGTTTATACTCAGCTTTGGGCTCATATGTGGGCGTTTCACTGTCTGTTTCTTTATCCTGTTTTATGTAAGCTGGTTTATGATAATATACAGGTGGCTTTTGTGTGTATTTAATTTCTGGTTTTGGCTGGTATATTGGTTTTAAATTGGGAGTTTCTTCAGATTCTTCTGATTTTTCAAAGGGAGGTTTATTATTATATATTGGGGGCTGTTGAATTACATGCTTATATGGAACTTCTTCCGATTCTTTCTCTTTCGATTTCTCATAATTATATATTGTTGGCTTTTCTTTACATATTTCTTTAGGTTTATAGTCTGGTCTCGGCTTGTATATTAAATTATGTTTATATGGCGTTTCTTCCGATTCTTCTTTCGATTTCTCACATTTAGGTATAATATTATACACTGGTGGCTTTACTGTATATGTAACTTCAGGTTTATATTCTGGTTTTGGTTTATAAATTATTGGTTCCTTGCATTTTTCTTCTTTAGATTTTTCATATGATTGTTGATATGACTTATGTACTGATTTAATCTTATGGATGTAATCCTTATTTTCTTCACTTTCTGATGAATCAGAACTATCATCTTCCTTTGAATTACCATAAGTTATTTTAGGATGATATTTTAATGGTTTTTGCATATATAAAATTGGTGGGTTATATAATGGTTTTTGTATTTTGTAAATATCATGTGTTTCTTTATATTTTGGTATATGAGAATATGATTTTTGATGATAATGAGGCTTATGATAAAACGGTGGTGGTGTATGTACGTATACTAATGGTCGAGGGATACTAGGATATGAACCACCGTCATGTAAATATGCAGGTCCTACTTTGTAAAAAGGCTTATCTACTTTATGTTTTAGAGTTTTAGGATAGCCAGAATGGAGATCATACTCTTCAGATTCAGAGCTGTCACTCTCTGATGAAACTCCCTTATGTTTCTTATGAGATTTAATATAATTATATTTTAAGTCAGGAAATGAATATAATTTTTTAATTTTATGAACTTTCTCGTAATTTGGTGATTCGTAACTTGAAATTTCAAAATATTCTACACTCTCTGATGACTCTGAACTGCTTTTAGATTCTTTGGATTCATTTTCAGGTTTGCAAGGAGGAATTTCGATACGTTTTTGTTTATTTTCTTCAGATTCGATATTTTCTTGCTTCGGTTTGTACGCAATCTTCTTATTTTCATTTGTTTTTTCACTCGATTTTTCATCACTGTAAGAGTCGTGGTTTTTGTTAGCGCAATTACATTCGTCAATTGTTTCAAAAACTTTCTCTGGCTCAGGTTTATAATTTTCAACCTCGGCTTTTCCATAATCGTCTTTAGTTTCATGAATTTTACAATTATCGCTGTGACTGCTTTCTTTTGGATATTCTTCCAGTTTATTATAATTTTCTTTATTTTCTTTTGAACGATCTTGAGGCTTATTATAATTACCAGGATAATTATCTTTTGTATAACTTTCAGGTTTATTATAATTATTTGGATAATTATTTTTTGAATATTCTTGATGTTTGTCATAAGTATTAGGATAATTGTCTTTTGGATAATCAGGCTTATTATAATTATCTTTTGGTTTTTCATCTGTATTTTTAAAATCATCAGGATAATTTACTTTTGGATTTCCTGTAGGTTTATTATAATTAATACCCACTTTTGGATAATCTTGTGGCTTATTGTAAGTATTATAATAATTTGAATACAAATTTGTATTTTGATTTGGATAATTAATTTTTTGATAATTTTGTTCATTACTTGGATAATTTTGTTCTGTTTTATAAGCATGATTTTTATATAAAATTTCAGGTTTATAATTTATCGTTGGAAAATATTTATAATTATCTTGCTGATTTAAATTCTTTACTAAATAGCTTAATTTTTTTGCAACCTCTATATTTTTATAATTACCAGTAGGCTTATTATTTTGACAATTTTTATTATTATCATAATCTTGTGGATAATTTACAGTTTTATAATTTATAGTTGGAAAATATTTATAATTATCTTTTAGATAACTTGAATGTTTATCAACAGAATTATCTAAATTTTTGTAAATATCAGAAGGATTATTATCTTGTTTTTCTTTACCGTAATTTTGCGAATAATTCACTGGAGACTCTTTCTTGTACACATTACTTTCTTCAGGTTTCAGGTAAGTTTCAGGACGGTTCGCCATTTTCTGAAATAGTAACGGTATTCCATTGTAAACACCTGATGGATTTGCTATAGTAAACACAACACAGTACACAAGGCACACGAGAAACTCACGTATTAACATCGTGAAGGAGCTTCAACGAGCTCTCGAAATTATCTGAACATTTCTTTTTGTCTCTACTTACTTATATATGAGATGAAATATTAACATTGTAAATTATTTATAACAAATTCAAGGTTTGAATTATTTGTTTTTAAAATAATCAAGGATTTTTCTTAATGAAAAAGTTTATAGCAGTTACTTCCTTCCGTATTTGAATGTGCTTATTTTTTTTTTATATAATTTACTCTATAGTCAGCAAGGTTATATATTATGTACACTCGACGCCTTAAAAAATTTCCACTTGCAGCCTTGTTAATCACCATACCGTGTTATTTTTTTACGGGACATGGTGCAAGGCCGCAAAGAAAAAATTTCAGAGGCAACGAATTTACAATGTATTCAGTATATTATTTAAAAAATTATATAATATATTTATTGCAATTAATATGGGAAATATAATAAAATTAATGCAACAATTATTTTTGATATTATTATTTAAGATTTATTTTTATAATAAAAACAGGAAATTTACTTAGTTATTTTCAATATCCGCATCGTAAAAGGTGAATTATATTATACTTACTGTTAATGCACTTTATTACATTGTATATTATATAAACATTGAACAAGGTTATTGCAATGTAATGTGTGACTCAAGCTTTAAGAATGAGAAATAATGATGAAATTATTTAATGCAACGTTGAACTATTAACACAAAACATTATTACATTATACTGCATGTGTATGTTAATTAAGTATCAGTACAGTACATACTAATTAAAATTTACTATATTTATAGAAAATAATAGAAATTTGCATTTAATTATGACGGATTTATAATGCAATACTTTAGGAGAAAGTGTAATTAAATCTACTCTTTTTAATCTATGTAATCTCATGCATGAGGATCAAAGAATCACGGATAAAATACCCTTTGATAAAATACCCTCGGATATAATACCCAGGTTGTCCGAGGGTATTTCGTCCAAGGGTATTTTGTCCATGGGTATTTTGTCTGAGGGTATTTTATCTGAGGGTATTTTGTCCAAGGGTATTTTGTCCTAGGGTTAATTGTCCAAGGGTATTTTGTCCTAGGGTAAATTATCCAAGGGTATTTTGTCCTAGGGTAAATTGTCTGAGGGTATTTTGTCCTAGGGTATTTTGTCTGGGTATTATATCTGAGGGTATTTTATCAAAGGGTATTTTCTCCGTTTACCGGATCAAAAGGTATCTCAAAATAAAACTACTACGTTACCTATTAACTTTATTTATTTTTTTTTTTAATTTTATTTGATAATACTAATTAACCCAAGAGAAAATGCGTGCATTAAATTTCAAGGAATATGTTCTCAAAAGCGTTGATAAAGACCATGCACTTTTTTAACAACCTTTTGCTTAAAAAATCTATGACATTTAATTTTTATATTTTGTTATATTTTGATAAATAGGGAGTTTTTTAAAGTAAAACTCCCTATATGATTGTTATAATGCAAAAATATTAAATTACATATTTTTTTTATAACATTAAATTTAAATTTTAAATAACTAATTAACAATAAAATATTTTCAATAATTACAGTTACTATATACTTTTTGTAATTATAATTGCCAAACACATTACTTATGGTTTATTCAAAAAGATAGTTTACTTAGTACATCAAGCAGTTAAGGATTTGATTAACTAAACTCGGTCCATGGTATAAAATGCAATAAAATGTCCAGGCAAATACGAACCTCCCAATTACTGTTTTCTTCTACAAATGTAGGTAGATAAAAATGGAGTATTGTCCTCAATTTTTTTTATTGCAGAAATGGATAGAGGGTGCAAAGTTATGCTATCCTGATTTTTTCAGATTTTTTTGAGACCTAGAACTATTTTTAAAAAATTATTGAAAGTCCTTTTTGTGACGTCACGCGGCGGCAAGTCCTAATTTTTTCTTAAGAAGCGGCGTCTCGTGACGTCATGAAAAGGACTTTCAATAATTTTTTAAAAATAGTTCGCGGGCTGTAAAAAATGTGAAAAAAATCAGAGTATCATAACTTTGCACCCTCTATCCATTTCTGCAATAAAAAATTGAGGACAATACTCTATTATTGTTCTATTAATTCGTTCACAAATAATTAATTTTTTTTTTTTAATTCTAAACTCGACCGCGAGATTGTTAATTTTTGTCCGATTATTTTTTGGCCATCTTTTAATGCTCCCAAAATTGAAGGAAATGACACTGTGACGTCATAGTCACGCAAATATATAACATACAAAGAAAAATGACTATGATGTCACAGTGTTTTTCCCTTCGATTTTGAGGGTGTTAATTAAAGGGTATAAAATAAAACTGACAATATAAAACTCGAAGGCCCCTATCCAAACATTTCATTAAAAAATATCATGATAGTTGCCCATTTATATTAGACAAGAAAATTCACAAAGAAAGAATACATTTAAAAATTATATAAATATTAAATATATAACGCTTCGTAATTTATAAGTGGTATTTTTCATAGTCCCATTCTTATACTTCATATCATATTATGTACAATCAATTGAAAAGTAAATATTTCACATTCCACTCACTCCGAGTTGGTTTAGCATTTTTTCACGCTATGCCATTTTTTTTTAATTATTATTATTTATTTATTTTTAATTTTTAGGTTGTACAAGGCAAACATAGGTCATTCATTGGAATAACATATTCCTACAAATTAAGATACAAGTCTCCTCTTCCCCTTATATTGTAAAAACAAAGCCACCTTCTTCCTTTTCTTTATGTTTAAAAAGACACCTTCAGAACTCAAGAGTAATAATTTATTGTTTGACTAGGCCAGTTTTGGCTTTATAATTTTGTGTTTTCTTTTACGGATCAATACCACTTCATGTGCTATGGTGCCATTTTGGTGCTACTGTATTGATCCTCACCCTAACAAATTATTAATAATTGCATATTATGTTAATTTTTATTTTATATTAATTTTATTACTATTGTATTTTATGTATGCATTTAATGGGTGAAAATAAATAAAAATAAAATATATATATGATTATACATTGTTACTATTTTCTCACGGAGTTTATTGGTTAGATATCATTTCAAAGACTGGAATAAATTGTATGGCTTGTGAAATGTTTCATTATCGTTCTATATTTTTAAAGTGGAAGGAAATCATAGATTTTTGTCTCATTAGCATGCATAACTACTTTTAATTTTTAAATAACTTTGAAGTGTGTTTTTCCACAAAACAGATATTTGTAATGTTCTAATACTTCATGGTAGTCTACATACTAAATTTTAAAATAATTATTAATTGTACTAATTAACATTATTAATTAATTGAAAAATAATATCATAGGACATGTTTCTTTTACTTATTATATTCATTAATAATTTCAACAAAAAAAATTTTTTTTCTTTTATATTTTATTTATACCTAGCATTATAGTTAAAATTACTAGAGTTTTGATTTTAGTAAAGCTAGATTATGGTTCATGATAAACTGTTTCTCGCCAGTAGATGGCATTAGTGTCAATATTGATTTAACTATCTACTTTAAATATTATTCTTAATGACGTAAATTTTCTGAGGTGCTAAATATGTCCTACTGACTGTAATACATTACTTAAAAATGTTCTACATTATTATAATTCTAAATTAATATAGGGTGAAAAAAAAAATTATACAACAGATATATCGTATATGCTTCATCGCAAAAAAATATGTTTATTAACAAAATTAATCATCGTTTTCTACAAAACAAATTATTTTCCACACCCGCAGGAGTGCTTCTTTCCTCCACGGCTACCTCCGCGTCCTCCATAACCTCCACGACCTCCGCGACCTCCGTAACCTCCGCGACCTCCGTAACCTCCGCGTCCTCCACGACGTCCGTATCCATGACCTCCGTGATGCTTGCACTTCTTGTGTGGGTACTTGTAATCATCTTCCGATCCATTATAGATATCATCATCATCAGCAGCACGAGCACCACAACCTCTCGCACCTCCGCGACCGGAACCAACCTCTCCAGAGTCATCACCTGAGCCCTCACCTGAACCAGAACCTGATCCCTCACCAGAACCTGAGGCTGAGGCTGAGCCTTCACTTGAACCTGAGCCTGATTCATCATAGTGTGATCCACTATCTTCACTAGAACGAGAGTAGCTCACACTACCATCTTCGTCACTATAAGATACGGAAGCGGAATCGTCTCCACCACGGCCTCCACGTCCGGAACCACCACGTCCGGAACCACCACGTCCGGAACCACCTCGTCCACCCTCGTCATTGCCGGAATCATCATCAGCAGGTGCCCTCCTGCGTCCAGGTACCCTTGGTGGCAGGTAACGTCCTGATGATCGTCCAGGCTTCCTCCTCACGGTCCTCTGAGCTAAGATACTTTCAGCAGAAGTGTCCACATTGCTAGCAGGACGAGGTGGACAGCAAACCTCGGGCTTGTAACGGTTACCGACCAACTTGAGGACCTCACCAAGACGTCCAGCGGTCTCAAGAACTTGGAAAACGTTTCCGGACACGCGGGTCTTACCACAATCCTTAACGTCAGCGTTAACGGCAGTCCTGGGACGACCGCAAGGACCGAACTTGAGCTTACCGCCGACCTTAGCGTTGATGTTACGATCAAACTCAACGTTAGCGCTCTTGGAATCGAGCGAGTTTGATCTGCCGCCGCCGCCACCGGACTTGCCCTATAGAATAAAGATTGTATTATTATTATTATTAAATAATGATTGGTAGTATTTATAAGCATAATATTTTTTATAGAGTATATTCTAGAAAATTACAATAAAAAATATCAAAAGGGTTGAGAGAATTTCAATCGTTTTTTTTTTTTTTTTTATTATTATTGCAATCATTGAAGTCTCCAGATTAAAAGTTTGATAGTAATGAGAGTTGCATATGTTTAAGGCGTTTGAAAATTAAAATTTAAGCAGTGTTCATTTGAATTGTATACCTCTTATTCGATCGTAAAAATACAAAATATGTTTCCAGTTTTCATATTAATTAAATATCACATGAATTCATTAAAAATAGTAAAAAAATTATATCTTACAGTCTTAAATTTTGTCACTTTAATGATTTTTGAAGACTAAAAGTGCATGTCTTTAGAACGATGTCTTAGCGCCTTGAGAAAGGCGCACTTGCTTTAATGCCATATGGTGGCCATGTTAGCGTGATAAAATCAATCGGAAAAGAGATTTTTTTTTCACGCCAACATGGCCACCATATGGCATTAAAGCAAGTGCGCCTTTCTCGCCTCACTCAACATTACTTCATGGAAAAGCACTTACTTAATCAAATTTTGGAGAATATATTACCGCAATGTCACTTAAAGTATAACTAATAACCACTATAACCTGAAATTTTGATTGAAAAAAAAAAATCATCAAAGGATCTTCTTCAAATTAACTAGGTAGACACAATAATTTTCTTGTAAGCCCTGATTTTTTCCAGATTTTTTTAACCGTTTAATTATAAAATATTTAGTCAAAGAATTGCAAGTCTCGGCAACCAAGGCTTCGATCGCCTGTACTTGGCATATAATATCCTTGGCCAAATTTGATGATCATATATTTCATAATTCAGCAGTAAAAAAATTCTTAAAAAAAATCAAGGCTTATAAGAAGACTGCCTATTAATTTGAAGATGACTTTTTTTTCCCATGTTAAATTTTAATCAAGTTAAGCCTTAAAATACTTACGGCACATCCCGCGGATGCCACCACCACAAGGGCTGCCAAAAGAGCAAAACGTAGAGCCGTCATAACTGCGATGTCACTCTTCTCCTCTAACAAAGAGAGCTAGGAGAGTGAATGATTCTGATCTCACTCAGATAGGCTTTTATACCGAACTAAAACGTGAAAAAATGTCGGAAATAAGTAAATTATATCCGGGTTTTGCTGAGTAATCTCTTTCATATTGTTTATACTCTAGATTTTTTATTGTTGTTGAAATGTTTTTACAAGAGTAAACGTGTATAATAAAAAAATATATACTACACTTGACATACATTATATGTAAATTTAGGTTGTGTTTTAGAACTGCATGACATGTTTTTATGCTATGTATGCATGATGTGCAGTATATAAGAGAGATTTGGTGTTACCCGGTAAAATAATTTTCTCCATGTTAGAAAATTTGAATTCTTTTCAGTAACTATTAAAGTAAAGTGCGCGCCAGAAAAAAAAAGTTGTTAGTATATTCTAAAAATAGTTCAAGTAGTCCTCCATATCAAACCAAAATTCAAAAAATTCTATCTCAAATAGGGTTCGAGAAAAAAATTCCAAAGTCACTCTGACTTTGGAATTTTTTTCTGGCAAACCTACTTGAGATAGAATTTTTTGAATTTTGGTTTGATATGGAGGACTACTTGAACTATTTTTAGAAAATACTAACTCAACTTTTTTTTTCTAGCGCGCACTTTACTTTAAAGCTATTAATTTGAAACCATTTCCTACATTTAAGGGTCTTTTGATAATTTAATGAATCAAGAGCTTATTTTTTTCTAAAAAACTCTTTAAAATAGAGATAACACGGATCAACTGACCACTGACCAAATGCTAAAAAAATCCCATTCATGAAAATTGTGAAAAAAAATTAAAATGTTATCCTCTCTACATCCCCTATCAGTGGCTAAAATATCAGGTGTACAAAAACGAGCTAGTTTTTGAGTTGTGAATTTATAAAGTTGACTAATTTAACATGGAAGTTCAATTTCTCTATCTCTATGTTAAATTAATTAATTTTAAAAATTTATAACTCAAAAACTAGCACGTTTTGGTATACCTGATATTTTAGCTACTAATAAGGGTTGTAGAGGATGAACATTTTAAATTTTTTTCATAATTTTCATGAATGGGATTTTTTAGAATTGGATCAGCTGATCCGTGTTATCTCTACCTTAATGAAAAAATAACAATTGAGTATTGTTTCATAGGACGATGGGAACAACCCAAAATCTGCTGACTCTAAGTTTATGTTAAAAACTTATAATTTTAATATATGCACAAATTGTTTGCTAAAAAAACATCAATTTACTTTATATTATGACATGATATAATGTACAGTATATAGTTATTATATACATTATACAGTGCACATTACATAATATATAATTATAAAAGCTGTAAACAAAATAATGTATTTTATATTTACAAATTTTCTTTCTCATGTTTTCAAAATTAACAATTTCAATCCCCCCTCTGGCCCCACTCTCCCTTAAAATAAGGTAATATTAAATACTATAAGCTCATTATATATAATAAGTTCGCTAGTCCTATATTTATTTATTTTTAGCAACATGTTAAATTGGTACCATACAGTATTACACTATTTCACTATATAACCCATTAAATTTATTGTAAAAACAGTCGGCTGATACTAAGTTATACACATCGTCCTATATATTATATAAAAAAATATGCAAAATTGCTGTTGTTATTTAAGAAAAGAAGTTCTTGATTCAAATCAGATTTAAAAACCACATAAAGTTACCATTTCGGAAATGTTTTTAAATTAATATCTTTTTAATAGATACTGTGATTTTATTTTTTTAAATTATGGTGTCTGAAACCCTTGAAGTCTCTTTTGTCATATTCTTAACTCACAAAAATTATTAATAACACCTTTAACATCTTTAGCTTTCTAACTGAACCCTAGTACATGGTACTGGCCACAATTAAGTGACTGAATTTAACTTCCCGGCTCTTCGTAGACCCTACTTTTGTGGGTCCCTTCCAAACCGGGGCGGCCATTGCCTAAGCAATCCATCCCAGCATTCGCCTGGTTGTAACTGAGGAAACCATGCAAACCTCAGTCAGGATGGTCGGCAATTGATGGAGGATGCCATCAATCACCACCCGGATGTACGAGTGGGTGTTCTTTAGCAACCGCCACTTGTGAAAAGTTTGGCGGTGCATGGCTGGGATCGAACTCACGACCATCCGATTACGAATCAGAGGCATATACCACTGCGTCAAGGGTTTCATAAACTTGATAACAATGGAGTACCAACCTCATTTTTTTATTGCAGAAATGGATAGAGGGTGCAAAGTTATGCTACCCTGATTTTTTTCAGATTTTTTAGAGCCCAGGAAATATTTTTAAAAAAATTATTGAAAGTAACATAATTTTGCACCCTCTATCCATTTCTGCAATAAAAATAAGTTAAGGTCGATACTCCATTATAGAAATAAATAAAAAACATAACATCAAAAAAACAATATAATTTTATTTATTACAAAACACATTAAAATTAATGGAATGTATGATCTCCTGCTTGAAGTCCATGATTTTCCTTCTTCAGAGCTTCACTCAACCTTCCAGCGGTCTCCAGGGCGTTGAAAACTCCTCCAAACAAATTTGTTTCTCCTTCATCTCTCACGTTGGTATTAAAGTAACTCCTGGGTCTCCCACATGGTCCAAATTTGATCATTCCATTCACGTTCGCGTCAAAGTTGCGGTTGAATTTCACTACTGCACCTTTCACATCTGTGTTGTCTCTTGAATGGTAACTCCTACGAACCTGTAATAAAAATATATTATATTTATTGGTTGAATGAACACATCTGTGAATGGACTGCTCAGCAATTTTTTTCATTTGCCCATGGGCTTTTGTTTTTCTTTAATTTTTTACTATAATATATTATTATTATTGTTATATATAATAATTATGTTGGTGGTTGTTCACTTTGTGTATGGGCATTTGCCTTTTTCAGCCACCAATTGGGTTATTTTTTATTCCTCCCAATTATGTAATTTTTTGACCCAATAAACAATTATTATTATTATTATATTATTGTATTTGTGCCCATGAAAGAGATAATTAAAATAAAATAAAAAATATTGTAATGAACAACTTAAAAAAAATTGCATATTTAGGACCTCGATTCGAGTTATATATTCCAAGATTTTTTGAAAATCTTAAAATCGAGGGAAAAGACTGTGGCGTCATAGTTTGCAAAACAATTTTAAATGTTTAGATGATTAAATTGATCCGAAGAAAATAAAAATAACTAGAGGTCCCTAACCAACTATAAAAAAATTTGAAGTAAAAACATTAATTATGATTATTTGTATTGATTTTGCATATGAGAAATTATTTATTTATACATAAATAATAAGAAATGTAACTGGTAAGTAATATTTAAGTATTTTTTTATCATATATGAGAGATCTGAAGGGAGTTCTGATAGATTCAGATGCAGTTATATTGTGATTTTAATATAAAATATTGAATACATTATTATAATATTATGCTAACTGCTGCTACATTGCGTATAAATATAAAAAATGAGTAATTCTTATACTATATTGTTGTATTCTATATCAATATTTACGTATGCTGTTATGTTATCTTACTATGGAGTATTGATCTCAATTTTTTTTTTATTGCAGAAATAGATAGAAGGTGCAAAGTTATGCTACCCTGATTTTTTTCAGATTTTTTAGAGCCCGGGAACTATTTTTAAAAAAATATTGAAAGTTATTTTTGTGACGTCACGAGACGCCGCTCCTTAAGAAAAAGATAGGACTTGCTGCCGCGTGACGTCACAAAAAGTACTTTCAATAATTTTTTAAAAATACTTCCAGGGCTCTAAAAAATCTAAAAAAAATCAGGGTAGCATAACTTTGCACGTTCTATCCATTTCTGCAATAAAAAAATTGAGGACAATACTCCATTGTCATATTTTTGCTAATTTAACTACCCAAAAATTATACAATTAAATTGATAATTTTATCTCAATGTATACACACTCGATGCCTTAAAAAATTTCCTTTTGCAGCCTTGTTAATCACCATGCCCTGTGTTATTCTTATGGGGCATTGTGATTAACAAGGCTGCAGAGGAGAATTTTCCAAAGCTACGACTGTACAATAATTGATGAAACACTAACGTTCCCAGATCACGAGTGCATCAAACTCTTGGGGTTTACTGTATATTATAATGTGTTTAATAAAAAAACAAATTAAAACAAAAAATTGTCACAAAAATATGCTTATTTATTTCTTTGTCAATACAAATCTTTTACAGTATATAATTTAACTCACCATACATCTTGCTGAAGCGGCTATTACTAGGGTTACAAATAATAATAGACGGAAAAAATTCATCCCTCCCATGCCTATAAGTGCTAGTAGAAGAATGAATTTTTTAAACACGGAAGTATATTTTTCATTGTCTATTGCACAAAATGTTTTTTTTTTATGGAATAATAATAACAATCGTCTCCTGCATATCTGAAGGGCAAAATTGCGAAATTATAATTGTAGTTGAAGATTCGAACAGTTTGAAGTGGCGGGGTCGCAATAATGTATATAATTAATTTTTACAATTAATTAATATATTAATTATATAATATTTTTTTTAAATTAATTTAATACCTTATTTGATCTAAGAAGATAAATAATGAAAACATTATTTATAATATATGTGTATGTACATATAACAGAGACCCTACAGAGACCTCCGTGTCTTATGGCCAGAAATTTGAACATCTTGGCCGTGCCGAACATTTAGCAGCGCCGCCACTCTCAGAAACAGCGAAACTCTGATCAAATCCCTGGCCATAAGACACGGAGGCCTCTGTACATAATATATAACTCCCTTGTATTAGAACTCCCACACCACAATATAGTATCTAAATATTTGATAATTTATTTATTTTTTTATTGTTATTTATTATTCAGAATTTTTTCAGGAATTAAAAAAAAAAGTTCAAAGTTTGTAATATATAAATTTATTGTTTTATTATTTTACTTACATAACTGAAGAAAAAATGTAGATTGGAAAGTGTTTTGTTAACTTTATATAAAATATGTTATATTTACATCAATCTTTAAATGTAACAATATATATGGACTGGTTACATAGTATTCTTCAAAAATAAAAACATGCAAAATACAGCTTGGAGGGTTAATAACACCATTTGTGACCATCTCTAATTTTTTGATGACGGTGGTTCTAAATTATTTTTACACCTAAGTAGGAGAAATTGGCTACTAACCTGATCATAATTAATAAAGAAATTAAATGATCAAGTTTTTCATTATTGTCCTTTAGTTGCTGATTTGACTAAATTTTGACTCAAAATGCCGCAGTTCCATTTATGTACCCAATGTATCTAAAAAAAAAATTATCTTATTATTTTTATTTTCTCTAGATTAAATTATTTTAAGGTACAGTCCTCGCCTCTGAAAATTTCCTTTCTGCTACCTTGTTAATCACCGTACTCTGTGTTATTCTTACCATGGTGAGCAGAAGGGAACTTTTTAGAGGCAAGGACTGTACATTAAGGAGATGGAAACGCATCTACTAAAATGGTGTCACTAACCCCTAAGTGCTTATAACATCAAAAGTAATAATTCTAACTATAAATGACCTCTGATCTAGTTAATGATGACCCTTGTGAACTTTACGTCTATTACATTGATAATCGCCCTTGAATACATCATCATCGATATCCTGGTTTTTATATCCAGATTTATCAGAGTTGGAGAAATTCAACTCATCTTCATGTGATCCAGACTCTGAATCGTGCCTATTGTTAGTATGTTTTCCAGACCCAGAACCGGACCTTTTTGAACTTTTTCTGTATCCAGATTTTTTAATGGGCCTTCTGTTACCAGCCCTATTACAAACATAACGTCCTGAAGATGGTCCTGGTTTCCTATAGACCGTTCTCTGGACTTCGATTCCTTCAGCAGAAGTGTCTACGTTACTCAAAGGTCGCTGAGGACAGCTGGTTTTGATTTCAGGGTCGTACCTCGAACAAGTTGGATAACTTTTAGAATGTCCAGATTTGTGGCGACGTGTGACGTCATTGTGTCCGTGGTGTGAGCCGCACTGTAGAAAAAAATTAAAAATAATTTATTTATCATTCTTTTTATACTGTACGTCTAATTGTAGCATAAAATCACCATGAATTTTTAGTGCATATTTGGATGTAGCATTGTCATTTTTTCAAATTTTTAACCCCCTATAACGTTCTCAAAATCGAGGGGAAAGACGCTGTGACGTCATAATCATGCAACATCTTTCCTTATGCTTGCGTGATAAATCTAAAACAAAAATGACACTATTACTTAACTTAAAGTCATGCTGTATCCGAATAAGCAATAAAAAAAAAATCCTGGTTTTAAATCATAGGGTAATCTAACAAGATGATTCTACTAAGTGTTTAAATTTCCTAGATGTTGGCTTTATTGATCCCAAATATTTAAATTACATTCTTTTAAATTTATATTTGCGTACTTTGCTGCAATTATATATTTTATAATTCTTACTTATATCATAATAAATTTATATTTTATATTAAATAGATAGTTAATATTTCGTTATAGTTATAGACATTATTCGATTACATTGCATTATTTCAAATCAAGCGGTAGACTACCAAACGGAGAGGGCACACTGATTTGTTGTGAAAGTATATATCATCAACAACGAACAATTCTTTTACAAATAAAACAGAAAACAAAAAAAAATTTACGTTTCGTCAGTAATTGTTTTTATTAAATTTATTGTTTAAAAAAAGTATAATAAAAAATTAAACATTTCTTAAAATTTTATTAAATATTGAAACTCCTTATTATATTTGAGACAAAAAAATAAAAAAAACTCTAAATGATTCATGAACTAAAAAAATTAATAATAATAATAATTGATTTTAGTTATTTACTCAGACTGTACAACATACATGAAAAATTTTTATTGCAGAAATGAATAGAGGGCACTAAATTATGCTACTCTGAATTTTTTCAGATTTTTTTGAGACCCGGAACTATTTTTGAATAATTATTAAAAGTTCTGTGATTTCAGTTGGCACCCCTGAATTCTTAATAAAAATGATAGAGACTCTGGACGCCTATTGACGCCTCCAAGGGGCGTGGCCGCACTTTCAATAATTATTTAAAAATAGTTCTGGGTCTCAAAAAAATCTGAAAAAATTCAGAGTAGCATCATTTGGTACCCTCTATTCATTTCTGCAATAAAAAATTTTCATGTATGTTGTCCATTCGCATAGGTAGCATTTAGATGACATTTATAATTTTATTATTTTTAATTAACTCGTAATCAACCTTGTTACATAAATTCAATAAAATTTGCAGAGGACTTTGAACTCTGTATATATATATGTCTATAGATTTTGTTGCTAAAGTAACGTTTTCTATTTCCCGAAGTGTAATTACCCGACATCCTGCTGAAACAGCTACTGCGAGGATCAACAATATTACTAGACGAAGTAAAGACATCTTCTGTGGTACAAACTGTAACCTATGATTCAAATCTAACATTGCTTGGGAGTTTATATACAAGAGTCCGCGTGCTTTCTTGGCATATAAACAAAATATCAAATATATTTCCTACTTCTTGTTTTTTTTAATGCTATGAATAATGCAGGAGTTTTATAAATGTTTGTATCTCTTGTTATACAAACAAGAAGCAGCATATATATTCGGATGAATGCTCTGTTTTAAGGTTTTAAGCATTTTTTTTTCTTTTTTTTTTTTGCTATTTATTTTGCATGACTATTATTTTACTGTTTTTTTTTTTTCCTTTATATTTATATATATAGTCATTTTTTTATTGGTACTATTATTATGTGTTTTTTTTTGTATGTTGTGTTATTGACTTTATTATATTTGGTCATTGGTTCTGTAACTGTTGCAGAATAAATAAGAATTTATTTTATTTTATATATAGTACACATCACAACAAGTAAAAATGTCAGAATTGGGAGTTTTAAAGGGGTACCAAAGTGAATACTTTTTTTACATGTTCGGGCAGCTACGAATTATTCTAATATCCCTGTGGCTCAATATTTACGTACGATGCCTAGTTATTTTACAATTAATTATTTAGTTTGAAAAGTGAGTTTGAAAACCGTTGGTTGATTCAAGCATGCCCGCGGCCGCAGCGGCCGGTGATACGACAAGAAGGGGGCGGGAGGAGGTTCCCCCGATTCGCGGGAGATTCTCGTCGCATCGTCGTATCAGCGGCTGCTGCTGGAGCGCATAGACTTGAATCAACCAACTGTTATCAAACTCACTTTTCAAACTAAATAATTAATTGTAAAATAACTAGGCATACTAGGCATTGTACGAAAATATTGAGCCACAGGTATATCAGGATAATTCGTAGCTGCCCGAACATGTAAAAAAAGTATTCACTTTGGTACCCCTTTAATGTATTTGTATTATTTATATTATTTATAACAATATATTATTATATGTATGTACATACATACATATTTTTAATTTGTAATTTCTATTTCTATCTCTGTATCTATTTTAGATATCTCGCAATCGGCGCACCTGAAGGCAACAAGACTTGCAGCTTGCAGGGGACTTATTGTTAGAACTCACCATCAAAAGGTGGTATACAAATTTTGAAACGAATTTGTCTTATTAGTTTTGTGAAAACTGAGGTAGAAGTTTAACATTGGTTTTATGAACGGAAACCGGAAATGGAGCTGTTGTAAGAAAACTGCAAGACTGAATTTGCTCAAAGTAAGCGATTAAGAACATTCTCGATTTTTTTAAAATTTATTTTATTCGATTCCTTTGCAGGAAAATATTTTTTGACTCCAGCAGTAACTGCATGAGATTAATCGTTAAGTTGTTTATAACTCCCTCATTCATTTCAATTATTTGAAATACACAAAATTTTTGCATTGTTTCCTTATCCTGCTTTTTGATTTTGAATAATTTGTTTGCTGTAGAAGTAGTGATAAATATATATGGATGGAAATATTTCAAATATCAAGGAGCAATTTCCAGGAAAAACAAATACAAATTCACATTGGAAAAATAAAATATAAATTCTACTACTACCTATAAAAATACATTATAGTGAAATATACAGAAATTATGCCATGCCAAAAATCAGCAATCTGCCAAATAATTTATAAAATGTCTGATGAAGACTATATTTTATCTATGCATTATCTGCTATATGTTTTTCCTATATTATGTCTTCTATTGTACATCATTTTATATTTAATATGTAAAATATTAATATGTTCATTAAATGTGTTTAATAAAATATTTATATTATTTGCAAACTTAACAAGTTATACTAAGAAACTATTTCCATATTTTACTAAATAAAATTAATTAAGGGTCATTTTGAAAAGAAACAAATATATTTCAGTTGCATTAAAAATTTAATAACAAATTCAGCAAAACAATATTAAACAAACAACATTATAACAATGTTAAATAATTATTTCTTATTGCATCCACATCCCTTGTGGTGACCTCCATGGTGACCTCCATGACCTCCACGGCGACCTCCTATGGTCTTGTCACAACCATAATCACCATTATAAACATCATCTTCGTACTCTGCGCCATATCCACCGTGACCATAAGAGCCCTCATCAGAGCCGGAACCGGAATCCTCATAAGAGCCGGAGCCAGAGCCTTCACCGGAACCACTTCCATAACCGGAACCACTTCCACAACCGGAACCACTTCCATAACCGGAACCACTTCCATAACCGGAACCACTTCCATAACCGGAACCACTTCCACAACCGGAACCACTTCCATAACCGGAACCACTTCCATAACCGGAACCACTTCCATAACCGGAACCACTTCCATAACCGGAACCACGACCAGATCCAGCTCCTTCGCCTGATCCAGAACCTGAGTCATCATCAGGTACAGACACACGTCTGCCTGCCTGTCTGCAAAGGTATCTTCCTGATGATCGTCCAGGCTTCCTCCTCACGGTCCTCTGAGCTAAGATACTTTCAGCAGAAGTGTCAACATTGCTAGCAGGACGAGGAGGACAGTAAACCTCGGGCTTGAATCTGTTACCAACAATCTTTAGGACCTCACTGAAACGTCCAATGGTTTCAAGAGCTTGGAAAACATTTCCGGAAAGGCGGGTATTTCCTGCGTCCTTGACATCGGCGTTCAAGCAGGTCTTGGGACGACCGCAAGGACCGTACTGAAGGTTAGCCTTGACCTTTGCGTTGATATCGCGGTCAAGATCAACGTTGAAGGACGGTGTGTTGGATGGGTGGCGAGCGTTTCTCCCCTAAAACATTTTAACCATCATTATTTTTTTTATTCCACATTTGGATAGAGAACCTTGAATTATGTTTTGTCAATATTTTTAATATTCTTTTGAAACCTCTAATGAACATAAAATCGTACTGCAAAATCTTGTGACGTCATAGTCATTAACAGGCAAGCATAGATGAAGAATTTTCATGACTATGATGTCACTGTGTCGTATAACAAAATTTAAGAGTGTTAGAAATTAAAAAAAAAAAAAAAAAATACAAAAAAAAAATCTGAAAAAAAAATCACAATACAAAACTCCCGGTTTTGTTATCCAAATAGCAAATATGCAATCGAAATTTCATGGAATTTGTCCATTTTTTATTGCTTTGAAATCTTGGAAGAAGTTTACTGAGAAATATGATTGATGCCCTAAGATACAATTCGTTAGAGCAGCAATTGGAGACGAAATTAAATACCCAAATTTTTGTTATTATTTCTTCCGCAATTTTAGCGAATTGTTTGAAAATTATTTATGTAAAAATTGGCTGCCAATATGCTTTCAATAATAGTAAATAAAAAAAAATGTGATAAAGTTATTGTAAATGCGATTACTGTTTTTAGTGCTTTACTGTTATTTCATAACCATGCAGTAAAATTATACGTTATTTTCCATTTTTTTAATCAAATTTCTAACAATTTCCCGTTTATTTTAAAAATTAAATTATTATAATCTGAATGAAGTTTCTTGAATCAATCATCCTTTTTTTAGAATGTGTTTTTGATAAGGAAAACGTTAAAGGAAATTTAAATTTTACAGAAGCTGAAAATTATTAACAAGTGACCCTTATTTACTGATGACATAAAGGTGATTTTTGCAACTCACCGGACATCCGGCCGACACGACCACAGCAAGGACTGCTAAGACAGCAAGTCGGAAGAAAGTCATCTTCTCCTCGTGATCTGATGAGAGCTAGAAGACAGAATGATTTCCTTCCGACAAACTCGACAATTTATATGAGAGTGTTCGTGCTTGAATTGCATTTTAAGAAAAGATTGTGAAACAATTGTGAACTGTTTGTCCGTTATTTTTGCAATGTTTTAGTATTAAAGTATTATATTTGCTGCATATTTATGTAAATTATCACGATTTTAGTACTTCATTTAATATTTATATTTTGAATTGATATATACTGTATATATTTTATTTTAAGATTCAATGTTGAAATATTAGTTTATATTCTAGTTTTAAGTTATTCGTACGTATCTTAATATACTGGTTCCACTGCCTGGTTTTGGGCCATCGCACATTCGGTCCACTGAAAAAAGCTTTAGCGTCCATCCTGGCTGAAGTTTCCACGATTCCCTTAGTCACAGGCGAATGCAAGGATGGATTTCAAGGTCATGCATGTACCCATTGTGGAAAAGCCCATAAAATGCTCAAGTTAGGGTTTCGGAATGTTAATATAATATTTCAATCGTGAGTAATTAGTAGTTAAAAAAATATAGGGTTTGATTAAAAAAATGCAACTGGGCTCTTAACATAGTTAGTAATTTATAAGTATGTGCATCTGATTCGTAATTGAATAATCACATTATCCCATAAGTCAGCAAACTTCTCCACGTGGTGGTTGCTAAAAAAATAATAATAAAAAAAAAACACTAGTTCATCCGAGAGGATCCTGACCATCTTGACTGAGGTTTACACGATTTCCTCAGTCACAATCAGTTGAATGCAAGGATGGATTACTATTGCCATGGCAGTTACAGTTTAAAAGAAACCTATATGAAATCCAAAGCACCCTACAACATGGTTTATTTAATTCATCTCCATATTGGGTACATGAAGCTCCAGCAAAAAAGGTCGGTATAATAAAATAACATACACTACGTTTACATGACAGTGTTTTAATGCGTTTTGACGACGCCACATAAGAACAACATTTTCCGTCGTCAACGAATACGCATTAAACACCATCATGTAAACGTAGTGATTGGGTAAATTTTTGTGCTGACTTGAGATGGACACTATTTTATGAAATTTTAACATCAATGGTCTATCAAGGTCTATTATTAACTACAATAGACAACCTGCATGCATATTTTTTGCATAATTATATAAAACACGAATAAACAACTTGAGTTTTGTATGTATTTTTTTTTTTACATAGATACTCCCCTAAAAGTTTACAACTCACGGCGGGATGGCAGCTGCTGAGCTGAGAAAGCCGTGTAAAACATCAGTCAGGATGGACACCTCTACTTTTTATCAATAGACCCTCATACAGCCTTAAACCTCGATTTGAAGAATTTAGAGCATTAATTCTTCAACATAAATATATATATATATATATTTAATTTTAAACTTCTACCGTGTTTACCCGCCAAGACAAGAAAAGACAAGACAAGACAAGAAAAGACAAGACAAGACAAGACAAGACAAGACAAGACAAGACAAGACAAGACAAGACAAGAAAAGAAAAGACAAGAAAAGACAAGACAAGACAAGACAAGACAAGACAAGACAAGACAAGACAAGACAAGACAAGACAAGACAAGACAAGACAAGACAAGACAAGACAAGACAAGACAAGACAAGACAAGACAAGACAAGACAAGACTTACGTGGGTGTTAAAATTTGGAGGCTACTCATTTGAGTTTAAAAGTTCGCGGCTAGCGTTCTGGCCTCTTGGCTTGGCGCCGTTGGCGCCAACTTCACGGCTGGCGCAGTATAAGTAAAGAGAAATTGCCAGAGATTTGAAGGTCGACCGAGTGGTCTAAAGAGACTAAAGGGATAAGGCGCTCACCGCCGCGATTGCACAGAGAGATGTGGGTTCGAGTCCCACCTCGGAAGACTTTTAAATTTTCTGACAAATTTTCTTTTCTTGTCTTGGCGGGTAAACACGGTAGAAGTTTAAAATTATATAAAATACTGCCAATGTCTGTAAGTTGAAAATCTTACTATATGACATCTTCATAATATATATATATATATATATATATATAATATATATATATATATATATATATATATAATTATATATAAAATAACAATACATAACTCGAGGTCTTCTATCCAAATACATGCGATAGGAAATTCTTACTAAGGTTTTCTGAATATTTTCTGATTGTTTTAAAGCAAAATATTTTGTTTAGCTTTTACTGAATTCAGAATGAGAGTGCTTACACCTACTTTAAAATTAAAAGTTTGAAATTTCCACATTTCCCTCATCTTTTTTACAGCATTGTCTAATTATGATACATGCCTCTCTGTGCGACCAGCGCACGCTGCATGTGCCTTTGAAATCTTTAAAAGCTGTAATAGATTCTATCCATTATATATTGTTTATTGACCATTGATTTTGTGTTATAATATTATTTTAGTAAATTCAGCGGATAAATGAACATTTATTTTATGTGAATGGAACGCTCACAGTTATTTTCAATTACCCCATGGGCCAATTCTATATATATATATATATTTTTTTTTTACTCCTAATACGGGTCTTTCACCATACGTCACAAAAATATGACGTCACGTGAATGTAGGCAAAAAGCATTTATTTAACATGGTAGTAGCATACCAAAAACTATTTATTTTCTGCGATATGACAATCGTGGTACATTTGACAATTATTTTATTTGATAGATTGAGATGTCAAGTAAATGGAAAAAAATACAATATTTGCCAATGATATCTGTGAAAAATACAATAAATCATTAAATAAAATGTAAATCGACTCCAAATTTCACGTCAATAATGACCATTTTACGACACTTATGCACTGATATTGACCCTTAGATTCTTAAAAAAATTCAGCCAATCACCGGCCATTGCTTTCCCCGCGGACTTTTGAATACGAGGGGGAAACGGAACAACAAAAAGTAATGATAAAGAAACTAGGTAAAATAAAAAAAATGTATGTGTTCAAGTTATGCATATTTATTTCTTACGTATATATTATTGTTAAAAAAAATTGAAATATGTTAAATTAGCAGGAATAAATTAAGTGATTCCAGTTCCCTCTCTCAGTACCTACTGCTGAATGTAAACAACAACAAAGCCAAGCAAACGCTATATACTGACATGTAATATATATTATATGTATATTTATGTTGTGACCATGAAAGAGATAATAAAATTTAATTATAAAATAAAAAATATTTTTCATATAAATGGTATTATTGTGTGTATATAAAGAAGCGTTGTGAAAATGGGGCTTACCCAGAATACAACAAATAGAATACGAGATATTCTAGATAGTCCATAACTTTGAGGTGTTTCATTACATATTTTTCCAAAAACTAGGGGAGTTTTTTTTAATTAAATTAACTTCAATTTTTTTTTTCAAAAAGGGTCGTAATTATTGGTTAAAGACATTTCAACTACTTTTAAAGAAATGTTCTAATTTCATTTTAAAGTGGATATATCCCTATGCTGATTACAAATTTTTATATCCACCCCCTTAACAACTTTTTTTTTTTAAATTTCCTAACCTACCCTTCAAGTTAGTTTCTTAGCTATTTTGAACTAAATTTTGGGGTTTGTACCTTTAATATTGCCGTTTGTAGGGCGTTTTGTATTAAACATGTATGATACACCCTGATCATTGATCATAATATTATGAAGTGCATGTACCTATTAAATATATAACTGCTATATCACACATTTCCCATTTATGTAAATAATAATAAAACTTATTTAAAATATATCTGGCTCTATTAAATACTGCCTAATATTTTATTTTCATTTTTAGTAATAATTTTATTCCTAACGACATATTTAAACTAAGGGAGTTTATACTAAGTACTCAGACGACTCAGCAGCTATAGCTTAGAAAAATAAAAAAAAGAGGATTGTAAACAATACAAAATATTTCGGGTTGCATTAAAATATTTAATGTCAATTGTCAACAATAATTCAAATTTTAAAAATATAATTGTATCACTTAACAAAAACAGAGTTCAACAATATATTGTTTAAATTTTCTACTTGAATTTATTTGTGGCAGCCACATCGACATTTCTTGTGGTGACCTCCATGATGACCTCCGTGACCTCCACGGCGACCTCCTACGGTTTTGTCACAACCATAATCACCATCATAAACATCATCATCAATCTCCAAGTTTCCTCCATAGCCATGACCTCCTTCTGATGAACCAGAACCACCTGAGTAGTATTCACCAGAACCAGATCCACTTCCATAACCAGATCCACCACGACCAGATCCACCACGACCAGATCCAGCTCCATCGCCTGATCCAGAACCTGAGTCATCATCAGGTACAGACACACGTCTGCCTGCCTGTCTGCAAAGGTATTTTCCTGATGATCGTCCAGGCTTCCTCCTCACGGTCCTCTGAGCTAAGATACCTTCAGCAGAAGTGTCCACATTGCTAGCAGGACGAGGTGGACAGAAAACCTCGGGCTTGAATCTGTTACCAACAATCTTTAGGACCTCACCGAAACGTCCAACCGTCTCTAAGGCTTGGAAAACATTTCCGGAAAGGCGGGTATTTCCTGCGTCCTTGACATCGGCGTTCAAGCAGGTCTTGGGACGACCGCAAGGACCGTACTGAAGGTTAGCCTTGACCTTAGCGTTGATATCGCGGTCAAGATCAACGTTGAAGGACGGTGTGTTGGGTGGGTGGCGAGCGTTTCTCCCCTAAAACATTTTAACCATCATTATTTTTTTTATTCCACATTTGGATAGAGAACCTTGAATTATGTTTTGTCAATATTTTTAATATTCTTTTGAAACCTCTAATAAACATAAAACCGTACTGCTAAATGTTGTGACGTCATTGTCACACAATTTTTAACAGGCAAGCCTAGAAGAAGAATTTTCATGACTATGACGTCACATTGTCGTTTAAAAAATTTTAAGAATGTTAGAAATTAGAAATAAAAAATAATAAAAAAATCTGAAAAAAAACTCACAATTCAAAACTCCCGGTTCTGTTATCCAAATAGCAAATATGCAATAGAAATTTCATGAAATTTGTCTATTGTTAATTAGTTTATTGCCTTGAATTCTTGGAAGAAGAAGTTTACTGAGATGGCAAAAAAAAAAAAATACAATTCGTTATAGTAGCAGTTTGAGACAAAATTAAATACCCGAAATTTTGTTATTATTTCTTCCGCAATTTTAGTGAATTGTTTTACAATTATTTATGTAAAAATTGACTGCCAATATGCTTTCAGTAAAAAAAAATGTGATAAAATTATTGTAAATGCGATTACTGTTTTTAGTGTTTTACTGTTATTTCATGGCCAGTAAAAATATACGTTATTTTCTATTTTTTTTAATCAAATTTCTAACAATTTCCCGTTTATTTTAAAAATTAAATTATTATAATCTGAATGAAGTTTCTTGAATCAATCATCCTTTTTTTAGAATGTGTTTTTGATAAGGAAAACGTTAAAGGAAATTTAAATTTTACAGAAGCTGAAAATTATTAACAAGTGACCCTTATTTACTGATGATTTAAGGTTCATTTTTGCAACTCACCGGACATCCGGCTGACACGACCACAGCAAGGACTGCTAAGACAGCAAGTCGGAAGAAAGTCATCTTCTCCTCGTGATCTGATGAGAGCTAGAAGACAGAATGATTTCCTTCCGACAAACTCGACAATTTATATGAGAGTGTTCGTGCTTCAATTGCATTTTAAGAAAAGATTGTGAAACAATTGTGAACTGTTTGTCCGTTATTTTTGCAATGTTTAGTATTAAAGTATTATATTTGCTGTATATTTATGTAAATTATCACGATTTTAGTACTTCATTTATAAATTATATTTTGAATTTATATATACTGTTTATATATTTTTTTAGATACAATGTTGATATATTAATTTATATTCTAGTTTAAAGTTATTCGTACGTATCCTAATATCATATATACTGGTTCTACTGGTTTTGGGCCATCGCACATTCGGTCCACCGAAAAAAGCTGTAGTGTCCATCCTGGCTGAGGTTTCTACGTTTCCCATAGTCATAGGTGAATGCAAGGATAGATTTCAAGGTCGTGCAGGCACCCATTGCGGAAGAGCCCGTGAAACGCTCAAGTTAGCGTTTCCGAAAATTTATATAAGATTTCAAACTTAGTGAGTAATTAGTAATTAAAACAAAATAGGGTCTGATAAAAAAAATGCAACTGGGCTCTTGAAGTAGTTAGTTAGTAGGTTACTATGTGCATCTGATTCGTTAATTGAATGATCTCATAAGTCAACAATCTTTTCTACGTGGTGGTTGCTAAAAAAAAACAAAAAAAAAAAACACTAGTTCATCCGAGAGGAGATTGATGGCATCCTGACCATCTTGACTGAGGTTTATACGATTTCCTTAGCCACAATTAGTTGAATGCAGAGATGGATTACTATTGCTATGGTTGCTCCAGTTTAAAAGAAACCTATAAAATCCAAAGCACCCTACAACATGTTCTATTAAAAAAAAGTAAACCTAAATTGATCTCCATATTTGGTACGTGAATAAGCTCCATGCAGCAAAAAAGCTCGGTATAATAATATATCATAGGGTCAAATTTGTGCTGCCTTGAGATGGACACTCCAATTTATGAAATTTTATCATCAATGATGTATCAATGTCTATCATTAACTACAATAGACAACCTGCAAGCATTTTTTCTTTCCATATTTATATAAAACACGAGTTATGTGTTATGTTTGTATTTTTTATTATTATTATTTTTACATGGATACACCCCTAAGAAATTACACTTCGTGGCAGGATAGCATC
The DNA here is from genome assembly GCA_949825025.1 of Siphlonurus alternatus. Classification (NCBI taxonomy): domain Eukaryota; kingdom Metazoa; phylum Arthropoda; class Insecta; order Ephemeroptera; family Siphlonuridae; genus Siphlonurus; species Siphlonurus alternatus. The sequence continues at coordinate 21,806,380 of OX463785.1, read as the reverse complement.
CGCTGAGCTGAGAAGGCCGTGTAAAACATCAGTCAGGATGGACACCATTACTTTTTATCAATAGACTCTCCATACAGTCTTAAAATCATGCTAGAAAGCTCTGTGACGTCATGATCATGCAAATATATAACACGTATAGAAGCGTTGCATGAAAAATGACGTCACAGCATCGCTCCCTTTCATTTGAAGAATTTAGAGCGTTAAAAAAATAAATAAATATAAAATAACAATGCATAACTCGAAATCCTCTATCCAAATATATATATATATATATATATATATATATATATATATATATATATATATATATATATATATATATATGCGATATTGAATATTTTCTGTCTGCTTTAAGGATTATTGTCACTAGTGTACTTTTTTTTATGTTAAAAATATATAAAATGTAGATCAGAACATAGAGAACAAAATGACTGTTCAGTTTCTGAAGTAAAAAATTAATTATTCAGCCCGGTTTATGATATATAATAATTTTTTTTTAGTTGAAAAAGATTCAGATTTGACTAGATTTGAAAATGCCCACCAGATTTCCAGTGATATTCTCATTATTTATATCCTGAATAGCTCAAAAACTAGACTGACTTTTGCTTCATTATTTTTTTGCTGATTTTTTTTTTTTTTATATTACAAAGCAAGGAAGGTTTACTATCATTTTCACAGTTTTTCACCATCTTCTAAGACTAGTGACAATACGTATATTGTTCAGCTTTTGCTGAATTCAGAATGAGAGTGCCTACAACTACTTTAAAATTAAAAGTTCGAAATTTCCTCATTTCCCTCATCTTATTTACAGCATTGTCTAATTATGATACATGCCCCCTCTCTGTGCCGCCAGCACACGCTGCTTGTGCCTTTGAACTCCTTAAAAGCTGTAATAGATTCTACCCATTATATATTGTTTATTGACTGTTTATTTTGTGTGTTTTAATATTATTTTAGTAAAATCAGCGGGTAAATGAACATTTATTTTATGTGAATGGAATGCTCAGCAATCATTTTCATTTGCCCCATGGGACAATCCTTAATTTTTTATTATTTTTTTTTACTTCTTATTCTGACTTGTAATGTATATATATTATATGTATATATATATATGTTGTGCTCATGAAAGAGATAATAAAATTTAATTATAAAATAAATAATATTTTTCAGGTAAACGGTGTTATTGTGTGTACGTATAAAGAAGCGTTGTGAAAATAAAAAGATTTTAATTTTTTAATTTTTAAGGATGAATCTCAGTAGGTTGATATCTAGCAATCGTAGTGCCTGAATGACACAGGACTTGCCACTTGACACAGTACTCAACAGGTTGTAGGTGGCATGCAAATTTTGAAGCGAATCTGTTTTGTCAGTTTTGTGAAAACTGAGATACAAGTTTAACATTGGCTTTATGGTCGAAAACTGGAAATGAAGCTGTTGTAAGAAAACTGCAAGACTGAATTTGCTGAAACCATAAGCGAATTAATTTTAGAACATTATTGATTTTTTAACATTTATTTAATTTGTTTGCAGGGAAATATTTTTTGACTTCGAAGTAACGAAGGTTAATCGTTAAATAATAAAATTAATAATATTTAAACATATATTCCTTTTCTTATATATACACACAAATGGGGCTTACCCAGATTACAGCAAATGGAATACGAGATATTTTAGATAGTCTATAACTTTGAGGTGTCTAATTACATATTTTTCCCTAAAAATAGGAAATATTAACTTTACCTTTTTTTCAAAAAGGGTCGTAATTATTGGTTAAAGACATTTCAACTACTTTTAAAGAAATGTTCTAATTTCATTTTAAAGTGGATATATCCCTATGCTGAATATTAATTTTCATTTCCACCCCCTTAACAACTTTTTTTTCAAATTTCCTAACCTACCCTTCAAGTTAGTTTCTTAGCCATTTTGAACTAAATTTTGGGGTATGTACCTTTAATATTGCCGTTTGTAGGGCGTATTTGTATTAAACATGTATGATACACCCTGATCATTGATCATAATATTATGAAGTGCATGTACCTATGAAATTATATAACTGCTATATCACACATTTCACATTTGTGTAAATAATAATAAAACTTATTTAAAATATATCTGGCTCTATCAAATACTGCCTAATATTTTAATTTTCATTTTTCGTATTTTTATTTCTAACGACATATATAAACTAAGGGAGTTTATACTAAGTACTCAGACGACTCAGCATCAGCTATAGCTTAGAAAAATAAAAAAAAAGAGGATTGTAAACAATACAAAATATTTCGGGTTGCATTAAAATATTTAATGTCAATTGTCAACAATAGTACAAATTTTAACAATACAATTGTATCACTTAACAAAAACAAAGTTCAACAATATATTGTTTAAATTGTCTACTTGAATTTATTTGTGGCAGCCACATCGACATTTCTTGTAGTGACCTCCATGGTAACCTCCGTGACCTCCACGGCGACCTCCTACGGTTTTGTCACAACCATAATCACCATCATAAACATCATCATCAATCTCCAAGTTTCCTCCATAGCCATGACCTCCTTCTGATGAACCAGAACCACCTGAGTAGTATTCACCAGAACCAGATCCACTTCCATAACCAGATCCACCACGACCAGATCCACCACGACCAGATCCAGCTCCATCGCCTGATCCAGAACCTGAGTCATCATCAGGTACAGACACACGTCTGCCTGCCTGTCTGCAAAGGTATTTTCCTGATGATCGTCCAGGCTTCCTCCTCACGGTCCTCTGAGCTAAGATACCTTCAGCAGAAGTGTCCACATTGCTAGCAGGACGAGGTGGACAGAAAACCTCGGGCTTGAATCTGTTACCAACAATCTTTAGGACCTCACCGAAACGTCCAACCGTCTCTAAGGCTTGGAAAACATTTCCGGAAAGGCGGGTATTTCCTGCGTCCTTGACATCGGCATTCAAGCAGGTCTTGGGACGACCGCAAGGACCGTACTGAAGGTTAGCATTCACCTTTGCGTTGACATCGCGGTCAAGATCAACGTTGAAGGACGGTGTGTTGGATGGGTGACGAGCGTTTCTCCCCTAGAAGATTTTAAGAGAACATAATTATGACATTGCTTTTTCTTGTTGATATAAATATTTAATTTATCATTTAATAACATGTTAGTGATATGTAAATTTGAAAAGTGAATTTACATGACACTGTAAAGTCTTATAAAGGTATTAACCACTGAATTATAGTAATAAATATTAACAATCATTCAATAATAAGCAACGTGTATATAGAGAACACACGTCACCTTGGAAAATTTCCCACTTGCAGCTTCCTGTTAATCACCATGCTCTGTGTTATTCTTACGGGGCATGGAGATAACGGGTGCGATTCACGAAGCAGTTAGCCAGGTTTTTAACCACGTTTAGCTTAACCAAGTTTATCTAGGTGGTTTAACACATAAAACAGGTATGGTTAAACGTGGTTAAGCTAAACGTGGTTAGAAACCTGGTTAACTGTTTCGTGAATCGCACCCAACAAGGAAAAAAATGAGAAATTTTTTGATGCGGTGAATATAAATTAATATAACCCTTATTTACTGATGACATAAAGGTGATTTTTGCAACTCACCGGACATCCGGCTGACACGACCACAGCAAGGACTGCTAAGACAGCAAGTCGGAAGAAAGTCATCTTCTCCTCTGATCTGATGAGAGCTAGAAGACAGAATGATTTCCTTCCGACAAACTCGACAATTTATATGAGAGTGTTCGTGACTTGACGATACTTCCTGACTTGAGAACGTGCTGATGTGTTGAAAATTATATTTAAAAGAAATTGATTGTTTATCTTTATGGAGTGTATTTATAAAATTCAATGTTTATAGTACAGAGAAATAAATTATGATTGGTTCAATTTTTGTTTTAAGGATTGACTTCAGTTGGTTGAGATCTCAGAATCGACCCCCTTGAATTTAACATGACTTGTAGAGAACTTGGAACTGGAACTCCCTATCAATAGCTAGATGGCATAAAATTTTGAAATGGATATTTTTGATCAATTTTGAGAAAATTGAGTTAGAAGTTTAACATGGGGCCTTATGCTGGACAGAAACCGTAAATGTAGCTATTGTGAGGAAACCACCCCTTGAATCTGCTCAAACCAAAAGCAATTATATTTTAGATCGTTCTCGAAGTTTTAAAATTTATTTCATTCGGTTCCGTCTGACAGAAATTTTCTTTGACTCGCGTATTAACTGAAGTCAATCATTAATGTACATTGTTTTACCTTATAACTATTTATTGTATTGTAAATAATGTGTAAATAAAATCGGTATATTTAATTTTTTTTTCTGATGGCAGTCTCTGCATGGTAGAGAATCTTTCTGATGAATAATTAAATTATCATGATTATATTACAATATCAATTAAAATGTCAATTACATTATTATGTTTATATACGTTAACTTTTTTTCAACTATTCATAGATAAATACCTTGGATTTCTCTATGACTCGATATACCTATATATATAGATACAGTAATATACCATAAAAATATAATTGTTTATTATTAATAAATAAAGTAAAAATAGTTTGAAATTATCAAAATAAACATTTGTTAATTTTATTGGTAATTCACGACAGTATTTACAGTAATAAAATTTTATGAATTAAAACAATGGTATAAAAGTGCAGTACTAAATTTTATTTATTGAAGTACAGTATTTTTAATGCAGTTTCTTGTTCTGGCAGGGCCATTTCTTGATATGTTTGATTGCAGAACTGCCAGGGTAGTGTGATCCACCACCAACTTGGCGTCCTCCACAGCTACCTTTATGTTTGCTCCCTCCAGACTTGCTCACATTGGCAGACTCGTTAGAATCCGATTCATCTTCGTATGAGGAGACATCTACGTTTCCAGCACCGGAACCTGACCCTCTTCCGGAACCATGGCCGGAACCTGACCCTCTTCCGGAACCATGGCCGGAACCTGACCCTCTTCCGGAACCATGGCCGGAACCTGACCCTCTTCCGGAACCATGGCCGGAACCGGAATCAGACCCATAACTAGATACTCTTCCATCAGAACCTGAGTCTGATACCTTTACCCTTCTACCAGGATGTTTGCAGACATAACGTCCTGAAGATCGTCCAGGTTTCCTCCTCACGGTCCTCTGAGCTAAGATACTTTCAGCAGAAGTGTCCACATTGCTAGCAGGACGAGGTGGACAGGAAACCTCGGGTTTGAATCTGTTACCAACGATCTTCAGGATCTCTGATAACCTTCCCGCAGTTTCAAGGGCGTTAAATGCGTTTCCATTAACGTTCGTCTCTCCAGAGTCGGTGATACCGATGTCTATGTTTGACTTGGGACGACCGCAAGGACCGAACTTGACTTTACCGCAAACCTTAGCGTTGATGTCGCGATCAAAGTTCACTTCCACCCCCTTTTTTTCTTTACCACCTCCATGCTTGCCGCCACCACCTCCTTGCTTGCAAGCGCACTGAAATTGAAAACAAAATGTTAATGTACAGTCGTTTCCTCCGAAAAATGGAGTATCGACCTCATTTTTTTTTTATTGCAGAAATGGATAGAGGGTGTAAAGTTATGCTACCCTAATTTTTTTCAGATTTTTTACAGCCCCTGGAAGTATTTTTAAAAATTATTGAAAGTCCTTTCAAATGTAATGATTATCTCGACTTTAATTTAGGCAACTTGTTAAGCGTTTAAGTAAAACTGGTTGCATATTCATCAGGGGCAAAGTGTCGCATCTATATTATAGCTTTGGATTGTGAACAAGTTGCTTTATTTCACAATAAATTAAGTTGATATAATTATGTTAAAGCATGATACACTATACAATTTTGCATACAATTTCTCCTGACAAGAAAATAGTGCCAGTGGAACTGAAATTTTATGATAAACTCAATTCTTAAGCCTATATTACACGATACAATTTTTCTGATTATTGTATACAATGGACAATTTGCATCAACTTTTTTTAGTAGCTCAATCGAAAGAGGAGGTCGAAAAATACACCTGTGAATTTTATGCGATTTTTATTCGTACTGCATCATGGCTAAAAGAGAGGTCACGTGACCTGGAGCCGGCGCCCGTGTCGCCCGTGACGTCATTGAACTGTCTGGTCAAGCAAACGATTGTCTATATAACGCTTGTAAACAATAAATTAATTGTTGCTTGTTTCCATAGCAACGTGGTTGTTTACAAGCGTTATAAAGTCGATCGTTTGTTTGACCTAACAGTTCAATGACTTCATAGGCGACGCGGGCGATGCCTCCAGGTCACGTGACCTCTCTTTTAGCCATGGTGCGATACGAATAAAAATCTCATAAAATTCACAGGTGTATTTTTCGACCTCCTCTTTCGATTGAGCTAATAAAAAAAGTTGATGCAAATTGTCCATTTTTCCTTGCAAGAAAATTTCCTCTCCATACAAACAAATGGAGATTAAGTTTTCTTGTAAGGAAAAATTGTATACAATAACAAGAAAAATTGTATCGTGTAATATAGGCTTTATATTCCATTGAACACGTCAATATTTTTTCGAATTTTTAAGAATCTTAAATATGGCAGATAATTTTTTTTAAAAGTTCGAATTGTCTTAATGGGGTTTATGAACGGGCTACGTAATGTATAGATAGAACAAGTCATCTGATTTTGCGGTGTTCTCACCGTCCTATATCTAAACCTATGTAAAAAAAAATAAAAATAATCGAAATTGCATTTTTAGCATGAAAGAAATTTTTTAGAGGAAAATAAGTTCTTGATTCATTATCAGAAGACCCCTAAATTAGGAAATATTATAGGAGATGGTTTTAAATAAATAGCTTTAACAGTTACTGAGAAAAAAAAATTAAATTTTCTATAACATGGAGGCTTATGGAGAAAATTTTCCCGTCGGGGAACACTTGAAGCCTCTAAAACGTATAGAGGGGATTGCGCTGACGTCATGCGAGGAGGGCCAGAATGCACGGACTAGTATATAAACAAAGTGTGCAATAATTTTTTACTTAACTTAAATCAAGTTTAAATACTTTAATCATACTTTAACAGTACACAATAGAACTCATAAAAAAAAAATTTACCGCCAAAAAACTGTTAAAAGTATTTTTACATTTTTTTTTTCGTCATTTTGCTTATGCTCACTGTATAATCTGGCCTGCCAAAACTTTCTCTTTTCCCTTCCTCCTGCGCTCCCTTCGCAATGTGTTAGTGTAGGGAAACCCCTTTCCCGCCTCACGTTAACATAAACAGAAATCAGCAGCTCTATTGCCCCACAGCTTATTTCTTACTCTTGCAGCAACGACGGAGAAGCAAGCAAGCAGAACCACCAAAGTCAGACGACGATCCATGCTGATGTTACAACTGGTGTCTTTCACAATTCTCCCCGCGCTATTTATCTTGATTGCAACATTTCCGTCATACGTGGAGTCGTGAGAGATTAGTGATAACATTTCGTAAAAATATGCTACAAAATCGTGACATTTTGTTAATGTTTTCTTTAAATGTGAGAATTCTAAACATGAATGTCTAATTTTGTGTTTGCTATTGTTGTTATTGTTAGAAAAATATTTTTATTTTGGTTTTAAAATATATATTTTTAATTATGAGAAATAATTTACTAAAGATTCAATGGGTCCCTGCAAAATACTTTATTCCATGAGTTATATTTATATAAATTATTATTACTTTTTTTTTAAAAACAGTGGTAAATAAATGCATTAAAAAGGTATCCAAATAATAGAACGAAAAAAATAACATGAAACAAAATGAAATTTTTGTATCTATTATTTTTATTTTTTTATAAGTTTTTATTATTAATACATATTTTTAAAAAAAAAATCTAAACATGGTTCATGTTTGCTAATTTTGTATTAATTAATAATTAAGTTCAAGTAAGTTATATTAATACATGTATTATGATGTTATCAAATTTGTGGGCATTTAGGCCTGAATTTTTTTATGAAAAGGAGTATACAATTTTATATTTAGTGTATAACAGGAAAAGAATTAGTACAAACGAAATGTTTTTAAAATTTGAGTAAATTTTAACTTTTCCTGTTTTTAGTTAAAATTAGAAATATTTTGGTTTATTTAATATGTTTACTAAATATAATACTTTTTAATAATATAAAGCGTTGTGGATGTACAAGTATTTTTATTCCCATATAAAAATGTTGATATTATAAAATGTTATATTTTGGTTCATATAAAAATAATAACTTATAGTATTTATATAAACCAAAATATGGTAAAAATCTGTACAAACCTCAGTAAAATTTACATGAAAAGATAACAAAACGGCTTTGTCTACCGTTGTACCACTACACCCAATGGAATAATTTTTACCTGCCGATGTCAAATCGCAGCCACCTCCTTTCTCTTTATGTTTCAATGCTTACTATCCTAAAAATCATAATATTAATTCTTTCAAAATAATACATATTTGTTTATTTACCGTTACTCTCCCTTCTATTCAATTTAAAATACAATGGAATGTTGAGGCGCACTCGCAACGGTAGAGAAGGAGCATTCATCACGGCACGGCTGCCCTTTATATTTCTTTCTTTGCCTTGAGCTTTTGCTCTCTGAGTTATAGGGGCATTTTTTTAACTGCAATAACTTAACATATAATTATTGTATTCACAAATTCATCAGACTAGGAAATAGATAAACATAATTATAATGACTGTTGCTCATTTAAAAACGGTTAATCTTATTATTTCCTTTGAAATGTTGGAATTAAAATCACCCAATCTCGGACATCATTTACTAAAGACTGGTAGTGACATCTCTTTTCATTCCACTTGCATATTTTCATAGCGACAGACCTTAAAGAGATATCTATACTATAATAAACTCGGTGCAATAATATATCATTTGACAAGGCGTACTGGCTAATTAATATTGTAACTTCATGGGTCAATGCCACTTTTGTGTTATGGTGCCACTTTGGTGCTGTAGTTTTTGTTCTCAGTGTTCTCACCCTCAAAATAAAATCTATTGGGCGCGATTCACGAAGCAGTGAGACAGGTTAGCTACTAAATTCGTTTAAAAGTGAGAAAAATATAATGTATTTATATATTTTTTTTTAAATTTACATCTACCTTTTTAATGAAAAAAGTCTCAAATTCGAGAATATTTACCTGTAGTGATAATTTCATAAAATAAATAATAAATCAATTAAATATATTAAATATTTGTTTAGGTTCTACATTTAAATCAGTTCAAGACATGATTTTTTTTATTACCAGTAATAGCTATAGCGATGTATTTTCAATTTGTTCATATTTTTGAAACCACAAAATCATGCTGCAAAACACTGTGACGTCATATTCTTGCAAATAATTAACATGCACGCTTGCTGTATGAGAGGGCGTTATATATGAATTTATCATAATTTGCAAGAATTCCAATAACTTGTTAGTTCAAGTTTTGATTTATTGCCTTGTTTCATTCAAACTTCAAACAATATCCTAAAAATATTAAATTTCTTTGAGACTTCTTACTGAAAATATTCAAAATAAAAAATTGATCTTATCTAAAGCGTAAAGTTATCGTAAATTATTAAAACGCATATTTTTTTATGGTTATTCAATACTTCAACTAATATTTCTTACAAAATGTGTAAATAAATCAATTTAACAATGGAGTATCGACCTCATTTTGTTATTGCAGAAATGGATAGAGGGTGCAAAGTTAAATATACCCTGATCATACCTTGATTTTTTTTTTCAGATTTTTTACAGCCCTGGAAGTATTTTTTAAAAATCATTGAAAGTCCTTTTTGTGACGTCACGTGGCGGCAAGTCCTATTCTTTTATTAAGAACAGACGCCTCATGACGTCACAAAAAGGACATTCAATATTTTTTTTTAAAAAAATACTTCTAGAGCTGTAAAAAATCTGAAAAATCAGGGTATAAGTATAACTTTGCACGCTCTATCCATTTCTGCAATAAAAAAAAAATGAGGTCGATACTCCATTACTCATCTTATTCTAGAAAGAATGTAATATAAGAAACTCAATATTTTCCTTTTTCTTTCAACCATTATAATAACGTAAATAACCAATGAGTGTAGATGGATATATTTAAATTATATGTTTGTACTTCTTGGTCATACGATATGAGCAGACTACATAAAACTCCCTGCCTTTTATATTGATTTGCTCTATCTTATATCATATTAACCTTTGATTATTGATTATAATATAAATAAATTAAAATAAAAACACTATTAAAAAAAAATACCAAATAAAATATTTTAAATACCTTTTGTTATTTAAAAATAAAATTAATTTATAATTAATACATTTTTATTTACAAATATTTACAAAGTGGAAAGAGACATGATTCTAACTGACGAATGAGTCGTCGCCTCGTAAAATTCCCCTTTGCAGCCATGTTAATCACCATGCCACATAAGAATATCACAGGGCATGGTGATTAACAAGGCTGCAAGAGGAAAGTTTTCAGAGTGTACATTAAAAAAGCATAAAGGGATTTTTTTTTTTCAGTACAAATTACATCGATTTTTACGTCCATAAATTTTTTTCTTCAAACTTTTGCTCCATTTCTTGATATTTTTCATTACGTCATCTTCAAAATCTTTGTACCCAGCACTTCCTAAATTTTTCTTCTCATTGCTATTTTTCCGTCCTTTTCTTTTTACATTCTTGATTCCTCGTCTTTTTTTACGGCCTTGTTTCCTTCTATGACTGTAATTATTGACTTTACGTCTTTGATTATGTTTTAAGGCTCTATATTCTTCATTAGCCTTTTCTAATGATTTATTAATTGGTAATATTTTAGCCTTATGTACTTTAACAAAAATAGATTTTTGTGATGATCTTTTAGACTTGTTTCTACTCTTTTTTATTTTACTATGATTTTTACATATAAATTTTCCAGAAGATCTTCCAGGCTTTCTTTTTACAGTTCTTTGACTTGTTATATCTTCAGCTGAAGTATCGACATTACTTGCAGGTCTTGGAGGACAATTTACTTCAGGCTTAAATCTATTACCAAGTAATTTTAAAAATTCAGCAAATTTTCCAAGAGTCTCTAAAGCTTGAAATGCATTCCCTTGTATTTTCGTTTCTCCTTTATCCTTTATGCCAACATCAATGTTTGATTTTGGTCTACCACAAGGTCCAAATTTTACTTGTCCTTTTATTTTAGCATTAATATCTCGATTAAAATTAAGTATTACACTTTTTTCTTGTGATTCTTTGCAGGGTTTCTAGAAAAAAAATAAGAAATACAATGTTAATATTTGTAAAACAATAATAATAAACATCGTTAGATTACATAATAATTTAGAATTCTTTATAAACAGGAAAATGTTGTGCTTCCTTCTGCATTTTTAAATATTTGCATTCTAAACATGACGATATATAGAGAATTTCACGAAGAATATATTTGCAAGCTAAACAATTTTTAACTATAGTTATGCATACAGTATAGACAGAGTTATGAGTTACCTGACTAATAATATGTTACATGCTTAATAGATATAAAATGTTTTTAAATGACTTAATCTAGTTCTAGTTATCATAATTGTTATTCATTTTCTAAAGCCTGTACCTAGATTTTTAGTGACCAGGCTTTTAGTGAAAGTCTTATACTTTTTATTTTTGTTTTATTTTATTTGTTTACTTTTTTTAGGACAGTGTTTTTTGTAACTTGAGCATCTGAACAGCTGTATTTACTCTATTTCCCACCAAGCAAGGGAAATTAGAATAACTCCATGAAATAAGTTTGAGAAAAGTCTTTATTACCTTGATTATTTGAAAAATGTGGTGTAAAAAGGAGAAATTATTATAGCAGAAACAAAGTAATTAATTAATGAATTTGAGAAAGTAAAGTGTAAAAATTAAATTAAAAAAAAAATATCCTTAAAAAAATAATTAAAAAATTGTAGAATATTATATAAAATTTCCTTCAGGTCTATTTTTGTTCTACCAAAAATAATAGGGTGGGGGGAGGATTAGTTGATCCACTTGTGTAATTTCCTAAATTGAGCTTTTTTTATTATCTCACTAATTTTTTTTTTCACGCTGCTTGGTTTACCATTTTTTATTTTTTTTCAGATTTTTAGGAGACGTTTTTTACACCAACTTCCCGATTTAAGAGTATATTACATATGGGACGTTTTGACCCCCCCCCCTCTCCATAGATTTAATACTGAAAGGCACCATGCAAGCAGTAAGTTAATTTATTTACCACCCACTCCAGAAAGTATATATGGAAAGTATATGGTGCACACCTATTTACACCTTAATTGAAATGAACTCACCGTTGAAGCGACGACTGAAAGACACACCACTGCTAAGAGGATGAAGACGCGTGTCATATTAGCTGTAGAGAGAAAATACACTGAGTGTCCTTAGAGAGCGTGTTAGTTCTTCCTAGTAGGGACGTGTTAGCACAACATTTAGTGGGAAAATATTTGTGCAATGATATACACAGTGACACCAGAGATGCATTTGGAGACGATTGCACAATGAAGTCAATGAATGACTATTTTATTAATTACACGAGATGTTGTAATCCGGAAATACTGAATGAATGAATTGGTTTTTGTTAATTGAAACATATAAAAATTATTTTTTAACATTGGTTGCAATGGAGTATCGTCCTCATTTTTTTTATTGCAGAAATGGATAGAGGGTGCAAAGTTATGCTACCCTGATTTTTTTCAGATTTTTTAGAGCCCGGAAAGTATTTTTAAAAAATTATTGAGTCCTTTTTGTGACGTCACGCGGCGGCAAGTCCTATCTTTTTCTTAAGGAGCGGCGTCTCGTGACGTCACAAAAATAACTTTCAATAATTTTTTAAAAATAGTTCCCGGGCTCTAAAAAATCTGAAAAAAATCAGGGTAGCATAACTTTGCACCCTCTATCCATTTCTGCAATAAAAAAATTTGAGGTCAACACTCCATTCACGAAGCAGTTAGCCAGGTTTCTAACCACGTTTAGCTTAACCACGTTTAGCTTAACCACGTTTAACTGTACCTGTTTTACGTATTAAATCACCTAGTTAAACGTGGTTAAGCTAAACTTGGTAAGAAACCTGGCTATATTATAACTATAATACTTCGTGAGTCGAGATCGCGCCCATTAATTTTAAACAAAACAAACTTTTTTATTTTCAGGGGCAGACAATCATAATTGATTAGTAAATGAATTTTACTCTGTAAAAAGTTTTTTGTAGAGAAATTTCCGGAAATTGTCTCCAATATATCTGACTTAATTGTATAAAATGGATATATGAAGATATATTTTTTTATTGATTTCATTTTGTCATTTCTTGTAGTTGCATGTTTTAGGTATACATTATTTATTTGACGTGATCTATGTTGTCCTGTACAACCAAATTTTGTTTATAAAATTATTACCTCGGCAAGTTTCTATCAAGATAAAGAGGCACCTCAGGTAAATTAACAGGTAGGTACATGTCAGTGGTGGAGATAAGTCGTTATCAGTCCTCCGTTAACAACGACAACACGACCATGCCGTGTCCCGAGCCCATCTGATCCCGGCAGCCGTGGTTTGAGGTACATTGCCGTGTCTGAGGTAACAACAAATATGAAGGCTTCAAGTCAGCTGATTTTGCGGCCGTCCCATCCAAACCCCTATTTAAAAAAAAAAAAAAAAAAAAACTCGAAATTGCTTTTTTTTTGGCATTAAAGAATTTTTTAGAGGTAAATAAGCTCTTGATTCATTATCAGAAGACCTCTACATGGGGGGGGGGGTAGGAGATGGTTTCAAATAAATAGCTTTAATAATTACTGAGAAAAAAATCAATTTTTTTAACATGGTGGCTTATGGAGAAAATTTTCCCGTCGGGGAACACTTGAAGCCTCTATTGAGGTGGAATGACTCTTCAAATGTATAATTCGTCTCATTTACAATATTTACCTTGCCTACACAACAAATTTATTAGCCACTATTAGCTACTACAGAAATTTACATTTTAACATGGAAGCTCCATTTCTCCGTGTTAAAGTAGACAACTTTAAAAATTCATAACTCAAAAACTAGACCGTATTTTTGTACCTGATATTTTAGCTACTGATAGGGGGTGTAGAGGAGAACATTTTAAATTTTTTTCATAATTTTTGTGTGAGGGATTTTTTTTTTAACATTGGTGGCGTTATCTTACCCTTAAAAAAACTTCCTAATTACCTGTGTTAATTCAGTACAACTCGTCAGTATACTGTATATTATACTTTATATTATATTATAGAATAAGATAAAGATATTAAAGTAAACAAAGAAAATTTATTAAAAATATTTCAACATTTATTTGTGCATGCTTAATTTAGTAACATATTTTGACAACAATACAGGTTTTGTAAACATTATGAAAAACAAAAACACAACATTCATTTTACAATAAAAAATAATTTACTTATTTAACAACTTTTTAATAAAAAAATTCAACAAAAATATTTATTTAACAAACTTAAATTTTTAACAACAAACTGAACAATGTTTAAAACGGTTAATACTGTTTATCAACACTACAAGGCATTGTTTTCTTTATTCTCTCTAAAGCCTCTTCTCCTCTAGAATTTTTACCACCATGTTTACATGATTTTCTGCCACCTTTTTTGTTTCCCCTACGTCTACGCCTTCTATGTCCACCTGATTTTCTACCCTTACCACCCTTATTTGTTGATTTACAACCCCTGTAACTGCCAGATTGGTAAATTGGTACTTCAAGTGCTACTTCTTCACTTCCTGATCCATAATTAGACCTAGATCCTACACCATATTTTGAACCACGTCGATTTTTCCTTCCATAACCAAATCCTCTTCCATTACGTTTACGTTCTCTATGACTAGCCTTTCTGGCATATCCAGACCTACGACCAGACCCTAATCCTAATCCCTCGCCTGATCCAGAACCTGAGTCATCATCAGGGACAGACACACGTCTGCCTGCCTGTCTGCAAAGGTATTTTCCTGATGATCGTCCAGGCTTCCTCCTCACGGTCCTCTGAGCTAAGATACTTTCAGCAGAAGTGTCCACATTGCTAGCAGGACGAGGTGGACAGCAAACCTCGGGCTTGAATCTGTTACCAACGATCTTCAGGATCTCTGAAAACCTTCCCGCGGTCTCGAGGATGTTAAATGCGTTTCCATTAACGTTCGTCTCTCCGGAGTCGATGATACCGATGTCTATGTTTGACTTGGGACGACCGCAAGGACCGAACTTGACTTTACCGCACACCTTAGCGTTGATGTCGCGATCGAAGTTCACTTCAGCACCATGTTTGTCACCGTTGTGATTGGACTTGCAAGATTTCTGTAACAATAGAATTAAAATAATGAATAAAACATTTTCTTTTTTTACAAGGATACACCTCTAATGTTTGATCTATACTTAGTATTTAAGTATATCATGTGATCTCATTCTAGCATTGTGATTGGCTAAATGTAATCACGTGGTACACTTAAGTAGTATATACTTACTAAATGGAGATCAGGCATAAGATTTTACAGCTCGCTGCGGGGTAATGGGTTTTGATTTATTAACTTATTTAGTGTCTTATAATATCAAAGCTTAATTATTAATTAATCTTGCATTTTTATCATGAAAATAATTATAAAGAAATTCAATGAACAAAAATACAATTAAAACTCCCACTCATATGAATTATAATAATTGTTTATAATACGTGTCCGATAAAGCCTTTTTTATGTGGGAAGAGTTAGTATATATAATAATGACATTATTGGCGTTAGTCAACACTTGATAATTTTTTTTTCATAAATAATTTTCCATAAGTTAACATGTAAACCAACAACTGTTCAATGTTTTTCGATTCACCGGACAGACATAACACAACAATGAAGTATCGACCTCAAAATTTTTTGTTACAAAAATGGATGGAGAGTGCAAAGTTATGCTAATCTGAATCTTCCAGATTTTTTAGAGACAGGCAACTATTTTTAAAATAAATTATTGAAAGTACAGAGAAAGTAACGCCTTTAGACACCTCTACTAATAAGAGGATAGGACTTAAAACACGACCTCGGCAAAATTTTCTAGCAATACTTCTCAGGCTCTAAATAAAAAAAAAAAAAAGTGGCGTAACTTTACATCCTCTATCCATTTTCGCAATAAAATTTTTTGAGGTCGATGCTCCATACTTCAACTTTATTCTTACCGACGCTGCGAGCGCGAGGCACGCCCAAAAGACGATGAACGAGAGACGAGACATTGTGACGATCTGAGACCGCGTGCCTCGTCTCAGTTTTTATGTTGACAGCCCTACGTGATCGTCAAGTGATTACGCAAAATTAGATCGTGATTACTTGATGAAATTAAAGAGTATTGAAATAGTCACATACATTTAACAACAGAATATAGTTTTTTTTTTTTTTTTTTGTAAATAATTCAAAAGACCTTCTAATTGATAATAAAGTGAAATTGTGATTTTTTAATGTTTAGAATAGAATATCGACCTCACATTTTTTATTGCAATAATGCATAGAGGGTGAAAAGTTATGCAACTTTGATTTTTTAGAGGACGGGAAGTATATCTAAAAATTTTGCCTAGGTTGGTTTTGAACCCACGCCCCTTTTAGGTCCCATCCTTTTATTAAGGTATAGAGATAATACGGATCAGCTGGCCCAATGCTAAAAAAATACCATTCATAAAAATTATGAACAAAATTTAAAATGTTCTCCTCTACATCCCCTATCAGTAGGTAAAATATCAGGTATACAAAAACGAGCTAGTTTTCGAGTTATTAATTTTTAAGTTGACTAATTTAACATGGAGAAACGGAACTTCCATGTTAAATTAGTCAACTTTAAAAATTAATAACTCAAAAACTAGCTCGTTTTTGTATACCTAATATTTTACCTGCTGATAAGGTATGTTAAGGAGAACATTATAAATTTTTTTCATAATTTTTATGAATGGGATTTTTTTAGCATTGGGCCAGCTGATCCATATTATCTCTACCTTAAGGGAGGTGACGAGAGACGTCACTTTCTCTGAACTTTCAATAAGTTTTTAAAAATAGTATCCAGACTTAAAAAATTTGAAAAAAAAAAATCAGAGTAGCATAACTTTGCACCCTCTCTCCATTTCTAAAATAGAAATTTTGAGCTCCATAATCCATTCGTTCCATCAAGAGCCAATAATAGTTCTCAATAAATTAATCACAATTTATTTATAAATAAATTATAATTTATTTATTTGTAAATTTATTTACAGGTTATTTGTAAGAATTCTTGTAAAGCCAAACATCATAATGCAATATTGCTTGGTTGCAAACAATAATTAACAATCGACTTTGATTTTGTACTTAAATATTTAATAATAATAATTAATTTAGCAACATTAATAATAAAAAAATGAATTGATTAAATTAAACCACATAAACACTAACAATTTTTCCAGTTTTCTATTTTATTTTTACCGCAACTGCACTTATACTTTTTAAACTATTGATAAAATGAAGAGCATTTACATCGATTTCAAATATATCAATCGTTCAAATTTTCTTATTTAAACGAACCCCCTATGTGTCACCAATGTATGTTTCAGCAATGCATATCTGTTTACAGTGAAATTGAAAGTTATACATTACTTATATCATTTATTATTATTTTTAAAAAAGCATTAACTTAACATTAACATTAATAATAAAAATAAAACAATTATACATTTATTTTATAAATAGTGTTTTAATTAATTAAAATATACATAATTTAGTATCAAAAACTGTAAAAATATTATTTTTTAATAAAGTCAACAATAACATATAAAAAAAAATTTGTTTTAAATTTTTTATTAAAGATAGGGTTTTAAAAATAATTTAACAATTAATAGAATTTAATCTTTTATAATAACAATAAATATTTCAATAACAAAAACAAAACTATCAACGAAAAATAACAATTATAAAAAACAAAACAATTAAACTCAATAGCATTTTTCTTCTTATTTTTACCACAGCTCTCGTCTATGTCTCTTCAACTTCTCTTCTTACTAATTTTTCTACCATATTTTAAACTCTTTCGACGAGAACCACGATATTTTCTACTCTTCCTGCTACGCTTTCTTTTCCGGTTAACCCTGTAACCTTCAACAATCCCTCTCCTTGAGGTATCCACATTGACCTTAGGTCTTGGTGGGCATGTTACTTCCGGTTTAAAACGAGCACCAACAATCTTCAAGACTTGTGCCAATTTTCCAGCTGTCTCCAGGGCTTGTAAGAAATTACCTTCTATTTCAGTGTCTCCTTTGTCTTTGAAGCCGAGTTTAAATTGAGAATCTTTTAACCCATTAGGATTCAGTTTGCCTCTGACTGTAGCATCAATATCCCTTTTTATACCAAGAGTGAGGGAGTTTTCTTTTGTGTTCTTGCATTGTTCCTGCAACAGCAAGTTGAAATGTATAATCAATAATGTGATACAGAATAGAGGGATTTTTTTTTATCATTGTTTTTAATTTTTTTATCCATCGTAATTTTTCTAAAAATTTATAAAAAAAAGTATATAAATTTATAATTTGAGGCAAAATAACCCCACTTGTGTATCCGGGAGGTGATGAAATCCTCCAAGCATTATCGACCATCTTTAATGAGGTTTCCATGATTCCCTTATTTATGCAGATTTAGATAAATGCAGTCACCCTTCAGTTTGAAAAGGACTTACAAAATTCGAAAGAACACTAGGCCAGATCTATGAAGGACCGGTTAGTAACCAGACTATATAATATGTTATTTGGGGGACATTCACGAAGCACTTTAACCCCCAATTTAGCCTCGATTTTTATCCCTGGTGCTGAAATAGGGGCTAAGCATGTTTAGTCCTGATGGTTAGCCCCTGTTTTAGCACCAGTGATAAAAATCGAGGCTAAAGTGGGGGTTAAAGTGCTTCGTGAATGTCCCCCTTGGTGTATTACCAGTCCACATTATAACTCTTAAAAATAGCTGAGAAAACAAATTACAGTCAAATTAACATAGAATTCCCTCCGGAAGAGGCCGGAAGTGTGATTTTTGTGGCTATTCTGTTTTTAGTTTAGTTTTGAAACCTTACAGAGTTTTTTTATTTGAAGTCCTGAAAATGTGTGAAATTGTAACGCTGAAATACAAACAAAAGGTTAGAAACTTCACACTTCTGGTTACTTCCGGGGGGAATTTTCAAGTTACTTGAACTGTATTAATTTCTTTATTTTGATGTTGATTCCATCTTTAAACCAATAATTTTATTATCCCTTTAACTCACCCCTGCAGCTACAAAGGATGCACACACCAGTAAGACAAAAATGATTCTTCGATACATTTCAATGGTCCTTACAGAGATAAACTGATGAAGATTAGGATGAAAGGAGTGTCTTATATCAAAAAATTAGCTTCCGGGTTACGTGAGACGATGATCAAATATCGTAACATTTTCGTAATGACATTTGTTTATATACACGTTCATTTCAGTAATGACAAAATTATTTGTTTACATTTATTTTGTAAATAAACAATAGCAGAAGTGAGGATGTAATATTAACCAATATTACATTGTTGTGGTAAAGAAATGATTGTTTAAAATGTTGCATAATATATGTTTTATAGTAAATTTGTTTTTAATACTGCATATATGCAATATAAATTGTAAAGCTGGACCATATATATTCGCTTTATTATTATTTTACATCCAACCACACACATTGGGGTACATCTATTTACTTGGTTTAAAATCCGAATCTTCTGTAACTCTAAACTCATGACATGCGAAGCACTTACTGAACGAGTTGGTAACAGTTTTACAATTCATCCTGGCTGTTACTGAGGGAAATGTGGAAACCTCTGTCATGTTAAACTCTATAGCTTTTATTATTGAACCGGAATTGCAATGGTTCAAAGCCAGGGGAAAAAACATGTTGAAAATTATGATTCAACACTAGGTGAGAATAGCGTGATTGTTGTTTATAGTTTATAATGTTTACCCATTCAACTAATAACCGCGCTCAGGTAGCTTAACTTTGATGATCTGATGAGAATCAATCCAATGCACTGTGCCATATTTTTTCGTAGTAAAGCGAAAAATAATATTTTTTTCTAAGGTATTTTAAAATTGTTTTTATATAAATTTTTTTATTTAAATATAAAATTGTTTAATTTAAATTTACTTTTAAAAAATTATTTTTGTTTTACTTTTTACAACTTATTTGTTTATAGTTTCAAAGTGTAATTAACAAAAATACATTTAATTTTTAGCATAAAAATAATAAATAATACAAAATAAGGAAAACGATTAATTTCAACAAATATTAATATCGTTGAAAGGTGAAACCGTGAAATAAGATACATAATTTATAAATTTAATTTTTAAAATCTGGATTCGAAGAGCACTTTTTCAACTTACATATAATCACTGCATCATGTTTTATATTTAATGGAACAACAGGGAGTTTTTTTTTTTCGTTACGTCACCGCGTTTTGCAACATATTATTGAAAGGGATTGAAAATTTCAAAAATTCAAAAAAAAAAAAAGAAAAACATGACTTCACATACCTCGAACATGCTCGCCAGCTTAATGTTGGATTGAACTCATGTAAATAATGATCTTTTTTTTTCTTGAAAATAATGCAGTTTAACATCCATTGAAGGTCATGTCAATATTCCTTAAGATTAAAAATGAGTTAGGGAGTTCTTTTTCTGTTTTAATTAATTTAACATTTTTATTGCTCTTATTTTAAAAATGAAATTAGTGGTTATATTAGATAATATATCGCAAAACATTAAATTATTATTTTTCTCTAATGCTGTCTTAGATATTTATTTATTATTTTCATTTTAATTTAGAAAAATATTGCAAATTAACTGTTTAAAAAATTAAAAAGAAAAAAAAAAATAAAAATATTTTCTAATAAAATAAACAGAAACAGTATTTAAAATTATTTTTATAATATCATTTAACTAGTTCACCATTTAGAGATATCCAATAGGGAGCTTTTGAGTTGAATCCCAGTCACTCCTGTGTCATTAGCATAAGAACTTTAAGTGACAATGCCTACCAACAAAGTAAACGTGATGTACAGAAGTGTACACTATTAGAAAACTCCAAGAGACAAAGAAAATTTATGTAATTTGTGGGAGTTATAAAAAGCACCCAGCCATTCTTAAAATTTTCTATTTCACCACACCTCTATTAGCTACTTCTAATTTGAGCCCCGATGTGTATATTAATTAAAATATAATGATAATTAGTGTAATATATAATATAATTATATAAAAAAAACTATTACCTAGAAGTTATAAGATCATATATATTACATCACTTAACTTTATATGTTTTGAACACAGATACAAAAAAAAACAATTTATTTATTGAGACTATATTTCATTGCAATTAGGAAAACTAAGACAACTGAGTTACTACAGTTAAGGTTAACCATGTATGATTTATTTTATTCTTGTTAATGGGACTATCTAGGCAATAATATTCTGAATATATAAAAATAAATAAATTACAGTTTATGATAAAAGGAACCCTGATTTTATTTTTTTTACAGTATATTTTTATAATTAACAGAAGAGAGATCTATATTCAAATATTGAAAATATAATACAAAGGAAATGGGTTATACAGGTAAAATAATAAGTACACAATATAATTATTAATTTTTTTAATATTAATTTAAACAAAACATAACAGTTTTTTTTAAATAAAAACTCTTCTTTTTCCTTTTAATAAAAAATTTTTTTTAACAATTTAGTATTTTCTTCCACATCCGCATCCCTTGTGGTGTTTCTTACCATGGCGTGGTCCATTAAGTCGTTGACCTTTGACACCATGAGGATGACGTTTTTTGTTATGGTGAGGTTTATTTCCTCCATAGATGTTACTCAGTTCACAATTACAAGATTTAGCTTTACCATGAAGAATTCCTCCTGCATGCGGACAAGATCCAGTTGGTACTGCTAAGTTTGTAAGTGAATCAAATCCTGTATTACCTGATGATCCAACAGGTTCATATAATGGATCAAATGGAATTAAATGATTTTTCTTACAAGGTTTATGTGCTGATTTTGGTCTTGGATAAATTCCTTCATCTTCATCACTTTCGCTTAAATCTTCATGTGATTCGCTTTCACAGCTACCGCTACCACGAGAACCACTTTCATCTGATCCTGATCCAGAATCATCATCCCCAGAATCATCATCTCCAGAATAATCATCATCATCATCATCATCTTCTTCACTGCTACTTCCCTTATGACAACCACAGTCATCATTGTGTTCTTCAGATGTAGAAGTCTCTTCTTCACCATCGTCTTCAGCTCCAATGTTGTAGAAATCAGCCAAAGATTCATCACCTTCATTACCATCATCATAATTACCACCTTGACAAGAATTTCCATGACCAGATTCATCTGATTCAGAAGATCCAGAACTTTCGTTACTTTCGTCACTGTAACTGTCATGACCTCCGTGGTGACCTCCATGGTGACCTCCATGGTGACCTCCATGATGACCTCCGTGATGACCTCCATGGTGATCTTCGCAGGAACAATCCTTACCATAACCTCCTGAGGAACTACCGTAACCTCCACCAGAGCTACTATGACCTCCCCCGTATCCTCCATGTCCTCCTGAACCTCCACGACCTCCAGAACCATGACCTCCCTTTCCTCCACGACGACGACGATATCTACGACGTTTACCATAACCTCCATAACCTCCTCTACCTCCTCTACCACCTCCATGACCTCCACGACCTCCAGCTGTTCCACAACCACCTTTATCTTCTGAATTTAATTCATAAGCTACATCTGGAACAGTTCCTACATTACTTCCATCATTTCTTCCATTTCCAGCATTATTTGAATCATCAATATTTACTCTCCTGCCTGGATAATTGCAAGGTTTACTTGGGTAATAGTATGGGGTACCAGAACTTCTAGTTCTTTGACCTTCAAGGATCGACTCTGCAGAAGTGTCTACGTTGGATGCTGGACGTGGTGGACAGCAAGTCTCCGGCTTGAATCTGTTACCAACGATCTTGAGGACTTCGGCAAGACGTCCTGCTGTCTCGAGCATCTGGAAGGCGTTGCCCTTCACCTTGCTTTTACCACAGTCCTTGACGTCGGCGTTCACCACCGACTTGGGGCGACCGCAAGGTCCGAATTGGATCTTACCATCTACTTTAGCGTTAATGTCACGCTTGAATTCAATCTCTGCGCCCTTTGGGTCATGACCTCCGCTGCCGTGACCTCCTCTACGGCTGCCAGTGCACTGAGGGCAAGAAGATATGGGGTTATAGAACTGCAAATAGGGAATTTTAGAATTAGGAAATCCGAATAATCCGATAATTTCATTTTAAATTCCATACATGAATTTCCTAAGTACCGTATTTGAAAATTAACAAAAAATTTGCTAATAAAACAATTCTGGCAGTTGAAATTTTTTTAACAAAATTTAACTTTTTGTCATGAAAATTAAATTAAGTAAATTTCCAATTAATTTTTTAATATTAAAAAATTAATAATTTTAATTATGTTTTAAAAAATGTTATTGCTCTTAAAATATATGATTTTAATTTTTGCTACAAAAAGAATCGATTTTAAGAATTAAAATTAAGGGAGTTTTTAAATTAAAAAGAAACAAATATTTATTAATTCGTAACAAGTTTAACCAACAAAAGTAGGTAATTAATGCAAATGAACTAATAAAACTCCCTATCGTGGGGAGTTGGCAAATAAAAAAAAGATGATGGTTTAGTTAATTATAACGTGTAAATTAAAAATAAAATTAATAATATAAATATTTAAAATAATTTATTCCTATATGAGATAATTTATGTACAATGCAATCGTGCCTTCGGCTTACAGTAAATTACAGTACCACATTATGGCAAATATGTCAGGAAATGTTTTTATAACATCTGCTATTTGAATTTATTTGATTTATTTACTAAATTTGAAACAGAACATAATGTCGCTTTTATTTCCTTGTATATCACAAGGTACATTTGTACAAGATTTCTGCCATAGAGCTTTAAAACATTTTGATAAATTATTTTTATACTACTGTTTGTTCAATCTCTCTATGCAAGAAAAAAATAATTTTTAACTGTTTTATTTGAAATTTAGTTTATAAACCTCCCTAATGATTTTCAAGTAAAAATACTGATAGCTGAAATATTTACATTAACAAGACTACCAGAAACACTTCCAGATGTGGAATATCGACCTCTATTTGTTTTTATTTTAAAAATGGATAGAGGGTGCAAAGTTATGCCACTGATTTTTTTAAGTTATTTTAGAGTCCTGGAAGTATTGCTAAAACGTTAAGGCGAGGTCGTGTTTGAACCCACGCCCCTTTTAGGTCCTAACCTTTAATTAAGAGAGGCGTCACTACTTTCTCTGTACGTTAAATAATTTTTTAATAACATTTCCCGGACTCTAAAAAATTTGAAAAAAATTGAAGTGGCATAACTTTGCACGGTATATCCATTTCTGCAATAAAAAAATGAGGTCAATGCTTCATTCGACTCAATACTTACCCCTGCATGGGCGGAGATGACCAAACATGCCAATAAGGCAATAACCGATAGTGACGTCATTTTTACCACGTCCCTCTCTTTGAGAGCTAGACGAGCATCTGAACAGGAAAAATCTTTGGACGAGCTTTTATATGATGAGTTTATTCCGCATTCTTTGTTAATCGTGACCCAAGAATCATCTCGCTCATATCTTCATTTTCAAACGTGACTGAGACTCAAAATATTTATAAAATATATTTGCAATAGGAAAAGTTTAACATTGTAAAAACACGTTGTTGTATTTTATTATTGATGAAATATATTTAATGAAAGAAATAATAAAGTGCATATGATTTTAATTTTTAGATACAATGTTTTTTGTATATTTTTAAAAAGGAGAAAATATTTTGTATAAAGTTTAATAATATAAATAAACATGTTTAATTAAGGTATATTACTGTAAAAAAAAAGAAGAAAAACACATTATTTTAAATCTGGAAAAGGCGGATATTTTTCAACCAATTCAGAAAACGTCAAATCTTCCTAATACGAAGTATCATTCCTATAATTATGAACAGGTAGAGCTTATTTATTCACACAAAAAATATATGTTTATAGTTTATAGGCCTGTTCGTAAACCCTGCTCGGTGTACACTTTCTGCACCCAATCGACCTTATGTACATGGGATATAAAGTCGATTGGGTGTAGAAAGAGAAAGTGTACACCGAGCAGGGTTTACGAACAGGCCTATTATTTTATAACTTATTTCAAGCTGGTTTATAATAGGAAATGAATATATAGCTAAATAGTAATCATGGACCCATGAAATATTATTTTAGAGACTGAGAACTATTTTTTTTTTTTTAAAAATAATGGAAGTACTGCAGAAAGAGGCGTCAATAGACGTCACTTTTTAATAAAAGGATAAAGGGGCGTGGGTTCAAATCTGAACTTTGAATAACTTTTTAGTGATGTTTCCTAAAAGCCGGTATTATTACACAAATACAATTTTGCATACAATTTTTCCTTCATGCAAGAAAATATAATCTCCATACAAACAAATGAAGTTGAATTTTTCTTGAAAGTAAAAATTATATGCAATAATTAAAAAAATTGTATCTTGTAATACCGGCTTTAAATAAAATTTAGCAACGTTCCATTCAGTATAATTATTATCTTATCATAATGAAATAAATTAATTTGCATGCTTTAATTAGTACACATCCTAAGAATTTTACTCCGATGTATATGACATAATTAATTTTAATATTAGTAGGATAACGACGGTTGCTGCTTTCAACAGCTGTGGTGATTAAGGCTACTGAGCGGAGCAGACTTGTCATTTATTTATTATATATATTAATTTTAATATTAGTAGGATAACGACGGTTGCTGCTTTCAACAGCTGTGGTGATTAAGGCTACTGAGCGGAGCAGACTGTCATTTATTTATTATATATATTTATTTTTAAAGATAATAAATATGCCAAAATTATTGTAAATAACCATCTTCAATTTGTTCAAAAAAATTGCATTCAATGTTTACAAACAAATAAAAAAATAATATAATAATAATTTTATATTTAATTAAAAATTTTGAACAAATTGAATTCTTTTTCAAACCTCAAATGAAAAGCTGCAATAAACCACAGCAAAATCAGTTAAAAAAAATCAACTGCTGTTTGGAAGTTCAAACAATTTTGAATCTACTATACAATAATAAAAGACGAGGCATAATTTTGAATATTTTTTATTCCATAATCGAGTACATCACAACAAATTATCATATTTGATATTAAATTACGCGTATTGGAATACTAGTTTCTGTGACTTTACAATAATATAAATCTGAACATTTTTCTTTCTGACTGGTAAATTTATTTCTCAGTGTATTTCAGAGTCAATGGGACATATTTAAAGAGGCCCTATATAATTAAATAAATAAATAAATAAATAAAATCGTCTTTATTGAGGGCGGGATTTAGGCCATTAGGCCCACTCTTCCATCCAACCCAATGAAAATACAATGAAGAGATTTTTAATTATTTTTAGTAAAAACACATAAATATACTGTTGTAATACCCTACATAGTACATACTATATGTAACATACATTTAAATACAAAACTATATATATAATATAGTTATAATATAAATAATATCATAGAAAATTATATTAAAACACTGCAGGATAACAATTTGTCATGTTAAAATTAATCTAATAATGACTCCTATATAAATGACTCTCACAATCAGATATATATTTTTCAATTTATTATTGTTATATAATATAATATAATATATCTCCAGCATGCCAAATTTGAAAGTACAGGCTCCATGTAAAACAGAGTATTCCTCATCAGACAACTTCAGCAGCTAGGGAGGGTGTTCGTGAGACACAGTGGGAAGTAAGAAACATTTGTTAAGAAAAAACCAGCAGGGCATTATAATTTTAATTACTTATTATAATTATTATTATTATTATTATTTTTTAACTAATTTTACATGCATAGATAAGAAAAACATATTACATTTGTTATTGGTATGCATGCAGGAACATATGCAGAAATTTAAAATATTAATGTCTTGATGATTTTTCTACTTTTTTTCAAATAAAAACAGTTTAGCGCACTGCACACATTTTCACACAGAAATATTGTCTATAGCACTAAGACCTGAAATTCATCTTTATAACTTATTGCACTGCACTTTTCACAATTTTTCATCATTATATTTATATATTTATATTAATTATTCCTTATAACAATTGTTTTATTAATTACACCAGTTTATATTATATTTCCTCTGAAAGAAGTGACGTCATTCTATAATACAGCAATGCAATTTCACACTTAGGCCAGTAATTGTACTGTGCAAATTAAAAAAATAAATAAATTCAATTTTTTTATTTTATCATATTCCAGTTATAAGATATATACACAATGCATCATGCATGGGTAAGACACATCAGTAGAAAAAAAAATAAAAACAATTAAAAACATAGCACTAAGGTATAACTGTACAACAATGTATTCATTTACACTATAAATGCAATGCTTAATAAGAAACAATTATCAAAATTTCAACACTGAATTGAAACAAATATGTCAACAAAATTTACGCTTCCAGAAATAATAACAAATAATTAATGTTAATTTATTTTTTGTTTATTTTAGCAATATATACATACCGGCCAAGGTTAAACAATTAACCCTATTCAGTGGTGTGTCTATAAAGGTTGTTAATTTACAGTATAGAGAGAATTTTTTGAGTCAGGATATTATACGATATCTAGATGATATTTATAAATATAAAATATAATTTTAAATTGATCTTACAGATTATAAGAGAACAGCAATAATATACCTCTCACATACAATATAAGGGTGGAAAAATTGTCTGAAAATAAGACAATCTTATAAAATTGATTCATAACATTTTTCAAAACTAAATGAAGATTTTATAACATCAATCTTTTTAGGATTAATTTAATCTAGAGTAAATTTAGTTGATACATTTTGTGCTAAAATATGTCCCTAGTTCTATTAGATAACAAAGCCACAACTCAGAGCTGATCATGCAGTCATCTGTAAATGTTTTTTTTAATTTTTAAAAATTTAAATTGTTCTTTTATTCGCTTTATAATACAGTTTCTTTTTCTCTTATTTAATAACATAATTAAACTATCCACAGAGTAAAATACATACTTATAATATAAAATCTGCCATAAAACATTTGATGGCTGCGATCGGTAAAATTTCTAAAGTCAATTAAAAATTGAATCAATCTATCCCTGTTGTGTCACAGGTTTAGGTCTGTAGAACAATCCTATTGGAGGCACGGTGGTCAGAAGTTTTGGGTGAGGTAACAAGATGCGACCGGCCGTGTTGAGCATCTTGTGTGCTTTGTCCAGGGTGGGTGAGATGCCTGCGAGAGAGTGTTCTTCATTGTCGAAGAAGCTGTGAGCCGCCCGTCGTAGCAACGTCTGGGAGACGAGGCGAAGTCGCTTACCGCGGGGGACGCCACATAGCCAGTTCACCAGCACTGAGGATTTGTCTATTTGTTCTGTAATTATAATGTGAAATATGTCAGTTAATTAGAACAATCAAAATATAGTCTGATTATTTTGAAATTTTTACGTCAATGACCAAGGAGTTCAAATTTATTCATTATTTATTTTTTTTTTTTTTCGTCACTGCATGGCATTATAACCAATGGAATATCGACCTCATTTTTTTTATTGCAGAAATGGATAGAGGGTACAAAATTATGCTACTATGATTTTTTTTCAGATTTTTTAGGGACCGGGAAGTATTTTTAAAAAAATTATTGAAAGTTCTTTTTGTAACGTCATGAGGCGCCGCTCCTTAAAAATATATAGAACTTTCCGACTCGTGACGTCATAAAAAGAAGTTTCAATAATTTTTTGAAAATAGTTCCTGGACTCTAAAAAATCTGAAAAAAATCAGGGTAGCATAACTTTGCACGCTATATCCATTTCTGCAATAAAAAAAATTGAGGTCGATACTCCATTAGAACAATCAAAAAGTACAGTTTGATTATTTGAAATTTTTATAAAGGTATTATTTTGACATCATCAAAGCGTAGCTGCCTAATTTGCAGGTGGACCATCATTTTATCCATTAATATAAAAAACTCAAATAATTAGACTATACAGGTGTATTCTATTTTATATATTTCTGTAAATATCTATGACCAGAAAAAAAATCATAATATACTGAATTATATTTTAAATAAAATTCTCACATCGTTTATTTCATTAATTTTTTTTTAAGGACACACCCCTATGAACTTGAAGCTTAAAGGTGGAGTAGTGTGGTGTAGGGATACAAGGTAGGGAAATGATGGTGGCCACGGCCTGTTACACACATCCCAACATTCGTTGAGGTGAGACTGAGGGAACCGTGGAAAACCTCTGTTATAACGGAAATCTTAACTTTTTATCGATGGACCAAATTGATGTCCAAAGCCTGGGGTATACCACACACAAGTGCATCACTGCAATGGGTGGAAAGCGAGATGAATTTACCCCAACGTAATTTTCACTGGAGTCCTTTTATATTCTTTTCTATGCAGACCCTCGTCCTTTTCAGTAACTAAATTTCATTCAGCTACAATTTAAACATCGGTGGCGTCCCAAATGTCCATTCTCGCTTACTACCCTACCCTACCCTTCCCTACAATGGCGGCGAAATTTAGGGCGCATCATATGCGCCCTACTTATATAGCGGCCATATTGGAGGGGAGGGGAAAGTTCATTTAGGGCCCCTACAGGGGACGAGAAAGTGTTTTGGGACGCCACCATCGAGATGTATCAAAACATCACACCTTTATCATCGTCCTGCAACTCCCCTAGTTGTCCCAGTATCGCGTTTGGTTTCTCTTGAAAAACGTCGGCTGGAGTATCCGTGATTGTCGGAGAATTCAGCCGACTGCGAGCAGAACCTCTACTGCGCGCAGCAGCAATTCTCTCTCTCAGCTCTGACAGGGACGGAAGACGCAGAGGGCGAGGAACCGGAAGTTCCGGTGCACCGGGAGCCGGAAGACGCGTTTCCATTAGCCAAACTGGAGGTGCGGCGAACACAGTGAGAAACGAGACCTGGGGAGTCAGTAACAGATGAAGACATGGTACAGTATAGTTAAATTTATGCAATATTTGCTCCGGAAGTAGCCGGAAGTGTGATATTTTTGGTATTTCTATTTCAGAGAGTTGCAATTTCGCACATAGTTATCTAGATCAGTACTTCTAATACAAAATTCTAAATATTATTTATTGGTTAAATTATGTTATTTTTAATTTTAAAACTGAATTACAAACAGAACAGCTATAAAATTCGCACTTTCGGCTACTTCTGAAGGGAATTTCAAATTAATTTGACTAAGTTTTAAAGACAAGCAAAATTTATTGTTAAATTATTTTGGTTGCGATACATTGAAGTTCCTTAAAAACTAAATTATTGATTCTTTTTGCGTTTGTATTGATATATGTAATTATATTCCCGACAAACTTAATTTTATTTGTGAATATCGTTGCAACATATTTATCAACTTTAATTAAAAATCTTGTCTTACATGGTGACAGTTAAGAGATAATTATAAATCTTTAATTTAATTGTAATATATTACTTTTCTTTAAAAAACGATGCAGACATAATATATAAGAAGATAAGAACATATGACCATGTAAAACCTATACATGAAATTTTTTTTACTGAAGAAATGAAGAGAAGGTACCAAATTATTCTACTCTGAATTTTTTTAGATTTTTTTGAAACCCAGAACTATTTTTTAAATAATTATTGAAAGTGCGGCCCTGGAGGCGTCAATATATAGGCATCTCGGTCCTATCCTTTTTATTAAGGATTCAGGGGTGCCAACTTAACTTACAGAACTTTAAATAATTATTTAAAAATAGTTGCGAGTCTCAAAATAATCTAAAAAATTTCAGAGTAGCATAATTTGGTGCCCTCTCTTCATTTCTGCAGTAAAAATTTGTCATGTATGTTGTCCATTGGTCCATTAATTAAATTCCTCTCATAGCTTTGTCTTCCTTTAATTATGAAATCTGCTTCTTTTTTGTACTGAACAAGTTTAACTAACCTCAGGGTAAAATATATTAAAAATTTTACGAAATGAATATATTGCATTTGACAGTTTAAAGTAAAGTTATCGTCGCGAGAGGGTAACTCGATAAAATGACCAATGCAATGACGGTGACGAAATCATTTCCTTTTTAAAATGTTGACTGCAATAGATCATCTTTCCAAGTAAACATGATGTGTACCAAAAATTTCAACACTTACTTCGAATATTAAGATACAAAATATCAAAGAGGTTTCCATGGTGCTGCTTCAACTGTTGTAATCCAGACAATTTGTGTCGCATTGTTGTGGCAGATATCACGTATTGTTGTTGTGATATTTGCTTCCTACCAGCAACAATGTACTAACAATAATATTGAGTATTTAATTTATTATATACGGTAGAACAATCTTCATGCTTAAAATTTTTTCAACCCATTTTACACGATGGTTTTCTTTGTAATTAGTGAAAAGACGTGAAAACTTTTACATTAGGAGTTTTCATAATTCATTGGTGCTCTCTGAGGTATGAATATGTAACCTTGAAAATTGATTTTAATCAAGATTTGATTCATCAATATAAGACCAAATATATGCTACTTTGGTGTCGCTAGTAACTTTAGTTTTCCTAGTCAATGATTTAATATTTAATTAAATTATTATATTATTCTCACTTTTTGCCATAATATTATATAATGTGTTGATTAGGGGCTTGCATTTACAGAATGATATATTAACTCGCGTTATCCAAATGAGAAAGAAGCTGCTGTAATATCTTGTCAGTTGATCTTGTAAATGATCTCGTAACCACAATAAATTAATTTATGCACACTTAAAAATATATAATACTATTTATTTTATTAATTTTTTAAAATAAATTCCAAAAGATTCCAAATTAATTTATAAATATTCTTGCATTATATTTTTTGTAAATTTCTAAATATTATTTATTGGTTAAATTATATTATCTTTTATTTTTTTATTAAAATTTAATTAATTATTTGATTTATTGTAAAGAAAATAAAAATTACATTTTCCTACTTTTATATTAAAAAATTAAAAATAAATTTTTAAATATTTTGTTATTTGGTTTTAGGTTTTACGTTATTGTAATTTTATTCTATTATAATTTAAAAAATTTGTAATGTAATTAATATTTTTATTTAACGATTATATTATTAAAAATATGTCCCTTTATTTAATATTATATGGGATATACTGTTAATGAAAGAAGTAAACCATTTTTCTTCATTGAAATTATTTGTTTATCTTTTGGTCCATACTAGATTGTGTTTTAACAAGGATGGAATTTGAACAATAAAAATATATTTTTCATCTTTAAATACATTTATTATAACAATTAAATACATGGTCGATTTTCTAACCTGCCTGCTGTAAAAAAATAAAATTGGAGAGGGAAAAAAAAGGATGGAAAGGATAAAATTGTGAGTTAATTCAAATCATTTATTGGTGTAAAATACACTCTTCGGTTATCCAAGGGATTTCTCGGATAGTTTGGGATTTTCAGTCACAATTAGCGACGTCAGAGCCGTAGTAATAGCCGGAAAGACTGTGGGAATACAGCAGATAGGTAAATACATGCTCACTTTGTTTTAAAGGGTATATTTACATTGTTTTAAATAGGATAATAACCTTTAATGCATAGTGAATTTTGTTAGTAATGTTAGTAGGAATTTGAGACCTGGACCGTCTGGACGTTATAACACAGATAAAAATTTAATCTATTTTTTCATGTGGGAAATTAAAAAAATTGCTTGGACACAACAAATTGTCATTATCTTCAATTTCTTACATTATTTAATAGTAATAAACAAGATATGCTTCAAAACAAGATGAAATTTGCAATAAAAGTCATTTTTCATACAAACTTGTATGAAAGCAGATCTCATGAATAATCTTATGAGTTCTGATTATATTGGATTGGACCTCCAAGTCTCATTTATAATGTTAGTAGTATAAAATAGGTACACTTGTTGCAATATAAATATATATTATCACTGTAACTGTATCATGTGTATAGTTAAAAGAAATTTTATACTGCAGCGAGTGTACGTTTTGTTAGTAATTATACAAAATATTGAAATTTAGAGTGAAATTAACTAAATCAATTTTTAAAACATAGATATCTTAAAATATATTGTTAATAGTTAAATAGAATATCCTTACAAATGTTTTGACTATTTACAATTAAAAGTGATTAAAGCTTAAAATAAATAATTAAAATAATTATAGCTTTAAATTACATGTGGACTTTCCTATTACCCTAAACTTAAGTGTTAGTTTTGTTAGTAATTACATTATAATTTATAATATTAGTTAACGTTAATTAATAAATAATAATTGTTAATTAAATTAAATTAATAATTGTTGTTAATTGGTGGACGGTCAATTGTTTGTGAATATTCTTGAGGGGGTGGGTATTGTTGACTTTGGGGTTGGTATTGGGGTATTTGGGGTGGATATGGATTCTGTGGGGCGTATACATTTACAGGCGCATAGGGATCTTTGGGGTAGGTTTGCCTAGGAGGGTAGTTTGGTTTGTAGGGTGCCACAGTGGTTTCATAAGTTTGTTCAGGGTAGTTTTGTTGAGGGGTGGTTCTGGTCTTGGGTCGAGGTCTGTATGATTCTTCAGGAGGGTAGGATTTTTGTTTTGGTTTGTAATTATCTACAGGGGGTTTATAATTATCTTCAGGGGTATATGGGTCGGGTTGGTAAGGTTTCTGCTTTGGCTTGTAATTATCTACAGGGGGTTTATAATTATCTTCAGGGGTATATGGGTCGGGTTGGTAAGGTTTTTGCTTAGGTTTATAACTTTCTTGAGGATAAGGTTCGGGTTGGTAAGGTTTTTGCTTATAATTATCTACAGGAGGCCTATAGTTATCTACGGGAGGTTTATAATTATCTACAGGGGTATATGGGTCGGGTTGATAAGGCTTTTGCTTGGGTTTGTAATTATCTTGAGGATAAGGTTCAGGTTGGTAAGGTTTTTGCTTTGGCTTGTAATTATCTACATGGGGCTTATAGTTATCTACGGGAGGTTTATAGTTATCTACAGGGGTATATGGGTCGGGTTGATAAGATTTCTGCTTTGGTTTATAATTATCTACAGGGGGTTTATAGTTATCTTCAGGGGTATATGGGTCGGGTTGGTAAGGTTTTTGCTTTGGCTTGTAATTATCAACAGGAGGCCTATAGTTATCTACAGGGGGCTTATAATTATCTTGAGGAGTATATGGGTCGGGTTGGTAAGTTTTTTGCTTTGGTTTGTAATTATCTACAGGGGGCTTATAGTTATCTACAGGCGGTTTATAGTTATCTTCAGGGGTGTATGGGTCGGGTTGGTAAGGTTTTTGCTTTGGCTTGTAATTATCTTGAGGATAAGGTTCTGGTTGGTAAGGTTTTTGCTTGGGTTTGTAATTATCTACAGGGGGCTTATAATTATCTACAGGAGGTTTATAGTTATCTTGAGGAGATGGGTCGGGTTGGTAAGGTTTTTGCTTTGGCTTGTAATTATCTGCAGGATAAGGTTCAGGTTGGTAAGTTTTGGGCTCAGGATTATAATTATCTACAGGAGGATTATAAGTGTCCTCAGTAGGGTACGGTTCAGGTTTATATTGCTTAGGTTTATAAGTTTCTACAGGTGGATTGTAAGGTTCTTGATAAGGCTCCGGCTGGTATGGCTTAGGGGTAGGTTTATAATTATCTACAGGTGCATATGGGGCTTCAGTATAAGCTGGTTCAGGTCTATAAGGTTCGTATTTTGGGGGTGTATAAACTTCAGGTTGATAAGGTTTTGGGGTTGGTTGATAATTATCTACAGGTTGATAATTATCTTGAGGTACATATGGAGCTGGAGTATAGGTTTGCTCAGGTTTATATGGCTCATATTTAGGAGGATTATAAACTGAAGGTTGATAAGGTTTAGGAGTTGGTTGATAATTATTTTCAGGACAATTATAATTATCATCATTTACACAAGGTAATGCTGAATAAGTATCAGGTTTATATGAATCATATTTTGATGGATTATAAGATTGTTCCTGTTTATATGGTTCATATTTAGGCGGGGAATAAGTTTCAGGTCCTACGTAAGATTCTTGAGGTTTATAATTTTCAGGTTGTTGATAAGTTTGTGGTGTAGGATAGTAAGGAGCAGGAGTAGGTTGTTGATATGAATCTATAAGAGGTTTATATTGAGGTTGATATGTTTGTTGTGGATAAGTAGCCGCCATTGACATATGTATTACTTCAGGTTGAGTCTCATGTCGCCTGTAATAATTATTTTTATTATAAATAGATGAATGTATATTATTATTATTTGATTCTGTTGCATATGGTTCTTTAAATATTTTAGGATATATATGTGTTTCTGATGTAACATAGGGTTCTACTGTATTTATTTTATAATTTTCATACCTTGCTTTAGCAGGATAAGGATATATATCTGCTCCATAGTTAACTGCATACTTCTTAGGACGATAGTATGTAGTTTCATCAGCATACTCGTCGTAATTGTTACCACAATGATGGTCTTTCACGTACGGTACTTCAACGTTAACTCCGTAAGCGTAACGAGGTTCCTCGCG
Organism: Siphlonurus alternatus; assembly: GCA_949825025.1. Taxonomy (NCBI): domain Eukaryota; kingdom Metazoa; phylum Arthropoda; class Insecta; order Ephemeroptera; family Siphlonuridae; genus Siphlonurus; species Siphlonurus alternatus. Next base: position 21,770,655 of record OX463785.1, on the reverse strand, counting down.
ACGAATGGGAACGTCTACCTCGTATTTGTAAGCCAGTTTTGGAGTTTCGGGATGGACAACAGGATATTGAGTCTCATAACCGAACTCGTAACGTTGTTCAGGGATCTGGACAGGTATGTCAACTGATACACCATGAGTCTGAAAGTATAGAATTTTTATATTAGTATTTTTATAATGTTAATTTCTATGAATATAAAGGTAAAATAAGTTTATTTTTGTATAAAATATTTCATAAGTATTATAAAATAAAGTATAATTTAATGAATGTATACTCATAATGATCAAAAATATGTTTTTGATATTTAAATATCAAAATAGTTGTTAGTGTATTATTTTTAAACAATTTTTTTTTTTTAAAATTTATTATTTATTATTATTTTATAAATAATTAGCAATATTTTGTGTCACTTTTAAAATAATATGTAATTATTTAAATTAAATAAAAAGTAATTTATAATAACTAATTTCCCTTAAAGTGCGAAAGAAGCGTGTAAATCATGGAGTCGAGAATGTCAAGGATTCTGTTGTTGACCCGTTATAAGAACGCTAACGAACAAAAATTAATTAATTCAGCGTGAGAACATTGTAATACATTATTGATTATATTCATAACGAAACAAATGAATGCCAAGTTGCCAACCAGCATAAATTATGAATCAATGCTGTTGGGTGTATAATTTTATTACATCGTCTTCCAACTTTCAATAATTAATTGAACAATTTTTTTTGTATTAAAATAATTCTCTTTTGAAAAAACGCCATGTTGTCAGAAAAATAATAAAATAATGCATCGATGTTTATATTTAAAAAATATCACTCAGGTCTTCATTACAAAGCAATAAGGTCGAATATCAGGTAATTTATCATGGTAATCTTACCTTACAAGCGCAGGAGTAGTCTCGGGAATGTGGCACTGCGTGGAACAGCTTGTTGTCATATGGGATGCTATCAGCATCGACCTGATGGCAATATTAAGTGCAGTTAGAAACCATGCAAAGATTTCTTTGTGCATCTCTAATGGCTAAATCAAGGAGAAAATAATAATTTTTAATACATATTTCGATTCTCCTCAAGTTATGTTTTGTATTTTTTTTTTTTTTACCTTAAAATTGAATGAAATGAAATGCATTGTGACGCCATAGTCATGATATATCTTTCCCTATGCTTCAAATATTTGCATGACTATGACGTCACAGCATTTTACAGCATGAGTGTTGGAAGGTTACAAATATCTAAAAAATTTGACAATACTCGAGGTCTCCCGTCAAAATATGCAATAATTTTTATGAAGTTTGTCCATTTAAATACACAGTAAGGGTGCAGTAGCTGATGAGGGGTATTGACAAAGTACAAAAATTTTCATTCAAAAGAATTTTTAAATTTTAATAGTACAGACGCAGTAAAAAAATTGGAACAGTGTATGAACTGCACTAATTACTGTTTTACTTTTTATCACCAGTCCTTTACAATACCAAATTGCTTGAATGATATAATTTTGATACAAGATTTTATTCTGAAAAAGTTTTTTTTTTTTTTGAATACATATTTTTATAATCTACAATTTTACTAGTTTATTTTAAATACATTTTTTCCATGTAGGTAGAATTTTACAATTTTTTGCTGACAAGTCTAATAATGTTTGCAAATTAAATCATGCATGCTAACTTAAATTTTGCTTCCGCAATGCTTTCACTTTGTTATAACTGTGTGATACAAAGTAATGCTGCATAAACGAATATGTTTGTTTCTTTTAACTCTCAATATTGTTATTCCACTTGACATTGACATAATTACAATTGAAAATTAACCTTGAATTAAGTGTGGTATGATAATATATAATGTACAATGTAATAATAATAAGAATTCCAATTTAATTTTTTTTTATGTCTAAAAGAAAATTAAATTGTTTTAAAATGATATATTTAATACATAAATATTAATAAGAACAAAATGTTATACTCTAAATTGTTGATTACAGTAAAAATGTTTATATTTAATTTTATGCAAAGATTAATTACCTCAAATACAAAATTTTAATATTTTAATAATAATATTTTAACTTTTAATAAATATTAATTTATTTGAGGAAAATCTTAGAGCAAAAAAGCAAATCAGATGTCTCCAAGAATTTAGAGAGAAACAGTGTTACTCGGAGTCAGATCGTGATAAATGAGAAATTTAAAAAGAAAAATAAATAGTGAGGGAGATGGAAAATTTAGGAACATCTTAATTGTGAGCTCTGTCAGACACCGGCCAGTTTTAACGGTGTTCCAACCGTCCCATTTAAACCAAAAGGGGATAACTAAAAATGCTATTTCTACGGTCAAAATGAGCGCTATTAGTGACTAGTAATTATAATGTTCTTGGGTAAAGATCAGATGATTCCTATAAATTTGGGGTTAAAGGGTTTCTAAATTAATAGCTTTTTTAATACTGAAGGAATAAAAACATTTGTTTCTAAGGATATAACTTAAATTGAGCACTGATCTAAAAAAAAAAAGTCATTACAAAAATGAATAGAGGGTGTAATATCATACCAAACTGATTATTTTAGATTTTTAAGAGCCAATGAAGTCTTGCTAAAAATTGTTGCCGAGGTCAGGTTGAACTCACGCCCCTTTTAGGTCCTATTCTTTTATTAAGAGAGGCGTCACTGTGTACTTGCAGGAATTTTTAAAAAAGGTTCCTGGATTGTAAAAAAATTAAAAGAAAAAAAATGCTGAGTAGCATAACTTTACACCTTCTATCCATTTCTGCAATAAAAAATTTTGAGGAAAGAAACATTAATTATATTTTTAAGAATATCGTAAATTCTGGGGGGCATTCACGAAGCACTTTAACCACCCCAATTTTAGCTTCAATTTTTATCCCTGGTACTAAACATGGTGCTTAACATGGTTAGCCCCTGGTTTAGCACCATGTTTGGCACCAGGGATAAAAATTGAGGCTTAAGTTGGGGTTAAGGTAGAGATAATATGGATCAGCTGGCCCAATGCTAAAAAAATCCCATTCATAAAAATTATGAAAAAAAATTAAAATGTTCTCCTCTACATCCCCTATCAGTAGGTAAAATATCAGGTATACAAAAACGAGCTAGTTTTCGAGTTATTAATTTTCAAAGTTGATTAATTTAACATGGAGAAATGGAACTTCCATGTTAAATTAGTCAACTTTAAAAATTAATAACTCGAAAACTAGCTCGTTTTTGTATACCTGATATTTTACCTACTGATAGGAGATGTAGAGGAGAACATTTTAATTTTTTTTCATAATTTTTATGAATGGGATTTTTTTAGCATTGGGCCAGCTGATTCGTATTATCTCGAATCTACCTTAAAGTGCTTCGTGAATGCCTCCCTCTGTGTTCCACTCACCACCCTCTGGTTGCAAATGTCGCAGTGAAAGTTACGAAGGGAAGGAAATGCTGAAGGAATGAACTTGTTGTGGATACAGCCAAGCAGAGTGGCGCTGACGCTCTGAAAGTTGATTAGCTTTTAAATAGGTTAACATAAGCATTGTAATTTAGGCTTCAAGTCAGCTGATTTTGGGATGTTCCTACCATCCTATCTAAACTGGATTTATATTCCCCTAGCAATGAAGATGGACCAAATTACACTTTTCAAAATTTCTTTAATAATCTCCCTATGCAGTCATTTAAAAAATTATACTGTGCATTTTAAAAATATAATATTGCATTTACTGACAATGAACATATTCAAAGTGGACCATTACTACAAATGAATATTTAATGTATTTTGTTGACATGTTTTTTGAAAATGATTTTTTTTTGTTTTTTTTTTTTTTTTGTAAAAATATAGTCAAAAGTTTATTTATTTTACTTGACCTGTGGCCAGTGAAATTCTTCGGTACAGAAAACACACCAATGACTAAAAACGTTATAAGCATGCCGAAAAACAAGTTAAATGTAAACCAGATTAACACAGTCGAACTAGGGAATAAACCAGGTGCTAAAAATATTGGCTAAATCAAAGGTTAACGTATCTGTTTAACATTGATTAACTCCAATTTAACCCACATTTTTACCATTTTTAGCACTTGCTTTAACTCAGGGGATAAAAATCAAGGCTAAAGGCAGGGTTAAGGGCAAGAGAACACCGATCAGCCGTTTTTTTAGTTCCTTTTGATTAACATGTAAACCTTAGCAGACACAAAAATTCTGAAATTTTTTTGAGACAGATCTAAAAGCCACAGAAAAAATTTAATAATAATTATTCAAGACGATTTTTTTTTAATTACTATTATTTTTTTTTAATTTAAGCATAGGGATTTCCCATGGAAAGCCGAACTAAAAAATTAATTTAAAAAAATCTGCTCGAATAACTGTTATGAAATTTTTTCTGTCTGTCTGCTAAAGTTTACATATTAATTAAACGAAACTAAAAAAACAGCTGATCGGTATTCTCTTGCCCTTAAAGTTCTTCGTCATGTCCTAACATGTTTGTGGTCATTGAACTTACCTGAAGAGCCAGCAATCCTCCGAGAAGGATCACAACTTTAGAGGCGATCATGTCTACAGTAGACAGATAACCTGACTGTACTTTTCCAACCCTGAGTCCTGGCTTATATAGCGGGCAAATCTGCACCCTGGCAATTTATCTGACAGACCTAGATAACAACGTAAATAATAATATGTCCGTGAGGTATAATGCTGATGTAAGGAGATAATTCAAGACATAACATTTTTGCATGTCAAGGTGTTTTTATTATATATGAACTTGAATTAATTTAGCTTAAGTAATGAATTATTCTTACTTGTAGTGTTTTTGTTATTTATATTAAATTGAGGGCTTTGTGATGCAAATTTATACATATTTTCTGTTTCAGCTCTTTCTTTTAAAAGCTCATAACCTAAACCGTATTTAATTCATTGTTATTTGTTTCTTGGTATCGATATAATTGATTTTATAAACAGGAGTTTCTGTAGAACGTATTAATTATTCCATGTATTGTTTTTTGCACTACATCTCCTAACATTGATAATTTTCAAAATTTTACTCAAAAGTGCCATATTTTATTATATTTAATAAAATAATATGTAATATTTAAATATAAATATTTTTTTACATTTTTAAAATAATTAATGTAATTTTTAACAATATTAATAAAAAATTATTATCAGGTATCAAAATTTATTTACAGACTTGAGAAGTGTTTTATTTTTTTAGTATTATTTTTAAATATTGATATAATAAATAAAACTAATAATGCTATGTAGATATGCAATGAATATTAAGCAATAATAGGGCTCCTCTGTGATTCTGTTATCATACACTATATGAAAATGAGATGATAATGATAATTTATTATAAAAAAAATAAACTTATAAGTATGCGAACTTGAATATCTAAAGAGAAGTATCAGATTTTAATGTTAAGTAATTTTTCTACTTCCCAATCTATGGCACTTGACGCTTTGCTGCTGCAAACCGAATTAAATATTTCTGCTAATTATAGAAAATTTAACACCATCGCTGAAACGTCGGTTAGTTAATGGATTTAGGAATGGGTGTTATTTTAGTTTTGTGAATGAAATTATTGACAGTATATTGTAGCACATGTCAGTAGAATATCATCGTGGCAGTTTGACGTTAATTGAAAAACGCCAAGAGGCTTTCTGAATAATATTAGTTATTTAGCACCATGTTGAAAAAATTGGCAATTCCTGGGACTGATGTAATAATCATTTTCATTAATTTTAGAATACATACAAGTTGTTTAATTTAAATCATTAAACGTCAAGCGTGGTTAGTACTTGGATGGGTGACCGTTTCAAGTAAAAATTACGCTACTCCCTTCCTGGGGTAAATTCGTCTCGCTTTCCACCCAGTACAGTGATGCACTTATGTGTGGTTCCCCAGGCTTTGGACATCGCTTTGGTTCATTGAGAAAACGTAGAGGTGTCCGTCCTGACAGGTTTTCCACGGTTCCCTCAGTCTCACCTCAGCGAATGCTGGGACGCGTAACAGGCCGTGGTCATCATCCGTTCCCTACCTTATCCCTATTTACCCATTTCCCCGCCGCGGGCTGTAAGCTCTTAGGGGTGTATCCTTGTAAAAAATATATTAATTGGCTTTAATTCCAACGTTAAAAATATATCAATATTTTGTCTAAAAATTTTTCATCTTGGTTTTACACGAATATTTATTTTTATTTTGCCTCATTTTTTAAACTCGACCTACATATGAAATTGTATAAATAAAATAAGTACGTTCTTGAACTGGAAATAAAACGACAGTTTGCAAATTACATTAAAAACTTCTGACATGCATAATTATGTTTCATATGTTCTGTTATTTTTCATTTTCTATACAACATACATAGTTGTATTTAAAAGAATTTACAAAAATTCAATTCCTCAGTTACTCACAGGGGAATTGATAATACTCAATACATCATAATTCCCGAAACCAATTATAATTTGTATTAAATCGAGGTAATATATTATAATATTTTAATTTGCAAAAGTTACGCATGTAATTAGTTGAAAAAAAAAATCCTATAAATCCTTTTCTGGACTAAAACTCATTCAGCAATAATTAATTAATGTTTAATGACAGAAAAATAAGTTAAGGGCATTGGGTGTAGCACCGGTAGTTGGCAACACTGACGTATCTTCACCATGTTAATTTTTTATCCTTGCTCCTCGGAGTAATTTTTATGCTAGAGCTAAGCTGATTGCTGTAGTATCAAGATAATTAGTAGCCCAAGTGCACAATTTGGCTAAATAAAGCCTGATTTAAAGAAAAGTATTTTTTAGTAATTTTTTTAAATTTACATGCATTTTTCTAAAATATAAAAAAATACTTTTCTTTAAATCAGGCTTTATTTAGCCAAATTGTGCACTTGGGCTACTAATTATCTTGATACTACAGCAATCAGCTTAGCTCTAGCATAAAAATTACTCCGAGGAGCAAGGATAAAAAATTAACATGGTGAAGATACGTCAGTGTTGCCAACTACCGGTGCTACACCCAATGCCCTTAAAAAATATATTAGAACGGTGTCAGGTTTCCCCAAGTGCATGTCCACGTCTACCCCCCCCCCTCGCCACGTCACCAAATATGGCGCCTCGTCTGTCGACTGAACCTGACCCGAGAGTCCTGCCTGTCATCGAGGTGAGTGAACGATTTCGAAGAATTCAGTTAGGTACTGCCCGACTCTGACCTCAACGCACCTTGTAAACTATCTATATAGCCAACGTGTCTATGCAAACTCACTTCTCCCGGACCGAACGGTGTTGATGAGACTTGGTCAAGTCCAGAACACAGCGGTATCAATTCAAACTCAAAGGACGAGAGTATAGACATGTCCACCGTTGTTAGAACGTCTCATACCGAAGTGTGAAGGTGCGACGCTCTCTGACGTGGTGCCTGCCCCTTGCACTCCAAGAGATGCTTTGCTTGTGGCTACCAACCTAACAGACAGAAAGACCAAACGTAGACCCGTCCTTTCAGTCCCTCACAAACTCCTGCAACAAGATTCTCACACGGGCACACCACACCAGCAAAGGGCTAGTGGATGAAATCATTATTTACTTTGACATTTCAAATAAATAGTCATGCATTATTTAACAATATTTCATAATATTATAACTCGTTTTGTTATGAGCTGTGTCCAACTTAATTATAAACAGAATGCAGAAACATCTATTTCTTCTGCAATTTATTTTTACTGGCGTTTTCATGCATGCATTACTAGTTAATTTATGAAATAATAAAATCACTTGCCCATCTATTTTGTTAGAAAAATTTCCACATAAATTCTTTTCTAAAATAATTCAGCAATAATACACAATTTTTTATTGTTTATTATAAAAAATATATATATACTATTAAATTTAACTAAAATTTATTAAATTTATTTTTGTAATAATTAAAAGAAAATTTTATTTTAAAATATAATTTTGCTATTTAAATGTTACAATTATTTGTACATTGAATGTTGTTTAATAAGTATTAAATATTATTTCTTTAATACTTTCTATTTATAAAATAAAGTTTCGCAGTTGAGATGTCAACAGTTCAACAGCTAAAATGCGTTCCAGGTCTTCCCGATTTTAATAAATAACTGCCCATACTCATGCTCGATATTTTCCGATGATACAAATGAAAATATTTTTCGTTCATAATATAAAGGAAAAAATTACTGCTGCTTAGCTGACGTAAAATACAACGAATTTGGTGTAGATTGCTATCATATTCGTAATGCTAAATATATCGGAATTTTTCTCGAATTTTGTCTATTTTTTTTTTCATGGTAAATTGTTTCAGGAAGGGTTGATGAAATTTCATGTCTAAGGCTGCGTTCCGCTACATGCAAATTTATTGATTCAAATATATCAGGTGTATTAACATTAAATTTAACAACTTTTTCAAAAATAAAATGTTATTAATTTAACGTCACATTTCAAGTAAGAGTAATTTTTACATGTCATAGTAAGCCTTATATTTTCAGTGGGTGAATGTACGCATTTTGTGTATGGACTTTCGTCTTTTACATTCACCAATTGGGTTATGGGTATTTATTTATTATTATTTTTCCCTCCAAATTATGTATTTTTAACCCAATAAACAATTATTATTATTATTATTTCTATAATTCTCAACATTTCTTTTCTTACAAACAAATTTCTCCACAAACTTTTTTTGACTGCCCTCAAGCGCTTCGCGCTTTGTATTGTGTTTTTGCATGGACGGGAGACCACACTAGGCTAGCATAATCAAGTATAAAGAAAAGGTTCATGACGTCAAGGTATTGCTAAATGAATCTTAGTTTATACCGTCGATGTACTTGATTCTTTTCATATTTGCGAGAGGGTGAGTTTCTAAAATAGCATGAAATGTATTTATATTATTAATCGTTAATCGAAACTTATAAATTTACTATTTTCTCAATCTAAATAAAAAAAAATAATAAAAAAGTATACTACAATTCAGACAAATTATGATTTGCATTAAATTTAGGTAGTAAATTGTTTTATTTTGCAGCAGTTTCGCACGTAAAAATTTTTTTACAAATTCTTTTCTGTACTAAAACTTATTTAGCAATAATTAAAAAAAAATGATCGTTTATTATAAAAATTAACATTTTAATTAAAAAATTATTATTTTTTAATTTTTGTAATTATGAAGTATTAATTTTAAAATATAAATTTATTATTAAAATATTACAATTATGTGTGCTTTGAACTTAATTAATTACATAAGTATTTATAGATATGTTGCTTAATAATGTTTAATAATGTCAAACAAAAATCAATAATTTGTTTTAAACACACTTCTTTGCTTACTTGGTCGTCTTTTATGTCCTTCAAAATTTTGCAAATTCCTCTGAATTTTAAAAATAAATTAGAATCTTAATTTCCGTATTTCTAATAAATTTACAGCCTTTTTTTACAGCTTCTAAAACTTCTTGATTTGCATAAATCTATATAAAGTATAAATCCAATAAACTAGAAATTATAATAGCAAACAAAAAAAAAAAAAATGAAAACAAAAATGTTAAAAGTTACAATAAACATTTATTTGCTTGAAAATACATGATCTACATTACAGAGGTTATTATATTCAGTAAGCACCACAGCCGCAAGATTTGGGATGAAGTACAGGGTTTCCACAGTGAGGTGCAGGTACTTTTAATTCTGGACGTTCATGGACAAAAGTCTGAATGGTACGTCCACATGTCCCTGATACTTTTTTAAATCCAAGTTCATCATAAGAAGGTCCACGATTCCTTAATCTTATTTCAGCATACTGATCTTCAAAATCACCATCATTAGTTTCTTCAGTAAATTTATCTTCACTATAAACTCTTGGTGATTGAAGATTTTGTAATTCAATAATTTCTTTTTCTACTGCATATAATTTTCCTTCTTCATCAATAGCTTTCTTTTCTTCTTGTTTAACTTCTTGTGGTAAACGTCTAAATCCATATGCTAAACCTTCTTCGGCAACTTCTGCAGCTCTTTGGGCTTTCAAAGCAGCATCTCTTACAAGTGCAAGAGAGATTGCATCAACCGGCTGACGTAGACGACATCCAGATAAATGAGTTTTGGCATTCAATTCTCCTTCACTGTAACGTCTTGCTTCGTCATTGTCAAGAAAATCTTCGTCAAGACGAAGGTGGTCACCATCACGAACATATTCTACAGGTTTATTAGGATGATATCCATAATCTCCAGGTAATAAAGACTTTTTAATTTGATGTCCTCTCGTGATCAGCTGATCAGAATCTCCAAGTAAAGTGTGGGCACCTTCACGTACCACGTGACCATGAATATCATCGTAATTATAATCAACCACATGGTCTTGACCATGGTAGTTCAGACCATGGCCGCCAGAGTAAATGATGTTGCCACCGTCGTGGTGCTGATGGTGGTGAGCGCAAGGGTACCAAGGTTTGGTGACCACTACTACGGGTTTAGGGAGGGTTTTGATGGCAGGCTTCACTGCAGGTACCTGTGGGTAAAGACAGGAAGTGATGTTAGATTTTATTTTGCTTCAACTGAACCCTGTTGTAGGATCCTGGTCATACGTGAAATTAATTTAATTTCCCGAATGTCTTCATGGACCCGACCTATAGCATTATTATACTTAGGATTTTGTAGGTTTCTTCCAGGCTTTTTATTAGGCCAGAAATATTTATTATTTAATAAAATTGAGCATAATTTTTTTAAATAGAATTTAAGGTTTATTTATATTATCATTTTTTTATTGTTATAATATTAAGATTGTGTATATGCTTGTAGTTTTGTAGGTCGTGAATTAAATATCTTTATAATATATTATAAAATAGTAACTAATAAAAGATCAAATTTATAAACTAAAACGCTAATTTAAATCGTATAAGATGCAGAATGCTCCTTGTATGACTAAATGATTGTGGTAATATAATAAAAAATAAGAAAATAATAATAAATTAATAAAAAAACAACTTGTTTTCCCTTTATATAATTAATGAATCCCATCTGTTGGCACCTTTGCAACAATAAATCTATGACTATATTCAAATCGTATAAAAAAATATTTAAACCATTTATTATTATACAATTTGATTTCATGCATTGTGCGTATAATATTTATAGCTGGAATACAGTCAGTATTACACGATACAATTTTTCCTAATAATAAAATTTTATCTCCATACAATCAAATAGAACAAGAAAACTCCACATACATTTGTTTATACGCAGAATTTTATTTTATTTAATGAAAAAATTGTATTCAAAATTGTACCTTGTAATACCTCGTAATGGAGTATCGACCTCAATTTTTTTTATTGCAGAAATGGATAGAGGGTGCAAAGTTATGCTACCCTGATTTTTTTCAGATTATTTAGAGCCCAGGAAGTATTTTTAAAAAATTATAGAAAGTCCTTTTTGTGACGTCACGCGGCGGCAAGTCCTATCTTTTTCTTAAGGAGCGGCGTCTCGTGACGTCACAAAAATAACTTTCAATAATTTTTTAAAAACAGTTCCCGGGCTCTAAAAAATCTGAAAAAAATCACGGTAGCATAACTTTGCACCCTCTATCCATTTCTGCAATAAAAAAAATTGAGGTCAATACTCCATTGTTTTTTATAAAATTAATATATATATACTCACATATTGGTCCTTGTCACAACAAAGGTTTTCTGGTTTCGCCACCTGCTCAACTGCAGGTCCTGCGCTCGCGTACACTTCCTGACCGTAGACATTGTCCCTGGTGATGTCACCTTGACCGTACTGTAGAAGATGCGGCTGGTAGGTGTGGATCACCTTCTTCACGTACACTTGAGGGTTGGGACGCGGGGCGGGGCGAACCACCTGCTCGTGGCAGTTGCAGGGGAACTCCCCGGTGTTAGAGAGGCCGCACCGGTGACACACCGTTGCCTAGCAACAATAAACAAACAGTCGTTACTTAGCAAGCATGGAATTATTTTTATATCTAATATATTTAACAGGTATTGTATTACTAACCAATATTGACGCAATAGCCGCCTATCAAAAAGCCTAAACACCATATTTATTTTACAACTTTAATAAATTCCTACACCATATTTAAGTTTTTAAAAAACAATTTACAAATACATCAATTTTAATGTATATATATACTGTGCTAAATATATTTATTTTAATGCTGATTATATTATTTTAATAAATTTAATTAAATAAAATGCAATTGTTATTGATAATTAAATTTTAAGCCCAAAATATATTTTATTATGAATTTTAAAATGTTTTAGAGTAGATTTTATATAATATAAATTTTTTTACGCATCAATTTATATAGAATATATAATATATGATTCAATAATTAATTCATCACCATTAGTACACACACACTATACCGTAACATTCATCCTTGAGATTAGGCAACTTCTTCAGCATTTAAGTAAAGCGGGTTACATATACGGCAGGGGCAATTTGAGGTTTTATGCTGAAAGAGTTTCCTCAAGGTGAGATTATTTATTGAATATTTTAAATTTTATTAGTTTTATTGTACCGAAATTCAGCAAGAAGATTTCCGATTATTAAAATTAAAAAATTAAATAAATTAAATAAAAAAAAAATCAAAATTCTTCATCCTACAATCAATATATCAAAATATAAATCTGTTGAGGTAATAGGACAGCAACAAGACCGAGGAGTGCATTGGCTACTCTACATTTTGATTATATAAACAATAATAATTATTATGTTAATATAAAATCATGATGATCCATGTAGCTCTTGCATGTTTATTAAAATATAATGGTGAATGGCTTTTTTTTTTTTAATTTGGCAATATTAACGTTTGGAAATTAAAAATAAGAATAATACGTTAAATATAAGAAGTTTGATAAAACATGAAAAATGAAAATTAACTTTTTCACCTCGATTTTCCTAGAGCAATAAGAATATTAAATCTTGTATTCTCAATATATTAATGCACAGTACGTCTTTGGAAAATTTCCTTCCACAGAAGAATAACATAGAGCATGGTGATTTTAGGTGATTTCCCGTGGAGCGGGGAAAGAGAGAAAATGAAAATTGCGTGCCGCAACCATTCAAAGGCTCGGAATTTCCTTGCCTTGTTGGGAGCGATTTTATCACCAACATGGCCGCCATACGAGATTAAAGCAAGTGCGCTTTTCTCGCCTCGCTCGACATTACTCCATAAGGAAGCTTCTTAACAAGTGAACAATTTTCCAAGGCGACGATTGTTCTATACTTTTAGTGTAACATTTACCTGTGCAATGGTGATGATGGCCACTAGGGCCAGGAGGACTGCAGGTCTGCACAGCATGGTGAAGCTCTGGCTGTGAATGGACCTCCCTGGATCTCGAGAGGGTCTTATACCCCCAGAGCGCTGAGATCGCAACCTTAGATCTGTTGTCAAACATTGGAAAAGATTCCAAATACTCAGCACTTTATTGTAACATTGGAATGTTTTAATGGCCTTACTTGCTTGGAGGTAAGCTTTTAATGTATGAAAAATGTGTGGAGTTAGCTATTTTTGTATATATAATTTTTCAAGGTTATAATATATATCTCAATGAAATGTTCATGTTAATAATTTAATTAAGAACGTCGATATAGCTTGTCATCATTTAAGACTTGGGTTTCAATTTTTAACTCTCGTTTTTAGGATATTTTATTAAGTAATCAAATTAATTTAACTTATCATTATTAATAAATTTATTTAACACAGAATATTTAAAATTAAAATAATTTGTAAATTATTTTAAATATATCATAAAATAATTTAAAAGTAATTGTAATATTATTTTTTTTACTAAATTATTGTAATTCTAACTAATTATAACTACATTGATTTTTTGTTTGCTATAAATTTACATTAATTTGCAATAAAAAATATTAACTAAATTCTAATAAAATTTGTAGGATTCAGAAATTCCACAAGGTCCATTTGTAATTAAGTTGAGGGTGTTCAAACACCACCAATTTAAAGTTAAGGAATTTTACAATTATAATAACTCAATTGTTAAACAAATTTTTAAGTGCAAGCTTTTGAACAATCCCTCATCAAAGCATCAGTACAAATAGAAGATTTATATGTTCTCATGATTCAAAAATATCAACAATTAACTTTCTGATCGGTGCGAGTTTTAATAAAGGTAAAAAAAGAATTTTATTTGTAATAAGAATGGATTATAGGGAAGAGTCCAATCAATTGAACCTAATTAATGTGCATTTTTTTCCGATTTTAATTTGTCCTGATTTTAATGTAAATATAAGATCCCCATAAAATAATAAATAAGAATTACAGAATAACATCTACGATATATTGGTAGAATAAGTTTCCTTGCACAAATTAACCATAAGGTATTTTGGTTTTCATAATTATAACTATAGAATTTTGAGAATTTATACTTTTAAAATTTGAAATATTAATAAATTATTGCTCTCTTTTTCACAACTTTTAGAAGTATGAAAATAAAAACTAACTAAGAATTTTAAGAAAATAAATTATAATAAAAAATTATACTTAAATTTTATAATTTATTATTTAAAAGATAAAATAAATTTTAGTACAAAAATTTTATTATTACAATTTTACAGTATTTACAACTTTTGCTTAAATAACACAATACATTAAAATACCAACATATATTGTGTTGATAAAGGTTCTAGTGTTTTAAATAATTTAATTTTATCAAATCCGGAATTCATACTTTGTAGTATTAATATTTTTAGTTTCAATAATATAGCTTATCATTTTATATGCACTTAAAACGTATTTATATTTATAAAACAATTTACTGTACTTTTGAATTTATCAAGCTCCTAGTTTTCATTTACTTTTTGATAGAAAAATATTTTGGAGAACTTAAAAAATTAATTTACAAAACAATTTTTTCCTTTAAATACTTTGATAATGCTAGGTTTATTGTAAAAAGATAATGGAACATTGTGATGAAAATAGTTAGGGAATTAAAATGCTCCAAGAGTACCACTTGCCGCAATCTAATTTGTTAAATGGTTTTAGTTTCTTACTGAGCAGTATACACAGTAAACTTTCGATTTTGTGAAGTTCGATTTTATGAATTCTTATGAAGTGAAATATTGGTCCCTGCCAACCATGTACATAGCCCTTTCAATGTTATTCCTTTTCATTTTGTGAATTTAAATTTTATAAATTCATGTTTTTTTGGGTACCTTGAGACTTCATAAAATCAAAAGTTTACTGCATGTACTTCGATTTTTCAATTTCCTAGTATTAAACTATAATTATATTTTGTATATATATATATTTACTGTAATTTAGTGTACTGTATTTATTTACTATATATAAACATAGAAAATGTAAATAAATAAATACATAAATAAATAAATAAATAAATAAATAAATAAATAAATAAATAAATAAATAAATAAATAAATAAATAAATAAATAAATAAATAAATAAATAAAATTGATTTTATTGAGAGCGGGATTTAGGCCATGTATACTGTAAAAGAAACATTGAAATCAAATCAAATGAGATCTGTTTGGAACCTTTAGGGCTCAATGTTTTTAAGACCAAGTTATTTCCGGACATAATATAATATTGTATAATATTACATACATAACATGACACTACCAGTATATACCTTGTATATAATACAGTATGTACAATAAATTAAATTATATTAAATCTTCTCTCGTCCGGAATAATGAACTATTTGCTACCAGGTGAGTGCAATTATGAGCTTTAAATTGGTAAGCCATAAAGCTCATTATTGAACAATGGACAATTTGCATCAAATTTTTTTTAGTAGCTCAATCGAAAGAGGAGGTCGAAAAATACACCTGTGAATTTTATGCGATTTTTATTCGTACTGCATCATGGCTAAAAGAGAGGTCACGTGACCTGGACCCGGCGCCCGTGTCGCCCGTGACGTCATTGAACTGTCTGGTCAAGCAAACGATTGTCTATATAACGCTTGTAAACAATAAATTAATTGTTGCTTGTTTCCATAGCAACGTGGTTGTTTGCAAGCTTTATAAAGTCGATCGTTTGTTTGATGGAACAGTTAAGTGACGTCACGGGCGACACGGGCGCCGGCTCCAGGTCACGTGACCTCTCTTTTAGCCATGATGCAGTACGAATAAAAATCGCATAAAATTCACAGGTGTATATTTCGACCTCCTCTTTCGATTGAGCTACTAAAAAAAGTTGATGCAAATTGTCCGTTTTGGTAGACAGCTCATTATTCCGGAGGAAGGATGATTTACACCAAGGCATACAATTAAATTATTATGGAAAGTAGTCATTGTAGAATTTCAGTAACTAGTTCAATAGACACCTGATGATAATCTGGTTCCATTTAACTTGATACTGAACCTTCTACAACCATATCTTTCCAATGATTACACTTCTAAAATTGTTACTGAATTTACTCGAAGAAATCTGATGCCCTCGGTCTCTTGGGCAAGTTCAAGAGGTCGTCTGTGATGATAAGAGAGTCCGAGGTTCTTGTTCTGGAAGGGGTCCTTCCTCCGGGGGTCCTCACTAGAGGTGTTCGACTGCGTAAGGGCGTGCTGGAGCCGACACTTCGTGCGGGGCTGGGACTGTAGGAGGCACGCAGGGCAGAGTCGGTCCCCATCTGACGACGTAGCTGCGTGCTGGCGAGTCTTCGAGCAGCCGGGGACATGTCTGAGAGAGAGACGGTGCGACTGGGACTTGGCCTGTGGACATGGAGATTTAGGGGACAAATTAGTGGGAAATTACTAAATAATTAGTTAAAATAAAAGGCTAAATAAAAAACTGTTTTAATTGTAACTCGGAAATGAGTACACTCTTTTCAATCAATCAATCAATCAATCAATCAATCAATCAATCAATCAATCAATCAATCAATCAATCAATCAATCAATTGTAACTGGAGTGAAACTGATAAAAAAATCAAGTTCAGTATTTTTTAATAAAAGACTAAGAGGAAGGGATTTTTTTCTTTTCCATTGTTTAAATTTACAATGTAAATATTGTTTTTTAGTTAAATTTTACTTTTAAAAAATAAGTGCACTAGAGGCTAAGCTAATTATAAGATGGACATGTTACAAATATTGCCAGCAGGTAAAAAGTCTGCAAATTATTACAATTCATGTAGGAACCGAGCTAACTATATGATTTGGTAACTTCATATGAGTTGCTTGATTTTGCACTTTTTCGTTGGTTCATAGCATTCCTAACATGGTCATCTCATTAAAAAAAAAAAAAAAGTCAAAAATTTCTTAGCCACACTTTTTTTTTTTTTATTCTACTTTCAACACCAAAATGTTTAAAGAAAACCACAGAAAATCTGCTACAAAGATTTTCCTAATTTCCTATCCCATCGTTCCTTCAGACTTACGTTGCCAGCTGTTTCCTGGCTGCCTCTATGGCCTTCTGCTTGCGATCACGGTGCCTCTGTCCCGCCTTCTCTGCCAACGCCAGCGCCAACTTCTCCCTCTTGGGCGGCTGGGCCATGCGGAACGAGGGTCCGGTGCTGGGCCTCACGGGGGTGTCTGAACCGTCCAGTCTGAACGGAGTGCCCTCGATCTCTCCCCACGTCATCAGGGGGCTCTCGGCAACACCTGAGGGTAAGATAGGTCGTTAGGGGGTGGTTTGAGACACATGGTAGTATGGAGAGAAGGAAGTGTGTGTACTCTGGTTTATAAGAAGTAAAATCATGTCAATGTGTGTATTAAAACAGGAGATTTGAGTAAGTTAAAAATTTACTGTATTTTCCTATGCTCAAAAAGACCATGTAAGACTCTGTATGGGGGACTTTATAGTACAGTACTCTTCAAAAGAAATAGGAAATAAATTTTTACTACACTCGATAATACTGTAGTATGTATTAGTCAATTTAAAAAAAAAAAATAAGAAGAGCAAATTCAATATCATCAGAGAAACTACCGGTAGTATTTTATTTTAAATAGCAATATGCCATTATACATTTTATGATCTTTACTGCATACCGGTACCTTGAAGAAGGAAGGAAGAGAGAAAATGTTTTCTATAACTTTTATATATTCTTCCTAAGACTTATAAATTTATCTAAGGGAACAGAGGATGGAAGGGGAGGGAGTGGGGAGAAGGAAACAACAGAAATGAACACAAAATTCCTATACCGGGACACAAAATATCCACATTCTCTCCACTTATAACATACCTGGTGCTGGAGAAGGAGTCTTGACAAATCTAAATCCCATGACGCTGGGCCCGGTCTCCGAGGTTTGTACCAGACCGTCCACTCCGATACGCCCCTCCTGCGACCGCGCCTGGTTGTGGGCCATCTCCAAGATCTGTGCCTTGCTCTGTCGCTCGTCAAACGGACACCGCGCCATCCGCGTGTTGGGGTGGACCACCTCTTGCCGACACTTGGCCATCTCCACCCTCTCCTCCACCGTCAGAGAAACTCCTGAAATGACGGCAAGATGATCAGTACCGAGAAATGAGATGATTAAGACGTGCAGTGTTTATTGCTGTATTATATTATTAAATTTATGTACTGTGTATGTTGTAATACTTAACCTTTGGCTTGAGGGTAATGTTTATTATTAGAGTATTTTTTTAATGTGATTTATATCAAATAAAGGAGATCATTGTAGTAAAGTACATGAGTTTTGTAACTGAATTATTCATTAAAAAAAAATTAAAAAATGGATTTGCAATCTGTTGCAATACTCAGAGAAAAATGAAAAAATTCAAGTCATTTTTTTTAATTACATTTGCTAAAGTTGCAGCAATAGAAGTAAAATACTACAGACATATAAAAATTCAAAACATGTACATAATAAGATAAAGAAAATATGAAGAGTATGCCATTGGTTCTGCTTGTGCAAATGTGATAAAAAAAAAAAAATGTTTTCTCAATGCAACAGGCTAGTGAAGTTATTATTTACTTTATATTAACATAAAATTGAGGTACTGTATTACAGTAATACACACCAGTTTTTACTGTTTTTAGAATGTATTATAAAATATGTGTAGATTTCTTGACTGTAATAAATTATTTTGAGGAAAATTTTTCAACTAAACTTCCCATCACATGTAATGATTTGTTGTGTTTGTAATGTCTTTTGTCATTGGTAGTTATTTTATAACAACTCTCCTTTAAACTACCAAACATACATGACTAAAGTCACATTGAATGCGACGACCCACAGAGAAAAGTAATTATTTAACTCACCGTCGGGGACGTACATGATGTAGTTCTTGTTTTTGTACTCCCAGTTGTCGACGTTGAGGGGTCGGTCACCCCCTGCCAGCCTCGCCTGCTCCTCAATGGGCGGCAGGGCGAGTTGGCGAGCACGCTCCTCCTTGTGGGTGTCCTCCGCCTCGTACAGCCACGAGTACTGGAAATAAAATAAATAAATAAATAAATAAATAAATAAATAAATAAATAAATAAATAAATAAATAAATAAATTTAAAGGACAGTAAAATCAAGAAATATTTAGAAAAAAAAAAAGAATAAATAATTTTATAGTAAAATAATTAAGAGCAAGGAGTCAACTGACTAGGGAAATTTCTATAATGTCCCACTTGAAAATACTATAGGGGTTTTGAAATTTTCTATACACAGGTTTACAGGTGACTTCATAAAAAAAAGTTTGGCATCAAAAAGGTATGAGTGATAAGAGAAGCAGTTCGACTGAACTTATTCACAAATACAACACATATTATACAACCAATATATTAAACAAGACACTTCAAAAAGGCCCCTCGTTCCCTCACCTTGTGTCTGTGTTTGACCTCTGCCTCCTTCATGATCTCCTGGAAGCTCTGATTGTCCTCGCTTGTGTGGCACCCCAGGTACTGGTCCAGACTCAGCTTGCGCACTGTCAACAAGTGCATTCTTGTCATTACCATCTATCAAAACATCAGTGTACAGTTAAAAACAAAAAAAGCAATTAGTATGCATTTACAAATAACAGTGTTTTTATAAAAAAAAATATAAACTTCTTTTATTTGTTTTTTTCTACAGTATATCAAAAATTAGATTTTTTTTTTTTTTTTTTTTTTTTTTTTTTTTAAGTCTGGCCAACACAACGCTGAAAAAAATTCATATGTGACTCTAATTCAATATTTCAAATGTTAAATGCTGATATGTACGAAGAAAAAATAGTCATGGTTAGCATCAACCTATTTTGCATGTTATGGATGCATGATATCTTTGTTTGTGAATCACACACATTAATGTTACCCACAATAGATACATCTTCATTGCACAATATACTGGTAATTAAACATTACAACAGTTCCCTCAGTACAATAATTGACTCACCGTTGTCCGCCTGCTCTGAAGTTTCTGCCACCTGGATATTTGTCCTGGGAGTGTCCTCGAGGCCGGGCGTCTCTCCGCCTCTCCGAACGTCCTCGGGAGTCTCGAAGGTTGCAGGACTCGCGTCTGTGGACATGGAGAGGTGAGTGAGCATACAAGTTTAAATGAGATATTTAGTTGGTTGATTCATCAGTTTCTTATCATCAGTTTCAGATTCATTAGTTTCTGTAGAAGGTTTTGTAAACAGTTCAAGGGACTCCTAATAACAAACTGCTTCTATTTAACTGGCTACACTGAAAATTCTATAGTGTCTCTTCATGGTAAAAATTAGGGGAAATGTTATACATAAAGCAAATCTAACAATCATCATATTTTCGTTAGAAAATATCTCCTATAAAAAAAAAATTGGTACTACGTATTTAGTATTGATACATTTTCAAACAGTACTGCTAATGTATTTGTTGGTAGGGAAAATTTTCTGAGAAACTGATTAAAACTACATTCTTTCAAGCAGAAAAAACAATGGAAATTTCCAGAAATCACATACTTTCTACTTGTTTCTGCTTCCTATAGTGGACTATAACTTTCAATAACTAGAAGAAAAAAAAAAACAACCAAAATTTATTTTATTTCCGTACCAATAAATATCTAAATATGATCCAAGACTCAAGAGACCCCTACAAATATTAACTTTTCAAGTTAACTGTACTGTAAATAAGTCTGAACAGTTAGTTGTTTAGGTTCTGAAATTACAATTTACATTTTCACCAGAGAGATCGTCATTGTTTCTCTTAAAAGAAGTTCATTCTTTGTTACATGAAAAATTTCTCGTACCGTACTAAAATACATCAATAACGTCTATGTATAGAACAATTCATTATAAACAAGATTTCCCAGCCAAACCTAAGCTTTGTTAGAAAACACTCATAGTCGAAGTTACAGCCACCTATCCGAGAATAATCTGAGGATTATCTATGGATTATTTATTAATTAACATTGAAAATTTCTTGGATAATTCTCCGATTTTTCTAGGATAGGTTGGCTGCAACTTATGATCATTAGTTATCAAACAGCTGATGAAAAAGTGTAGTAAAATGACGAGACAGCTGGTGATAAAATGCCACTCACATCTCTCTGTGGGCGGTCTGGCCCCCGAGCTGTACTTGGCGTAGAGTTCCCTCAGTTTCTGCATGTCGTTCTTCTCCACGGCGTCCAGGTACTCGTTCTGGGCCTTCAGACGCTCAAGGTCGGGGAAGAAATCACGCTGGATGATACTGCCCATTTCCTGTAACAACATGTTAATATCAAGAACAGCTGGTGACAGTATGAATTAATCTGACAGCTTAGATAACGATTGAGGCATACAATGGGATTATGTCTATATCATGCATGCTGCATTTCCGACCAAATAGTTTTAAAAGTTACTACAAACATACAATACATTGGGTAAAGGTAAATTAATTTCTTTCCAACACCAATACATACCTCAACGTATGAATCTTCATCTAAAACAACTTGTGAGACCGTTTTCTTTGGTTTATTTTTATTTTTGGCCACGGGGACCAAAGGCATTTTAAAAACTTCATCGTTAACAAGTTTCATAGCGGCTAAAGCACGCTCACCAGGTACCATAACAGTCTTTGTGTTATCTTCCGGCATTGCAGCGTTGAAAAACACTAATATTATTAATTATCAAGCCTTAATTTACACAAAATATGCAAGTTTTTCACAATACGTCAAGAAAACGAAAAATCAGCTGTCACAATGTTTTTTACTGAACATGTTTACAATTTTCACCACTAGATGGCAGAAAACTTTACGACAGTGCTGCTAAAACGTGTAAACTTGCAACTAGTTGTGTTACAAAATTAAATCACAAATTTGAATTATTTTTTTGGCTGACAAATTTATTTTACACAGCGATCTATTATCGCGAGTACAGATCCGGTCCTCTGCATGAGAAATTTTACTATGCACTATGCTTATGAGTGCTCAGATTTTTTTCATTTCTTTTTCGTATTATAAAATTATTTATTTCATTTATTTTTAAATATAATATTCTTATTGGAATATATACCGGGAATACTTTTTAATCATTCATTCTAAATTAAATTTAAATTAATATAAAATTCCATCCTTAATTTTAATTAAGGTTTTAATATAATATAATATAATATAATATAATATAATATAATATAATATAATATAATATAATATAATATAATATAATATAATATAATATTGTTCATAAAGAGTGAGAAATTAATTATGGCCGCAGTGTAGATTTGAGCAAACTTTTTGGCCATATGGAGGACACCAATAAAGGTCTATTTTTAAGACTTTTTTGTTATATAAAGTACAAAGTTGTCTGGAATAGTAGTTGTCTGTTATTCTAAATTATATTCACTACAATGCATTTGCAATTTGCAACGTTTGCCGCATCTATTTTATTATTATAATTATTATTAAAAAAAAAAAAAAAAAAAAAAAAAAAAAGAATAACAATATAAAAATGTATTCCTGGAAGATTTCTAGACGGAGAAGATATTATTGAAAAATGACAAATAATTATATAAAATAACATAATCACACGCAGTAAAATATTTAATGTATCGGATAAATTTTAATTGGTGAAGAAATTTTAATGTTTTTTTTTTTTTCTTCTGAAAACAAAATTATTAAAAACTGTATTTTACATTTCTTTAATATCACTCTCGGAACCGTGTTTGTAATTTTCCTTATATTATTACAGATTCATTTTTGTTAAAGTTTGAATTTATTTTCGTCTGTCCATTCATACAAAATATCCACCGACGTGATTGTTTACATTTTTACTTCCGCTTTTTCACGAACTCACCGACACATTTGTTTTTTACATTAAATTATCTTTTATAGCCAAGTTACAAAAAATGAAGACAACTTTACTTAATTTTTTGTATCAGTTTAGTTCTAATTTATTCATATTAGAACACGAGATGGGGATGAAAACTTGGACACAAGCCATTTAATGAATTTTATATAAATAAAAATGTCATAGACAATTTTGAGCTTGTTTTTGTTAACTCACAGTCTCTATTACAAATAATTATTGTCCATGCATGATAATTGTTTTCTTCCGATGTAATAAGCATGTGCTAGAATAAAAATGTAATACAAAATGATATAAACATATTATTTATAAAATATACAATATATAATGCATAGTTCAAAATAATAAACATTAAAAAAAATGAGTCCTCTTTTATAGTTTTGTAACCGCAGTGAAAAAACTTTAATTCAATTGTGTAATTATATTTAAATTTAAAATTGATATATCAATTGTGAATACAGTCAATTAAATTTAATAATTATAGGTAGAAATTTAAGATATTTTTTATTTTTGCTAGATAATATCAGAATGGAGTATTGACCTCAAATTTTTTTATTGCAGAAATGGATAGAGGGTGCAAAGTTATGCTACCCTGATTTTTTTCAGATTTTTTAGAGCCCGGGAACTATTTTTAAAAAATTATTGAAAGTTCTTTTTTTGAGACGTCACGAGACACCGCTCTTTAAGAAAAAGATAGGACTTGACGCCGCGTGACGTCACAAATAGGACTTTCAATAATTTTTTAAAAATACTTCCCGGGCTCTAAAAAATCGGAAAAAAATCAGGGTAGCATAACTTTTCACCCTTTATCCATTTCTGCAATAAAAAAAATTGAGGACAATACTCCATTGTTCAGGTGAAAACCCCATGCGCGGAAAGATATTTCGACGGCGAGATAATTAATTGTAAATGGTTTTAAAACACCATCAAGTAATAATTATCAAGTATTCACGTAATATGGCGAAATTATGGAATTAATTCTAATATATTTTGGGTCATTGATACCTGCAGTTCTATTCCAAGATAGTTGATATTAATTCAAGGAATATAATTAAATATAAATTATAAAATAAGAAAAAAAAATCCGATGGAGTAACTTTACTGTTTGATGCTTTGAATTTGTAAATATTATGATTTTAAATCCTGCTTTAAAAATCTTTACAGAAGTAATTTTCAGTATGGCAAATAATAACACACCCATGATATGTTATGAGGGTCAAATTAAAATTTTTACTGAACAAAAAAATTATTGATTTATCCAAATTTATAATTTACCCTTTTTTACTTCTTTGACTTGAAATTCTAAAAACATTTATTGTATATAAATTAATTATTTTATATTAGTTTTGTTCTAATTTAACAGAACGGTTAAGAGAAAATATATGAATACGACACGTGCAAGCTACTTTATAATTCGGTAAAAAATTAAAGTTTTGAAAGTAACAAAATTATTTAATACTTCTTTTATTAAAAAATAAAAATAAAATACAAAATATTACTAATTAACTTAATTCAGCTGTTTTGAAAATATTTTTAGAGCAATAATAAATTAATTTTTATAAACAAAACAAATTAAAATCAGGTTAACAAATAATAAAAATAAAATCTGGCAGAACTTCTTATTTGGAACATTAATGTCAGTACCTCTACAATATTATTTAAAAATAATTAATTAGCAATTATACAAAAAATATTTCTACAAAGTTTTGCCAAAAACTTGAGAATCTGCGCTGTTAAATAATTTTTAAATCTTATTTTATGACATTTATACACTTCTTTTATATATACAATTGTAACTTTTTTCCACTTACTTTACTTTTTTTTTTAGAATAATTATTTCTTTTAGTAAATATAGCAAAGACTCGGTCTAGAGCAAATAGCCTGGCTGGTGTATAGGAAATATATACAGTATATATGTGGCTGGCAGTAAGATAGTTTGCACAGTTGGCGTGCGGCGATGACATGCATGATGGGAACTCCACAAGACTACGAAACGATATCGAGACTTGACGACAGATTCATGCTTCGCAGCCACCGAGTTCCTCTCTCTCTCTCTCTCTCTCTCTCTCTCTCTCTCTCTCTCTCTCTCTCTCTCTCTCTCTCTCTCTCTCTCTTTCTCTCTCATACTTGTCATCAAGTCACATGCACTCATCCCTATTGATATTCAAAATATTACAACTCTCCCTCACACTATAAACATTTTATGTACAGATAGAGGATTCTAAAAATGAGAACTCCCAAAAAAACTTTATTTGAATAATTGCTCATTTTCAAAATAAAATATTTACAATGAGATATTAGAATATAAAAATTTTAGTAGCACCATCGAAAGAAGGGGTAAAAATATGGTACTGTGAATTTTTTCAGATTTTTCTGAGACCGGCCGGGAACTATTTTTAAAAATAGACTTTTAATAATTTTTGTAAAATAGTTCCCGTGGTCTCAGAAAAATCTGAAAAAAATCACAGTACCATATTTTTACCCCTTCTTTTGATTAAGCCACTAAAATTTTCACATTCTAAATATAATATTCAGAATTGTTTTATTTTGAAATTTATAAAATTATTTGAAAAAAAAAATATAAATTTATTTGACATTGGTTTCCTGTTATAATTTATTGGACAGTTATCACTATAAATACAATTATTTTGCACGCGTATTAGTTATTTTAAAATTTAACTGACATTTTTAATAAATTTTGTGACATCTTCAATTAATAATTTAGAAAAATAATTATATTCTTTTATTAAAGATATAGTACCGTACAATTATTAATGATTTTACGTAATAATATTTATAATATATATTTGATAATATTTGATAAACATTTGAAATTAATTTAAAATAAATGTAATTAAATGTTTCAATGAAATATATTAGGTAAAAATATTAATAACCGGTGTGAATATTCGTATTAATATTATTTTAGTTAATTGAAATATACTCTTTTTTAAGTCAGAATTCATAATTTTAAATAATTTAAATTCAAAATATGTAACCACTCTCTGCACTCTGCAGGTTCAATAACAATTTCATTTACCATGCAACCAATATTTATTAAGAGGTTTCAACATTATTACATAATGCAGAAGAATTTTTTAGAACTCAAGCATTTTTCCATAATCGATACATGGAATTAATAAAACATCAACTGATGGAAAATTTATTATTTAAAAAGTCTTCATTACTAATTTATTTATTATTTTACCATTAATACATGATTAAGAAAGTACAAAAAAAAAAAACGTTAGGTTGGGTCTAGCACGCAAAGCACCAATATGGTGCTAAAACACAAAAGTATAAGCAGATATCCATTTTATTTATAAATTGTTGTTAATTTAAGGATTGACTTCAGTTAATTGAGATCTTGGAATCGACTCCCTTGAAAGTAACAAAGGGCATTCACAAATCCTTAAGGCTCAATAATTTAAGACCAGAAATTTTGGGTCTAAAAAACACGTCTAAAATCAAGCTTTAAATTATCGAGCCTTAAATGTGGCCTTAAGACTTTGTGAATGCCCCTTAACAAGACTTAGAACCCCCCATTAATAGGTGGCATGCAAATTTTGAAGTAGATGTCTTATTAGTTTTTTGAAAACTAAGATAGAAGTTTAACATAAATCTCTAATGGAGGAAAACCAAAAATGGAGCTTTTGTGAGAAAAATGACAGATTGAATTTGCTTAAACCATAAGCGATTAAGTTTTAGAAAATTCTTGATTTTTTGAAATTTATATCATTCGATTACTTCTTACAGAATATCCTTTTACTTCAAAGTAACTAAGGTCAATCGTTAAAACATAAATAAGGGAACAGTTAATTTAACACTGCCAGAGTCAAAATCACAACAGTTACATAATACGAGTGACACAATCAAATTGTTACACTACTAGAGTCAAAAATCACCCGGTTTACATAATCACGCGACGATTGAGACAATCAGATTGTAACCATGTCTCCAGATGGCGTCCCAGACCACCGGGTCAGATCCCCTCCGGGTCCCACACATGGCCCCTCATCCTGCACAATGTCACTACCCTCCTAGAAGACACCCTGGCGAGGGAGGGGGTTCTTCCGTAGCCCAACACCTTCGTGTTTGTTTATGTCTGGGGGGGTGAAGTATGTAGGGGTAATAAATTAGAAAATGTCATAAGTTACTAAGTGTTTCTTAAAATTGTGATGAATTATTTGTAACAATGAATTTTTTGCTAAAATAATTTTTTTTAGATGACACATATATCATAATTTTATTATATATTTTTTAAATAGTTTAAAATATTTATGATATTGTATACATATTTTAAATAATAACAATACTTTGTCCACCAAATGCGGGTATGAACTCGATTCAAAACTCCCTATATCATCTCGTGTAATGAGTAATGACTGTAATGGGTTAATTAAAAATTAATGAACATGCAAATTGGTAATTGCATGTATCAATGCTATACACGATGAGGCATATATATCTTCCCTAATATTAAGAATTGCAATGTAATATAAATACATTATACAATAAAATCTAATACAGTTATGATTGTAAAAATATTATTGTAAATTTTCAGTTAATTTGTTATAATACTCAGTCGTATATTATTTGTACAGTATATATTATTTTAATGATATAAATTAGATATAGTTTGTTGATAATTTTCTTTTTGTTTTTTTTATTGAAGACTATAATTATGAGTTTTATATGAATATTCTTTGCACCCAAAATTAGTTCTTCATCGTCTGTATATACTCAAAATGGTTGTGGGAAAAAAAAGAACATATTTTCACATATTTTAAATATAGTACGAATTACATTTTTTACACCTCTGGTCGTGATGAAAATAGCCACACAATTTAAAAAGAAACATATTATTGAAATTTAAATCTGTGTGTTATATTGATTAATTCTGAATCAAACCTTTATAATTCATCTTTATAATCCAAAGCACCAAACAAGTCAAAATTAAAACATTCTGAAGTTCCTGAATTGTACTTAATATTGATGATGATATTATAGTGAGTTCACATGAACTTCTTAGGTGGGCGGTTTGCCAGATGGCCCTACATGACCCAAGTATTACGGTCACCGTGTGTGGTTCGTCTCAGAGCTGCCAGATGGCGTCATGTCGAGTGTCAACTTGATTTATCGGCCACGTGACAAATTACCTTTGAAAAAACAAAAATAAAAGAGCGAAAATGTTTTGACAAACTTTTGACGTAAAAAAAATATGGGTACTTGAATGAAGAAATGATAGTGGGAGATGATAAGAATAATACACCATGATGTAAGTTGATATTGACAATTAAGGGGCATTCAAAAAGAAATTTATCATAGATTTTCGTACTGGGTTAAATCGAGTGTGTGCATATAAAGCGTTGTACTGAATCAAACTAAAAAATGGCTGAACATGTTACTGATAATATAATATGTGCTCAAACAATGTATATCTTTTAATATTGCTTATAGCACCAATTTCATCCACACTTTTAATTATACTCCCTCATGTTTAGCTTATAAACCCCAGCTGCTTATTATTTCTTTTATCTGCAATGTATAATTTTAAAACAAAGTATATATTAGTTTTACCATCACACTCTAATTTTATTTTAAATATGTAATAATTAAACATATAAATTATTAAAAATATTATGATTTAGTTTTACAAATATTGTAATTTTTAAATAAAATTTATATATATTTTTTTTTTTTTTTGCATTAAAATTAATAACATTATTATATTTTTATTATTTTTTTCTTAAATTAATTTTCTGAGTCACTGACCTTAAATGAAAAAATCAAATCAAATCCTGTGGCCGGTTCTTCCCAAGTGGAAAATTATTAAGTTATTTAATGTTAATGACACATGACACAAAAATTAATGCAATTAGGGCAATTTACCTAAAAAAAAGTGATTACCGCAAAACGAGCTCGAGTGTACGTATTTTATTGGGTTTTTTTTTTATATTTTTTGGATCCCCTCCCACAACCTTTCAAATTGTAATGCGAAATGCAATTACATCAGTCATGCAACGTATTTTTGCTCTGCTTGAGTATTACTTATTTGCATGACAATTGCGTCATTATTATGGACTGTGAATGATTGTTATTGACGTTAACATTTTTGGTTATATTGTGTAACTATAATTATATAATATTCTTATAAATTATGTACGTAAATAATATATTTATACAGGTATGAAACGTAAAAATATATTACATAATTTACGCACATAAAGTTATCAGAATATTTTGTAATATTGCGTAGTTAATATATTTTTACGTTACCTGTATAAATATATTATTTAAGTCTATTATCAAACACAATTATTATATAATCTTATTGCATTAGTTCACGACACAATAAATTTTGTTTTTTATGTATATTTTTTGGGTGAAATAAATAATTAAATTAATAAAAGTATGAAGAAATCTTTCACATACGTCCTCTGTTATCAGTGCATGCATACATATAGTATTATTATATTATTGGTCAATTTCATCAAAAATGAGATACACCACTTGCACTGTAACTACAAAAAAAATAAAAGTTACCAAAAAAAAAAAATAAAAGCTATCTTTCTTTATCTGTCAAAAAACATATATTTTAGAACTTACTAAAAATGAATGGGACAGCTAGCGCTTGTACACTAAATTTATTTAAATGTGATTTGAATGGCATTGCATATAGAGGACACATACAACGCCCTGCTGTGTTCACAAACAGAGCCGGTCTCAGTGCACCATGAAGACACTTGAGTCAATCACGCATACAGTTCGTCGTTTGTTTTTGAGAGTATGGGTGGGCTGATAAAAAGTTGGGTAATTAATTATAAACAAGAGCTTCCAGTTTATGTTCTTTGCTAATCTTTACACGATCAACTTACACACTTTTTTATATCTTCAATGTACTGAATATTATCCCAGCATGATACGTTGATGAAAGCTTTAAATACTAGTCGGTTATATAATGTAAGCTTTTTGCATTTAGCGTAATTATGTATTAAATTATATTATGTATTCATTGATTTAAAGCACAAATTGCAATGAATTTGTAGTTTTTACCATGTACCAAATTATTTCTTCCTTAGTATTTTTTTATATTAAAATCACATCAAGATTTATAATTAAATTTAACATTGCAAAAAATAAAATATAACTATTTTATTTATATTTTCATCTTATATAATCATGATTTTTTTTTTTTTTTACACGACATCATTGAAACAAGGTTAGAAACTATTTTCAATTCAACAAGAACAACATAATTAATTGATATACACAAGACGAATAGATAGTTATAAAGACATTTTATTCTTTGAAATTGAAATAATCTTTATTTAGCTTTCGCTATTCAGTACAAATATAGTTTATATTATATTGTTTTAATTAAACAATATAAAACAGGTGGTTCATAAAATTTATGATAGTTCATAGAATTTTATGCCTATACAGTACAATATTTTTATGATACAAAAAACCATCTTAATAATTATACATTTTATAGTTACCAATTATAGCTATAAAAAAATAAAATATATTATTGACTTATTACATATAATTATAATCTTATACATTTATATGTATTCTCAAGTCCTATTACTTAATTGTGATTATGTCTCTTTATCCATAATTCAACCATTTCAAGCACACAGCACTCACAGAAGCTCTTTCTCAGTACCATATCCTCAGCGACAGAACGTGATACAGTGACGTCACAAGTGAGGATAGAGTTACGTCGCTCGCTAATGACATTTGCAGATCAAGACGCGACAACTCGGCTCCAGTAGCAACATGATGACATATCAATGGTCAGAAAAAAAGCGTCGGACATTCGCTTTGGTCAGAGGAACATTGTTCGTATTTGTTACTGGTGATATAATTATTATATTAAGTTATTATTTTTTAATGTAACACATGGTTACATAAGTTACAACATATAAAATATGTAGTATTGCAGATCTTAGTTTGCGTGTAGATTCGACTGCGCACGGCGGCCATCTTGGGAATAATGCATAGGCAAAATAGGCTGGCGATATGTCTGCCTAGACAGGCGCCGTCTAGTCTGCAGGTAATCTAAGATCTGTTATACTGTAGTACGGTTACGGTGCATGCTCTGTAAAAGTTCAAAATTTCAGTAACTATATTACATATAACTAATATACTATATCAACTATATAATATAACTATATAATATAGTACCCTATATTACTATATTTTGTTATATATATGCATATATAACAAAATAGTATGTTTGTGACTTCAGAATAATCATATCCTAAATATGATGTAATTATATTATATAGTACCAAGTTGGTAGCAATTCAGAAATCGCGATTTTAAAATATTTTTTTTTAAAGGGATAACTAAATCTGTCTAATTTTTTTTTTTATTTGTGAAGGTAAAATTAATTTGAAATACCAACTGAAAGAAGTGGAAAAAAAAATAGGAATCCTTCATATTTGTAAAATTTGAAGTTCAATATTTTTGAACACAGCTTTTTGTAATAAATTATTACTACACAAAATTTCAAAACTGTGGCACGAACAGGAAGTAAGCAATTACTTCCGGCAGGAGTATAATATAAATTTGACTGTATCTCATCCCTCTGTTAAACCTCCTTGGTTGCATTTGAAAGTATGAATGGGAATGACCCGGAGTGCTCCCCATTCATCACTCGGGACAGTTGCACCCCGACAACTTTCTCTCTGCTGGTGGTCAAAGTCTCCTCAATGAACTGCAGTGACACTTTATTATGTGCTTGTATCTTACTTCCACTTTACACGTGATCACCGTGTGAGACTTGAAGGAACATACCTGGCATGGTCGTAAGTGGGAATTGTTTTTACTATAGCAGATTATCAATGGAAGTGATTTTATATCAATTGGAATATTATAATTTCAATTCAATCTTCGCTTATAACTGTTTTTGTTAAACCTTTTCAAAGTATTTTTGGTTTTTATTTATTTCTCTTGTCTAACTTTTCATTTAATTGTTACTTTTTGTCTTCCCTCTGCCAATTAAAATAATCAATAGAAATTAATTCGTTCGAATTGACAGTCTCTGCACCTAGCAGTAAGTAGTATTATATATAGATCGTTTTTTTCGATACGTGACACGAATGTCATCTTTATTTAAAATAACTTCTACAACAAATTTTAAATTGCTGGTCAAATTAAAAAAATATATATATTTAAAAATGCAATTTTATTTTAAAAATAATTTTTTATTTTTTATTTTTACTAATTCTATGTTTTAATTTTATTTACGTTATAAAATAAAGATAAAATAAATTCTAAAATTTCAAATCGTCATGAAAAGGTAAAAAAATAAATGTGCAAACGATTCAATTCAAGAGCTTTAAATATTTTTCAGTGACTAAAATTGACATCTCCAGGGAGGCTGGGACCTCGTTAATCACGCGAGACACCGTGAAGGGTCGCCCATATGGAAGCACTAGCTGCTGTGAGTTATGGCAGAGACACATTGAGGCGAGATGTTTGCGTAACGTACGGCTTAACCTTACAAACAAAGCATTAACTTGCCACTCCGTGAATTTACTTCAAGATTTATAATTTAGACCGTCAAATAAAATGGTTCTTTGCTGTCAAGCGTTTTAATAACAAATAATTTTACGTATAAATTCAAATATCTTATTTAATTTTTTGAAAATTTTAATTGGAGGGGTACTAACATATAATAAAGAATACCTACTAATTAAAAAAACAAAAACAAATGTGTTATATACCAAAAGCTACGATTCTTTAGTAATTTTTAATTCATTATTTATTTTAATTTTTGGAAATTAGTGGAGTGAAATTTTAATTTTAGGTAAGAAAGTTCATGCTAATTATTTGGATAAACGAAGGGGAAAAAATTCTTCAAAAGTCATTTAAGTTAACGCTTATTGCGGAGAATATAATACGTTATTTTCTAATTAGTACCTCACTTTTAATTAAATTGGATTTGTTGTTCTCATAAGCCTATCTTTTTTTCTGAATGGAAATAACTGAGCACGATAGTATTTTTTACTGTTCAAGTAACAGCACCACAGCTTAACTTTAAAACATTGATTGACATTGATTTTTAGACAGAGCTGCGCCGGCTAGATTTATTTTTATTTTCTAACATACTGATTGGGAGTATTTTTCACAAATTTATATAAAAATTACAAATTAAAATGTGACAATTAAAATTATACAATTAACAATGTTTATAAACTTCTATAAAATTATTTTTTTTATAATAATTTGAATTATTATTATGTTTTAAAAAAGTAAATAAAAAAAAATTATTTTCATTTTAAAAAAATTAAATATTATTATAAATAATAATGACAAAATTTGTTGTATTGAATAGATAAAAAATAGATAATTGAAAATCAACGATTGGCCTCTCGATAGATAACGGAATCCATGCTTAAACTCCCTTTTTAATCAAATTATATGTTACAATTACTATTATTATTAACTGTGTGAAATTTTTTCACTTCTCCAAAATATATAGAATGTGATTTATGGCATTAAACATTTTTTTTTACAAAAAAAGCAGTGACCCTTCATAAGAATAAGAATTTATATTTGTCTTTGTTAACTGTTATCTTTGATTATCAATATGTGATTAAAGGAAAATTTACATGTAATTTTGTTTAAAATTAGTAGGACCTAACTGTAAATATTATATTTTAAGATTATAATAATAATGAAGATATTTTGTTTATATAAACAGGTAACTTTATTCATCAAGATCCTGAAGAACTCTATGTAGCATCGTGTATCGGCCGATAGGGTATTCCATAACCCTGGCTGGTACAATATTATGTAACTATTATCTGAAAAAAAAAGTTAATTGTAATTTTATTGTTGAAAAATAATATTATTTTAATTTAATAATTTTTATTATATTATTATTAAAAGAATGTTCCTTGAGGCTAGGCAACTTGTTCAGCTTCAAAATCATGAAGGTTGCATTGATTTTTATTAGGGGAAAATTTTTAATATATTTAAATGAAGGACGAAATGATGTGTTTTATATAATTATATTGAGTATATATTTTCTTCAATTGTGGCATATTATATTACAAGAAAAATAACTTATAAACAAATTGTACAATGATAATTAATGTATTTCCAATTAACTAACAATGGGAGGCATTCACAAAGCACTTTAACCCCAAGTTTTATCCCTGGTACTAAACATGGTGTTAAACTAGGAGCTTAACATGGTTAGCCCCTGGTTTAGCACCATGTTTAGTACCAGGGATAAAACTTGGGGCTATAAAGTTGGGGTTAAAATGCTTTGTGAATGCCTCCCATTATTTGCAAGAGAGTAATATCAGGCTAGTCTATTCCCCATGTTAAATATGTCGTCAAGATTGGTTGCCTGCTTTTAGGGGTTATTCAAACTTTTCTACCTACTCTGTAGATGGAGTTACCGTCAGATTCTGTCGCAGGTGGTAACCACATGCGACGGGGTAGTAGAGGTGCATCATCCCCAACTTGCGCTGAGGCCGGGGGGTACTGACCGTGCTATTCTCCGCTCCCGCTTGTTTGTTTAGTAAAGAAAAAGGAAGAAAAAAAACATTCATGCAAGCCATTAGCTGTCAAATCTAACCACAATTTATGATATCCCTTTTTTGACGAAATTAATTAATATATCTACGATATTTTTTTTATTAAAATCAGGCGCAGAATAAAAAAATAATGCCAGCCCTTTTTTAAAATTTTCAATACGATGCTCCGATCGCATATACATAGAGTTAATATTATCGCATAAAAAAAAAAGTGGAACGATCGAGTGATTCCACAATTGAAATGATGAAACAACTCCAAGTGAGTAAAAAGGGGGTCAAAATTGTTGAGTGCGTTGAAAATTTAATACGAAAATACGATAAAATTCATGAAGAAAAACTACCCTGAGCTTTATTCTCACGCCCACGTTTATACTTAACAAGAGAGCATATTTTATGATTACATAAATAATGTTGGCAAAATCATAATAAATATATTATATATTTTTTTTGAATAATTGTATTAATTATAAAATGTTACTTTTACTTTTTAAGCAAACTGTCCTTTGTCTCTATGTTGTATAATGTAGAGCCACAACAGAAATAAATAAATATAATATCTATCAGCGCGTGTATATTCAATTCACGGTGGCAGATGATAGCCTCTGATGGTAATTTTTAAACGAACAGTAAGCTACATCAAAATTTTTTTATTACATTTTATTTCATTTTATTAAAATTAAATAATGAATAGAATAAAATAATCATTTGTTATGAAAATGTTTCAAAATTCATAAATTAGAACTTTATATATTTATTTATAAGTCTTATATAAGTATAATTATTAGAGCGCGGAAAAAAGTCAAATTTTTTTCGAAAAATAGGCGCCTAAAAAGTCAACTTAATTTTGGAAAAAAGTCTACAAAAAAGTCACTCGTTTTAAAAAATAGTCCATAAAAATTTCACTTTTTTTTTTTTAGAAACTGCAGCAAAAAGGCGTTTCAAAAGTGCTATTTAAAAGTGTTTTTTTTTTTATATTTCTTTACACAGACTGAAGTCTTTGTTTCTTTACTTCTTTACTTTTTTTTTTTTTTTTTACAATATGAAAAAAAGAGTTGAAATGCACTAAAATATGTCAAAAAGTCACAAAAAGTAATCTTTTGCCAAAATAGTCTAAAAATCCAAAAATTGTCTAAATAGTCTCTTTTTTATATAGGCTCATTTTAATCCACTTCCGGAGATCGGTGGACATCCTAAATGACAACAAAATAGTCCTCATGTGCACAAATAGGCAAAATGACTTTTCCGCGCTCTAATAATTATTTACTTTACTATACTTATAGCAAATAAACTTTTTAATTTCTTTCTAAAATAGTATCATATCGTGTTTTTTTTATTATTATTATTTAGAATTTTAAAATATTTTAAATTTAAAATAAATATAATGAAGTATTTTTTTTTATTTTTATTAGCACGCTCATTTGAGATCTTTTGATACGTTGATCCGAAATCATGTATATGATATATATATATATATGTAAGCAGAAAAGTACTCAGTTCTCGAGTTCACAGTTCACATGCGTTTTATATATACGCATTTTTTTTATGTTCTGGCAGGGTAAAGAATCTTCGGTCAGTTTTCAGACTTTTCAGTCAGATCCCCCCGAGCGCTTGCCCCCTCCTCCTCTCATTCTTCAGTCCGTAGCGACAAACTACAGCGCCCCAACCTCGTTTGGTTAATTTTTAAACCTCTTCAACCCCTAAGTGTTAAATTTAATGACAGCCTGCGCCATCTGAAAAGGAGGTAGAACCCTAGATCAGTGACGACAAAAATCCCTATAGCTCTAGAGTTATAGGTATTCTTTATTATATGGTAATATGAAAAAAATTATCTCAATATTTGTACTTTTTTCTTTTATTTAACATAAAAAGGCGAAAATATTTTTATTGTTTAGCACTTTGAGCGAGGATGAAATGAAATGTATGTTTTTGTAGCAAAAAACAATAATTTCAGGTTTATACATGATAAAGATTACTTGAAGACGAATTTTTTTTAGCTATAAGAAAATGAATTGCAAAAAAAAAAGTATCCTGACAATTATAGAAATGGATTTACCCAACATGCAGGCTGCAGCACATAACATTAATTAAGTTAGTTCTAAATTTAACTTTTTCCCGTTGTTCCTGCTTGCCTATTTTTTACCTCCGCTGTATTAACGAGCATAGGGTTGCAAGGCCAAGAGAGGGAGGCTCGTTTAAAAAACTTACGAGCGAATGTTGGTGGTCCTGCTTTACTAACGATCCAATTTGTCCCTGCAATGAGAACCTTCATTTAGACTCATTATAAAACTGCTGCGTAACACATAAATTATTCAAATAATTGTTTTTATCTTTTTTATTGTAATTATTTATTAAGATTAATGATAATTATTGTCATTTTATTTAATGAAGAAGAGTAATTAATTGTACTTAAGAACTGGTTAGAACTAGGTAAAAAAAAACGTTGTTTTTTATTTTTGTTTCAATGTTTTTTTCACTTAAAAAAAATTAATTTTATAATAGTTTTAATTGATATGTAATTTTTTTCATTATTTTTTAATATACGTTTTTAAATAATAGAATATTTAAGATTTTAAACTAAAATTCGTTATTTTATAAATATATTTTACTGCCTACCATTGCATGAGAAAAGAATCCAATTCAGTGGTCAGATTGCCTCAGATTCAAGACTAGACAATTTCGTAATTATAAAATTTAACATAAAAATAATGCTCAATAATATTACATATGTACTGTTTGTCTAATAATAAATTAAACTGTGACATTTAACTTCAGTTAGAAACTTAATATTGCTCGTTATCGTTGGAGAGCAAATTTTAAAAATTTAGTAGTTAATATAAAATATAATTATTTTAAATGACTCAAATAAATTTAATGTTTTTTTTTGCATCATGCACTCCTCAACTTTGAGGAACAATCACAAATCAGACACTGGTATAATATTATAATGTTTGTAGTAATTATATCGAGGAATACATTTTTATTCAGTTAAACTTCATTCAGACAACTTTTCTATTTTAAAAAATAAAAGATACAAAAAGAGGAAAGAAGGGAAAAAAAACATCCAGATAGTTTTAGAGAGTGTCAGATCTGTATTAGCCTGAAGGGTGCAATGTTTGAAGAGTTTCACCGCCAAGAATGACTTATAAACAATAACAAAAAGCCATCTTACTACTACAGTAAAGAAATAGCTGCTACTCTGTGGCGAACGCTGCAGGCTTGTCATAAGCTACTGTAAATGTTTGCTCAAGACTTTCAAAGAGCTCAAAGAAGAACTGTTAGTTTACCCTGGTATGGAAAGAAAACTAAACTTTTACGTGCTTTATAGTTATATTTACATGTGAACATCCTATCAGAGTCAAGTATAGATGTCACGTGATTGATATTAGCCAATTGAAAGCTTCTTCGACATGTAACAATATTTTTAGTTAGTAAAAAAAAATATATAAACAATGTTTCATACAACTCTTAAAAATTTTCTTTGAACTTTAAAAAAAAACGTTTAATTTTAAAAATGTCGAAATAAATTATTTTTGAGGTTTTGCAAAGACTTTTTTTTATCATCTCTTTGTTTATATAATTTAGTGTTGCTTTTTAAGTTCATTATTGACTCCTACATTGTAAAAATATATGCATTGTTATTGTAAAATATACATTAAGTATAATACTTAAATTACCAAAAAAAGTTGATATTTTTTCTCCTTTTCGTTTAATAAAAAATATATATTATTTTAAAAATAAAGCTAGGATAGAGAGAGAGAGAGAGAGAGAGGGAGAGAGAGAGTATAATATACTTGTAATGCATGTTATATATATATATATTGTGTAATATAATGCATTATGAAGGATTAATGCAGGGGATGGTACTTCGGGGCAATCGACATAATTTAGTCATATATTATGTCCCAGTGTTATGTTGCACACATACATTACATTAGAAACGAAAAAATAAATAAATTTTTATATATTCATCATAAATATAAGTCGATTAAATTTTAATGCGGAGTTCTATTATGAGGTAAAATATTAATATTAAAAAATTTTCCTATTCTATGACACATTAAAAAAAAATCAGATGAACACATGAAAGATGGTCTAATATTCTATGAATTAACACTACAAAAGAAACCATGTGTACCAGCATGTGCCACAAGATTTATGTGACAGAAGCAAGATGCCTTGGTCATATAGATAATAGTACGTCACTTTTTTGTGTTGAGGCCATGATGCAACGAGTCATAGATAAATCATGTTTTAATTGCACTATAAGTATGATGTTATCAGAGAAACGCCATGATGATGTGTTTATTTCGTAAATTATTGTGTACTGTTCATATAGGGTTAGTGAACTTCCTGTTTCCAGTCATTACAACTTATATGAAATCAAAGAGTTCTTATTTTTTCATACATTTTTT
The DNA here is from genome assembly GCA_949825025.1 of Siphlonurus alternatus. Lineage (NCBI taxonomy): Eukaryota > Metazoa > Arthropoda > Insecta > Ephemeroptera > Siphlonuridae > Siphlonurus > Siphlonurus alternatus. The sequence continues at coordinate 21,731,555 of OX463785.1, read as the reverse complement.
ATTATTGCGTTATCATAATTACATTTTTTACATGCAGGCAGGGGAAGGTTGAAAAGACCTACAATTAAATGTTGTAAAGCATGGATGTAAAGGATTGGCAAAAAATCTGAAAAATTAGTAGTCATTGTGTCAAACAACATATTTCCATTACAAAAGAAATAACGAGGAAAAAAAACTTAAAAATTGCAACATTGAACCTGTGGGTCAATTAACGCCCCCCCCCCCTCCCTTCTCTCTCTATAACCCTTGGTAATGCGTAAAAAAAAATGACTAATTGAATTAAATATCTTTTTATCGTTAACTATTTTACAATCGAAAAGCTAAATTCTCCACATTGATTTCCACTTCTCACATGGTTATACTTGCCACACTATATACAATGCATTTAGCTGCTCCTGCAGGATGCTGGGCAGATGCAAGTGTGTACCTCGGGGCAGATGATCTCACGAGATGATGACGGACAAAAGCCTGCAGCTACATCAGCTGCTGCAGATCTAGCACGCTCCGTGGCGATGAGATGTGGCGAACCTCAAGTACTATATCATCATCACTGGAGCAAATTAACATTATCACCAAAAGTGGGAGGTTTCTGGATTTTCTAGATCAGTTTTGAACCTGCAGAGAGGGATTTCAACCTATTTCAAAGACCTTGAATTTTCATGTTTATAGTGCAGCCAAAATCCTTCCACTTCCGGCTACTTCCGGTGGTAATCTTACATTTGTTGAACTGTATGTGGCTATCAAGTGTAGTGATGGAGGTAGGGAGATGAAATGTCGAGTGCAGAATAATCACACAATTTTATTAACGTGTAACTAGGAGAGCTTACGTGAGCATTATGTGACGCGGTTATAAAATTGCTATTAAATGATAATTTATCTACAAAACGCATAAATCCTGTTTTTTTTATACATGAAATTACATCCTAAACATAAACAAAATCGACACATTATACATAATATTCAAACATTATATTAATTAAATTTATGAATTTTAATAAATTTATTGAGATGGAATACATTTTGTAGTTCATCCAAACTCCCTAATACCTTTACTAAACAAAGTGACTCAATTTCTATACCTTCTAATAATATAATTCTTCTTTCTTCTTTAAACATTTTCAACATCCTTGCTTCACAATCCAATACCCAAATATTTTTTTAAATCATGACCGATGATTGTTCAAAGTAAAATTTATTTTAGAAAAAATAACTATTTTTTTTTAAATTTAATTTTACGTTACAATATATTTTAATTTCATAATTTAAATTTTTTATAAAAAGTTAATATTATCAAAATAATAATATAAATTGTAATTTAAATTTTTATATTTGTGTATATTATATTTTAGGTATTAAATAATTTTAAATTTGTAATTGACGTCTGATGTGAGTGATATGACATTATTTTACAATTTTATCACGATGCTAAGAAATTTCGTATGGATGTCAAGCGTTAACGCAAAATGTCGGCGACTTTGCAAGAAGAGCTTCTAAGTTTAGCGTAGAGAAAATATTATTGTTGTTATAGTCAACAAAGCTGTCCAGACCGCATTGTTATTGTTACCCTTACAACAATAGTAAACAATGGATTAGAGAACATCCATCGTACGGCGAGGAAATGTCAGCTTGGATATTTAAACGTTGATTTCAATTATGGAAATTTATTTATAATGACGCAAAGATCATGGTACAAGTACGGAGGGGGGGGGGGGGGGGTGTTCTCTAATTATTTATACATCTAAATTGAACGTGACGCAGTGCATTGACCGGTTCTTGTTAGATCACCGAAGTCAAGCTATGTCGAGCGTGGTTAGTACTTGGATAGGTGACCGTTACAGGTAAAAAAATACGCTGCTCCCTCCCTGGGGTAAATTCGTCTCGCTTTCCACCCAGTGCAGTGATGCAATTGTGTGTTTCTCCAGGCTTTGGACATCACTTTGGTCCATTGAGAAAAAGTAGAGGTGTCCGTCCCCACTGAGATTTTCCACGGATCCCTCAGTCTCACCTCAGCGAATGCTGGGCGCATCCTTTCGCTCGACCTTTCAAAATTACCAACCTTATCCCTACCCATTACCCCACCATGAGCTCCAACCTCATAATATATAGGGTTATTCTTGTAAAAAATTCTTTTTTTACTGAGCATGAAATCAAAACATTTTTGTTCATTTTATCCTGATTTTGAGCGAGGAAGAAATTATAATTTTTTTTTTAGTTAAAAACTTGTAAAATAGAAAGCTGGGTTTTATTATCATAATTGATAAAAACATTAATATCATTTATCTAGTTGTCCTCACAAAATTCTTCAATGTCACCAAATCAGGTGTTAAAAACGTTCTGAACGTTTCGAATTGTACAAAAAGAATTTCATTAAATCCACGAAGATCTTCACACTTGGCACTCGCTTGTATATATTTTTATATCCGCGGGGCGGGGACTTGCGATGACATGCTTATGACCGAGCAGCTAACCTACCACGGCACTTGCCTCTGTTTACTTTATATTCGATTTACGAGCTAGTCTGCTTGAACGCTCCCCGCGGTATCGTATGGGAAAATGTCTGCTATATCAACTTTGGAAAATCATAAAAAAGCTTTTTTAGTTCTGTACTTTTTTTAAGTCGTAATTTTGAATTTATTAAGTAATAAAAATATTTTTAATTCTATAAAAACAATTAAAATGGTTTAAATTTCTCAATACAGTTAATATGGTAATTAATATTAAATTTGCAAGGCCGTGGCCGCCCTCGTTCCAGAACACGGACAAAAATTTTTAATAGGAAAGGTCGGTAAAAGCGCCATTTACCAGCACGTTTGTAATATTTTACCGACATTATTACAATGTACTCTGTAAAAACTGAAGACAAAGGATTGTAAAATAGTTTTTAAAGAGTGTTGGTAAAAGTTTAACATTTTTGCTTTGCAATGCCATTTTTACCAACCTAAATCTGCGATTTTAGCACGTTTCCTTTTTGCAACTTCAAACTTTGCAAATATAGCCCATTACGTTCTTAAAATTTACCAACTTGTTTAAAGAGTGTTGGTAAAAGTTTAACATTTTTGCTTTGCAGTGTCATTTTTACCAACCTAAATCTGCGATTTTAGCACGCTTCCTTTTTGCAACTTCAAACTTTGCAAATATAGCCCATTACGTTCTTAAAATTTACCAACTTGGTTGTTTTATTCAAAAATGTCCGTTACATTTGAGCAAACTTCCTCACATTTTTGACGCGTCCTTGGTGAGTGAGGTTGTGCTGAAAGTTGGGCTGCCGTGTTTAATACGTTTAATTTAAATAGTTCTTCACTACAGTTAAGTATCGTCAAGATTTTTCATCATTACTTCATCACCGTGAATATCATATTAAGGTAAGCATAAAATCATTGTGTCAGTAACTCATATGATTATTTGATTATATTTATCTCCTCGATTTATCTTTCTGTGTCTCTCTGTCAGTATTTATTTTCCTAAACACATGTATCCTCTAGTGACTAGAGGATAATATTATGAATTTAAGAAAATAAATCCTAGTGCGAAGTGTTTTCGATTACTATAAATACGGCGCTATGCAAATTATTAATCTTTTCTAAAAAATCATTCATGAATGCCCTGCACCATTTAACATAAATTTACCGAATGAATTCATACTAATTTGCCGTATATTAATTATAATTATAAATAAATACATGGTACACGTATTAAAAGAGGTATAAAACATTGGTTTATTAATTTCTCGCTTCAGTTGCTTTTAAATTAAGTAACATATTATACATTGTATTTCGAGTATTTTCTCATGAATATTGCGTGCACCTTGCTAGCTCTAATAACGAATATTTACAGCAATGACGCGCCTACCGAAGGTGTCTGGGTGCTGCAGTGGACGATCGACTCATTATCGTGATGCATCCGCGATGCATCTCTGCATTAGCACACCACGATTGGAAAAGTTATTCCTCGAACCCCTACTTCAACGAAAGGCAAGCCTCTTCACTTCAAAGGATTGGACTATCAACGGTCTGTGTACTGTAGCAAGTGACATTCATTCTCGGTGTTCGACTTGAAAGTTGAAAGTGATTCATAAAACTTAAGTGACTTTTATACAACTATTAACTGCTATTTTTTTATTGTCATTCAAATCTCTTGATACTTGCTTTTTTCTCTCATGAAAAAAAAAATATAAATATATTATTACCTAATTTGTATGCTGTCTTAAATAAATAAAATATATTACATAATATGAAACAAATTTGATGATACTTTTTTATTTATCAAAGATATATTCCATGATGACGTACTTAAGTTTATTTGAGTTAAATAGTGTAATAAAATATAATTAATTCTGGTATAGATCGAGAGTAATGTGTGAAATATTTTCACAAAGTAATTTTTATATATTAGTTTATAATTATATATGCATTGTAATTTTTTTTTTAATAATACTAATATTTTCTATTAATGTTACAGTGTATAATGTCATTTCATATTCATTATATTTCAATGTAAGCAAATTATTAACGTCAAATTTACAAGTATGAAAATAGTAATAGCTACAAATAAAGTTGGCAAATTATCACCCAAATAAAGAGTTAAGTTTAGAGGATACAAGACAGTAAAACTTAGGACATTAGGTCGGTAAAAAATACAAATAGCAAAATCAAGTCAGTAAAATTTTACACGTCTGAATGGAATAGTTTTACTATTCGAAATCTTTAATATTTTACCGACTTAATGTGTAATTTCGTGTTAACCCATTAAAACTGTAGTTTTTACCGACCCGTTTGTATGATTTGAATTACAATGTTGGATCAGGAGTTTTTACCGACTTACTTGGTTCATGGGTTTTAGCTCGAGCTAAGTCGGTAAAATTCTACCACATCTTTGTGAGAATTTATTTCCGTGAAGAGCCCGCGAAACGCTCAAGTTAGGGTTTCGGACGGTTCGGGGTTTCAAAGTAGTATGTAATTAGTAAATAGAAGGACCCAATAGGGTTTGATTAAAAACTAAAAAAAAAAAGAAAAAAAAATATTAAATTTATAACGCATAATACATGTCTAGGTATTGTTGAAAATTATATATATACTTTAAATATGAACTAAAGAGTACAATTTTTGTTAATTGGCATGTTCAGTAACTTACAGGTACTTCAGGAATGGTAATGACGTAATGACTTAAATTAATCTATAATTAAATCAGACAGAACTCCTCAAAACCCATGAAGATATTTTTTAGTTTCTTCATACATGGTGTCATAATTTTGTATATTAATAAAAAAATTATTTTTTTAAAATATATATGTTTTAACAGAATATTAGAAATAATAATTTTATAATAAGGTAAATAATTATAGTAATTAATATTTATTTGCTCTATAAATAACTAGATGTTTTTAAAATTTTAAATATACAAAAAGTATTGCGGTTAAGTTAATATATTTTTTTATTTTTTTTTTTAATTAAACCCTATTGGGTACTTCTATTTACTAATTACATACTACTTGAAACCCCGAACCTTCCGAAACCCTAACTTGAGCGTTTCGCGGGCTCTTCTGGAACGGGGGCGGCCACGGCCTTGCAAATCCATCCCGGCATTTGCCTGCGGCTGAGGGAAACGTGGAAACCTCAGCCAGGATGGACGCTACAGCTTTTGTCAATGAACCGGAAGTGCAATGGTCCAAAGCCAGGGGAACCACATAGTGGAAAAGCGCAACGTTTTACCCCTGGGTGGGAAACGTGGTTTTTGTTGAAAATGGTCACCCATCCAACTACTAACCACGCGCGGCGTTGCTTGACTTCGGTGATCTGACGAGACCCGGTCAAGCGCACTGCGCCACACCTCCAGTTAATATATACGATTGCCTATATAACTGTCATTTCTTCTGTTACAAAAGAATGAAATAAAATATATAATTAATTTATAAATGAATGATAATTGTATGACTGTCGTGTGTATATGCCTGCGTTTCTGCATAAAATTTTTGTTCCATATATAGGACCTCGCGTTATGAGATTTTCTTTGCTACAATTTTAAAATCTGTGCTGGACGCCATAGTCGCTATTAAAATTTGACACACAAGCATTAGGAAAGAGGCATTTCACGAATATTACATTAATAATAACGTATTTACCATACCGATATTGACAGTGATTTAAAAAAAATCTGAAAATAAATTGATCATATATCGTCACCTCAGAATGCAAATCAAGTAACCACACAATAATTGATGGAATTTTGATCCTTATGATTTAGTGAGATAGCGTTTAGAGTTGAATCAAAATTTGTTGTAGTTACTTGATTTGCATTATGAGGCGAAAGACCTTGTATCTAGTATATAGTTCAGTGCCTTGTATGTAAAAATTCATGCAATTTGTCTATTACAAATCTCATTACAATTTAGGATTGAGATATCTAAAATAAATTTCCCCAAGTATTGTCCCATATCCCTTGAAGACAGTAGCAGCTCTGTTTTTGCCGAAGGTGTGACAGGCGATCTCAGATATGATGGATATCCCCAGCATGGCGATGTCATTAGGCGCCGTGCCCGAACTAAGTTTGTCTCACCATCAACATACCTCGTTAGCGGCTCGAACCTACAAATTGCATCGCGTTACCACCAGTAACTAACTGCCTATTGTTTATATCGTGTGGAGTTATTGTCTAAATGATCGAGATTTTAATGTGTAGTTTTGATAGTATATGTTGTGGCAACCAAAGCTGATAATACCCACACAAAAAAAGTGACCAACACTAATTATAATTTTTACATTTTGACCAAAAACCCGAAATGAACAAAAATATTTCGTCTTTTGGTGTTTTAAATTTGATCAAGACTAATTCTAGTCAAATCATAAAAACCAAAATCAGTTGAGAGTGCTCGTTGGCTTTTATTCAAACAATATTCAATTATTAATTTATATTACATGTAACCAATCATCGCTTTGCGAGACAGAGTTTCGATTTTCTTTTTAAAACATTTATTTCACCGTTCGAAAAATAAATTATTTATAAAGAATAAATTTTTACGCTGTATTAATTTTAAATTAAAAAATATATATGTAATCTAATGTAAAATGCAACAATATATTATAATATTATTTAAAAAAAGAACTAAAAAATTAAATTTTGTTTCAATTTTTTTTTTAACTTTAAAAATCTTTGAAAACTTTTGCAATTCTCTCAGCTTATTATTGTTACAACACATTTGTTAGTCGTTCGGCGGATATTCGCAATATGTCGGCTTTTGCTTGAAGTGTTTACCCGCGATGCTGACGTCATGCTGTACGCGGAGTCCATAATGTTTGTATGCACTAGTCGTCCTAACTACACGAGCCAGCTGGGCCGCTATAGAACGGCCGCGATGAAACTTTTAGCAACTTTACATCGGCTACTCACCGTATCAACTACATTATCGTACATATTATGTTTATAAGATTTTTTTACTATTACACAGTATGTTGTTTGTTATGTAAAATTGAAAAAAAAAATGCAATATTTTCTTGAGGATTAATACAGAAAAGCAAATAAATTTTTGTACGTCTTATTTTACACACAATACTATACATTTTCAAAGGCGTGTGCGCATTGCCAATAAATGGTATTATTGTGTTTTTTTTTTTTTTTATAATTTATGAAATATTATAAATTTGCATATTTTTTAAAACAATATTTTATTTTTGTTATTTTCTGTTTTATAATTTCATTTTTTATCAAATTTAAGTTAATAATCAAACTATTTTTTATGACCTTTAAATGTTGCACAATAAATATTTATTTTAAAAAACAAGAAATGAATTTATTAAGTCATCGTATAAACAGCAACGGTAACGAAAATGAGTATCTTCTGTGGTTGCGGCATGGCTCCAGCCTGTTTTGGAATAGAGAATTGTCTTCAATTATTTTTATTGCAGAAATGGATAGAGGGTGAAGCAAAGTTATGCTACCCTGATTTTTTCACATTTTTTACAGCCCGTGAACTATTTTTAAAAAATTATTGAAAGTCCTTTTCGTGACGTCACGAGACGCCGCTCCTTAAGAAAAAGATAGGACTTACCGCCACGTGACGTCACAAAAAGGACTTTCAATAATTTTTTAAAAATACTTCCAGGTCTCAAAAAAATCGGAAAAAATCAGGGTAGCATAATTTTGCACCCTCTATCCATTTCTGCAATAAAAAAAATTGAGGACGATACTCCATTATTTTTAATTTAAAAATTAAAATACTTATATTATAACTCTTATGAGAATAATATTTTTAAATATTGGATTACCGATATACAGTATAGACTATTAAAATTAAATAGGACATGATTATACTGTAGCATATCTATTTATATAAATACCAATTATGACGTTAGAAATTTTAGTTTTTTTTTTTTTTTTTTTTTTTTTATTGGTCACTTATTTTACAATCAACCAAGGTTATACACAATAACCTTATTGGTTGAAGATATTTACATGAAAAATATGTTTCTTCAAGACCTAGAATAATTATAACACTAGAAGATTGAATCTTATTTATTATTTCAAACTAAAACAAAAATGAAATAAAAGTTGACTGATTGACAGATAATTGTTTTTAAATTCTTTCACAAGACACTTAAATACAATTTTTTTTTATTTTTTTTTTTATAACCCTACATTGTAAAAAATATTTCCTGATTAATTTATTTATGTTGAGATAAAAATATATTCACATGCAATGCTCGATAAACAACCTATTCGTCCTGCAATTTACCTACGACTGAGGGAGACGTGGAAACCTCAGTCACAGCCTTTTAATAACCTGTGGAAGTATTTTCAAAGTTCCTAAGCCAAAATTTTCAACTATTAAACCCTAGATGAGAAAAGCATATTATATTTTTTTTAATAATAATAACATAACATTATAATATATAACAAGTTATATAATTTTACATTGAGCAGCAGAAAAAAAACAATTATTCTTGAAAATTGTCACCTATCCGACTAGTAACGTGCACGTTCGGCGATGCTTGACTTTGGTGATAATACTATTTTACTGCTAGAGAGAGATCTGCTATATATCTTTTATGAAAAATCACTAAACACTTAAAACTCGTAAAACTTTCAAAAATCGTAAAACTAATTGCACAACGATAATAGCAGAAAATCATAAAAATCCTCTTTTTTTATTTAAAAAAAATGTATTTGGTCTGCGCATCATCATTGACAAATGATGAACGCAGCTGCTGTTGTTTTACGTGCACTGGCCCTGATAATTTATATTTTCACGGACCTGTGAGATATTCTGGGGGGCTGGGCCAGCGCCATGTCTCCGTTCGCACCTCATTCACTCCTTCCTGTTTTTCCCTCAACAGCGCGAGCTGCTTTTACATGTACACTCTTGTGCAAAGAATTTGTATTTGGAATTGTTCGTTTCTTATTGCTAATGATTTAATCTTTATAATGTATCTTAAAGTGTCTTGTATGTAGGCTGACGGGGTCACCGGCCTGTATGTACACTTCATTCAAATGAAAATGTCCAATCCGGCTGTACTTTAACATGGCCGCGTGAATGGAACATTTTTATTCGCGTGGAGTGTACATGCTGGCAGTAATAAGATCCAAATAAGATAATTCGTATGTTGGGGTGTTTATATGTGCTGGAAATTTGTATTGGAATAACTTGGATTTTTTTTTTTTTTTTTTTTTTTTTGCCTTAAGGTAGAGATTACACGCTCAATGTTAATAAAAATCCCATTCATGACAATTATGAAAAAAATTTAAAATGTTCTCCTCTACATCCCCTATCAGTAGGTAAAATATCAGGTATACAAAAACGAACTAGTTTTCGAGTTATTAATTTTTAAAGTTGACTAATTTAACATGGAAGTTCCATTTCTCCATTTTAAATTAGTGAATTTTAAAAATTAATAACTCGAAAAACTGGCTCGTTTTTGTATACCTGATATTTTAGCTACTGATATAGGAAATGTAAAGGAGAACATATTATTTTTATTTTTTTCATAATATTCATGAATGTGATTTTTATTAACATTGGGCGTGTTATCTCTACCTTAATGTGACTTAAAGTCGCTTCTTTTGAGTCTACCTGGCAACAATGAAAGGCAGTGTCAGCACGGCGATATTGGTGGTTATACTCTGTCTTTCATGCACGCCAAATGTCCTAGTATTATCGTCCATAACTGTACATCTTAAATGGGATAGCGCAAATTTTACCTTCTGTCTTATTTGTTGCATGAACCTGCTGCTCTAACAAAAAGATAGATTTTTAATTTTTATATTTAAAGTGAACGCAATATTATAATAATTAATAATAGTTTTTGCTATATATTTTATATATCAATCTTTTGCTGTTTTTCTATAAATATCCTGACATTATATCTAGTATTTTTTTAGCTCTTTAACAATTTTTTGTTACTATAGTTATAGTTAAATTGCAATGAAACAATTATAGATTTAAAGACATTTTTAATATTATTAATTTGTTTATTTAAGCATTATATACAAAATAGGTGCGGAATACAGTTCAATTTATTAATTGAGAATTAACTAAACAACATTTTTTATTTATTTTAATTTATATTTATTTTAATATACCGTACGGGTATTATGAAATAATTGAAATACAACAAAAAATACATACAATCATTAAATACATAAATGTATAACTTTGTACCACATTGACTGATAAAATAATAAAAGGAAGCCTTAATAGTAATTTTAACTTATAATACTTTCAGAATGTCATAATTTATGATATACAGTAAATACTGTAACGAGTAAACCCTTATTAGATTTTCAACGAATTTAACAGTTAACAGGCTATCTACATGATTTTATAAGACGTTTTTCAGTTTTATTTTGTTATTGTAATTTACTTTATCCACTGGTACTGCAGCGCTTATTTATTGTAAATACATTACGGTTTAAATAAAAATGCCGTCAATAACTTTGATATCAATATTTTTTCAGTGTAATAATTTAGCAAGCATTAATTTTTGTTAGTGACTTTAAAAAAATTTTAAGTGTCATAAAAAATATTTAAATTATTCATTGTGAACAGCAATGCATTTCAAATAAAAAACACATTTTAATATCCTCGTAAAATGAAACTATGGCGAGCAGAGAAAATTTTAAACTAGTATGGAACACCGCATAACGAAATACAACAAAAATCTGAGTAAATTGAAAGCGGTCATGCATCCTCATATGAACATACATCCTTTTTTCCGCTACCACCTTGAATACGATTTTAATTTGTATTGTATTATTTAATCTAAAACAAGATATTATAATATAATAATTTAATTTTATTCTAATGTATCGGGGCCGGTACAGTTAAAAAATTTAATGAGACTACATATATGCGCTGCTTGGCGATATTATAGCAATGTCTCACTTTTTTTTGACTATCTCAATATATGCGCTGCTTGGCGATATTATAGCAATGTCTCACTTTTTTTTTACTATCTCAATATACAATTTATTACACTATTAAAGAAGGAAAATAACTAAGATTTCCTACTAACCACGGTGAATCAGCCTACAAATCAATAACCTTAATAACGGATAGAAATATTTCTGGATCATTCCTTTATAAAGGTGCTTTTCCATGGAAAAATGTCGAACGGGGCTTGGCGAGGCGAGAAAAGCGCACTTGCTTCAATATCTTATGGCGGCCATGTTGGCGTGAAAAAAATCAGGATTTATTCACTGCGGGAAAACGAGTTTTTTTCTTTTTTCACGCCAATAAACCCGCCGTATGATAATGAAGACAGTGCTCATTTCTCGCCCCACCAAGCCCCGCTTGACATCGCTCCATGGAATAGCACCTCTAATCATGTCCAAATTAAATTAAATCAGTCAATTTGGACAAGTTCATTCAAGTGCTGCAACAATTATTGCAATGTAATAGTTGCGACAGTTCCACCAATACCATGCAGCATGGCGGCGATTGAAGTGCAAATAGCTGGCGGCTCGCGTCTTGTGATGACAGACATAATGTGCTTCGTCGTAGTCTAGTAGTGGGACGTGGTTGTATATTTAGTAACCTTCTTCGTTCAGCTTGCCCCTGCTAACTACATCGCATTACTGTGTCTGTGCTAGTATGTCTTCTATACCTAAATGATTTTCGATATAAGTATAACGAAGATAATAGCAAATATAATTTTATATAAATAATGCAATTAATTCAATATTTCCGTTTGATTTGAGTTTTATTCATCAGATTGCATTCAATGTAATAATTTTCATAAATCATTTAAAAGCCATGTACATGACTACCCTGTAGCTAAACACATGCATTGCTTAAACATGTTACTTGAAATTAAGTTATATAAATTAAAAAAGAATTTAAAAATAAATATTTTAATAATTATTAGTATTTAATATTAATTTTGTTTTTATCTTATTACAATACAATACTAAAACTGAAACTATTACTATTCAAAATTTTTGTATATGAAACTAAACATAATTCAAACAAACACATTTCTTTTAAAATATTTTATTATTAATCTTACATTTTATTTATTTTAATCTTTAGTTAATGCTGTATATCAATTTGGAATAAATTATATAATTATACTTAAACTATAAATATTAAATTATAAACAATATACACATATAAAACATAAAGAAATACAATATAATAAAAGGCAGTGAAGGCACATTGTCAAATATTTCGAAGTACTTTCAGGAAGACACAGTAAGTACATTTTGATTAATATAATAAATTATTGCTTATGATTCTGCTCATATATATTTACATATCAATTTTTATTTACAACATATAGAACTCCCCCATGAGACTGACAATTCTTTTTTTTTTTGTAAATTTCTCTTACTTTATATATGGTGCTTTAATTTATGCAGAGGGAGTTTGTGGGTATCTGTTTTGTTCATTAAGTAGATAAATGTTACGAAAGACACATTTCTTTCATGTATGTATAATTACATGCTGTAAAGAATAAAATGTTTTTTAGTACAATCATCCTTAAAGACGCTGCACGGCTGCACCAATGTAACAGATTTTTAGTATTGTTATTTTCCGTGACATTGTATTTATAGTATTGAAATTTTCAATAAATTCATTTTTTTTTTAAACAAAACAACAGGAACGTAATCATACTAATTAACAATTAATTTTTTTAGATGTAATGTAAATATAATAATATATGTACCATCCTCAAGCCAATTTATTTTACAACACTAAAATAACTAAATATAATTTATTTGAGTTACGAATTGATGAAAATTTTGAAAAATCCACTTATCCTTAAAAATTTCAGGCGTTAATAAGAGTGAATTATAACATTGAAATTTTGAAACAATTACATACTTTAATCAGATACATTACAATCAAAAAGGACACTTCTATTTAATTTTTACTGTCATAAAACATTGTCTTTTCATCCTAAAAACAACCACCACTTATCTTGGTGCATACTCAAACGCCGACGGTCTTGATGCTGCTCCGTACGACGCTCCAAAAGGGTGCGGATGGTGCAGATGGGGTGGTTGGGGGTACGGGGTTGCAGGTGACGAGGTACACGGTGAGGGTGGGTACCCTCCCCGACTATATGGACTGGCCCTGGCAGCCACCTTACTGGCTGCCATCGCGGCTGCGTAATTGTAAGCCGCGTTGTAGATGGGACCGTAACTACAGACGTCCCCGGAGTAGGGTTGACCCAAGGAGGGAGGTTCGGGGTGGGAGGAGGTCGGGGCAGAGGCCGCCACGGGGCTGGGGGGGAAGAGACGAGGAACGAGCCCACCACCGCTCTCGTTATCATCATCACCTGAAAAAATAGACGTGGTGTCATTAATGAATGATAATATGCGGTAGGGTGTAAAGTATAATTATAGTAAATTTTGTTAAATATATTCTGTTCATTGTTCATATTTTTAATTATAGTGAAATACCAAAATGTGTTGGAATACTTTTCTTGCATCAAGGATTGCAATGTACAGTCGTTTGCTTTTAAAGTATACGATGAACTCAGTACATTTTATGTTTTAATTAAAAATATCTTTAAAATATTTATAAAACAAATACTTTTTTATAATTATTTTTAAAATAATTAGTTTCATTATTTCAAAGTTTTAAGACTAAATAAAAATTTATTATATTTTTATAATTATTCTAGGTCTTGAATAAACATATTTTTCATGTAAATGTCTTCAACCAATAAGGTTATATATGGTGTATAACCTTGGTTGATTGTAAAATAAGTGACCAATAAAAAAAAAATAAATAAATTTATTTTAAATACTAAATTAATAATTTTTAAATGCTTTTATTAAATGTAAACGCTACAAACATAAACTGTATTAAAAAAAATATAAACGTGACAGTAAACGACTTAACTTTGTATTACACGGTACAATTGTGCATACTATTTTTTTCTTAAATTCATCTCCACTCAAAGATGGTAGTTTTTTGGGAGGAAAAATTATATTCAAAATATATCGTGTAATACAGGCTTTATGTTTTCTGATAAACTGAATTTTATCAATTTTTCTCCTCCCTATACTAGCAAGATAAACATGTCAAGCACATCAATTGAATTTATGCAACCACTTGGTAATTTTCTCATAACCAAACATTATAATTATATTACATTGTGATATATTAATTTTTATGCCACTCATGTAATGATCAAATTCTTATTAATGTTAATTTTAATTACAAAGACAACAATAATCAGTTCCTGTAAATATTTGTAAAAGTTTAATTGAAATTTATTCTGTAAATTAGAAACTGTACTATACCCTTCTCCTTACAATGTGTGATACTCGTATGGAACATCCTTAAATGAATAGTTAGTAGTAATGCTAATGGAGTATCGACCTCATTTTTTTATTGCAGAAATGGATAGAGGGTGCAAAGTTATGCTACCCTGATTTTTTTTCAGATTTTTTTTAGATCGGGGAAGTATTTTTAAAAAATTATTGAAAGATCTTTTTGTGACGTAACAAAAATGACTTTCAGTTATTTTTTAAAAATACTTCCCGGGCTGTAAAAAATCTGAAAAATATCAGGGTAGCATAACTTTGCACCCTCTATCCATTTATAAAAAAATTGAGGTTGATACTCCATTCTTCTAATTATAATGACAACACTAATTAGCTCATATTAATATTTGTAATATTTTAATATTCTGTAACCCCCACAAGATAAACATATGCAGAAGATCAATTTATTTTACGTAAACACTCAATGATTGACTGTCTACGTACACGGTCGTATTTTGTAGCGGGTCGCTCGGGCGAGCAGTGAGATATGTTTTACAGCAGGGAGGACAAGAGGAGTTATATCTTCGGTATGTGTCGCTCTATTCTCGTCCTAACTAATGGCCTTACTACACTGCAAGTCACGTGTGAGGCTGTGATGTCACTATGTCAGCTGTACTCATAAGAAGTTGAATCGAATGGCCGTGACGCGGGCACCAAAGTTTTGTTTACGGAAAGTTTGTTCCATACCTCTATTGGAATTGTTGGAATATCCATAAGATAATATATTGAAGTGATAGCGGAAAATATCATAACTCCATTGGTGCGATGGAAAAAAAATATCCTAACTCCATAGGTAAGCTGGGGAAAAAAATCGTAACTCCATTGGTATAAGCAAAATGGAGTTAATATATTTTTACATGCTCACCAATGAAGTTAGGATTTTTTTCCAGCTCGCACCAACAGCGATGGAGTTAAGATATTTTTTCCAGCTTACTAATGGAGTTAGGATATCTTTCCACTTTCCAGCTTTCCAATGAAGTTAGGATTTTTTCCGATCCCACGTCGATATGGCCTTACTATAATAAAAGCGCAAACCACGTGTATGGCTGTGACAAGATATCTAAGATGAATGATACCAAGATAAAGATGTGCTTATGTGCATTGTCTTCTGGGTAACGTCAGAGCAATGAGATAAGCATTGGTTATGGATATAATTGAATTGCTAAGCGCATGAGAGTTTTTTTTTATTCAACTTTCGATCTTGGCTTATACATATGAAATTTGGTCTAGTAAGTAAAATTACATGCTAATTGGTTATTTCAAACTTAGTATTCCATAACAATACTTCACTTATGGCTTCAAGTCTTATTTGCACCTCGTTGTAGTACTATATATAATTCATAACTTGAAAAGTTTAAATGCGAATTTTCAAATCTCTATATAGTCATGCATGCTAATGACCTCTTGACACTCTTGCTTTGAGCTTAAATTTTTCATAATAAGCATGTTTCAGGTGGACAAGATTCCCTATTCATATCTTGCGCAGTTATAAAATCAAGTTTCGATTGAAAAATATAAAATTTGTAGCAATCGTATCCGTGTAGAGAATTCAATCGAGTTTGAATTTAAACCACAAAAATTAATTCAAATTAAACGCATCAGAATTATTTTTGATTTAAAAAATGAAATATTAATAAAATGCCTTGGTAGCGCCGTAAAGATAGGCAGCCAGCATTGACTTGACGGTGACTGTTGGTTGCCTAAATTTACGGCGAAACAGCAAAATAAATTTCGATCAAGCTGCTATATTATTTTACTCTCCAAGTAAATTGAAATGAGGAATAGTAAAGCCAAATTTGTGGATTAAAATTACACATCAGAACATGCTCATATATGTACAGTATATATAATTATTACAAGAAGCACGAGTGGGTCATTGATGCATGATTTATTTCATGTTCAGATTTGATTTTGAACTAAGTTCTTTGAATTGAAAAAATATTTAACTCCTTGAAATTCGATGATATTTTGACTCTTTAAAGAGACTAATATTTAGCACTGTGGGAAATAATTTAAAAAAATATGAATCCCCTGGCTTTGGACCATTGCACTTCCGGTACATTGAAAAAAGCTGTAGCGTCCATCCTGGCTGAGGTTTCTAAGTTTCCTTCAGCCGCAGGCAAATGTCGGGATGGATGCAAGGCCGTGGCCGCCCCCGTTCCAGAAGAGCCCGTGAAACGCTCAAGTTAGGGTTTCGGAAGGTTCGAGGTTTCAAAGTAGTATGTAATTAGTAATTAGAAGTACCCAATAGGGTTTGATTAAAAAAAAATAAAAAATATTCATTTTTATGCTACAGAATTTTTTGAATGTTGTCTGGAGGAATGTAACTAATATCGTGTTCTTAATTTACTCGATAGAATTATTTGTCTTTGTGTTAGGTTACTTGTTAAGAGTATTTACAAATTATTTCATTTACATAATAATTATACGATTTTATTCTTTGGAGCCAAATGAACCTATGACTACATTTTAATAATGTGCTAATTAAAAAACATTTTTGTTCTTTATATAATAAAATAAATAAATGTATAAATAATTGTTTTCGATTAAAAAAAAAATAATTTTTTTAATCTGTTATTTAAATTATATAAACAAAATTTAAATATTTTAACTTTCAATATTAATTTTAAATAAAAATTTAAAATAAAACTAAAATTGATAATAATTTTCATTGTTGCATTTTCCCTAACTGTTACAGTAATTCAGCTAAAGCGTCGTGACTTATTCGAAAATTACCTGGAAATTACATGCATTTGAATCTTCTTATAGGGAATTAAAGCTATATAATTTACACTACATGTTTATATTTGCACCATCCTGGAGACAGGCAATCTAAAGTGAACATAATGTTTTTATTATAATTATGGTATAATGAGCAAAGCACTCTCAAATAATATGATTTCTTTTGATGGTGTTTAGTGTGTTGTAAGCACATACGTTACGTCTTTGGTTGTAATTAAGTACTGCCTGGTCAATTTAGTGACAATAGACTTCCCGGCTCTTTTCTTAAACATGATTTATTTTAGTTAATGTTTAGGATTTTAAAGGTCCACTCCAAACCAATAACCAAGCAATCCAAACTAGCATTTGTCCTGGTTCCCCAAGTAACAACTGGACAATTTGTCCAGTTGTTACTTGGGGAACCATGGAAACCCGGTCAATTAAGATGGTTAAGATGACATCAACCATTTCCCAGATGTACTCAAAGACAGTTTACTGGGACGATGGAGGACATCATATTGAGAATATTCGATAATCAATTTTCGTCATCCTTCGGGAAAATGAGCCGCGCGCTCTAACAGCTGGCGGCCGGTCTGTATGGGAACGTCAAAGATCTGACAGCGCTGACGGCTAAAACGGCACCTTTGAAGTTAGGCTAGCTAATCAAAAGCTCTTATCAAATTCAGCGTCGAGGCGTATCAGGGATTTAACATAGCGTAGCGTTAGTGTCAAAAGCAGACGGTTTAAAATTAAGGCCATCATCATCCAGTACCTGTAAAGATAAGGATATTCTCTAGCAAACGTTTGGAAACGCCCATGCATACTGACGTCATGAATCTGTGACGTCACAGGTTAGAACAGTAACTGTCACTATATCCCCACAACCTACAGGCCAAACCCGAGTGTTAGACAAGCTGTCTGTGAGATGACGTCACGAATCTGTGACGTCACAGGTTAGAACAGTAACTGTCACTATATCCCCACAACCTACAGGCCAAACTCGAGTGTCAGACAAGCTGTCTGTGAGATGACGTCATAAATCTGTGACGTCACAAATAAGAACAGTGAATGTGATCACTATATCCCCACAACCTACAGGCCAAACCCGAGTGTTATGGCCGTAAGTTGCAGCCAACTATCCGAGAATAATCTGAGGATTATCCGTGGATTATTTACTAATTAACATTAAAATTCTCGGATAATTGTCGGATTTTTCCAAGATAGGTTGGCTGCAACTTACGGCCATTAGACAAGCTTTCTGTGAGATGACGTCACGAATCTGTGACGTCACAGGTTAGAACAGTAACTGTCACTATATCCCCACAACTTACAGGCCAAACTTGAGTGTCAGACAAGCTGTCTGTGGGATGACGTCATAAATCTGTGACGTCACAGGCTAGAACAGTGAATGTCACTATATCCCCACAACCTACAGGCCAAACTTGAGTGTCAGACAAGCTGTCTGTGGGATGACGTCATAAATCTGTGACGTCACAGGTTAGAACAGTGAATGTCACTATATCCCCACAACCTACAGGCCAAACTTGAGTGTCAGACAAGCTGTCTGTGGGATGACGTCATAAATCTGTGACGTCACAGGTTAGAACAGTGAATGTCACTATATCCCCACAACCTACAGGCCAAACTTGAGTGTCAGACAAGCTGTCTGTGGGATGACGTCATAAATCTGTGACGTCACAGGTTAGAACAGTAACTGTCACTATATCCCCACAACCTACAGGCCAAACTTGAGTGTCAGACAAGCTGTCTGTGGGATGACGTCATAAATCTGTGACGTCACAGATAAGAACAGTGACTGTCACTATATCCCCACAACCTACAGGCCAAACTTGAGTGTCAGACAAGCTGTCTGTGAGACGGCCACGCACAATTACGCAGGCCAAACATGTCGTGCTAGAGCGACTTCCCCATCTTTCTTAGTGACACGACAGCCCAAGTCAAATCTCAGAGACTTATTCTTCTTCCCTCTGTGTTTTGTGGTGTCGTAGTTTTCACGAGTAATGGAAAATTACTGCAGTAAGAGAATAGTGACAATAATCGGCTACAACATTTTTTGTGATGAAATTTTCGAAGTTGTATCTTGAATTAAAGAATAATA
The DNA here is from genome assembly GCA_949825025.1 of Siphlonurus alternatus. Lineage (NCBI taxonomy): Eukaryota > Metazoa > Arthropoda > Insecta > Ephemeroptera > Siphlonuridae > Siphlonurus > Siphlonurus alternatus. The sequence goes on along the minus strand of OX463785.1, from coordinate 21,711,949 downwards.
ATACATGTTTAATAATCAATAATTTCTTTTAGCTGTTAAGCTCTCACAAACAATACACAATAAAAGTTGATAAGGTTGAAAAGTATGTACTTGTTGACCTATAATGTCAATTTTATTGTCAAATAATTTGTATTGAGTCATATATTATGTAAAACTCCCTAATTTTTCCAAATTTTTTAAAGCACCGGCGTTACTATTTGAGAGGCGCCAAAAGACAGCATTAATTGCTTGATTTAAAGTGTAATCTACTGCACACTGTTGAATTTAATTTATATAATTATATTCATTTTAAATAAAATTAATTCAATGTAGTTATAAGGTGTGTATAATAAACACTAAATGTAAATAAATTTGTAATATAAAATTGTAAATATTAATTTTAATTTATAAATTAAATAATTTTAATAACAATATATTAAAAATTTAAATAACAAAAAATTTAAACTTTATTTACCTTTCCCTGCAGACTGTCCGTCTTTGTACCCTGATGGTCTGTGGTGTGACAAGGCAGGGTTGGAGGTACGAGGTACTCTTTGTTGTCCGCCCGCCGCCCCGCTCAACTGGAGGTGATTCAGTACGTCTGCACCGCTGTAACAAAACCAAGCACCCGATGGTGAGATGGTAGGTTCTGAAGGTTATAGTTTTTATTACTGCTGTATTTTTTTATTCGACGTGATCATTGCTGTCTTGCAGGTGCGGATACAGGGGGTAGGGGGGGACTGGGGAGTCGCGACCACCTTACCCCCCTCCCCCGAAATTTCAGATTTAAGATGGTCAATATTTAGGCATTTCCCCCAATTCATTTTTTTTTAACATTGGCCTTATGAAGAGGCCCTTCCCCCTCCACTCCCCCTCCCCCGCCGAAATTTGGTTCTGGATCCGCGTCTGCTGTCTAATACGATCTACGTTAGTTGAAAAAATCGTCTTCAAATCATTTTATGTGCGTTTAAACCTAACAATGTTATTACGTCTTTTTACCTGAAAATCACATCCTTACTCTTCTTCACTTAAAGTGAGGATAAAATCGAATAAATTTAACTAACGCAATAAGAGGAAAGAAGACTTAATCTCGTCCTTATTCTTTTTTTTTACAAGGAAATGGTGCAAAATAGGAGGAAATTAGAGAGGAGAAACGTTAAAAGTGAATTAAGGCTTAACCTGAGAAATTTGGACGAAAAATTCGCTACAACAGATTTTCTTCAAATTAATTTGGTGGACTTACAACAATCGTCAAATTAGCTCTGATTTTTTTCGGAATTTTTTAAACTGTTGGTTTAATTATAATTAATTTATTTAAATGAGAATTTTGTATCCTTCCAATGTTAAATTTGTTAATTAGCATTGCAAAAAAACTATAGAACAGATTCTTTTACTTTTTTTTTTTTTTTTACTAAAACCTAATTTTTTAAACTATTTTTCTGAATTGTTTTCATATATTTTGAACCGTGGCGATGATCGTTTCCTATATGTGATAAGAAATGTGGCAACGCTCTCAAGGACTGTTGTCACCACCCCCTCCTAAAAAATTATTCGCATTCCAATGCAAACAGTGTTGCCACTATAGCCACGCCTCTTGACCTTGACAGACAAATTCTCAGGTTATACCTTAAAAAAAAATTTAGCTCGAGTGTTGAAAATAAATTAATTTTATTATTGTTATTATTCAAAGTCAATGGTAAATCTGAGGAAGGGAAAATCGTCTCTGTCTCCCCAAATATATTGAAGGTGTTAATCCCTCAACCCGTCCCCCATTCTCCCTAATCCTAGAAATAACATGGGGAGATGGAGAACCCCCCTCTCCTGAAACTAAAGTCTGGATCCGAGCGTCTTATATTTTCTTTTAATTTTGTTTACAATTTGTTCTATTTTTAACCAGATTTTATTGAAATGATGTAACAAATGCAATGTAAATATTCAATGATATAAAAAATTTATTTATTGAAAAATAATTATATTTTATGCACAACATGAACTTCATTTAAAAAAAAAAATATTGTGTATATCATTCATTAAGCGTATGTATTATATTCTTTAAAAAAATTCATTAAGTTTTAATAAAATATCGTTTTTGTCTTCTACATTTGCAATAATTTTAATAAAAAGCCTAACACTCCATTATTATATCGCCACCTGCCTGCAAATTAATGCGTATAATTAACATGATTTTATTGCAATTAGAGAACTAATATAAATGTAACATAAAGTCGTTAATTTCCAAAAATGTTTGTTATCAACCAAAATACACTAAGGTAACGAATTACGTTGAAAATTACGTAAACCATCTGTTTAGATTTTACTTCAAACGAAGTCTCTTGAAACAGTACCTCCATTCATACAAAAAATGTTTATTAGAAAATCATTAATTTATTTTAAAAACACTTTATTAAACATTAAAATTTGTATGTAATAAATCATTACAACCCCCTCTTTAATATATATTTTTGTCAAAGTAAAATAAACTCATAATAAAAAAAAAATGATGTCATAATATTGTAAAAGAAGCTTCAGTTAAAAAGTCATTTATGAAAGAGGGACGTTTTGTGAAGTTAATTGTGTCTTACTAGTTTATGAACGAAACAAAAAAATAAGAAAAAGCACGTGGAGGTTTAGGCGTGAGGCCAGACGAACGTAAAGAGTTTCGGGTGACGCCGGCAGGCCATCCATCTCTTGTGACAGTCAAGATGAGCATCTTCTTCTCTCCCCCAACTTTTTGAGCTCCTAACTGAATATACATTAGTCTTACTGCCCAAATGTTCGTTGAATTATAGCTACTGTTGTTGACGCATAACTGACGATTTGTTTTAAAGTTAAACATAATATTTAAATATTAATTATTAAGGTAAAATGGTATTGTACTATCGGTAGTTATATGTGATTTTTACCTATTTAGTAAAATCGTCCTACATATCAGTTCATATTTTTACATGCATATTTGATCCTTTTTCATATAATTATAAATAATGTAATCGATTGATTCGCTATTTTATGTAAGAGACAATTTTATATAACAGAGGAGCAGTGCATCAAATTGCTATTTGTATTTGAAACATGACATACAATTTTGAGGAGAAATATTTTAATTATAATTTTAATCAATATTTAAGATTGCAATTAACAGTCAATTAAAATAAATAAACAGCTAAACAGATAATAATTGGCATTAAATTATTTTTATATTATTAAATAAATAAAATAATTTTAAATTTACTGCAATAATACACAATTTGATTTTATTTATAATTTTCTTTTCACATATGAAATAATTTTAGTAACAAAGTTTAAGCAATAAAGTAATTTGATGTCTCTTTGAATTTTGACTACTGCATTGATAAATATGAACTGATGATTTTTGTTTTCAGACAAATTCAGATGGATTATATAAATATTGAAATACTATTAATTATTAAGTAAACAGGAATTGTCTCAATTGTCCCAACAATATAGTTACAGGAAGTTTTACTAATATCGTCCTAGGTAGTTACATGTCATATTGATTCATATTCTTACTTTTATTTCTCAAATAGTGGTTATATATAATATATAGATAATACCACACAAGATATAGGCATGCAATTATAATACAGTAACAATTTAAACAGGTTACGCTAACAAAAACAATCAGTTACATGTTTTTAAAACATACCAAATTGAAGAAGAAATGTATTATTTATAATTTTAATTAACGATTAAAATCACAATTAAATGAATATCAAATTAAATAATAAGATAATAGGTGGTATTCAGTTATGTTATATCATTAAAATATATCAAATTTAATAATTTTAAATTGATTGTAATTAATTTGATTTTACTTTTAATTTCCTACATTGAATGATTTTATAATTAAAATTTTAGATAATATTGCTTACCAATATTTAAAATAGCCTTTTTGAATTATAGTTGCTATGTTGATGTATATAACTGAAGATTGATTTTCAGATTTAATATTTAAATATTTATTACTAGCTAAACTTTTCAATGTGGTTGTTCATGAAATTATTTTCCAATGGAATCTTGTTTTAAGATTTCGAACAGGTCTCTTGATTGAGAACAAGTTGGTTACATTTTTGATTGCATGGAATCTTATAACACTTCTTTAAATAATCCATTAGACTTCACATTTATTTTTCAGACATTTATTCTGTATCAAAATTCATAAATATGATAATGCTTTTCACCGTAGGATATTGTTAGGGGGGGGGGGAATGGAGTATCGATCTCATTTTTTTATTGCAGAAATGGATAGAGGGTGCAAAGTTATGCTACCCTGATTTTTTTATTTTTTTTCAGATTTTTTTGAGTCCGGGATCTATTTTTAAAAAATTATTTAAAGTTCTTTTTGTGACGTCACGAGACGCCGCTCTTTAAGAAAAAGATAGGAATTGCCGCCGCGTGACGTCACAAAAAGAACTTTCAATAATTTTTTAAAAATACTTCCCGGACTCTAAAAAATATGAAAAAAAATCAGGGTAGCATCACTTTTCACCCTCAATCCATTTCTGCAATAAAAAAAATTGAGGTCGATACTCCATTATTAAATTTGAATTTCCTTTACTTCGATCACTTGACAACTTAATTTCTCATTATATTACATATTTTAAAGTTTAATGTATGGGAGTTGGACCTTTTTTTTCAAATTGAAAATATCATTTTTTTTTTTATTTTATTTATTTTATTGTGTCCTCACTTTTTGAACCCTTGGACTGTTCACTCCATTTATCGATAATTTAATTGCGATAGTAACAGTTAGTATGTTATTAAATATACTATTCTGTCATTTGGATAGTATTTATATTTTTTTCGTAAATTTTGGAAAGGTTATGTAATTGATTTTATTCACATTTAATGCTGAGAGTTTGATTTGTTTATAATTTGTAAAATAATTTTAAATTATTTAAAAAATATATTTGTAAATAATTTTAAAATATTACAAAAAAATTGTTTTAAAATTAATAAAAGTTAATATAATATATTTTAAAATGAATAAAAAATGCTATTTTATATTACTTGAAACTTCAATAAACTACACAAGAAAAACCTTTGACAAATTTATTTTGTTTTTTTCAAAGCACGTTTAATATAATAGTCTCTGCTTGCCACTGCTGCTTGGTTAATTTTGCGAGATTGTCTTTGTCACACACGTGGTTGATGTTATTTGGACCACCCCAGTAGAAAGAGATGAAAGTAGGCAGTTTAATGGCCCTCATTGGCGAGTTAGAACCCTCATTAGAAGTCCTAATACACACACGGCAGCCAGAGTTTATGAGAGTAGCACTAGTGAAATATGTGAACTTTAATATGAAATAATTTAAACATCATTACTTTATATCCTTGTTAAATATTGATGTCTTCTATAATAAAGTATGTATTTTTAAATTTAAAATTTATATGAACAAAAAAAAATATATGTATAGAATTTATTTTAAGAACAGAATGTTGTAAAGTCTTTGAAAGAAGTTGCAAGAAAAAAGGGGCAAGATTTATTTAGCTTCTAAAATTTGTTAAAAAATATATAATAGAAATATCATAACTCTAATCATATAAAGCGCGAGTTTTTTTTTTTTTAATCAAACCCTATTGGGTCCTTCTATTTACTAATTACATACTACTTTGAAACCCCGAACCTTCCGAAACCCTAACTTGAGGGTTTCGCGGGCTCTTCTGGAACGGGGGCGGCCACGGCCTTGCAAATCCATCCCGGCATTTGCCTGCGGCTGAGAGAAACGTGGAAACCTCAGCCAGGATGGACGCTACAGCTTTTTGTCAATGAACCGGAAGTGCAATGGTCCAAAGCCAGGAGAACCACATAGTGGAAAAGCGCAACGTTTTACCCCTGGGTGGGAAACGTGGTTTTTGTTGAAAATGGTCACCCATCCAACTACTAACCACGCGCGGCATTGCTTGACTTCGAGCTTTCACCCACGATTCATGAAATTCCATGATGTATATTTATAATTTTTATAAATACCATGGGACAACTTAATATGCGTAAACGTATATTATTATAAACCCCTGCCTCATTTGCTAGAGCTGCATGCAGGCTAGTGGAGAGTTGTAAAAAAGTTTTTGTGGGAGGAGGGGGGGGGAAGAAGGGTGCAAATAAATTATTTATCACGGAAATAGATTTTCTTTTTTAATTTTTAATATCTCCGTAGACTGCGCGACTACACTAATGAAAAGAACGAAGTAAGAGTGACATACTGAAATAAATTTCTATTTTAATTTTGATGGCAATATTTTCTCAGAAATAGTGCAAAATATGAAGGAAAACGACGAGAAGAGACTAAAAGATGAAATTGTATCAATAATGGGGGACATTCACAAAGCACTTTAACCCCCAATTTAGCCCCGATTTTTAACCCTGGTGCTAAACATGGTGCTAAGCTATGAGGTTAACATGCATGGTTAGCCCCTGGTTTAGTACCATGTTTAGCACCAGGGTTAAAAATCGGGGCTAAAGTGGGGGTTAAAGTGCTTTGTGAATGTCCCCCAATATTTTTTTAAATCTAAAAATCGATAAATAAATTGAACACTTACCAATCATCAGGGTCACAGTCACGAAATCCTTTCGCAAACGGATTGCTGGCTATTTTCAACTGGGTTATCTGAAATCAAAATGAAACTGAAATTATTATTTATTAGTACTTAATTGAATCGATAATTAAAAATAAAGGGAAAATTTACACTCAATTTTTGAATATAAGTTTAAAATACAATGCGAGATTTGACTCTAGTGTTTCTATGGTTGGTAAGATATAAAAAGAGGAAAATTCTAAATAATATTATAACTCATTTTCTATAAAAAAAAATCTGAAATTTGAAAAAACAAGCAATACGGCAGAAGATGAAGTTATACAGAGTGCTTAAGAATATTGTTATTAATATTGCATGTTTTCGTTTCGTTATATTTATTTTCAGTTATATTTTGCATAACTTATGTTCATGAGACACCACATCATTTAATTCATATAAAATGCTTAAGATTTTAATTTGTTGAAAACTTCAACTTGAAATAAATTGATATTTTTGCATCGTATGCATAAGTAGAAAAAATTTAAGACAATTGAATTTCAATTCAATCATTAATGTTTAATGTTGGGTTTTTAACAATTTTAACTCATAAATTTAATTTTATAATTATTTATGCATTGCAACTGACAGTAATTGTAGAACTTTTGTAACAATAAATTTATTATAATTTTTTATTTATTTATTTTTAATTTTTTGTGTTTACTAACAATTAACTTTTTATTAAATATGTAATTGCTTGATTTTAATTTATTCAAGTTAAATAGATGATCTTGTTATCATGATTCTACTTTAGCCTTCATCAGCATTTTACTGCCTGCCTGTCATCTTTAAACTACGAAATTATTTATATTAGACAATTATCATCTCAATAATTAAAATTTTAATAAATATTTATGAATATTAAATACATCGTTACTCAATATTAAAATTATTTTAATATAATAATTAATAATTGTTATAAACTAAGAAAAATTTTTAAAAAAAAAACTTGAAGTTATAGGTAAACAAATGCAGAAATAAATCGATTTTAAAATATGTATCCAAATATTACGAATTATTGTGTGGATAATAAGTGAACTAAAATTATGAATTTATGAAATTATTTTCTTTTACCAAATTGTATTTATATTTAATTGAAAAAATTGTAAAATTTGTGATTTAGTATTGTAATAACAATATTTAATTCACATGATATTTATCACAGACGTATAATGTTTTCAACACTTATTTCCATATTTATGTCGATTTTCTCCTTTCATGACAAAACGATCCGAAACCACGAAATGAGTAAATACTTTGATATTTAAAATTACTAATAATTAGCAAGTTTTTATATTAATGACGTATTTGGTCACATAATAAAAAGCATAATGTGTCCAACATTGATGTTAGTTTAACTTGAGCAAAAGAAGTAAAAGTTGAAAGTTGCTTCAATAAAAATAAAGATAAGAAATTTACAAATATAACTGATATTATATATTTATTTTATTTATACTACTTAATTTTATTTTTTTTATACTTATTATTTATTTCATTTTAAAATCCACTTCCATATTTCATTCTTTGTGAATCCATTTAAGATTGCCAATGCTATTTTGTAAGTTCCGTAATACATAATCGTCTCGTCTCAATACTACATTTAAAATGTTTGTGCTAATTAAAAAAAATATATACAGTATATTATAGCATTGCATTCGCTACAATTACGCAACCGTTCTCCATCATTAGCCTTGAAATGACCCTGACAGGTACTTACCCTGTGGTTCTGGTACGCGGTGACTGCGGTGAACCTGGTCTCAGGGAACATGAAGGTACGAAAGTTCTCGGTGTTCTCGCCATGTTGTAACTCCCCACAGTTGTTATTGTTGGTTAGGAGAACGACGTGGAAGCGAGGTTGGTAGCGGTGCATCGAGTTCAGGATGATCTGTCGACACAGAACGGGACGTTATAGTATAGTCGTCTCGGCTTGAAATTATCTTAGGTTTGACGTCACGTGACCCTCCCATTAGAATTGTATTGGAGGACAAAGGAAAAGGTTTGTGACGTCAAACCAACGATAAGCCGAGACGACTATTGGAATACACGGTTGCTGCTGGGGTCGACCCTTAACATGGTACATAACATTTCCAAGCAACTGATGGAGATTTCTTTGGTTCCCGGAGTCTCTAAAAGTGATTGCTATAATAAAATTACAATGATCACCTAAGAGCTGTAATTTACTTTACTTTCCGCACAAATTTATAATTCCAAACTATTCTATTAGTTAATGGATTTACGACTTTTAGAGAGAGAGAGAGAGAGAGAGAGAGAGAGAGAGAGAGAGAGAGAGAGAGAGAGAGAGAGAGAGAGTGCAAAGTTAATTATGCTATTTTACAAAATTGAGAAACGTTATTTCAATTTTTTTTTTAATGGCTTTGATCACTATATAAGGACTCTGACCCCAAATAATTAAAAATTAAACATAATTCAAAAAATCTAAAATATATCAGAAGCCACATCAACAATTTTGAAAGCGTCATTATATAAGGGAAGTCGCACACTGCCTTCGTATCGCATTGTATTGGATCGTATGACTTCGGATGATAAAAATTTAGAAACGGTTCTAATTGAAAAACATACAATCTCATACGATGCAATACGAAACGAATTTTTGTGCGCGCGGACACTGGATCGCATAGGTTCTTATTTTTTTTTTATCATACGCTGCGAAATCATGCGATCCTGTGTGAGGTAGCCCTAACACTATAACATAACACTATAACAATGTAATTCTCAACACTCACATGTCCATTGTCATCCAGCTGATTGTTGGTCAGTTTGAGTTTGTCGAAGGACACGACTTGCTTCATCCACTGCGCACCCTTGGTCGGCGAGTCAGGGTGCAAGTGAAGTCGAGGGGGCGAGATCGGGTCAGCCTTACCGGCGACCACCCAACTAGAGCTGTGGAAGGCGTACCGGTAACGTTTGTCATCTACCGGTACGAAGTCCATCATCAACATGTAGTCTGCCCCGGGGTCCAGGCCAAACAGACGCACTTGGAACGTGGGGAACATTCGTCTGGAACAACACAGAACAGAAATTTAAGGGGAAAACGTAGTTTCTTTAAATTTCATCCCTAATATATTTATTTAATTTTTACAAATTTTTTTTTATTGCGTTTTGATGCAATTTAAGCCTATAATATAACTTCAATTCGTGCGATCAAATTATGTTATATGTCGGCATATTATATGTACGCGTACTTCTTATTTTTGAGGTTTTTATAAGAGGCTTCAAGAAAAAAAAATATATTGATATACGTATTAGTAATAGGGAGTTCTATTATCCATCATGAAGACAATGAAGCATTGTGTTTGTTAATTTCTTTTGCTATCAATTATTATATCTTGTTATTAAAATGTGTCCACCATTTCATAATGTTTTATCAACATTATTTTGGCAATGAGTTATATGAGTAATTAAAGTAATTAAATATTTGTAATTTTTATAAAAGTTTCAAGTAATTAAAAATTTTATACTTCACATTTCTTTACAAAAAATTATAATTTAATTCTTAAAAAATTAACGTAAATTGTTTTAAAACAATTATTTTTCTGAACAAATCTAAAATTAAATATAATTTTTAATTGTTATAATTATATTACATAATCGCAGATGTTTTTGCATAAATGTAAAAAAAAATATATATATTCAAAGTAAATGTTTGTTTTATTAATTTACGTATTATTTTACAAATAAATTTTCTAAATTTTCGTGATCTCTGAAAAAAAAAATAAAAAAATGTTAATTATAAAAAAATCTTATTACAGTAATAATGTCTTTTATAGGTGTTATAATATTAAAAAATAAAGCATCAAGTTCACCTCAGTCAAGAACGCAAATATAGAAATATGGATACATCTTACCTGCCAGCCTTGGTGACAATCATCTCGGTCCCTAGTTCATTGAACTCGTCCCACAAAGGCTTCATCTCGAGAGCTGCACTCGCACTGACGAGCTTCGAGTGCACGGGTTTGCTTCCCACGGCCTTCTCCGCCTCGTCAGGGGGTTCCTCGTCGCCACTGCCGCTCTTACTGCTGCCCTGGCGGCGGGGGGAGGAGGGGCTGTCACCCTCCGTGTACACCCCTGCAAGGTACTCGCCACAACCCCGACCCTTGCCGGCGGACTGTAAGCAAGCTGGAGAAAAGAAATTGAGAAAGAATGTTATGGTGTTAATATGAGGAGAGGTTGGAGACTAATTAAAGAAATATTAAATGGTAATTGAATCTTACCGGACTGTTTCCACTCGTCGATTTTGTTGTAGTACGTCGAGAAAAAACAAAATCGACGAGTGGAAACAGTCCGGTAAGATTCAATTACCATTTATTATAATGAACCCTCGTCAGAAAACCTTCTTTAATGTAAAGAAATATTGTATAAGATTGATTGATTAGTTGGTATTTTGGGGCAATTGACACATTTTGGTCATGTATGCCCCCAATATTGTATCAGATTAGTTGGTAATGGTACCGTGGCATGTATAATAACAGTATATATTATGTATATGGTACATTTTGAAACCGTATGAAATGCACTTTACATCTTCCTTATGTACTGGATCTGCATCAGAAAAGATTTGTTATACAATTATTTGGTTATAACAATAACATTATTGTTTTATTATTTTATTTTAAGTCCAATTTTCATTTTCTGTATTTCAATTTTCAAAATTTTAGTAAGATAAATAAATGAAAACAACTAAGCACATTGTAACTAATAAACTTTGCTTCAAAAATTTTGCTTTGCGATTTAAGTTTTTTATATACCTATATACGTATAATACAGTACACAATACAAATGATAAATGTTACTAACGCGTGAAATTATTTTGAAGATGTTTTACAAATGTTTTAATGATAAATGCTAATTATTTAAATAATAAGAAAAGTATAGCAACATATAAAAAATCCATTTGTTTGACAGATTTATTGAGCTTACTACATTACATTAAAATAATGCTAATGGCTACTTATGTACAAATATGACACTACTAATGAATATCAACAACAAGAAGGAACTCGATACAAACGACAAGACATTAGTGGTATGTTTGATTAATGTAGTTACGCGTTAATTAATCGTGGAGATAAGTTCTTCCCAGCCGCTACTGAGATTTACGAGTTGAGACGAAGGCATCTCGAGCTCATTAGGATGCGCTAATTAGCTCACCAGATAGGCTAATAGAGTCATCAAGCAAATGTGAGGGACCACCATGTACCCATGCAGTGTGTTTGGTTATTTACATCGGATTATAGCTTTTAAATTATAATAATTTCTAAGCTTAAAATTATTTTAATAATTAACATTTAAATTAATTATTTTAAATTTTATAATAATTTTATTTTTAAATTGTATTAAATTTTTTGTTAATGTCTACAAGCAAGCAAAGAAAAATATAATTTTAAATTAAAATACATATACTTTTCAAAAAGTTAAAATGTGATTTAATAAAAACATATTTTTAATCGAAGGTTCAAATTACTATTAGTAGAAATTGGGAACATGTATGGATTATCACTTCTTTCTCTGTGAAATATATATAAGTATATAAAAATTATTAAGTTGACAATAAATATGAATGTAAAATGAAAACATGAAGTATATCGAACAATGGTTTAAAATTAAGCCACAATTTCGTAAGCATTATAATTATAAAGTAGGTAATCTCGTTTTAGCCAGTTATTCTACCACTACGCCTTCGGCTCCCTCTCTATCAATGAGTCATAAAATAGATACGAACATTTTTTATAAGAAAATTTAAATTCAGTCACTTAATTGTGATGGCCAGTACCCTATATATACTAGGGTTCAGGTGAAGCAAAAAAATGATTAAAAAAAAAAATAAAAAAAATGAGGTCTGATAGTAAATTTAGAAAAAAAAAAAAAACAAGAAAGAAAAAAAAAACTCATGATAACAGTTGTGTATTGCACTATTAATAATTGTAATGGACAACATACATGAAAAAAATTTATTGCAGAAATGAATAGAGGGAACCAAATGATGCTAGTCTGAATTTTTTCAGATTTTTTTGAGATACGAAACTATTTTCAAAATAATTATTGAAAGTCCTGTGATTTCAGTTGGTGCCCCTGAATTCTCAATAAAAAGGATAGAGACTGGACGCCTATTGACGCCTCCAGGGGGCGTGGCCGCACTTTCAATAATTATTTAAAAATAGTTCTGGGTTTCAAAAAAATCTGAAAAAATTCAGAGTAGCATAATTTGGTACCCTCTATTCATTTCTGCAATAAATTTTTTTTCATGTATGTTGTCCATTCAGTTAAAATTTTTTAATTATGTAAATATGAATAGACAAACTTATATGCGAAATTTTCCTTGGAAAATCTTCATCCTCTACCAAAACAGTCGAAACTCTAAAGCTATATAATCTTATTATTTTACGTATTTTTACCTTAACACATTTTATTTTTTTTTAAATGAGGATGAAATTGACAATATTTCGAATATTTACTCTACGAGACGAGAAGCGAGAAGTTATGTATTTTTCCTTGTTTTTTCTCGGAACTTGTGTAAAAGAGGGAGAAAAAAGTCGATCTAGGAATAGTTTTATAAAAGTGAATAAATATAAATTAATATATTATAACATAATTTAAAAAAATTATACCATTATAAAATAATTTATAATAATTATAATTATTATGATTATAAAATATTTTTATGTCTAAATAAGAATGAACCTCCCTGAGACAGATGACCATAATTTAAAAATTATTTATTGTGTTCTCCTTAAGGTAGAGATAACGCCGAACAGCTGATCGACGTAATGCCCTTTGATTAACATGTAAACCTTAGCAAATTGACAAAAATTCTGAAATTTTTTTGAGAGGCAGATATTAGTGCCTAAAAGCCATAGAAAAAATTTCAAAACGATTTAACGAGCCGATTTTTTTTTAATTAATTTTTTTAATTTTCAGCATAGGGCTTTCCCATGGAGAGCCAAACTAAAAAATTAATTTAAAAAAATCGGCTCGTTAAATGTTTTTGAAACTTTTGCTATGGCTTTTAGGCACTAATATCTGCCTCTCAAAAAAATTTCAGAATTTTGGTCAAATTGCTAAGGTTTACATGTTAATCAAAGGGGATTACGTCGAGCAGCTGTTCGACGTTATCTCTACCTTAACAAAATTACTTATAATTACAAGTAATATTATCTTACCTTCCATTTCTTTCATGGGTGTTGAGTAAGGTGGTGCCGCGTGAGGAGGTGGTGGCCAGTCATTATTGTAACAACAGTCTCTCATCATTGCTTGGTGGTGCACCGGGTGCATGGCCGGGTGTAGCGGACCAGCATGGTGCGCGAGCGGAGCACCAAGATCGGCCTCGGAGCGACCGCGCACGTTCGCCGTAAATGCACTCTCCATCGTTCAACGAGACATTATCACACAAAATAAAAGTATCAGTTTTGTTACAAATTTTATCAACTTAATAAATGTAACACTGGATTTTAAATTTTTGATTCTCTTATTAATATAACACGTGACTAATGTGTTAAGTGTTTTATAAAAGATTTTGATTCAAGAGTTATATCATTCGTAAAAAGTTAACTCAAATTATATTTCATACTCGTACGAAATATGAATTTGGAATAGGCTTTGGTAATTGGCCGATTGGTCATTTAATATATTTATACACAAATATTTTCTTCAATTTCTCTGATGCTCTTAAAATAACAGTATATTTACTATATAACTGGATTATTTTTCACAAATAACCCGATAAAGCAAGAATAAAGCATTGTTCTTTTATAAAACTCAGTTGTTATATATTTAATATAAAATACTGGACTTTTAAAAGTCACAAATAATTGTGTTTTTTTTGCACTTTAATTAAATAATCTTCTGCAGTTTCTCTTGCTTTCCTTCTTATAGCACACGATAATTTCTTGTATTTAATCAATAAATTAGCACCTATATATTTTTCAACAAACTAATAAAAATCACTCAATAAATAAACTGTAATTTAAATTGCCAAAACATTTTTTTTTTTTTTAAACTATTGTAAAAATTTTACAGAAATAGTTTTTAAACAAAAAATAAAAAACTCTTCAAGACACTTTATCGAATCACACTTTACGTACAGTATATATACACAAAAAAAAAAAGTTTTCAAGTACATTCATGTCATCAAAAACAAAAAGTTTTCAATGAAGTGATGATGCAGGATTGAAAAACGTAAACTTTTGGTTGTAGATCGCCGCAGCTCAGGATGCAGGCGACGTTTCTGTCAACAGTGGCCCAGCTTCTGTGGCGAGGAAAGTTTCTCGCATCGCCTCTCCTCTTCGCACCCCAAGACTTTAAATCCCCCCCTCGACACAAAACCCCACTCCTTGACTTTTTAAAACACGCCTTCTTTCTTGAGATGAAGATCACTTTGGTTTAACATTTTAGTTCTTCTTCTTAGAGTTTTAATCTTGTGTGTGGTTTATGGTGAATTAATTTGTTATAAAGTGAATTTTTATTTGATAATCAAATTTTATTACTATGAGTTTTTTTTTTTTCTAAAGGATAATTATAATTACGTAACATATATTATATTGTAGGGAGTTTTCAATCTTTATCATTATTTTTTTTTTCTATTTAAATTTAAAAGATTATTCGTCGAACTGTGATGGTTTAACATTACTGTGTGTGTGAAATTTGGATATACGTTTCTTTTTCATAATTAAGCAATTCAATGATATAAATATTTATTTCATCGTTAACTTTTAGTAAGAATGCCATAATTAATAAAATTATTTTACTTTATACTCAATCAATTGCTATAATATTTTATTTATTTTTAGATATTATGTTAAATTTAATTGCCTCTGAATTTAATTCCTAATAAAATTGCATCTAATTTATCAATAATATTTAGTGTAGTAACAACTTAATTGACTAATTATACTTTTGGAAATTACTTTTGAACTGCAATAATTTCAAAATGTTTTAAAATTAAAATCATTGCTTTAAAAAAAAAAATTATTTTGTTTGAAAAATATTTTATACATTAAATTACGCATATTCATTAGTGATTTAATTTCAAATTCAATATTAAAATAAATAAAAGTCCCCAAGGGAAGGATAAAATGAAAATTTGAACAGAAAAATAATTAATAAGTGGATTAAATATGGGCATTGCAGAATTTTTCTAGGGTTCTGAATTTACATGATATGATAAAAAATAATATATATATTTTAGCTATTAAATAATTTCCATTTGTATTATAATTACTATTAATTACTCCATTATTGAAAATTGTATTTCTTAAGCATAAGTAATATTCCTATTTTAGATATATTTATTATATCGACTTATCTAGTATCAATATCTTCATATATAAAAGTGCAGCGTGGGGGTTGTTCAAATACCGCCAATTAATTAATTAATTTATTTATTAATCATATCACTACAGCATTTTATACCATTAATGTGATGTGTCAAACTTAAAAATAAAACAAGTGAAAACAAGTAAAACAAATTGTAAACTAGTACGCAGGAGTACAAACTGAAAAACCACAATACATAAAATATGTAAAACAAAATAATGAAACATAATATAACGTTTACATTATTATTGATAAGAAGGGAGAGAAGGATTGAATGAACTCATTTTTGTTTGACGTTACATCAACCACCGCAGGCAGTGTATTATATTGTACATACATTGACGGTATATATTCCGTAATTTCCGTAAAGTTACGTATGAAAATTATTCTGTTGTATTAGAGTTACGTTTCATTTTGTTCACGATTTAAATATTACACAATAATTTAATAATATATCGGTCATAATTTATTCACACAAAGACAGTCAATATTAAATATTAATCTTTCTTAAATTTTATACGCAAAATTATACATTGTCTTTTTATATATTTTTTTAAAAATATATAATCATCATTGTTTTTAATTTTTTAATAAATAAATTAAAGCCAAAACAAAAATTTATGTAAATAAGTTTTTTATAAATTAAAATAAAATTTCGAAGTAAGAAGTGTTTCTCAAAAAAAATAATAAATCAATCTTTACAGTGATGTACGTACGTGGTTTAAATTATATAAAAACATTATAATATAAAAGTACAAAATATGAGTGAAAAATAGTGAGTACTACTGAAATATTCTCTCAGTTAACTATTATAAAATTAAATCGTGGAAATGTAAAATCTGGTATTAAATGCAGCCATTACAAATTAATGTAACTCTCATGTATCAGATCATAAATGGCCTCGGTGGGCGCGGCTAGTTGGGATGCTGTGGTCCAGAAGGTGGAGCGATGGGTGCGCGCGAGTCTGAAGGGGGCGTGGTCATTTTGAGCCCCGCCCCCTTTCATCTCGCACCCTCGACTAAGCATGATGATGTACCCGACACGGCCAATTATAAGTGTTAATACAGATCCATTAGCCGTCTCATTTACTTGCCATGTTCTGACAAAATACTTGATGAATGAAATTAATGACGTCGAGTCTCTGTGTGTGTTTTCATTTATGTCAACAAATAATTTAAACAGTTTGTAATATTTTGTATGTTGATGATTTTTTTGTTATATTTATTATTATGGAATAAAGGAATGTTTAAAAACCTATAACGGAATCCTAGCAGTTAATAATTTCATTGCTTATTTATTAGAAGTAACGACGTATTTGTGAGTGGAATAAAAAATTGTGTTAAATTTTCTTTATTTCATTGGATATTTATTATTTATATAATGTATGATTGTATAATACTATCAACAATTAAAAAGTAATAAATTTATTTTAAATTAAATTATTTTGAAAATAGTCTTTGTACTCACCCTCTATTTACCACTTTTCTATTTTTAATTTGCTGTGAGATACAATATAGAAGATGTTTTTATTGTAAATTAATTTTTATTTAAAAATTTAATTTTGAAAATTAATTTAATTTCTTAAATAATTATTATTGTTCACCGATAAAATGACAAAGTCTTACAACGAATTCTTAAATTTTGTAATCAAGTGCAAAAGTAAAATTTATCAATATTTTTAAAGAGTTTAATTTTAGTTCTTAGTTTTCTTAAATAATCCTCGTTATTATGCAAAACAAGGTAATAAAAAAAAATTATCCGTATCATTAATAAGGGGGGGGGGAAGGATGCTCCAAAATAAATGGTTAAAAATTAGTAATCCTTAATTATAGCCGCCAAATAGTAATAGTAAGAAAAAAAAAACTTAAAAAAGTTTTGTATGCATATTATATAATATATATAGAGATTTAACCATAGTAGGTCATTTTAGTCGTTTGACTCTCCCACCCCTCACCCCACCCCTAGGTAATGCATGGGACAAAAAACACTTTGGTAATGCTATATACGGTTAAGGATTATTAACATCAACAAAATATTAAAATGCACCGACCACCCGTCAAAATTTTCATAATTCAGCCTGAAATGTATGCAACTTCTCCTGCACCAAAGAGAAGAGCACGAGCGTAAACAAGGGGCTTTATTTTAGCATGCATGCATAGAAAGGATATTATGAAAGGCTTTAACGGTACCATTGGTGGTTGATGGCTATTGTTAATTATTTTCCGATGATAAACATAAAATATAAATAATTTTACACATGAAAAAAAAGGACAAATTGACTAAACCTAATCAATTAATCAAGATTTTTTACTATATTTTTATTATAGTTATTAATTTTTTTTTTTTTTTTTTAATGTTGAATTGACATACTATACAAGTTTTGACTATTAGTCACCGTATAAGCCCGCATGGCATTCTTCCAGTTTATATCCTATGATGTATCTCAATAACTTCATCTATTTCCTTTATTATTTTTTTTTTTAATTAAAAGCGAAATGAGATAATGTTTTTTAATGTTTTTTATGTGCATGAAAAAAAAGACGATTCAGTGCATCGATGCAGTGCAACGTAGGTATTTCATTGCATTTTTATATTAAATTAAATATGTTAATTAATTTTGAATCGATTCTGAATCCTGACAAGTATTGCGAGTCTGAATGAGTTTTTATAAATTACACGTTATTGAGGTGAATATAATATAGAGAATAGATTCGTCTTTATTAATAGCGAGGTTAAGACATTAATGTCTTTTCTCCAACCTTAAACCATGAATTAGAAATACAACAATTTTATAATTATATAATTATTTATAATTATATTTAATAAATGATAGATCGACAACCATACTTTTATGGTGGAAAAAGGAGGTTGGGGTATTATGTGATTTTTATGATGGAGTAAATTTGTTATATATGAAAAACAAACATTCAAGTATATTATAGGGCGATGCCCTATCCCGCAATGTTAAAATTTGGAGTGGGAGGGGGGGGGGGCGAAGGGGGGGGAAACACCTTAAATGTATTTTGGGACCTTGGGGGGGGGGGGGTCGATCGCCTTGGATCCGCGCCTGATTGTGACTCAAAATATTTAATTAAAGTAGCCTTTTTTTTCTCCTGCTGCTTTTTTACCCTTTGCATGCTTGATGTTTAAATGCTGCCGCGATAACATTGCAACACTACTAGTCTACAAAATAACCACTAGATGTCACTAGCTTCAAGAAACGTACAATCTGGTGGGATTTTTAAATGAAATTTATGGTTATAATAATACATGGTCAAATTTAAAGCACAGGTCACATCACCTCCTTGACTTATATGGCCAGAAATTTGACAAAAAATTTCAGAGCTTCACGAAGTCTGAGTGTGGTTCCGTTCCTATAGTGCATAATCAATAGATGAGCACCAATCTCAGACCTCGTGAAGTTCTGCAATTTTGATCAAATTTCAAATTCTCTGCATGCCATAATACACTAGTTGCATAATGCATACTCTACTTTGCTAATATGATTCAGTATTTTTTGTAGTGCACCCATTACCATGGAAATTTCCATTTATAGTCTTGTTATTAAAAAACTATCATGGTTAATACCATGCATGTATTTTTTTTTTAATTTTTTAGGAAAAATTGCTATAATATATATTAATAAAAATAATGAAATACAATTTAAAAATAAATCTTTATTGGACTCAGTTCACATTTTATAATATTGCTGATATATTTGTAGTTAATCAAATAATTACTAACACACGTACAGTTTTTACAACACAAATAAAAATACATATTTAATTAAACCTAAAAAAAAATCATAACTCGAGAAAGTAAAAACCTTCCACATTTTATTGCTGCATTAATTATGGCAAAATTTCTAATAAGGTCATGTAATTTTTTCATTGAAAATTTTTAAGGGTAAGGTAACGCCACCAATGTTAAAAAAAATCCCTCTCACAAAAATTCTGAAAAAAATTTAAAATGTTCTCCTCTATACCCCCTATCAGTACCTAAAATATCAGGTATACAAATACGATCTAGTTTTTGAGTTATAAAATTTTAAAGTTGACTACTTTAACATGGAGAAATGAAACTCCCATGTTAAATTGGTCTACTTTAAAAATTCATAACTCAAAAACTAGATCGTATTTGTATACCTGATATTTTAGCTACTGATAGGGGGTGTAGAGGAGAACATTTTAAATTTTTTTCAGAATTTTTGTGAGAGGGATTTTTTTTAACATTGGTGGCGTTACCTTACCCTTAAATACGAGTAAACCAAGATATAAAATAATGCAGCAAAATCGGAAGCATATATTATGCATTTCCTTTTTCTAGTAGGATTAGACTTTAAATACAGTTCAAAATGCCTTGTTTTTTAATAAACTCTACCTTTTAATCTTAACTCTACTAAAATTTATATTAATTTAATCCAATTAAATTAATTAATGTATCCAGAAATTACTTAATTTTTTGTTACATTCGCTGCTCTATTAATTTTTGAAAAATAGAATTAGAAACAAATGCAGTCAAAAAAAAAAAGAACAACGGACAACCTGCATGAATTTTTTATTACAAATTTGACTCTGAGTTGTGTATTGTTAATTTTTTCCAGATTTGAATCCTGAAAACCATGCTACAAAACACTGTCTTGTCATAGTCATGCAAATATTTAACACACAAATATAGGGAAAAACACTGCATAACTATGACATCACAGCATCTTTGATATTGATTTTGCATGTTTGAATGTTTCAAAATATCTGAAAAAAATTGACATCTTCATAAATTTGCAATATATATTTTTTTAATGCTGGTTGTCCTTTTGCAATGTCAGACTGGATTGATAAATCAGACATTTTTTTAAACATAATATTAATTAAAATAAAATTTTAATTTATTATTTGCAGTCCATCGAAGTAAAATACACAACCAATATTTATTTTATATGACACAACCAATGGAAATTAATAAATTAAATTAAAACGTGAATTACAGAAATTTCTAGTATGATAACTTAAATTATATTGACAGTAAAATGGACAAGTAGCATCAATTTTTTTTATCAGCTCAATCGAAAGAGGAGGTCGAAAAATACACCTGTGAATTTTATGCGATTTTTATTCGTACTGCATCATGGCTAAAACAGAGATGTAAAGAGGACACTTGACCGAGAGGCGGCGCCCGTGACGCCTATGACGTCATTGAACTGTCCGGTCAAACAAACGATCGACTTTATAACGCTTGTAAACAACCACGTTGCTATGGAAACAAGCAACAATTAATTTATTGTTTACAAGTGTTATATAGACGATCGTTTGTTTGACCGGACAGTTCAATGACGTCATAGGCGTCACGGGCGCCGCCTCTCGGTCAAGTGTCCTCTTTACATCTCTGTTTTAGCCATGATGCAGTACGAATAAAAATCGCATAAAATTCACAGGTGTATTTTTCGACCTCCTCTTTCGATTGAGCTAATAAAAAAAATTGATGCTACTTACAAGTCCATTATTACACTAATGTTTACTGGAGAGGAGATCACTGAATCTAGTAGCCTACAAATTAAAGCTTATCAGCGTAATGCATGAAGTTTGAATCTGAAGGCCAAATTCTATGTGCTCCCTTCTGGAAACCACAGTTGATGTACAGTTACTTAAAATAAATAAAATTATAACTTATTAAGGAAACAATATCCTGCATGTTTAAGGAATCAATATCTTGCATGTCTTCAGGCACATCGTATAATAAATTTTCACCAATGACAGGAGAATAAACAAGTAATGGCAATCAGCCAGAAAAAATTTGATGATGGGGGGAAGCAAGAGGGAGGGGGAGGCATAATTAATGAATTAATGGTGGGTGAAAATGAATTAATAGTAAAGAGATGGGGGGGCAGGCAAAGATTTAGAGGGGGGCTGTTAGGCCTGAAACCCTTCAAGAAATTCTGGTTTTAATATGGATGGTTTATGAATTTCTCGTCATATTAAAAAAAACTTTTGTTTATTTTCTGAACTTGTGGGCAGATGGAGGAGTGGGTCTACTACACTCTGATTATTGTCTATGCCATTGTTTGAAACTTAAATTTTTAAAGTCATTAAAGTAAACCCTTGATAACACAAATCTCAGTAGTGGTCTTTCTTATGTTTCCTGAGCCAGTAAGCATATTTGAGTTTTGCCCAGATTCCCTGACACATCCGGACCAGTCTGACGTCTCTCGTCTCTTCCGGAGTTGCCATCGAGAGGGCAAACTCTCTCCTGATGATGTACTTGGCGGTGCGCAGGCGACCTTGCTGCAGAAGACTGAGGGCAAGGTAGAGGCGGCACCGAGACTGTGTGCCGGGGTCGCCGAGTCGAACTCCCAGCTTGAACTGAGCCACCGAGATGCGGCCAGCGATCAGCGCCTGTCAGAAAGAGATACAAAAATCATTTAGACTTTAGTCTTTTAAGAATGATATTGTCCCTGGAGATATTTAGAGTTATAAGATGTCTTCCTCCATGATTAAGATATTTTTTTAAGTACAATAATGTATAGTAGAAATTTGGGAATATTAATATTGTACAGTAATAACATTGCTGCATTGAAATTTTGAATTCATTAATTTTAGAGAAAATATTTAGATCTTGCAGTCTTTAGTCTTTCTGCTGTTGCTACAACAGTAAATTTAATACATATATGGAAACTTATTGCTACAACAGTAAATTTAATACATACACATCTTGAGAACTCCTCTCCGAGCGCTGAGAAGGCCCCTCCGAGGGTAGACAGCCACGACATGGTGTTCTCCAGCTCCTGTTTCTCCAAGGCAAGTTTCTCCACCCTCCAGCACCTGTAAGTGAACTCAGCATTAGAGAACATTTTTAAAATGCATTTTAACAAGGCCAGGTGACAGTCAATTGATCAGGCGCCGTCTAGTCTACCGGTAATCCTAGATCTGTTATATGCATACTTTATATACAGTGTATGCATAAATTATTGAATATTGTGTAAATAAATCAATTCTTATTCTTAGGTAATATATAATACAGCTAGGTAAACCGGCCTTAAGCGCTTTAGTTTTTATTTCTATAATAAAATAGCTTGGAAAAGTGTCCATGAAACAAAACGCTGACAGAAGCGGACATGATATCATATGATACTGGTACCGTCATTAGTATGCAATTTTACTGTATGTGTTATAGAACATTCTAGAACAAATCTCTCCACACTGTATTTTGCTAATTTTGCAATATACAGCCCAGACATACTAGAATAGCATAAATAGCTATTTACATTGTATTTTAGGCTTATCATTCTTACCAAGCATGATCAATATAAGGTTTATCAGGTAAAATTTCATAGATGTAAACTTCTTTAGTGGAACTTTTTTTCAGTCTTCGAACTGTTGAAAGCCATGCATTTCTATAATGATTAGAGTTTTTGAGTTCCCACATTAATTTAATAAGTAAATATGAATTTAATATTAAAAGTATTTTTTCATTCTTGTGATAAAAATGAGCCTGGCAAATTTGCCGGTCAGAAAAATGAGGTCCAAACTTCGTGCTAAACTTTGTTGATTCATTTAAACACTCTGACAAACCAGAATTTTCAACTAAATACAAATTTCTAATGCCTGAAATGTCCTTGATGATTAAACGTATCTCTGACATGATTAATTAACGTTTAATGATGTAAAAACTTAATTAAATCAACACAATTTAATATCAGAACATTACGAAATTACGATCATATGGCTAGCAGACAACATTTCTGACACACCTCCTCATAAACCAATCAAATTACTTTATTTCTATGACGTCATTATCGCAGATTTTTTTTGAAGTAATTAAACCATAAAAAAAGAGTTTTATAAGAGACATATGAATTAAATATTATTAAAATATAATTAATAAATACATTTTTATGGAAATAATAGTAATTCAGAATATAATTCGTGACAAAATTGCAGGAAATTCGGGGAAATTCGCGGATTAACACAATGTTGCCATATTTCTTTCAAATTAAACTTAAAAATCTGAATAAAAGAAAATTAAGGTGTTAATTATAATTTTATTTAATTCAAAATCATATTCATATATGTATCATTGTATTCTACTTAATAATATTTCTCAAATTACTCAAAATTTGCACTACATTTCATACACTTGGCAACACTGCGCTTGCGCGCCATCCCCTCCCCCTTTTCTAGACAGACGAGACCTCGAGACGTGACGACACAGTTGTGTAGAAAAGTGTGATCTTTGTTCGGGCTTCGAACTTCGCTCCCTGGTGCCGCGATAACCCGTGTTAACTTGCTATTAACGATATATTATATCATCTAAATTAATAATCAATTAAATTAGATATCAAAGAAACCCGCGTTTATTTCAAATTAACTATAAATTATTAATTTTTAAAATGGCGTATCTAAAAGTTTTAACTCGTCTAAATAAATCCACAAGGAAATTAGTATTTTGCGATTTAAAAGTTAAAAATATTCTTCCTTGTGTTTATAAATCAACTCATGCTATTGGTATTGATACTGCTATAGATCAGAAATCTTCAAATGATCAATCTAATGCACCTAAAGATCCCCTTGATTTATCGTTCACTGATGCTAAAGCTGCATTTAAGAGCAAAACAACGTGGGAAATTCTTCGAGCCTACATCGTCTATACACTATGTTCATCCCAGTATCTCGTAGACAATAATATGAAGGTAAGAATTAATAATTTACCGGTATTTCAGGTGCAGCTTTTACCGGTGTAATTTACCGATAAAATACATGTCAATTTGCAGCATGGAGCGAGCCTCTTTTTGCAGCGGATGGGGGGCGGGGTACGCAGTTTTGACTTTTGACTGCAGTATGCAGAAAAGAAATAAAACTTTTTTTCATATCCCTCAAATGTATGCAGAACATTTTATATTTTATCATGTTATTTACAGCAGTTCTACAAGACTGAAGGCCATGCAGTAAACATCTTTGCACTTAACTTTAGTGCAAATACAGTACACTCCGGCTTTGTCTCATTTTATCATGTGTGCAAAGAGTGTGCATAATTAAGCATACATTAATTATGCCTGCAGCATGCATGGTTCTGCATACTGTCGTATGTATAATTATACATTCAATATAATATATGCATACTACACGTGTTTTAACTATTATAGTAAAAAATACATCTAAATCCTGTACATATGCAGTAATACACCGTATGCAAATCATGAAGTGTACCATCTGCATTTATGCATAATATACAATATCCCACCTTTTCTTCTATATACATCTAATTTAGCTATAAATATATTTATGCGGAATAATTACTAATACTAATAATTTAACGGTACCGGTAAATTTTATAGAATATTGTGTCAATTTTAGACTGCAGCAGTGCATCAGTAAATATTTCAGTACTGTACCAGTAATCAGTAATGGCAGTAATGCAAGCATTTTTTTTTTTTTTTTTTTAGAATTATGGAATATCGATAAACTATAAGCATAAAAGTATTATTGACAATTATTATTGATGAATAAAATTGACATAACGATAATATGAGGTATTTTAATTTTTAAACATCAAATCGTATCAAATTAATACCAAATATAGTGTAAACAATTTTTTTTCAACTGGTTTGATCAAGATTAGCATATTTTATAAATATATTATGTATTACCGGTATGAATATCTTAAAAACCTGGGTCAGAATTTTTAACATTATCTTAGTCACATTACCATTTAATAGAACTTCAGGTTGTACAATACAGAGTGTTTAGACAAGCTAAAAAATATTGACATAGGCCCTTACAAATATTAAAATGTTGGTATTTAAAATTCATACATTTTTCTTTGTCAGAAAATTTTAACTATGTTGTCATAGGACTTGATAATTCCAACCTCTTTTTTATTGTTAAGTATTACATAATCTCTCGTAATGTTCCCTGTAAATTAATCTTTTTATATGATTTACTCAATTCCTTCTTATCAGACCTGACGTAAGTTTACTTAATACTACATCAAACATTGCCGTTTAATAATGGTGAAGTACCAGTACATAGATAATAATGTACAATATTACGGTACACCCCCCTATATAATTGAATTTCGTGTGCTGATCAGAAATGTATATTACCAGTACATAATAATGCATCAATGAATTAATTATATAGCGTGTTGTTATAATCATCATAGTATGTATTGTCTTGTCAAATTCTGCATGTACATATCCTAGAAAAGCTAGAATGATACTTTTAGCTCTTTATTAAAGTTATGTGTTACGTAATACAGCTCTCTTATGTAATAGAGGTTTTAGAAAATATAATTATTTTGGCATAATTCTTTTGCTCAAAAATTGTGTAATATTAAAGCGCCTTTTTTTTTTTTTTTTTACCAAATTCCTCTTTTAAGGTATAACCTGAGAATTTGTCTGTCAAGGTCAAGAGGCGTGGCTACACCTGCAAATCTGACAACACTGTTGCAATAGTAATGCGAATAAAAGATTAGGAGGGGGTGGTAACTACAGTCCTTGAGAGCGTTGCCAAGTTTCTTAGGACATATCAGAAACGACCATCGCCACGGTTCGAAATATATGAAAACAATTCAGAAAAATAGTCCAAAAAATTAGCTTTTAATCCATGTAAAATTCTAAAAAAAATCTCGAGCCGTTTTTGTGCAATGTTGATTGAAAAATTTAACATTGAAAGGATACAAAATACACATCTGAATAAATTAATTATAATTTAACCAACGGTTAAAAAAATCTAAAAAAAATCAGCAGTATTTCGACAATTGTTGTAAGTCTACCAAATTAATTTCAAGAACATCTGTCGATACGACTTTTTTCGTCCGAATATCTCAGGTTAAGCCTTAAACAACCGTAATAATTACAGTAATAGATACAAATTATACTTATACATATTGACTGGTAATATCCATTTAAAAATGGGCTCCTTTCGTGGTAGTGGTTATGACATTTTTGGGCACCGTCCAGGTGCAGTTTCAGAAAAAAAAAAAAAAACTAGAGAGGACAGAGGGGGGTGCTCATAAGCACAATATTTGTTATGTTAAATACCAACAACCCTCCTTCCCCTCCCTCTGCATCTGTGTACTGGGGAAATCATTATCGAATCAATATAAAAAATTGCACTTGACTCTATACGAAACAATTTCTCATTAAATTTTAAAGTACCAATAAAATTTAAATTGCCACGCCCTCAATTCATGTTTAAACGTGGAATATCGACTCCGTTTTTTTGTACAATGACTGTACTTGAACGTCCCGACGACAAAAAAAAAATACTTTTATTGTATGACATTCAGGTTTTGCAGACGACCTTGAAAATTACGTAACAAGGTAATTAAATTACACCTGTGTTATCCAAACATCTCTTATTATAATGTTTAAACATAAGAAATTGAACCTTAGTGACGTAAAAGTTACATAGACTGCAAAGGTTTTATTTTGCGTAAAATTAAAAATTTTCATGGCCTAAATTTTGTGCATGCGCTTTTCTGTCTGCGGATCGATTCCAGAGTGCTGACATTTTTATATATACGTTAGCTAATAATTCCACGCTCTCTGACTTTACATTACGTGAATATTACGCTCAATTACATAATATATACTAATTGTTATTCTACATGCTCCGCTGAACATGATGTTGGAAAATTGTTCTATTTATCGATAACTTACACGATGATAATATATAATTTGCTATTAGTTTCCACATATAAGGGTAGCCGCTCCTTTTTTTATTGTTGTTGTTGTTGTTTTTGCAACATTATTATAGCATAATTAAGTAAATAATAATGTATAATTATTGTGTATTTTTTTACTAAGTATCACTATCCATGCATTGAGATCTATTGATTTAAGTATAATCAGTACCGGTATATGATGTATCTACTTATAATAAATAAATAAATAAATAAATAAATAAATAAATAAATAAATAAATAAATAAATAAATAAATAAATAAATAAATAAATAAATAAATAAATAAATTAATAACAATAATAATTATAATGTACAGTGTTGTAAAATGGTATTTGAAATCATTACAAAGCTCATCTGAATATTAAATAATAAAATAATATATTGTCGTCTTGCTAGCGGAGAAAAACCACAAGTCCATTGATAAAATATTTCACGGAAACCCAAGTTATGAAATACGAAATACTGAAGAACTTGGGACTTTTATTAATGTAAAGTCATTCAGGCGCGGATCCAAAATCAAATTTTGGAACAGGCTGTCTCCATAAGATCAAAGTAAAAGAAAAAAAATTGTTGTGAGGGAAATGCTTATATTGCCCATGTTAAATCCAAAATTTCGGAGGGGGACCCGCAGTCACCCCCCTGGATCACGCTTAAAGTCATGTAGAGGTACAGTTAATGCAATCTTTTGTAGTCTATCCTTGGCAATACCATATATTATGGCAATACTGTAGCCCCCCGTTTTTTAACATAATCAATAACTTTTGTTACAAATATTTGTGTATATTTGTAAGAAATTCGATTTCTTTTTGAGACAGGATGAACGAAAAGTTGATATTGAATGAATTGAAATAACCACGCAATCGTGTGTGGCACGCAGTTGGAGATAAAATATAACATTGTAAGAAAGTGGTGGCTCGTGTTTAAAAACAAAAAGTGCTTTACTACATCCTGTTCTGTATTTTGTAAACATTTCGCCTTGCCACATGAATTTTCTTGACGATATTTATTTATCAAATTATAATATTAATTTTGACTTTTACGGAAGCTTGAATGTAATTTTTGTTCCCTCGTAAAATTCAGAAATATTTCTAAAATGCAGACTAACAAATTTCTTGTTTTATTATAGATGATCGCGTTCTTAATATACATAAAAATATTCCCACAATTTAATCAGATTATAATCTATTTGATCAATACATTACTTATTGATCGGCGCCAAAGCACCATAGAATCACTGTATATAATATGCTATAATATATATGTATGAATAATATATTATAGTATACCAGGGCGTACTTCTCTATATATCTATACACGCTGCAGTATAAAAATATGAACTGAAGTTGCTAAAATCTGTTGTTTGCATACTCTAAATGCAAATGTTCGTTCTAAATGCAATTTTATTAATTAAAAATGCATTGCAGTTTTTCATGTTGAACTAGATTTTATTCCATGCAGATGTATATTTTTTTTACGTTGTTTTTAGTATCTACTAAAGAAAATAATTTTCACTGAATAAAAATTTATGAAAAAAAGATTCATCTGTACATCGTGTTCTGTATTTCTATTATTTATATTTACATACAATGGAAACTCACTTGTCAGTGGATTTTGTTAATAAACATGCATGAATAGATAAAGCATAAACATTGCTGTATGGTTGCTGAATTAATTAAATTATTTTTTTTTAGTCATTTACGTATAAAATACGTAAATGTATACGTAAATGTATATAATACATTGCAGTATAATATATATAATATAATAATGCGTATAAATGTATAAAATAATACACCGTAGCAAAAGAGTCCTCAGATATTAAAATTTGATGCTTAATTGCCATGCATCATGGCTAAAATTGCAACATAAATATAATACAGCATATTTATTTATATTTTTTTTTATTGAAATTCAGATTTAATAAATCTTAATTTAAATTATGATTTTTATAAAAATCAATGAATTCATGTGAATATATTTTACAGTATATTCACTGAACTATATAACATAATATATAACAGTATATTATATTTTAATTAAAAACCTCATTACATTCCCCCCCCCCCCTTTCTTAAATCTGAAATCGTATATTGTCAATATATATTTCAATCAAGGGTAAAGTTCTAATAATAAGATTGAGCACACAAGATTACTTTCACTCAGTAAAAACACACCCTCGTCCCATGTGATCATCGTCGTGTTTTCAACTACAGCATGCCTTGGCCGGTGTTTGTGTTTGCTGGCGTTGTCTACCGTTCTATTCTCGTGTCTCCACGGCCCACATACCATACTGTACCAGTCTAAATTATAGAGTCTTTCATAGCATGTTACAGATAGCAAACAGAAGGGTAGATTATTTTGACAAGAATAGTATCTTGATGGACATGACGCTGGGCCGTGAGAATTATATGATTGGAAAGAGTCGCGTAGTTGTCTGTGTTGGGATCAAAGAAATATATGCGTGTATATAAATTGTTTTATAATAATAATAATAATAATAATAATAATAATAATAATAATAATAATAATAATAATAAAGGGCTTTATTTATAAAAAAGGCGTAGTCAGGACTAGACAGTCCTATCAACTAAACCCAAAACATCATAAAATACAATACATTACAATAACTGAGACATTAGATAAGATAATTATATAATAGTTATTGATGTTTTTATAATGTACAGAAAAAATTGCTTCTAAATACATATTGAGCAGGGATTACAATAACAAAATACTGTATTTACAATGTTGAGGACCTAATTTGGTCAGATAGGATGCGATTCACGAAGCAGTTAGCCAGATTTCTAACCGCACGTTTAGCTTAACCACGTTTAACTATACCTGTTTTACGTGTTAAACGACCATAGTTAAACGTGGTTAGAAACCTGGCTGACTGCTTCGTGAATAGCACCCATAGATGATATTAATAGTACATTGTGAAACAGCACGCATATTAATGCAAAATATAGTCCAAAATTATAGCTTTGTTGTGTGACAGTATTATATTCACAACGACCCAACTCTACCGATTTAGCACATATTTTTAGCTCCGCTTGATGTACTGTAAATTATATTTAGAATTTATAGTAATTGATTTACCACGTACTTGACATTGCTGCTAAAATTAAATGATTGATGCTAATTAAAGAGCTCTGTAAATTCTACCTAGGTCCAGTGTTATATTTTTAAATTTACTTTTATTTCCTTGTACTGAAAATTACGCTGCATGTTGAAATTGTATACACCCCTGCTTACTTTTTTCTCGATATTATATACAATGTATGAACTTTTATAAAGTTATGTAAAGTTGTTTTTATTTATACAAGAAAAAATTGAATCTTTTTATAAATTTGAGATGTTTCTTATTGATGTTTGCAGTCAAATCGAATTTGTAAATAAACGTGCTATATTCTAAAATAAGGTAAAGGAGATTGTAGTTGTTAAAAAAGAACACAAATTATATTTTATTGTTTAATTGAGTACAGATGTTTGATTTCAAACTTAAATTGTTATTGTAAAATTTTCTAGGCTAAAATCTATATATAAAAGTCTCTGGTAAATGTTTAAAGTTTGGAAACAAGTGACGGTAACTTCATTGATAAATAATTTAATCTTGGAGCGTAATTGTTTTAATTGCCAAGTTTGTTTGGTGACGTCACTTTATGTTTTCTCACTTGTTTTTCCTTATTGTACTCTTGGAGGAGAACTAATTCTCTTTTTAAGATAGTAAATACAATAGAAAACTCAATGAAAGTCGTAGTATTGCCATTAATTCTTCTTTACTTGATAGTTTTCATTCATGGATTTTATAGTATACTATTTTTTACATTGAAAATAAGTTGTTGTTTTTGCTGAATGCATTTTTTTTATCAACTAAACCCTGTTCTAGGGTACTGGTCACAAGTAACTGAATTTAACTTTCCTGCTCTTCGTGATCCTGACCTAGCATTGACTAAAAGTATTGAGACTCTTATATTAATAAACGAGAAATCTAATCGGTTTAGATCAAATTACCATATCTGTGTAACGTTATACTATATATATTATTATAGTATAATAATCACTAGTATAAACATTGACCATGGTCAGTTATTGTGTGGTTATTTTGTTCATTAAATATTGTCAGTGTCTGTTAATGGTGTCTAATGAGTTCATGTTTAAATGAACACTATATGGCCTAGTCATGGGAAAATTGATTTACTCCATGAATTTAATAAATTATAATAGTGTTAGACTAATTGCTGTAATTAGTATATAATTCGTGAAATGTGCTTTGACGTGTACTGTAAATTATTTGGTGTGATGCGTGCATATGATAAATCGGTGTGACGTTCTGGTGGTTTATAATCGATTACAAAAGTGTAAAAAAAGCTGCTGTAAAAAAAAAAAAAAAAAAAAAAAAAAAAAAAAAAAAAAGGCAATGAAGGCTTCTATCTAAAAAATGAAAGTTGGCGACTAAAAATTTCCGGAAGTGACGTAAATTACGTAGTTCTGTTTTTATTTAGCCCTCAATTTGGAAGAAATCAGTAGAAAATGTGTCATTTCAGGAAATTTTCTGGCGGTATGATTGGAGTCTTCTCCTAATATGGAGTGTTGACCTCATTTTTTTTATTGCAGAAATGGATAGAGGGTGCAAAGTTATGCTACCCTGATTTTTTCAGATTTTTTAGAGCCCGGGAACTATTTTTAAAAAATTATTGAAATTTATTTTTGTGACGTCACGAGACGCCGCTCCTTAAGAAAAATATAGGAATTGCCGCCGCGTGACGTCACAAAAAGGACTTTCAATAATTTTTTAAAAATACTTCCCGGGCTCTAAAAAAATCTGAAAAAAATCAGGGTAGCATAACTTTGCACGCTCTATCCATTTCTGCAATAAAAAAAATTGAGGACAATACTCCATTATACTTCCTTATATTCAGACGCGGACTGAGAAAAAAATTTCGGAGGTCTATCTAAGGCCATTGTGGGAAAAATGGGGTAAATGCCTATATTGCCCATGTTAAATCCGAAATTCCCCCCCCCCCCCCCTCTCCCCTTCCCTGGATCTGCGCCTGCTTAATACTTCTACTAATGTAAGGAGGTTCTGATCTGATGCATAAAAGCGATGTTAGGAATACTGTAGTGAATTAGCCGTGCATGTAATGCAGACTAATTAACTCTATGTGCAGACAATTTGGCGAGTGTCTGAGAGCATCAGCTGACCCTCCCTCCTTCCTCTGACACTTTTGTGCTACAATTTACCCACGTGATGAGAACGTTGCTCAATGTACGTCATGTCAGCTGAGTAGTAAAATTTGTTGTTGCCGATAGACGTTGTTGGGTGCGGCTTTAATTTTAGACCTCATGCACCGCGGGTATTTCGTAAACCTCATTACTTGAGTCATATGTTAGAAATTATACTTTGTATAATGTAACCCAGTGTTCTAAATCTTTTAGCAAATAATATCGTATTTTCTATTTTTCTTTGAGACTAAATTGATAATATTAATGATTGCATGGGCATTTAACATGGAAAAAGAGAAAATGAATAAGGATCAAACTAGTTTCATGGCATATATCAATTTTTAACAAAGGTGAATTTCTTATATTGTTTTAATATAAACTTTTAAATACTTGAGGCTATTAGGATCAAAACAGCCTATATCCAAGTCAAGCTGGAATTGAATTTTTAAGCCTCAGCTACATCAACAATAATTTTTTCAGTTCACTTTTGAACCTGGATTTGGAAAGATACCGGTAACTATACTTGTCTATCCGAATCCAGGTTCAAAAGTGACCTAAAAAAATTATTGTTGATGTAGCTGAGGCTCAAAAATTGAATTCCAGCTTATCTTGGATATAGGCTGTTTTGATCCTAATCATCATAATGACCTCACTTCTGCCTGAATGGTTTTGGAATAGTTTGATTCTTGCTGCAGGGCCTCAAGAACTATTTACTAAGTATATAGTCGTTGGCAGGGCCTCATATACAAATTACATACCTCTGGGCAACACAAATGTTACCTTGCTCTGTTATCAATTTATCACGCAGTCTGCATGTGGAGACATTACAATTTTAAACATGGCTGTATGGATGATGATCCTCTTGTGCTGACCTCTCCCAAAATTACAAATCTGGATTGTAATCATTAAATTTTAAAGGGCGTAATAAAGTTAACTTGATTATTCTTCTTTCTGATATTGAATATTGTTGTCACTTTCTTACGATTATATTATAGATCGCCCTGAAGAAATATTATAATCTTATAACCTTTGGTTAAAAGTTGAAGAAACTGTATGAAGCCTATAAAGTTTTTAATCCTATAATATGAATGCTTTCCTACTTGACTGCATGCTTTCTAAATCACTATCTAAGATTTTCTTTTGCGCATGCAATACTGCATGCTTCTTAAAAAATTACCTCGTATCAATTAGTAAAATATTTACGAATACATTTATTTCAAAGAAGTGCCTATAAGTACATGCAAGTACAGTACTTAAAACAAAACTCAACATATTGTTGTCATATCAGTTAAATATCTAACAGCAGTAACAGCAGTCAATTTTGTCCATGTTTTAGCAATTCTATTACAAACTCAAACAAATTTATATTGTAATTTTGTGTGGAACAGAATTTAAAAATGCAATTTTTTTTTAGCTTTTAAGATTGTCCTTTTTATTTAATTTTTTATTTAATTTTTTAATTTCTCTTTTTTTCGAATTTTGAAAAAAATATTTATCCGCTCCTCTTCAACATACGAGCTAGTATAAAGGTCAGATGTGTAACGTGTGAAATTAATCAAAATCTATTGACCTCCTCCATTTCCTTATTGAACTGACGTGGTATTAACCTCCTTATTTTCATTGTGTAAAAATATTTTATAAATGAAAAAATAATAAATAATGTCCCACATTGGTAATATTAATAATTAAAACTGCAATCTTTTGATTTGTAGAAATGCTGGAATTAACATACAGAAACTGTAAACTGAGTTGCCTGACATCTGCATGCATCCAGCTGACATAAATTTAGAAAAATCTTTTTTAGAACATTTGTGTGTGGGCTTTTTGGCAGCTGTTTACTGCAGATGATACATTTTGTGTATTCTATCCCTGGCTGTTCTAGTCTACTACTATACTGGCTAGACGACTCCTTAGAGGGTGGATATAAGAATCAATACTATGGATGGTAGCGTGCAAGGCAGCTGGGTACTGCAGACGTCAAAGCAATTAACCATTTTCTTTATATACCGTGACAATAATTTTGAAAACGATGCTAGAAAGTCGTACTACTCTAAATAATACTTTGTTAACTGTCACGCGACAAATGTAATAAATTTTGTATTTGTGTCAGAATTGATTGTTATAACAATAGTTATTGTTAGATTTGTTAATGAATGTATAGAAATAGAATAGTTATAATTTTATGATTATGGTAAATTACTGTATTAGTGGTCCTTTGTTCGAGTATTCTATTGATAATGTAGGGAATACAGTATTTCAGTTTTTCTTATTACAATTATAAGGTACAGATAACACGCCCAATGTTAAAAAAATCTCAGTCTTGAAAATTATAAAAAAAAAAAAATTAAAATGCTCTCCTTTACATACTTTATCAGTCAAGTATACAAAAACGAGCTAGTTTTCGAGTTATTAATTTTTAAAGTTCACTATATATAATTTAACATGGAGAAATGGAACTTCCATGCTAAATTAGTCAACTTTAGAAATTAATTACTCGAAAACTAGCTCGTTTTTGTAAACCTGATATTTTACCTACTGATAAGGTATGTAAAGGAGAACATTCTAAATTTTTTTTCATAATTTTTATGAATGTGGGATTTTTAATTTTTTATTAACATTGGGCGTGTTATCTCTATTAACATTTTCACAAATATATTTAAGTACAACGATCAATTATATGTACAGTTCTCGTCTCTAAAAAGTTCCCTTTTGCAGCCTTGTTAATCATACCATTGTGATATGCTCACGTATATAAGCATGGCTGCAAAGGGAACTTTTCAGAGCCGACGATTGTACTTATGTATTATACCATGAAGTTATATCTGACAATTTTCATTGATTAAAAGTAACAAATATATACTAAGGTAGCGGTCTGTTTAGTTACAATGGAGTATTGACCTCAATTTTTTTTATTGCAGAAATGGATAGAGCGTGCAAAGTTATGCTACCCTGATTTTTTTCAGATTTTTTTGAGACCGGGAACTATTTTTAAAAAATTATTGAAAGTCCTCTTTGTGACGTCACGCGGCGGCAAGTCTTTTTCTTAAGGAGCGTGACGTCACAAAAAGAGATTTCAATAATTTTTTAAAAATAGTTCCCGGGTTCAAAAAAATCTGAAAAAAATCAGGGTGGCATAACTTTGCACGCTCTATCCATTTCTGCAATAAAAAAAATTGAGGTTAATACTCCATTACTATTAGAAAATAGAAAACTGATTGGAAGTTACAATATTAAAAAAAATGTTTGATTTGTCTTTTATGTTTTAGGGTCCACAGCTTACAATTAAGCGTAATTAAGAATTAGAACTGAAGAATTAATAATTGAAATTAATATTATTTTATTGAATATATCATGTATCATGCTAAGCTATAAGATAAGTGATATAAATTATAGGGAATTAAAGCCATGGCTTTTTTCTTGTAAAGCCTGTAATGTATGCAACTGTTTAAACGTTAATGCAAAGCAGTTAACATAACTCACAGGAGCTTTACATTTTTATACGAGCAAATTAAAACAAATAGTTGTTTGGTAACCATGACAACCTGTTTTTTTTTACTATCCGAGTATTTAATTGTTATAACCATTTTAGAAATCATGTACTGTATAAATTATGCAGTAATAACTCGTTCTTGCACATATAAGTACAATATAGAAATTCTAATTATATTTTGTACAATTCTCTTCCAAGTATTCACTGCATTTTAATGATGTTACAAACGTAATGTTAAATGTAAAGCAGAAAATTACTTCCAGGAAAAATGAATTTTATAATATTTTTATTGTATTATTCTCGTCGCTTTGTAAAATTTCCGTTTTTAGCCACTGATGTGATTATATTGCAAGGCATAGTAATTAAAAAGGCTAAAAAAGGGAAAATTTTCCAACGCGAATATTAATACCATTCTTGTGTAACTTTAATTCTGGAACCTGAAATTTAAAGGAATAGAAGGAAAACTTTTAATTATAAGAAAGATACATCTTTTTCTTTTATGTTCAATTCATTACATTCCTGCATGACTTTAATAAAATTTCTAAAATTAAATTAAAATTAAATCGACATTATTAGATGACCTACAAATTTTAAAGTACTGTCTTGTTTGTTTCATATATAGAACAATGTGATGATGTTTAACACGGAGCCTCCTATAGTTGAAAAATGGAAAGGGGAAAAAACTGCGCCCTTTTAATTTTTTTAACGATGAAATTTTAAGTCCTTATCTATAAAAAAAAAATGTGCATCGTGACTCAGCACCTCTGAGATCAATATGTCTGAAATAGTTCATATAACTTTGAAGTTCTATTTGAGTACAATACACATGAGACGGTGATAAATAAAATACGAGAAGTTCTTTTATAGAGACTTTATCGATTGGATGTTCTCAAGTTTCATATCGGTGAAATAAATCGCGTCTTTTGACGTCTTAGTATAACGTGACACAAGAAACCGATCGACCGCAGACTATTGTATACTTATCTATATAGCAAGTCAAACAAATTATTGTTAAAAGACAGGATTTATTATAGAAATTGATGTTATTTATTAATAGCTGAATGATACAGGAATGACGAGTATACGTAAGTTTAGTAATTTGATGAGAGGAAATTAGAAATAAAATGTTTGAATGAGGTTTAAAATATAATATCTTTCAGACTTGGATTTAATTTTATTGTGATAAACTTTTTTTGTATATATACTGGCTACCTTGATGGATTTCTGCTGATTCCACTATCTTTATAGGGCATGATTCACCATGCATGGTTAGCATTTCTAACCACGTTTAGCTTAACCACATATAACTATATATACCTTTTTTACGTGTTAAACCACCTAGTTAAATGTGGTTAAGCTAAACGTGGTTAGAAATGCTTCGTGAATCGCACCCATAAGAAGCTATTAAATACCTAAAGCAAGGCTACAGCCGCCTCCTTATTATATATACCTATCCAAGCTGTCTCGTAATTCATTTGCTCAGACCTTTTCTGACAGTTCTCCGTCCCCTGTCTAATTTATAATTCTTGAGTAAATACATTTATAATTATACAGAAAATTATTGACAAAATGACGTATAACTATAATATTATAATTACATTTTAGTGACTATTTAGTTCAGATATTTGCACATACAAACTATAGTTATTTAATTAAGATGTATAAAATAAGAAATTGAACAAAATATTTAAGTAAAATATTTAATTCTTTGTTGATATAAACTTTTTTCCCTTTTTTTCGTTGTCATCTGACTTGCAACACAAATGGTTTGTCATAATTAAATGCAAATTTGTATTAAGTTGGTAAACTATCTTTTGTTTGACTTGCGTGCAACCTTAATACGATTATTATTTTATAAAAATAATTCACCGTGCATGCTACAACGAAGTCACGCTCGATATAATATGCTGAGTAAAGACGAAATACTTTTTATAACCTAGCTCTTTTACTTTATAGCGTACATAAGCGTAAAATATAATAATGATGCCCGAGAGTTTATGAACGTCAGCAAATTTTGTCTTTACTATAACTGAACGTGCGAGAACTCTTTAAAAAAAAATGCTGGACGTTTCTTTTTATTTTAAACATAAAACGTCGGACCTCAAGTTATATATTGATATTGTAAGATTTTTCAAAAATTATTATGTTTCATAAATTTAATAAAACAAGGTATTACGTATACTGTACATTAGTGCGTTTAGTATTGGCTCTGGCTCATTTCGTGATGCGCAGAACTAGATGTGCCCATTTTTTTCGGCTTTGGCTCAAATTCTGGGTGCCAACATAATTATATACTGCAATTCCTGCAATTTGACTTTAAAAATATAGCGCATACTGAACAGTATCTTATTAGGATACCTGTGTTCCGTATACAAAATTCATTATTTTAATAATTTCTGTGAGAAGCAAAAAATATGTAAAATCTTAAACCTCAGTTAAATAATATGGTGTGACGTCATAGTCGTGAATTTTAACAATGTAGATTCCTCTGACGTCACAGTCTCTTTTACAATTTAATGTTGATGTTAGAGACTTGAAGTTTACTCAAAAACAGTTATTAAAAACAGAACTTCATGCAGACTAAAAGCCTGCTTTCATCTTAATTGCCGACCAAAATAGTTTTAAAAAGATCGTTGATACCTCAGTAATGACGATAAAGGTGCATTTCCATGGAGCGGGAAAAGCGAGAAAATCTCGTGCTGCAGCCAATCAGAGGCTCGGGATTTCCTCACCTTGCGGAGAGCGATTTTATCGCTAAACATGGCCTCCATACGAGATTGAAGCAAGTGCGCTTTCCTCGCCCCGCCAAGCCTCGCTTGACATCGCTCCATGGAAACGCACCTTATGTATCTCTGCCAAACTCTCGGCTCTAGTGAGATGCTGCAGGATGCGAGTGCGGGGGCGAACTGATCAATGAGCGTGACGTCACTGCAGCTTAACACTCAAGCGCAAAAGTGTGGACACTCCAGATTTAATATGTTGCCTACGATGCTCTTTAAATGATTTTAACATAAAAATACGATATTTATAATATAGATTTTTATGTTGCTTTATGAATTTTTATTGCAATTTTCTTGTAGTAATTTTCTTTTAATGTAATACTATTTTGTTGCTGTTTCAATTTAAATTTTTAAAAAAAAAAAATGATCATGGCTATAACGATAATTATGCATAAATATAATTATAATAGAAGGGTGTATAGGTATTTTTATTAATTTCTTAGTGTTTTGCATCAGACATTATCATTGGTCACAGCAAAACTCTAACTAATAGGAAAATTTCTCTATTTTACCAAAAAATATAATAAAATTGTAATTAAAACATATTACCTATACTGTCCCATTATACAATGCTTTAAAATAATTAAGAGCAATGCTCTTAATTATTTTATATTGATCGGCAAAGACCATTACAATATTTTCTTAAATCTTTTGATAATTAAGTTTATAGTTAAAGTTTCGTGTGTTTGTATCATGGGAGAACAAGACGTCTGTTCTTCTACATTATGTTCCAATAATCAATGTATACTGTACTTCTCAATTTTCCAATACTAACCTCTGGCGTTTTTTGTATGTTCCAGCTAATGAAGATAAGCCAGGCCATCATGGGCAAGCGTCTGTTCCACTGGTTCATGAAGGGGACGTTCTACGGTCACTTTGTGGCGGGGGAGGACCAGGTGACCATCCGTCCCACCATCGACCGTCTGCGCAGTTTTGGCGTCAAGTCCATCCTAGACTACAGTGTGGAGGAGGACATCAGCACCGAGGAGGCACAGCGGAGAGAAGTCGAGTGAGTGTTGGTTCAAAAGAACGGGGGTGTAGGGGGTGAAAATAGGGGGTGGGGGTATTTTAAGGTAGAGATAATGTCGATCAGCTGTTTTTTAGCTCCATTTGTTAACATGTAAACCTTAGCAAATTCACAAAAA
Source organism: Siphlonurus alternatus (assembly GCA_949825025.1). NCBI lineage: Eukaryota > Metazoa > Arthropoda > Insecta > Ephemeroptera > Siphlonuridae > Siphlonurus > Siphlonurus alternatus. The sequence goes on along the minus strand of OX463785.1, from coordinate 21,671,727 downwards.
TTCTGAAAATTTTTTGAGAGGCAGATATTAGTGCCTAAAAGTCATAGAAAAAATTTCAAAACAATTTAACGAGCCAATTTTTTTTAATTCATTTATTTAATTTTCAGCTTAGGGCTTTCCCATGAAGACAAACTAAAAACTTAATTTAAAAAAAATCGTCTCGTTAAATTGTTTTTTGAAACTTTTTCTCTTTTAGATCTGCCTCTCAAAAAAAAATTCAGAACTTTTGTGAATTTGCTAAGGTTTACATGCTAATCAAATGGAGCTAAAAAAACAGCTGATCAACGTTATCTCTACCTTAAAGTACACTATGGACTATGGGGGCATTCACAAAGCTCTTTAGCTCCACTTAAGCTTTAATTTTTATTCCGAGTTAAATTGGGTACTAAAAATGGTGCTAAACATGTTACTAAAAAATGTGGGCTAAATTTGCCCTAAGCTATATTAAACAGATTTGTTAGCACCGATTTAGACCACATTTTTTAGTACCGGCACCATATTTAGCACTCAATTTAACCAGGGATAAAAATCAAGGCTTTCTTAATGCCCCCCAGTTTCTTTTTTTAGACTGGAAAAATGGAAAAATAAAGCAATCACCAAAGTATAGGGAAACGGGAAACCACATCATATTAAATTCAGAGAGAGTTCATATTTATACTGCTAAATTCAGATTGGATACAGGCCATGACTATTTTGGATGCTGTCAAAAGAAATTCAAGATAGTAATATTGTAAATCATATAAAAACAAACCCCAAGATAGAGGGCATCTATTTAGATGCTCTGCATTATCTAAGGAATCGTTGCCTAGCAACATGAAAAGAAAGAATTGCTTCAGCAGCTAAGTCATTCTACTTATGTAAATATTCTTATTATTTGAAGTGTATTGTTGACGTTGGTCTTGTGCCAAATATTTGTAATTTTAGTAAGGATAACTGCCACATATTGTGACATGGTGTCTAATGATACTTTGTATGTTATCCCCACTCTGCATTGTGCTTATTAATTTTGTATAATATACATATATTTATAAGTAAGTTTTTTTTTTTTTTTTTTTTTTTTTTTACTATATAATTTCAAATTTTCTCACACGTCCCATGTTTTTGTTCGCAGGTCTTGCACATCAGAGGCTGGTGACGAACAATCACAAGGTAAATATCACACCTGTACCCTTTGTTATCATGGAATGAGCTGTCATTTTGGCACCTTAATAGCACTTTAGTAAGCTGGTATTACATGATTAATTTTTTCTATTTATTCCATTCATCCCTTTTAAATTTATAATAAAAGATATTGCTTGCTATTTTTTTTAACGTTTTCATAATTAAATTTTTTACATACAAAATTCTTACAAGTCACTTGCAACATTAATTAAAAAATAATAAAAGGGAACGTCGTCTGTAAAAAGTAGACCAGATGTTTTGTGTAATACTAGCTTCAAACTAATCCAATTTCAAAATACCAAAATTTGTATCAGTAATTAATACTACGTATCTCCTTAATTTTGAGAATGGTTTAGTTAAAAATCAAAATTTAACCACTCATTATCTCAGCACCATCTCACATTACATTTCTTGCAAGTTCATGTTTTTGTATCACATTGACACATGTTAAAATTCCTAGAGGAACTAGTCGGGGATGCGTCTGGTAAGACTCTCTGAATATTGTCATGGTTTTTGTAGTCAAAAAATGAAGTTTTTATGTTGCATGTGCATGACTACCTGCTCTTTTATGTAACTGGCAACTATGATTTTCCATTGATTCAAGCTATTTTTGAACAATTTCTTTAATATCTTATAGAAAATTTAGTTCTGTGATGATTTTTCATGATTGTAGTAACTGCAAATATTTAGTAATCAAATTGAAGATTTTTACCAGTGGCAGTTTTTGGGGTAGTTATAGTGCATTCACCCTAATTTTTACCAAATCCAATGAAAACCAGCTCATCATAAGGAGTCTATTGAAATGGCTACTGAACGTTCTATGATCACTCCTTACATGGAAAATAATAAAGATAAATGTTTAAAATAACCCCACTGTCTGTTTCATTGTCAATCCAAATATTTTTATTTTTGCATGAAGCGCATTATGAGATATTTACTTTTAAATCTGTCAAACTCTAGGTTGTGAATAATTTCCTTTTAAAATCTTTACAGGAAATAGATCAGTACTGTATTATATTTCAGCATCTTACAGCATGATCGTAGTACAAAGCTTGATTGTCATGACTCATCCCTTGCTTCCCACAGGCACTATCAAGAAATATCACACCCACCGAGAGTTTGCGGACCGTCGGTACAAGGTGGAGAGTGCTCGCACGTACTTCTACCTTAATGAAGCCCAGTGTGAGCGTAACATGGACACCTTCCTCAAGTGTCTTGAGGCTGTTTCAGGTGAGATAATTTACCTGCTCGTAGGATATTCTCAATTGTAGTTTATTTTTTATTTATTTATTTATTTATTTATTTTTAATTTATTTATTTATTTATTTATTTATTTATTTATTTATTTATTTATTTATTTATTTATTTATTTATTTATTTATTTATTTATTTATTTATTTACTTAGTAATAATTTCACTACATATTATACCATTAGTTAAAAAGTGTCAAAGTTAAAAAAAAAACTGTTTTATTATACATTAATTATATTTGCTTAATTTTTATTTAAATTTGATTGGTCTTCTACGCTTCCTTAAAAAAAAAGTTAAATGCAATTAAAAGTTGTACATTTGAAAAGTTTTATTTTCCTCTTTTTATTAATTTAAAATACATCAATTTTTAGATAAACTTTATTACTCTTGTGACTTGTGAGCAAGTCATGCAAACTTTGTGCAAAGTTTTTCAGACGTTAAGAAAGGCCAACAACTTCTATACAAGTAAAAAGTTTGCTCTATTAAAAAAAAAAAAAAAAAAAAAAAAAAAATGGCAAAACTTTTTGCGCTACATGCTTTAACATTTTTATCATTGTTCAGTTAAAGTTTTACAGCATGCAAGCAATGTTAATTTATTTTCCCCTGTGATCTCAAATTACTATCAAGACTTGTATCTGTTTGTTTGCAATATAAACCAAACTTTGTTTTGCAGGTACCACATCCGGCACTGGTATCACAGCCGTCAAACTTACAGCCCTCGGTAGACCACAGCTGCTGGTAAGCCTTGTTATAAGTTTTATTTATTTATTTATTTTATTTATTAAATCTTTCATAGGCTGAAAATACAGTAAAAGATAGAAACATGTGAGCCTATGGGGCAAATAGAAACGGCTGCAGAAACAACCAAATCACTATACAGTGTCTATTCACCTAATTAAACATGAACATAGAAAAGCAGAAATATATACAATATATACAAAAATAAAACCAATAAGAAGCATAAACAATTAAAAAAAACGTAGGCTGCCCAGTAGAATTACATAATCTCTCCCTCGTCATAAATAGTTGAAACCATAATATTTGTTTTCACTCAATGCTTTTTTAGAATACTAATTATAATATATTTCTTGACATTCCTTTCTTTCTTAATCATCATTTCATAATAAGAGATTTGAATATAAAGACAACAGTGACGTTATAAATAAAGTTTTATCAAGCTTAATTTATTTTATTTTTTAATACATATTTCTCAATTACTAGATTTTTTTTTAATAAAATCAAAGTCCTAACTGTAATTTATAACTTTATACTGCATTTATTTATATTATAATAAATGTTCATGTTTCCTTATCTCTCATGTGTGAAATTTGACAAATACTTTCCTGACGTTACAGCTGCAGTTGAGTGAGGTGATCATGCGTGCCCGCGGCTACTTTGCGGAGATGACGGGCTACAAGGGGAGCATCATCGGCCACCACGTGAGTCCCGAGGAGCTCCACCAGAAGTTCGCCAAGGCCAAGCTGCTGGACGACGCTCAGGTCAAGCACTTCCTCGACAAACTCACCTACGACAAGGAGGGGTGAGCACCATCTTCTTGTCTCTGCTTGGTTGTCACTACAAATGATTATTAAAATATTTGTTCTTTAAAAAAAAAATGAGGGTGGGGGTTAAAGGAAAAAGTCTACTTTTCTCATGTCATAAATTTCAAAAAGGTTAAAATATGCAATCTGTTTAGAAATGACTCTTCTTGAATTTAAGTTGCCAATACAAAGGATTGTGTGATGTTAAATCAACAGTAGAAAAAATGACTATAAAGATCACAATAAATCATTATTCTCAAAATTGCTTGGTATTTAATGTATTACATACTGTATTTTTAATATATTATATTAAGTATTATTGACAAATAATTAGTTAGCAACTTTTCACAAATTACTACAACCTAGAAATTATCTTGGAATAAAAACAAAAATACATTATCTGTGATCTGTAGTACCATAACTAATGTAGTTGCATACTTTGTACCATATTTAGTACCTTAATTATCTTGGGCTAATTTCCATGAGCTTGTCTAGAGACCTAAGGGAGTTTGTATATCTGTGTCAGCAACAATCCTGATTCCCTCTGTTTCTGTCCAGAGTGATCCACTTGTTCCCGTGGTCCGGCATCATTGATGAGAATGCCCAGCTGAGCGACACATTCCGCGTGCCGGACCTCCGCACGGGCCGCATGGTGCGTCTCATCACACAGCTCACCCCCAAAGAGGAGGAGATGTTCCGCAACATGATCCGCCGCATCGACACGCTCTGCAGGGTCAGTCTCAGCGTTGTCATGGAAACCTAGAAACATTTGCCTTGTGTTCGTGCTTTAAAGTGCTGTCTTGTCAATAACAATAAATTCTTGGATCAAAATGTTATTTAACTAATTTAATATAGGACCAATTGGAACTTTAAAGTTTGTATAATATATTGAAACCAGCAGCTACAAAACTAAAATTCTCTTTCCTTTAAATGTTGAAAATAACCTTCATTGCAATTTTAATTTGTCTAGTTTTGCAGTTTTGAAAAATGTATTTTTGAGTATCTCAAGAGACATTTTAAAATTATTTAAAGAGCGCTAGATATTTCATTAACTACTGTATTTTTTTTTTAACCACCATACATCTATCAAGAGAAAATGTTAAAAACACTTCCTTCTGTCTCAAATTTTTGTTCTATGACTTGATAATGTAAACTAACTTCCTGGTTATGTTCCAGTTTGCGAAGGAGATTGACGTTCGGATCATGATTGACGCCGAGCAGACTTACTTCCAGCCGGCCATCACCAGAATCACCCTTGAGATGATGCGCAAACACAACAAGGAGAAGGTGAGGACTAACACACTTTGTCAGTCTTTTTGAACAGTGCTTCAAACATTAAGTTTCAACTGTAAAAAGTAAAAAAGGGCGTTCATATAACACCATGTTACAAGAAATCCTGAAAGTGTTCAAAAGGGGGGAAAAAAGTCTTAACTCTCCAAAAAAGTATGAAATGTAAAGGGGCATTCACAAAGCCTTAAGGCTTAAGGCCACATTTAAGGCTCAATAATTTAAGACCAGAAATTTTGGGTCTAAAAAACACGTCTAAAATCAAGCTTTAAATTATCAAGCCTTAAATGTGGCCTTAAGACTTTGTGAATGCCCCTTGTAGTCTTTAATTCTGATTATTTTTCCATTTGTGAAAATGAAAAGTTAGCTCTCTTCTATTCCTTTTAAGTATATAGTACTGTATTATTTAATCACTACTTGTGCTCCTTTTTAAACTAAATAGATCTTACTGTAAGATTCTTCATACACAATTGATACAAAAATATTAATCATATAAGGTCTTTTGTATGGTTATTAGTGTTTTTAGTTACTGCTTTCATTGTGTTTCTCTGTATTTTACTGTGCCATCTCATCTCTTGTAACAAATATTCTGTGATTGATACAGGCCATCATGTTTAACACATACCAGTGTTACCTGAAGGAGGCCTACAACAACGTTGCCACAGACCTCGAGCAAGCTAAGAGGCAGGACTTCTACTTTGGAGCCAAGCTCGTGAGGGGAGCGTACTTGGAGCAGGTAAAGACATTGTTGAAATTAACGTCAGATAGTCTTCTTGCGTTAGTAATTTGTGTCCTAAAAATTCTTTATGAAGTCTTTAGAATCTCAATATTTAAAAAATTAATTCTGACTTTCTTCAATAGGCAAAATTCATGGTAATTTTTTTTATTGTATATTTGGATAAAGGACCTTGAGTTCTTTGTCAATATGTTTTTAGATTTTTTAAACTCTAACATTCTTAAAAACTGCAAAATGCTGTAACATTATACAACTTTTTGACATGCAGGCATAAGGAAGGATGTTGCATGACTGATCTCACAGCATCTTTCCCCTCAATTTTAAGGATGTTGGAGGTTTCAAAAACATATAAAAAAAAATTATCAATAAATAACTCAAGGTCCTCTATCCAAATGTGGAATAAATATGTTTCATCAAGGTTGTCCATTTAAATTAATTGGAGAACATTTTTTTGGGCTTTAAACCTCCATATCTCCACAATGACTCACTCTAGCTCTTATGTACAGGAGCGTGCGCGGGCTGAGGCGCTTGGCTACGAAGACCCAACGAACCCTTCATTCGAGGCGACGTCAGAAATGTACGAGAAGACGCTGAGCGAGTGTCTTCAACGCATCAAAGAGGTGAAGGACGCTGGCGAGGGCAAGAAGATCGCCATCATGGTCGCCAGCCACAACGAGGACACTGTGCGCAACACCATCGGAAAGTGAGCACCAACCAAACCTAATTAATGTCTTTGGAGAGTCATTCATAGATTTGAATCTAAAAATTTTTAGTTGGAAATTTAGTCAATTAAATACTTAATTTTTTATGATTTTTTAGTGTCAAAATTTCTAGTTTCCTGTTTGATTTTTTATAACAAAATAACTTTATGATTATGGAAGTGTTATTTTATTTGTTAGAAAAAATATGATTTTTTTCATCACAGAAATGAATAGAGGGTATGAAATTTTACTACTCTGATTTTTTTTCAGATATTTTAGAGCTCAGGGTCTATTTTCAAAAATCATTTACATAGAAAAATCAATTGAAATAAAAGAATATGGTCTTAAAGAGGCATGAGTTTAAAGCTGAACTTTGCCTAACTTTTTAACAATACTTCCTCTCCTCAGGAAAAAGTCTGCAAAAAATTAGAGTAACATAATTTGGTGTCCTCTATTAATTTCTGTAATATATATATATTTATTTATTTATTTATTTATTTATTTATTTATTTATTTATTTATTTATTTATTTATATTTTTTCATTTAGGTTGTCCATTGTCAGTCCTAATGTTCTCTATCTGTCTTCCAGGATGAAGGAGTACGGCATCTCCCCTGCAGACAAGGTGATCTGCTTCGGACAGCTGCTGGGCATGTGCGACTACATCACATTCCCCCTCGGTGAGTCAGTGTCTCCGTTCTGTTGTGTCAGATAAGTTGCATGCACTTGAGTACTTGGTAATTTTTATAGTGTATTACAAAAAAGCTTGCTATTAAAATTCTTATTTACATCTCGATGCTACTGTACTTAAATTTTTAATTATTATATTTCTTTCATATTGTTTTTCTGATCTATGACAAAGAAAAAACAACTAATAATATCAATCTTGTCTGATGAAATGCAATTTCAATCCAATTTCTATAATAAAAGCAGCCTTGCTCTGTATTATTCTTACGGGGCATGGTGATTAACAAAGGCTGCAAACAGAACTTTTTAGATTAGAGGCAACTACTGTACATCTGGAAAAAGGCAGAATCATTTTTGTGATACTGTAATTACCTTTCTAAATAAAAATTAATTAATTTTATTTTCTCAACTTTGCGATTGTTGCTAAATTCTTGTCCCATATATTTCTACAGGTCAGTCCGGTTACTCAGTCTACAAATACATCCCATACGGCCCAGTGAACGAAGTGTTACCATACCTGTCTCGTAGGGCTCAGGAGAATAAAGGAATCCTCAAGAAAATCAAGAAAGAAAAAGCATTGTTGCGTCAAGAACTAGTCAGGAGGGCTGTTACTGGACAACTGTATTATACTCCAAGAGGGAAGTACGTTCCGATCTAAGAAGGCTCATTTTGTGAAGAGAGATAAAGAGTGTCTGTAATTGTTGAAATTTTGAATGTTGTATAAAAATATTTTAGATTTAAAGGGATATTATCCCATAGATACACAGTTGCACTATAGAAAAAAAAAAAAAATCATAAAAATTATGACTGAAGAAAATTATGATTTTTTTTTTTAAATTCACCCTAAATGAGATTTTCTTGCCTAAATATTACTAAAAGAGGCCTAAATAAATTGTACATTTTTTTTTCTTAAAAATGCATACAATAATGTAGTGAAAATAATAATCTTAAATTTTATTGTCTGATCTTTTTGTTATTATTAAAATACTGGTGCAACTATGTTGTATATATTTATATAAGAATGATTGAAATCGAGAAAAAGTTTGTAGTTTTTTGGCTAGTACTTAAAAATTATAATATATATGTAATATAAAAAAAAGATGTGATTTATGTTTAGTATACTGTATTTAAAAAAAGACGGAAAAAGAAAGAAAAATACTAAAAAAAAAAAGCCATATATTTGGTTATTTTCTTTTTTAATTAAAATTTTCATTATAAAATTAATATCAGTATTTAATTAAATCAAAATCTCATCTAGAATCTTAATTTTTAAGGGAGGACAGCTTTAAATATTGCAGTGCAAAGATAATAATTTTTAAACAATTTTCAACCTCATTATGTGGTTGATTTTTGTTTTAAAATTTATATTCAAGTACTGTAAAAAGTTAATAACCAAACTTATTTTATTACACATTTTCTCAATGTCAGTATTGTTTATTGTATTATTATTATTATGTTTTTATGTTTGATATTCTGTAAAAAATCAAACCTTATACTATGTAAAAGGTTTGATTAAAAAAAAGTTTTGTCACGATTTTTTATAAAAAGATCTGAAGCAAATTTTTATTAATTATGGCGTTCAATTTTTATTGTCAACGATATGAATCATGATCAATATTTTAATCAAACCCAACACATTTTTTTAAATTGTTAATTATAAATGGCATATAAAAAAAATGTCCTGCTTTTATAGCTGTTAAAAAAAATAATAATGCAGGATAATTTTCTCATTTATTGTTAATATGTCTATAGATAAAATTTTAGATAATTGATAAATGTCATAAATTATAGAAAAAAATAATGTTGTTTAAAAGAATGGTACCAAGTATAATCTGTGTATTTAAAAAAATTAATTTTTTAATTCCAAAAATGCATAATCACTTTTATATAAAAAAAAATGACACCACCCATAATTAAAATTTCAACACAGGTTTTGAAAAAATGTCATTCTTTTGCAACTTAATTTTGTTCTTAAAAAAAAAATAAAGCATAGAAATAATAAGCTCTGGCTTAAATTATATTGATGGTAATATAACAAATTTTCAAGCATTGAGATTAAATCAGAATTTTGTTGTGAGTTTAAGCAATCCCAGGATTTGGGTTCTGCCAATAAAGAACTACTAAAAGCTAAACAAACATGACGAAAGCTTAATTAAAAATGGTTAGTTGTGCACTGTGGGACTGAATGAACTTAACTTACAATCTGTTTGTGAGAGCTACCACATAGTCACTAGAGGTGTGGTAAGCTTAAAATTCTGGAATGTTTTGAGAAAATATTCCTCTTGCCTCTGCCAAAATTGATTAGTTGGTTACAAATTGCAGAACTTGCTTTTCAAAATTGTTCACAGTGCTCTTTGGGGCTCCTAATACCCAGTCTACATGTCAGACACTGCCAAAATGGACAGCATGCATGAAAAATTTTTATTGCAGAAATGAATAGATGGTATCAAATTATGCTACTCTGCATTTTTTCAGATTATTTTGAGACCCAGAACTATTTTTAAATAATTATTGAAAGTGCGGCCACGCCCCCTGGAGGCGTCAATAGGCGTCCAGTCTCTATCCTTTTTAATAAGAATTCAGGGGTGCCAACTGAAATCACAGGACTTTCAATAATTATTTAAAAATAGTTCCGGGACTAAAAAAAAAATCTGAAAAAATTGAGAGTAGCATAATTTGGTACCCTCTATTCATTTCTGCAATAAAATTTTTTCATACGTATGTTGTCCATTGCAAATTTGCATGTCTCTTGAATCTGCAAATCAGGCAGAGATGAAGTTCATGCTGTCCGGAGGTATTCAAAACTGAATTTTAAGAATTATTACCATCAATATTTAAAAATATAAATATTAGTATTAATTGAAGTATTAAGTAATTTCTGCTGTACTCATAAAAGTGAAGTTGTGATGGAAAAAGAAATTAGTAAATCAGGGTATAAGAAAGGCTCTTGGGCACTGTTGTTATAATATTAAAAATTAACTTTTATTGTAGTATTTTAAATTTTAAAACTATTCAGCGCAACGCATTTAAATATTTTAAGTTGCACATAATAATAGACTTTTTTAAAAATAAAAATTTTGATTAATATATTTTAAATTTTAAAATTTCACAAATTGCAGCATATAAAAAATATAATTTCAGCAACATTTTAGCAGAATCCTTCTTAAATTTCACATTTTGCGGATCAGATAGTACGCAGCTTATAATTTTTTCCTTGATTACACAAATCAATAAATAGACAACATTGCAAACTTGCTCGAGGCATATGCATTATACTTTTAATTATTTTCTTGTATGTTGAAGACAAAAATTATGATTTGCCTATACTTCTCCATATGCTACAGTCCAAAATCTAACCCTGTCATTTGTGTGATTAAGATGGATTAGCAAAATTTCGATCTACAGCATTTTTTTTCTTTTTTGAAAGTATTATTTTTTTACAGTGCAGATTTATCAGGGTTGCTTTTGTAAAATGAATTGAGGAATTTTCTATGCTGCTATAAATTTAATTGTTAATTAGCACCATCCTTCTTAAACCATCTTACTATAAATCTGTACTTGTAATTATATCCAATTTATGCTTTTTTATACATGATGTAAGTCTAGTATTACATTAATTCTTGATAGCTGAACCGTCACAATTTAAGAACATATCAAGTAAATAATGCTTGTTAATTCAGAGTCCACAAAATCAATTTTTGCCATGACACGTTATAAAATTGCTTGCCAAAGAAAGTATAGCCCTGATGATGTAAGCAGTCTGAGCTTGTTACTGTTGTTTATGTACTACTTGCCGGCCGCTGCCTTGGAATTGGCATGCAACCAGAACCGTGATGTCCGAGACAATAAATTGCGCTTTCAGCATCTCTGTGAATCCATAATATACACGAGTTTGATTTAATTTCATATTATATCCTCTGTGAATTGATTAATCCTTAACATTATCGAGTTAAATGCTTTTTTTTTTATATATAATATATCCAGCTGTAGAACAAAACATAATTAATATTACAGCTAAGCTAGAGACATTATTAATTCAACTTCCTTTCAGCATAAATTATTTTTGTTAATTAATTTATTCCGTCCTTCATTTTATGTTATGAAATTCAAAAGGGCGGTTGTAAAATGTCCATGCAAGGAGAGGGCGGGACGATCGATAATATAATCATATAAATGTTTATTGAGCAGAAAAACAAAATACAAATATATCGATATCTTTATACAAAATGCATAAAAACATAGTGTTCTGTTCAGCCTTTGTGCTGCTCTAGCGGCTCGAATCTATATATCCCTCCTCTATGATCCGTTTGGGGGAGGGGGCATTTGTTTGGATAACACCCCCTTTTTTAAACTTTCTAGATTGGAGAGAGGGTAATTGGGCGTTGATCGATCTTCCCTCAGATTAAATAGTTGAATTGAATTAATGTAAAATCTGTGAACTAAAAAATTATAATAAATAATTATATAATATATGATAAATAATAATTGATGTACAAAAAATTGCCTAGATTTTCTGATGATCCAGTTTAATTCTTGCGTATAATATATATACTTGAAAGGAATAAGTATATAATTTTTAATTAAAATAATTAATTAACATAGATATATTATGTGAATCACGGACCAAATACCCCCGGACGAAATACCCCGGCCCGGACGAAATATCCCCGCCCGGACCGGACGAAATACCCCCGGACGAAATACCCCCGGACGAAATATCCCCGGACGAAATACCCCCGGACGAAATACCCCCTTGTAAGTGGAGAGGGGCGGGTGACCGACGCGGGAGGGGAAGTTGACTTTGTTTATAAAGTCTGTTTTTCTGTCGTTTGTCTGACGTCACGCGCGTCGTATTAAAGAAGGAAGTTAGTAACGCCATTTTTCACAACAAATATAATATATATATATTATCAAATAATATTCAAAGTATATTTATAGTTAATGCCGTATCAAGATCTCAAATTGCGTCTCTAATTTTATTATACCAAAACATACTCAAAATTGTGCCGCAAACAAAAGATTTTTGTATGCTGTGCTTACTTTGATTGTGCGGCAATTATAAATTGTCTCAGCGTTTTGCAGCAAGATTTTGAAGGTTTTTAAACGATTCATATGTCTCTTAAAAACATTTGAAAATTTAATTCCTAAAAAATATTATGTTTCTAACTTGAGGTTCTCTATTGTAACTACCATGGCATGAAAGCGGAACAAAAAGATGCCTGTCTAAGTTTTCCATAAGCACAACTTTTTCTCAGTTAATTATAAGTTATATAGCATGAGTATATAATTATGTAATATAGAGTCAAAATTACATAAAATTATTTATTAATTGCAAGTTAAACCGTAATAACGTATAATAACTATTCTTAATTACTATTATTTTAAAGAAACTCGAAAAAAGCAACCCCGACGAGAATTTTTATTTCGGGCTTTGCTCACTGTTTTGATCATTTCTAGAAGTGCTCAAAGCAAAATGAAAAATAATAATTGGAAATTGTGCCGTATTATAGCAATAAATAATAAATTAATGTAAATTTAATAATATTTTAATTATATATATCACTTTTTTAATTTATTGATAAAAATACAAATTTAACATTAATAGCGTGTATAGTATTTTTTTTTTATTAAAACATTTCTTTCTGTATTATTCAAGTCATATTGAAAAAAAAAACGATTTTTTCACACTGACAGTGAGAGACACTTTTAATTTTTTTATTAATATCATTTTTTTACAATTAAAGGGTATGATTACAATTATACTCTAGCAATGAATTTCAGGTTGCAGATGAACAATTTCTAAGTTCAGACGACGTACCACTCATGAGTCATGACAAAGAAAAGAGTGTCTCAGATCAGCAGCAGCATTAGCAAATTCAAAGCAAGGTTTTGTGTTTTGCAACTACTAGAAAGGTTGTCAATCTAAAACATGTTGTGCAAAGAAAAAATTTAGATGAAATTTAAAATGCCATGATAGTAATCCCTGCAAAAATAAGTCAAGTTCAGGTAATAATAAAAAGATCAAGTAATAATCAGGTATAATATTTATTTATTTATTTATTTATTTATTTATTTATTTATTTATTTATTTATTTATTTATTTATTTATTTGGTACTATCTTGAGGAGCTCTTTGCTTCTTAGCAAGTTCTGTAAATTAAGTTAAATTGATTTTATAATATATCAGCTGTAAAATATTTATTTAAATTGACTAACATACAATATTAATATAAAAAGTGTGACAAAATCGTATGACTTGAATAAAACAGTAAGAAATGTTTTAATAAAAAAATAATTGACACGCTAATGCTAAATTTGTATTTTTGTTACTTAATTAAAAAAGTGATGTAATTAAAATATTATTAAATTTACAATATTTTATTGTTTTAATTATTTATTACAGATTATTACTATATATACGGCACAATTTCCAATTATTATTTTTCACTTTACTTTGAGCACTTCTAGAAATAATCATAACAGTGAGCAAAGCTCGAAACGAAACTTCTCGTCGGGGTTTTTGCTTTTTCCGATTTGAGCATTTCTAGAAATGAGTAAATTTAAATCCGAAATAAAACTTCTCGTCGGGGTTTGCTTTTTTCGATTTGAGCACTTCTAGAAATGTTCAAATTTATACGAGGAAAGCCCAAAATATTTGTTAATTTCGGGCTTTGCTCAAATCGCTAGAGGTACACCTAGATGTGCGCATTGAATTCGGGCTTTGGTGCCAACATATATAAATAGAAAAGGAAGGAATAAAAATAAGGAAATAAATAGAACAACAAGAAAATTAAGTTTCTTCAGGAGGGGTACACATGCTACGTAAAGTGTTCACGGCACCTATAGCACCGGGGGACCAAAAACAATAAAAAATATTGCATTTTTAGACCTATACCAATCAAATCAGAATTAAAAAATGACACTAAAAAAAATTTACTTCAGTTTTTTTTTAAAGTTAAAAAATTATATAGGGACGATTTTGAAAATTTTTAGTTAAAAAAAACTAAAAAAAAATGCAATAAACACTATAATAATTAACATGCATAAAATGTATCGTATCAAAATATATTACACATTAATTTTAATTCGATATGAATGATATGATAAATTAATGCATAATGTATTTTGGCCTACGTTACTAACTTCCTTCTTTAATACGACGCGCGTGACGTCAGACAAACGACAGAAAAACAGACTTTATAAACAAAGTCAACTTCCCCTCCCGCGTCGGTCACCCGCCCCTCTCCACTTACAAGGGGGTATTTCGTCCGGGGGTATTTCGTCCGGGGGTATTTCGTCCGGGGATATTTCGTCCGGGGGTATTTCGTCCGGGGGTATTTCGTCCGGTCCGGGCGGGGATATTTCGTCCGGGGGTATTTCGTCCGGGGGTATTTGGTCCGCTTACCATATTATGTACACTATTATAGCTACCCTATAAGGCTTTCTCTAGCTTTAACATAAGTTATTTAAATCTGTAGGATCTGTAGAAATAGACAGTATATTGTAGTTACAAGTTAAATATCTTTTATGAAAAGAAAAAAAGGAGGGGGCCAAAAGGATTTTAGAGAATGAAAAGAGAAGAAAGTGAATCAACTTTAAAATGTTTGAACAATTTCCGCGATGAAAAACAACGTTGCCAAATTTTCAAAAATTCTATTGTTTTCAAATTATGTAACTTGAGATTTCTAGTGAAACTGGCAACAACGCGCCATGTGGTAATCAACTCGGCGGGCGAAAGAGCAAAAGACAAGTCTGTACATGTTTTTCTGAGGGCGTATGACCGCTTGGCTTGGGAGCGTGTTAAAACGCGTTTGTTAGGGATATTCCTAGAATTATTGCTTACAAAGTGCAATAAAACTGCATTGAAACTTACACAAACCGTAAACCAAAGAGGTAAACTTGTCAGTTAAGTTCGAGTAGCTGTAGGAAGTGGATCGTTATTGGAAACTTTCTACTACTTTGAGAAGTTTTTGATTATATTTTACAATCTTCGTAGTATTCATTGATGTTACAGTATTATTAAAGTATACAAGGTATGTATAGTATATTATAAAATTATAATTTTACAGATTAAATTTTAATATTTTCTTTAAATAAACATGTTTAATTTTGTTGCATTTATGCATCGTATTTTATTTCCTGTGCAAAAAAAGCATTCGAGGTCAACTTGATTTTTTACTCATTTTATATTCATAAACTTTGTATTCTGCTTCATATTTACTGCGTATGCATACTGTATAATGCATAATTAATAATTCTTAAATTATTATTGATTAAATTATATTCTTATGGCATTAATAAAATTTCTACTGTTTACAGCATATTTGTGATTCGTTGAGGATATATACACAATGTCTGAAGTTCAGCAACCAAGTTCAGCTTCTGTGGATGATCAAGTACCGGGATCAAGTGGAGGGCCAGGACCAAGTGGAAGCAGAAAGAGGACCCGAGAGGATGATTCTGGTAAGATTTTGAACTTTCTTTCTGGCAGGTGCATGACCAAACACCTGCTCCTCCAACTGCTGTATGTTCGCCAGCTATAAGATGTTTCAATAATATTTCTACATACATGATATCCATATACCTGATGATAGTATTTCAATATTATTAATTCTACTTGTATGTAGCTCATTTATTTGTATGCATACAATATGCATATATCACATGTACACGTACAAACGAGTTTGTTTATGTTCTCTTTTGCTACTCGCGTTACTATAACTCTAGCTTCTATGAGTTCTATAATTGCATATTTTGCTACTGAGTTTGAATGAGATTTTTATTATTATTATTATTGTTATTCATAATTTTTTAACACTTTTACACAGTACAACTCTGTGTAAACCTGTATCATACATTTATGGAAAGAAGTATATAAGTCAGCTAGGGTATGCATATTAAGCTCTTGATCTGTACTACAGTATTTGAATAGAGGGCGTCGAGTTAAGTATTTTCAATTTCTTTTCAGATTTTTTTTTTTTGACCCTCAATTAACCTTAAAAACGAGGGTCGTCGTGCAATATCTTTCATAATTTTATGCTTGTCCTGTGTTAAATATTTTCATGACTGTGACATCACAGCATCTTTCCCCTAGATTTTGATGGCGTTAGTGTTAAAAAAAAAAGTGGGAAAAAAAATGATAACTTAAGGTCCTCTATCCAAATATGCAATAAAAAAAAAAATCACGAAGGTCGTCTGTTATTAAAGCTAGACATTAGGTCTCTTTCTTCTCATGCAATATATTTACAACAGCTCTAAGACTGTCTTGATCAAGTGGGCTTAAAATTTATATTCAGTATGGGTCATTTTCATTGAAGCGAGATAAGAAAATAATCTTTACTTGCAATCATTTATAAGCCACTCAGTTATAGGTGGTAATTGCAAACTCCTCTTCAATCACAGATAAATGAAGATTAAAGTGCATTGTTTCAGCTTATAATTGAGGTCTACTGATATGAAACAGACAGCTAAAATCAGATCTTAAGATAAATTTTGAATGTAGTAATGATAAGAAAACAAAGCTTATTAGAATATCTTATAGAGGCTTCAAGTCAGCTGATTGTGTGTTGTTTCCACCGTTGTATCTAAACTTGTGTAAAAAAATAAATCAATCAAAATTGCCTCTTTGGTATAAAATAAGTTTTTTAGAGGAAAATAAGCTCTTGATTCATTATCAGAAGACCCCTAAATGGGGAGGGAGATGGTTTCAAATCAGCTTTAATAGTTACCGAGAAGAAATTCAATTTTTCCAACATGGTGGCTTATGGAGAAAATTTTCTTACCCAAGAACACTTGGTTGTATTTTAATTTCTTTAAGTGACCTCTGTCGACCTTGTCTCACAGATCCTGGCTGTATTGGTGGGTGTGGCAGCTCTCACTGCACTGTCAAGAAGAACGCCAGTGGCGAGTGCTCGTCGTCGGTGCGCTGGTGGTTCGTGCGTCTCGAGTCTGAGGACGAGAACTACGACTCTGACACGCCAGAGAGCCTCATGGAAGAGAGCGTGTGGAGCAACCAGGACGCAGACACCGGTGAGCTACCTTGGTGGTCGTTGTGTGGCTGTAGAGACCAAAATACATACAGAATTATTATTATTTATTTATTTATTTTAAAATCAATGAATTTTCTACATCAAGTACTGTAATGCTAATTTGCAGCAGCTTTGAGTACCAATTTTGGTCATGTTTAAATTTACAAACTTACATCAATGTTGTGATAATGTGGTTTGTCATAATTTCTTTGTCATGTAACAGCTCTTTTTGCTGTACAATAGCTACTCAATTAACTGGGGTTAGATTAATTCATACACGCGATTACCCTAAAATTATTTATTAAACTTCTATTATATACAGGCAACCGCGCCTGCCTAGCGGCAGACGCACGAGACGCTCGCGCGCTCGTGGCTGGCGTAGGAATGAATACTTGCATATTACACTTCTGCACTGCCAGGTTGGCTGAATGCAGAGTCTGCACGTTTATCTGCAGAGTCACCGATCTCACTCGGAACATTATTAATATAGGAGGTTACATGACTCCCCCCGCGGATAACATTTTGTCCTCAAAATGAGAAAAAAATAGTTTTACCATTAAAAAAAACTTTTAAAATTTAGTATGACTCATTGCAAGTAAATATTCCATGCACATTTAAAAAAAAAAATCAACAATATTTTTATTCCATGTTGTAATCCTTGGATCTTGTTCACTCCTGACGATACGCTGCTCCTCGCGTATAGTTATCTGAAACAAGAAAACGAAAAGGCGGTATCTCGTTTGGCAGAGGTTTGACCCACAGTACACTTCAAAATAATTACGTAGGCTTTATAGAAATTTTATTGTACAGGCACATTAATTAAATTAACAAATTATGCAAATTCAAAACTTTGATGCACAAATTCATTATAGTTATTTTATTAACATTTCCGAAAGCCGCAAGTGTAGGAAGTTACAACTATGCGCTTCTGTCAGCATCTTACTTGCTGGACTCTAGCACGCTTCCTGCTCTGCAATGCACGTGAAACTTACACTGCAAATTTCAATGTCAAATAAAGGACACTGAACATAAAGTACATACTGTGAAATTTTACACAGCTGAAAGCAAAAAATTATCTACATTTTATTTTATTAATGAATATTAATAACAACTTGCAAGAAAAAACACATCACTGTTTTTAAATTCTTTATAAATATTTTGTAACTGGATTTTTACTGTAGCATATTATTTAAAACACTTGATCGTATACAAAATAAACATCAACATAATATTTTATTTTAACATCTGAAATTTGGCCTGTAATTTTATTTTTTAACTAACTGGCTGGCATATGAGTACTTTTACTGTGTTATTTGCACACATATATTATATTTTATTGGAACATCTCACAACTGTTTTATTAAATTTTATTTATTAATTAATTAATTTGGGAACTGTATAAATGCATCTTATTTATATACGCAACTCACAAAAACGACTACCTTTTTTATTAGTTAATATTCGCAGTCTCAAAAGCCACATCAAAAATTATAGACACAACCAATGTCCATTGCATTGCACGCATTCACGCATCTATTAGGCATACTTTTATTTAGCACGTACCTCCATCATTACTATTTATTTCAGTATAGCAGTACATCTTTGCATTATAGCAAAATAAATTGGCTGTCCTTGCAGCTCACACTCGCGCGTTCGCGATAAATAAACATTTTACTGCTTAATAATAATTCATTTGCGTGCTTCTATTTACTCATTAAGTAACCTCTACCAATAAGAACTTGTATCCTCTGGAGGATTAGACAAAAAACAAGTAGCATCAGGTAATATATGTTGGTTAGCGCCCCATGCAGGGACTGGCGAATCCCAAGGCATCAACAAATTAAAAATGCTGCACATTTGGCTACAGATAATCTGCCGCCACAGAAAATCTTCAAATGCTTTTACTACTGCCCATTGTTTAACAAGTAGCTACATCGATAGCTGTACCACGCATGCCTTAATTACTCTTTTACTTATGGAGCATATCGCCACCCTTGGGCGAAAAATATGTGAAACTCAACATCGTATCACTTCCTTGATACGGAAAAACCCGCACTGGCTTGCCTCACGCTCTACCTGACGTGGTATGTTGCGCGGTCATATTTCACAATAGCATACAATTACACTGCTCCGGCATGCTATACATAATATGCGTGTCTCCATGTGCTTATTTCACTTTTACCCATTAACTGAGTTGCTTTTTCAAAATTCAACTGAATAGCTCCCTCTTATTACAGTTACCGATTTGTTACTAAAAAGTTGTGATAAAACTTTCAACTAGTGTAAAAACATACATGACTGCATGTGGCTCGTATTCTTATAGCATTAAAAATAATTAAGTAAAATAAACAAGAAATATTGTAGCATTATTGAACATTTTAAATTAAAATATGAGAGAAATATTTACTTCATGAAAATAATAATAAAAACTGATAATAATTATCACAGAATTGTACCACAAAAAGAACTACATAATTTTATCTCAATTAAAATAAAAATAATGCTTGAAACTGTACATCTTTTTAAACAAGCATATAAATACCTTAAAAACCAACGTTTTATCAACTGCTTAAAATCAAAAACTCGAATTAAACTCAGTCTGTTTAGAGATCCATACAGTAACCTTTGCAGGATATATACCTACAGCTAGCGGTACAAGTACTCCTTCTATTAAAAAAAACTTCATTAAATACCAAGTTCTGACATTCTACAGCCACAATTTCAACAGCTCAATTAGTTAGCTCAAAATAATTTCACAGATTTTTCCTCCACGCTGACATCAAACAATTTAGTTTAAAAATTAATGTTTGCATCTTATTAACTCTCTTTTTCTTTATTTTAAATGTAAAACAAGAAAAGAAAACGTAAATAAAGGATTTGACATGTTACAATTATTTTACCATTTTGCTGGTAAAAAACAAAACATTTTTTAATGTACATTTTCAGCAATTAATTACATTTTTTATGTGTGTACTCCTTTGAAATTTAATATCCCAGCTGATAAGCAAATTTCAGCTTTAAGAAAAATCACTACTTTTTCTCTCATTGAATTTCATTAGTATTGTATATATTGTTCACAATTCACCTCACGAGCGACAAACACCACATGATACGAAAAATATTATTGCACGTAATTCTAGTACTCGATCATTTGCACTTTATATTTAATAGACTTTAAAAATCTCCAAGCCAGTATAAATTAAACTCTCACGAGAAAAACGCACTACAAATCCACTATTAAAACTTGTGCTTCGTTCTAAACATCGTCTTATTTGCTGTATATTTTCAATGAACGTTCACATTTATTTTTAAATATAATTTATTTTGCCTCACAATTATTGCAATCAACAAATACAATCCCACTAAATGGGAAAAAAAAACTTTGCATTTTCATTATTTATTAATTATTTGAACGAAAATTACAGTAAACTCAATGTGCCGCACTTACATTAAAACAAATTATAATAAATGTGGGTCAAACTTACCACTTTTCACTCTCTTTGACGTGGTCGGACGACTACATGGTCCGGTTGTACACGACGAAGCTCTGAATGGTCCTCGATTATGGCACCGCGCTCCTCCTGGAGTCGAAGAACATCTTGGACAACGACGTGGTCCGCAAGCCCTCTCGATGGGGGATGTCTTCTGCGACGAACCTAACTGTTGCATGAAGTTGAATTGATGCGACCCTCGAATCTTCATGATGAACGCTGAACCACGGTATTGATGATTTCTTACTTTAAATTTTTCCACGTTGATCATATGTCTCTCTCCTTTACAAATACTGCACTTTTCCGTCGTCTGGAGTACTGTGATTAAAACAACGTTGCCCCGAAGATTAGTAAAAAAATTGTAATAAATTCTTGTTAATTCTACCGACTTATTTTACGCGCACTTTTTTAAGCCATTAAAATGCCCACTTTATATAGTAGCTTTAATTAAAATGTTCGAATGCCATTTGAAGATATGGCATCCCACTTCTCGACACCAATGTAACAGACCTTTCTCTGTAAAATAGCTACTCAATTAACTGGGGTTAGATTAATTCATACACGCGATTACCCTAAAATTATTTATTAAACTTCTATTATATACAGGCAACCGCGCCTGCCTAGCGGCAGACGCACGAGACGCTCGCGCGCTCGTGGCTGGCGTAGGAATGAATACTTGCATATTACACTTCTGCACTGCCAGGTTGGCTGAATGCAGAGTCTGCACGTTTATCTGCAGAGTCACCGATCTCACTCGGAACATTATTAATATAGGAGGTTACAGTCACATCAGGAAGTAAAATTGTCCTGCTACGGTAGATGATGAAATACAAACATGTAGATTCAATTTTTTTTATACATAAATATGATTGCACCAAGAGAGGAAATAGGATTTACAGTATTATCTTCTAAATTTATTTTCAAACAGTTGCAAAAGTAACTGTATCATAACATTTGTTTTTCAGTTAAAAAAATATTATAAAGATAAGAAAAATTATTACTGTTTTCTGAAAATAATACTGTACAGTTATTAATGTTGCAATAGCTTACACAACATTATTTGAGTTATAAGCAGTACAGTACTTAACATTGTGTGTTGGTTCTGTATTTTTAACTTGTCTAAATTTATGATAAACATATTCTCAAAATGAATGCCAACTTGCCAAAGTATAGGCAATGTTGTTGATGACATCATATTATTTTATTGTTTTCAAATCTTGTTTCATTTGGTTATTGTGAGTAATGTTGCAACATGTTTGATCATGCTTTTATGACTCAAAGAAGACAAGAGATCTGCTAGTCCTGACGTGTTTGATCTTGTATGAACATGTTTCAATTGCATTACATGTTCTATCATCTAGGGAGGGTTAGGGCTAGTCCCTCCCCCTTTTTTAGATATCTAATGTAGATAAAAATATACAAGGGTGGGTGTCCCCCTACCTCACAGTGAACATCTGTCACTTAAGCTTCTAATAAATATGTTTTTTTTTTCTAATGCATTTTATAGTGAAGCCAATTTTACTTATAGTAAGGGTGTAAAGATATGATTTTTTTTTTTTTTTATGTACTGTAATTCAAATTATTTTTTTTTTAATCTTTCTAAAAGACAAATCAACAATACCAGTACATAAAATAGTTACATTTATTCATGTTGTCAAGCAATTACACTGTAATCATTTCTAATAATAATAATGAGCATCTAAGCATATTCTTTCAGCTTAATCCCCCTCCCCCCTTACATAACATGTTTGAACTTGCCCTGACATTACCGTTCTTGTTGTAATATGTTTGATTCTTGCCTTTAGTCAGTTTAATCAATGAGCAATAGCTGGAAGTTTTTTTTTTTTTTTTTATGAAGGGGTCTAGAAGGTCCTACCCCTACTCATCACTATGTTTCGTTAGCAATGCCCTTACTGTATGCCACTGATCTTGTACTAACATGTTGCCGTACATCACTGATCTTGTGCTAACAAGTTGATTCTTGTTGGACAGAGCCCGTGATTGACCCTGACGAGTACAGTCTGAGTGACGATGACGAGAACCGCTGGCAGGCGCACCACCGCATTGAGTTTGAGATCGCGACGGACCATTCTTCGTCGATGGAGGAGGAGGGACCGTTTGGGAAGCGGGCCCGCAGAGTCAGCGGCTCAACGACTTGCTCGTCTGACCTAGAGGTGGGATCTGACCGCTCTCCCAGTCCTCCGGAACGCTAGCATGTCACAGTGCACACGTTTGGCTTGATTACGAGGTGTTTGATGTTAGTGCATCGACCATTGTTGATTTTCATATAAGCTTGTTGTTGTAATTTTGAGGTACGAAAACTTAAAAAAATATCACTTCACTTAATATTTGTCTATGAATAGACGTCATAAAGACAGGTTGACATCTGATGGATTTTACCTGAGTGAGTCATTATTTTGATATCAGAGCTTTGCTATTGGATAAAGTTGCGTAGTTGAGTCATACTGACTCCATTGAGCAGGTTTTCAGTGCCATCTCTTGGTGCTTATTTATGAGGTAAATTTTGAATTAACTTTGATTAACTCTTTCCATACAAGGGATTAAAATACGGAGAGTACAAAATAAAATAAGATAAAATAACTATTTATTTAAAAATTAAATGAATGAATAAATAAATAAATAAATAAATAAATAAATAAATAAATAAATAAATAAATAAATAAATAAATAAATAAAATTAAACAGTTTTATCAATATTATTAATGTAGTTGTTTTAGTTTCTACTTAATGTAGTTCTTTTTACTTGCTTGTCTCTTAATTTTTCTTCTAGTATCGTTGTTAGAATCTTAACATTTTCCATCTATTTTATTAATTCTACGTCAAACATTCTCGTAATCAAGTCATACTTAATCCTTGCACCTATCTCACTTAAGCACATTAAATTAAGAACAAATAGACGCATACTCCATTAACACCCTCCGTTTGTGTAAATAGTGATCAAAGATTGTTGTTATGGACCAAATTGCTACAAACCTGAAGGCTTACTTGGCCCATGGTTGCATTTGTCCAATAGTGAAAAGAAGATTGTAAAACTGTTAACTGTGTAGTTGTTATTTGTATTTTTACAAACTACCTGTTAATTTGTGTGGGATATAATATCCAAAAACTATATTTTTTGTGTGTGTTTTGTTTGTGTATAACTAAGAAGATTTTTTATTCTTCTTTAGAAAATTTGTGTGTTGTAGTTTTATGTTTTTGTAGTTGACTAGATAAGTATAGAAATGTGTTTGAAGAATTGAAAAATAAAACAAACAAAATAATGAGCAAATCTTCGTTAAAAATTATCCACCAGAAAAATAGGGTGATTTACATAATTTAAGAAATACCGGTGTAATTATTTAAAAGTTCTTCTAAAATTTTAGTTTAAAAGTATCAATATTTCCTTACTATACATATGTACAGTAATAAATATTTTACTGTTATAAAAATTATTTTTCTAGATAAAATAATTGCTTACAAATAATTGCTTCCTTTGCTCATTCATAATATGTTTGAATTCAAATTTTCAAAGACAGTGTTAATGCTTTCTGATAATATTATAAACATGTTTTGGTATTATCTGGACATTATGTGGTTTAGTTTTTATTTTCCAAGAAGATTTGTTTATTTTTAGTTATACCTACCTTGACCATTCCTATGTAAATCAGTGGTACAGTTAAGAAAATGAGGATTTCTTCTTCTTTTATTGAATATTGTTGAGACAGAGACCATATGAGACTTCTTATTTGTGTATTATGGAGAATTTTTAGACAGAAAACTAGTTCAGCGTTTTCACCATTCGGTCGTATTCATATTGGCCATTTGTAATCATAAGATTGAATTAAATCTAAATCTATTCTATTCTATAAATAACCAGCATTCTCTCCAAACTGACGAAGCACCTAGACGGTGCGAAACGTCTTCGAAATGTAGACATTTAACTATTTTTCGAGTGAACCTGTGACCGCAAGATTTTCTCCTTCTGTGACTTCTCGATCGGTAAGGCCTTGCTGGTTATTCCTATCCTTTCCTTTGAAATATATATCACAACCGAAATGGTTTATTTTCCTTAAATTTAATATTCTGTAAATAACGTGATCAAAAAATTCTGGGCTGTAGTTTTCTGTCTACAAACTAACCGTAAGACACTTAAGATGTCTCTTGTAATCTCTGGTTAAAGATATCAAATCCAATATTTTCTTACTGTTCCATTGATTTGTTATGCAACAATTGCAAAAAATTATGTTGTATTCCTCAAGCTGCAATCCGAATTTAGCCATTGTTGCAGATTTGTTATCTAAAATTGTATCTATTGTGATAGATAACAATAAATTATCAACAATGTTTTATACTCAGGTAGCAGCTAACACCAATTTCAGACGCAACCATTATGACAGTTTTGATGGAATTTTTGACTACAAGAAATGCATAAAAAACATCAATGGACAACCTTAATGAAATTTTTTATTGCAGAAATGAATAGAACGTGCAAAGTTATGCTTCTCTGATTTTTTTCAGATTTTTTAGAGACCAGGAAGTATTTTTAAAAAATATTAAAAGAGGTGTCACTTCTTAATAAAAAGATAGGACCTAAAAGGGTTGTGGGTTAAAACCCCACCTTTGCAAAACCTTTTAGCAATACTTCCTGGCCTCTAAAAAATCTGGAAAAAATTGGGGTAGTATAATTTGATATCCTCTATTCATTTATACACTAAAAAAAAATCATGCAGGTTGTCCATATCTACTCTCCAATCTGCATCGCATATCCGGTTGAAATTACTTTCCAGCAAAATAGCAACAAAATTTTACAGATTCAGCTTGAAAAGGAGCTCATTTCTGCTCTATGAAGATACAAAATACAGAGAAAACTTGCAAAATTTTGACCCTGTTTTGAAAAATGATCATATCACTGCTTTTTTTTTATTACATTTCTTTCAAATATTAATGTTACTAAAAAAATAATAATAATTATAATAATAATAAAAGAAAGAAAATTGTATTTTAGCTCAAGTAAATATTGAATATGATCACTTCATTTATTAACTTTTTGAGTGATATAATCTTTTTCAGAGCATGGCTAAAAGTACGGCTTTTGTATCAACAAATTTTAGCTCATCAACAGCAAAGCTGCTATTTTAATACCAGATAAATTTAATTATAAATGGTATTCTCCATTTTGTCAATCTAATGTATCTTTCGAGATATGCTCATAGATTGCTAAATTTTTGTGGTCTTAACTATAGCAGCTATGGCGATTATTTCAAACCATCGGTGCCTGCATTTCTACATTTCCAAAACTCGAGTGGTCGTATGAATGGTTTTTCTACAATAAAAACTGGTTACTGTGAATTAATATTTAAGGGATTATAATGATTAAGTTATGAAATTAAAATTACGTATTGTTGTATATTATTGTTACTATTGTGTATGTTAAATTTGTATATTTGGATTTCACAAACCAGTTTGTACTGTAAAAAGAGTATTTTTAAAAATTCTTGTCATTTCAATTCAAGCTACAGAAATTTAGATGTAAAAAGCATCCTTTTGTTCTCTTTAATTAAGCAGTTAGCAATTTTTAAAGAACCTTTGCTAGTTTCAGTTAATTGATTGTTGCTAACAATTTTTGCTGCTCTTGGAAGTAAAAATAGAACGAGGTGCAAGTGATTTCTCATAAGAAAAATATCATGTGATATAATTTTTTAAAAAGTTAATTAGTAATTTATTATCCTAGAGAGGAGGGTTTCCAGGTGGGAAAGTTTTCTTCATTATCCTTTTGTTTCTTTTTCTACGATTATTACTACGTTCTAATTTGAAAACACTTCTACTCAACACTTCCAATTAAATAAATAAATAAATCAAATTGTCTTTATTGAGGGCGGGATTTAGGCCATCAGGCCCACTCTTCCATTCAACTCAATTAGAGGTTTTCTTTCAGAGTTCCCTCAAAAATATTTTTTTAACAGTTGTCCACCAAAGACCAAAAAAACAGCTCATTTCAAGCCTCTATTTACAAATAAAAGTTTCTGTAGCTTGATTTAGAAATTACAAGATTTGTTTGTTTGTTTATGTTTTTGTTATATTTATAGATGTTTTACTATTGTATAAATTTTACATTATTTTGTATTGTATTTTCCTCGTTTTGAAAATTGTTTTATATCCGAAAAATGTTGTCGCTCCTAAGGGATTGAAGGTACTCCTGGTGATATCCTGGTCGCTGGATTGAAGGTTTTTATTATCCTTATGATATCCCATCTTCCTGCTTGTTACTCTGGACCAGCTCTGACGTACCAGACACTGTTAACAGGCTGCCGCTGCCGTTGTTGCTGTGGCTACCTCGGAGGTGCTGTGTGACTACTACGCAGACTCGAGTTCGGAGTGCTCAGACCCTGAGTTGCAACCGCAGGACAAGTGGACGTGTCTCGACTGCAAGGAGAAGAACGCTCCGCTGCCGAGATACTGTCAGAAGTGCTTCTCCGTAAGTAGCTTCCCATGTCTTTATATCAGGTTAAGCCACTGATTTGACCAATGTTAAAGGGCTTAGTCAATCAAATTCAAGTATTTAAATGTGTCCATTGTGTAATGATATTTTTGAAATTTTGCAGTTTAATGGTTCTAAGAAAATTGTTGCATGAATTTTGAGTGTCTTAACCTGGTATTCAAAGAACGTTACTGTCCAGTGTCTTCATTTATTCTTTTTATTCAAATTTATTTATTTCATTCACTTATTCAAATGTCAATTCAAATTTATTTTGTTATATTACCCAAAGACATATTATTTAATTACAAAAAGCTAGGGATACCAGCAACACATTATTGCACATAGTGGCCATTATCCTTTGTTTGTACTAAACCTTCTATGAACATTCCTTGTATGACAGCAATTTGATTTAAAATTAACACAAATTTTCAAACAAATTTGGTTCATGGAAATGATCTGACTACAAGCCACATTATTATTTTCCTAACTCCTTTCTGTCTCCTCAGGGTCGTAAGAAGTGGTTCCCTCCTCGCCCTCGCAAGCGTGGACTTGCTCGTCGCCAGCTTGAACGAAGCAAGGCAGAGGCACGACGAGCACAGATGACGTCACACTCCTTCCCGCCAGGCCGATCAACGAAGGAAAGTCCCGAGAGCAGCCAATCACAGCCCCAGCCCGGTACAAGCCAATCACAAAACTTCGTCCGTCCTCTGCCCTTCGTTCAGACATCCCCAAGTGTGCCTGCCTGTCTCCCCACCCCTCCGCAATCGCAAGAAGATCTGAGAATATCGACACAAAATTCTCAGAAACAAATCACAACGTTAGAAGATATTGATGCATTCCTTAAAAATATTAAAGAAAAAAGAAATCAAACTGAGACTAAAATTTCATCTCAAGAATCTGTTGCAAGTACAAATATTTTAACTAGTTCACAAAATGAAGTGATTGAAAATTCACAAGAACAAGGTGAAGATGAAACGGATGCAGCAAAATTTATTAGAGATTTTGTAAATAGTTGTAATAGTTTTATGTCTAACCGTGAAAATAATGGTGGTGAAGATGTGGTTGATTTAGGTCAAAAAAGTTATCCAGTAAAAGTAGTTTACAATCTGCCTTCTGAAGATGTGGTTGATCAAAAAATTCAAATTGGTGCGTCAACTATAGTCGTTGATAATGCACATCCTGATTCTGAAGACGTTGTTGATTTTTGTCGCAAAATTGAACCCAGTACGTCAACATCATATCCTCAAAATTCATCTGAAGACGTTGTTGATTTTTGTCGCAAAATTGAACCCAGTACGTCAACATCATATCCTCAAAATTCATCAGAAGACGTTGTAGATTTTTGCCGTAAAATTGAACCCAGTACGTCAACATTCTATTCTCAAAATTCATCAGTAGGACGTTTAAATCAAGTTTGTTCATTAATAAATTCATCTGAAAATTCACTAAATTTTTATCATAAATTTCAAGCCAGCACATCAGCTCAAAATACATCAAAAGTTAATATTTCAAGTATACCTGAAGATGTTGTAGATTTCTGTCCTAAATCTTTACCCGGTGTATCATCTCAACCATGTGAAGAAGATGTTACTGACAGTGTTGCCAAATCTTCACAAGCTCAAAGTTCACAGGGATCTCAATCAATCTTCCATGGTTCTCAAAGTCCAAAACGTTCAAGACCTGATTCTCCAGAATCTGCGTGGAAACTTTGTTGTGTATGTAACGAAAAACCTGCAGATACGGCTTTGAAACATGGAAACATTGCTCATCAGTGTGTTTGTTATAAATGTGCTAAGAAAATTTATCAAAGTATTGGAAAACAGTGTCCTGTCTGTAGAAGAAAAACATCATCTTACTGTAAGATTTTTAATTAATTTATTTTTGATGGGTTTTATGGTAAAAAGTGATAAAATTTCATTTAACGTAGCAACTTAAATAACAGCTCAAATATCACCTTTTGCCAGAAAAACCCCTGATTTATCTTGGGGGGGAAACAAATAATGTTGTTTAAGTTTAAAGCAAAAGAGTTTATTTTTTTTTAACTTTGTGGTTATAGTATTATAATTTTATTCAAGCAGCTACAAAAGTTATATTCATTTACAGTATATTTTTTATCAAGTTCCTAATATGTATTTACTTAACTAAAATAAAAAGATTTACTCAAGTAAAAAAAGGAATCAAACAACTGAAAAACAAACTTGATTCCTCGTAATATAATTTGAATTAAAGTGTTTAACTTTTTGTACTGTGTAATCGATACTTTTTGTAATCATTTCATTTATTTTTATACTTTACAGAAAAGGCTTTCAGTGAAGTATTAAAAATATAATCAATGTTTGTGACTTTTGACAAAAAGTGTCTAAGCTTTTTAATTTTTTGGCATCATTAACATTATTGTTGTAACAACAACAACAACAACACATTTTCAGTTTAATGAAGATTCTTCCATTATTTTTGATGTGCCAAAACAGGTTTTATTTTATTTATATTAGTTTTGGGATTTTTAAATGCTGGTGTATAATACCTTATTTTTAAAAATAATTTATTGGGTAATTAATTATTTTTATGATTTTATTTTAATTTATTAAATATTGGTTTTAATTTGCATATTGGAAATATTAATTAAATTACATTAATTATTTTTATGATTTTATTTTAAATTATTAAATATTGGTTTTAATTTGCATATTGGAAATATTAATTAAATTTCATGAATTATTTTTATGATTTTATTTTAATTTATTAAAAATTGGTTTTAATTTGCATATTAGAAACATTAATTAAATTACACTACTCAGTACTGTATAAAACTATAAATTTTTATAATAATTTTCTTGTTAAATTCTGTCATGCTTTTTAAAATTTTAATTATTTATTTAAATATTCTTTTAACCTACAATAATGCTTGAATATTAAGCATCTGTATATATTTTTGGCAATTTATTTTTATTCGCCATTTTGTGCCTTTTAAAAAGATTGGTTTGTTAACACGCAAATCATTTAAGTACTGGGGTTTTAACATAAATTAAAAACTTCAGAATGTATTTTCATAGAAAGATGAATGAGCTTAATTTAATGCAATACCAAATATTCCCTTTATACTTCCCACCGACCCTATATTCCTACTCTTCGTGTGGTATTTTGAACAAACTATTGAGATCAATGCAATACCAAATATTCCCTATCCCTTATACTTCCCACCGATCCTATATTCCTACTCTTTATGAGTCTTGTTAACTAATTATTGAAGTAGCAATGGATAAACGGTCTTATGTAAATTTTTAAGTATCCTGCTCATCTTTAACATTGTAATGCCATATTGTCCCTTATACACAGAATAATAGGCTATCTGCTTCCATGATCGTATGTAAAAATGAGCTAATTAATTTCTAATGGTTCGTTATTTTATACAATCTTGGATTATTTACAAGGGATAATTTATAAAGGGAGTCATGTGAGGTGGAGAGAATTATTTTTTTCGGGCATGCAATGAAAGGAATTGTCATAGAAAGTTCAGCAGCCAGTTGATTAAAATAAGTCTATTAAGGGTAAGGTAACGCCACCAATGTTAAAAAAAATCCCTCTCACAAAAATTCTGAAAAAAATTTAAAATGTTCTCCTCTACACCCCCTATCAGTAGCTAAAATATCAGGTATACAAATACGATCTAGTTTTTGAGTTATGAATTTTTAAAGTTGACCAATTTAACATGGGAATTTCATTTCTCCATGTTAAAGTAGTCAACTTCAAAAATTCATAACTCAAAAACTAGATCGTATTTGTATACCTGATATTTTAGGTACTGATAGGGGGTATAGAGGAGAACATTTTAAATTTTTTTCAGAATTTTTGTGAGAGGGATTTTTTTTAACATTGGTGGCGTTACCTTACCCTTAAACTGGTAGCTGAAACTCCTAAAATGACCCTTCTCTTGAAAAATAGCTTGATTGTGTACCTCATATATCTCCGCTGCTCTAATATACTAAATAGATTCATTTTGTGAATCGTCAGATTGGACAATTTTGACTTGTCAACAGGGTATTTGTTTGTATATTGAACTAATTAACATTGTTTGTAGAATTTCAACTTTCTTGCCACATTTTTACCAAGTTGTAGTCATATATCATATGGACTATATGCTAATGTTAACTATGAAATTATAATTATAGTATGTTATGGTTCAAACTATATTATGAGTAATAAAATGAAAAGTATATTTTTCAACTAAATTTTACTGTCTTATTTTTTTTAATTATAAAACCTAATCATACACAAATTTATTTGTTATAAAATGAAATAACACTCAATTTATTTTAATAGGTTCTCAAACTTCTCATTCATATTTTGCAGCTCCGCTCAAAATATCGTTTCAATTAATTAATTAAAAGTTAAAATTGATTTTAAGGGTAAGATAACACGAACAATCGATTGTTGTTAGTCCCATTTGATTAACATGTAAACCTTAGCAACCTCATAATGATTCTGAATTTTTTTTGAGAGACAGTTCTTGGCATTAAAAAAATATGGAGAAAATTTCAAAACAATCGGACGATCCAATTTTTTTAAATTAATTTTTTAGTTTCGGTCTCCATGGGAAAGCCCTATACTGAAAATTTAAAAAATTCATTTAAAAAAATTGGATCGTCCGATTGTTTTGAAATTTTCTCCATATTTTTTTAATGCCAAGAACTGTCTCTCAAAAAAAATTCAGAATCATTATGAGGTTGCTAAGGTTTACATGTTAATCAAATGGGACTACCAACAATCGATTGTTCGTGTTATCTTACCCTTAAGGGTAAGGTAACGCCACCAATGTTAAAAAAAATCCCTCTCACAAAAATTCTGAAAAAAATTTAAAATGTTCTCCTCTATACCCCCTATCAGTACCTAAAATATCAGGTATACAAATACGATCTAGTTTTTTAGTTATAAATTTTTAAAGTTGACTACTTTAACATGGAGAAATGAAACTCCCATGTTAAATTGGTCAACTTTAAAAATTCATAACTCAAAAACTAGATCGTATTTGTATACCTGATATTTTAGCTACTGATAGGGGGTGTAGAGGAGAACATTTTAAATTTTTTTCAGAATTTTTGTGAGAGGGATTTTTTTTAACATTGGTGGCGTTACCTTACCCTTAAATAAATTTAATCTTTTATCTTGTTTCACACATCTAATAATTTTATTGTGAAGAAAATTCATTTGTTATTTGATTGATTAAAAAACTGTTGATAAGAGGTGTTATTTGTAAAGACTTATATTCACTTAAAATTAATTGATAACAAGTAATAAAAAAATAAATGAGTTTTTTTCTTGCGTCTAATTTTTTTAAAATTGGCGCTTAAAAATCTGAAATTTGATTGGTTATCTAGGTTCGATGACGTCAATAAGAAGAATCTAATTGGCTTACCGATAGTAAACAAATGGGTGTAACCTGTCATATGATCGTTTGATCTCAGATAAGCAGAGTCCTTGAACACTTGTTAACTTTTTTAGTGAATAAATTAACTGTTCTGCGCAGTGAGTTGCTAGGCCAGCTTGCGAAATGGCTTCAGGACAGTTTGTTAGTTTAGAAAATATACTAGAGAAACATATTCCACCAAATGAATTAGCAGAAGTTAAAAGGATTCTCTATGGAAAGGAACTGAGGTAAGAAATATAGTTTTATTTATCATGCATTTCGCAAAATGATTAATATGCAAAATATTTTATTGTTGTTTTGGAATTCTAGTATATATATTATGAGCATACACTTTTGCTGCAGCTTAACTTAATTAGTATGTTGGATTCAATTAAATATTTGCAAATATTTATTTTATTTACCGGTATTTCATCTCATATTGTAATTTATTAATTCCACAGTTCTTTGGAGATTCCTGCTGCTGCCAAGGATATTGCTGAGAAAAATGATTTTGAAATCCAAGGATACAAATTTGAAGCAAAGCGGGAAGAGCTGCGATCGGAACGGTAATATTTTTATAGCTAGGGATGCATGTAATCACTGGCAGACAATTAAACAGACAGACAAGATTATTGTACTCGTTTCTACCCGGCCATCACAGTACATCAAGTCCTTTGAGTACGCCTGCCCAGATGGCAGTATTATATACAGTACTGGTTTTCCCTATTTCTTAACATGTAAACATGTATCGATCCCTGCCTCAGATATACAGTACCCCGGTCCCATCACGGCCTTTGTGCTGGTGAAATCTTTTCCTATAATGTAATGCTCTAGCCCCGTGTCATCATTGGATCATTCCTAATATCTGCATGCAATGTTTAATTTTGTATTCTTACAATGTTATAAATATTAACTATATATCGTCGCCTCAGAATGCAAATCACGTAACTACAAAAAAAATTGATGGAACTTTGACCCTTATGTTCTAGTGAGATAAGGTTTATATAGTTGCATCAAATTTTTTTGTAGTTACGTGATTTGCATTCTGAGGCGACGATATCTGTAAGTGATATATCTACAGTATATTCTTGTGTTCACCTAATTTTATATTAATTTTAAACCATATATGAGAAGCCACATTTCATGTTAAAGCAGCTATAATTGATTGACACTAACTCCCTCTGTTCTGCACCTACAGTCTGGTTCGTGTTGGGGTGATTCAGAACAAGATTGTGCTGCCTACGACTGCTCCTCTCAAAGACCAACGAGATGCCATCCACAAGCGAATCTCAACCATCACACACGCTGCTGCGCTATGTGGCGTCAACGTGCTCTGCTTCCAGGAGGCGTGGAGTGAGTCTTGACCCTTTTGTAGCTTTGAAGTATATCGCCCCTCGTCTGGAATATTGAGCTCTCTGCTTACCACAATTTCATTGCAATAATGAGCTGTCTGCTATTTCAGGTGAGCACAATTATAAGCTGTAAATCGTTATAAAATAAAGCTCATAATTGTGCTCACCTGAAAAAGCAGATAGCTCATTATTGCAATGAGAGCATGGTAAGCAGAGAGCTCCATATTCCGGACAAGGGACGATATGCAGTCCATTTTTTTTTTTTTTTTTTTACGAGGATACACCTCTATAATTGAAGCTTAAAGCGGGGGAGTAATGGGTAGGGATAAAGTAGGAAAAAAATGATGCTTGTTTTTGTGGATGGGCAATCAATGTGGGTGGGTATCTGAATTCCAGAGTTACTTAATGAAATTTCCTCTTTTCAAAAGCATAAAATTGAGTGGATAATATTTTAAGGGCTAGTCCTCATAGGACAAAATACATTTTAGAAGTGGATGTTTTCCTCATATAGTCTTCAAAAAAATTTTTTAAAAAAAGAAAACGCCTGCTTTTATTTTTTTCCTAATTGCACTGCCTGTTTGCAGCGATGCCGTTTGCGTTCTGTACTCGAGAGAAGCATCCGTGGTGTCAGTTTGCTGAGAGTGCCGAGAACGGACCAACCACCCAGCTGGTTCAACAGGTGGGTTACCTTCGTCTGTCACTCTTTCGATATACATAAATCATTGAATGTCATCCTACCTATGACGTTATGCAGAATTAGGAAGACTTCGTATTAATGGCAATCATCCAATCATGGTAAAAAATAAATACATATTAATAGAAAGTCAAAAACAGTAATTATTGCTTTCTTTGCATTAAGGGTAAGATAACGCCACCAATGTTAAACAAAATCCCTTAAGTGAATATTCTGAAAAGAAATTAAAATGTTCTCCTCTACACCCCCTATCAGTAGCTAAAATATCAGGTGTACAAATATGATCTAGTTTTTGAGTTATGAATTTTTAAAGTTGACTAATTTAACATGGAGAAATGGAACTCCCATGTTAAATTAGTCAACTTTAAAAATTCATAACTCAAAAACTAGATAGTATTTGTACACCTGATATTTTAGCTACTGATGGGGGGTGTAGAGGAGAACATTTTATATTTTTTTCAGAATTTTCGTGTGAGGGATTTTTTTTAACATTGGTGCCGTTATCTTACCCTTAAAAAAAGAAAAAGATATGGTATATTAAAAAATTCAAATTAACCTTTTTTTTTAAGATTAAAAATTGAAGTTACAGGAAAGCATTAATTAGTAATCTACATGTATTAATTATATTTAATTATCATAATTAACAATAATTAAATACAGTATGGTAATTATTTTTTTTTACTTCAACTTTAAATGTCGTATCCTCCCTCACTTTCATAAACACCCACGGCACTGATCACCACTCCGTCATTCCAGCTGGCCCAGCAGCACGGCATGGTGATCATCTCGCCCATCCTGGAGCGCGACGAGGCCCACGGAGAGACCATGTGGAACACCGCGGTGGTTGTCTCTTCCTCGGGCAGAGTGCTGGGGAAGACCCGCAAGAACCACATTCCGAGGGTGGGGGACTTCAACGAGTCTACCTACTACTTTGAGGGAAACACCGGACACAGGGTCTTCCAGGTATGCTTTGAATTTAGTAGAGGTGTGTCCGAGGGGGATTTTATTTATTTATTTATTTATTTATTTATTTATTTATTTATTTATTTATTTATTTTACAGTATTTTTTATTAAATGTAATTATTTCATTATTTATTTAAATATTTTTTTCCATTCATTAGATACAGTAGATATTTAGTGTACTATTGAAGTACTAAATCTTTTGTATTTTGTAGTCTATTTTAGAGACGATTCTAGGGCTTAAATTTGTTATTGGCTGTATCTGTAAAGTTACGATTGTTAGATAGAGCTACATATGACACAGAGTTCTTCAATAAAAGTGACTCTTAAATTTCAGACGGAGTTTGGGAAAATCGCAGTGAATATTTGCTACGGCCGCCACCACCCTCAGAACTGGCTCATGTACGGAGTGAACGGAGCCGAGATCGTGTTCAACCCTTCCGCCACTGTGGGAGCTCTCAGGTTCGTGTTTAGACAATAAAAGTCTTTCTTTTTTTTTTAACCATCAAATTTCACTTACAATATTTTTAACTATGTATTATAAAATCAGTAAAGATGCAAAAATAAGTCATTCATTCGAAATGATCTATACTCAGAAATATACTGCCTGATACACAATATAATGATTAAATTTGGCTATTTCTAGTTTTGTATTTTTTCTGAAAGGAAGTTGCAGTACGTTATTTATTATTTTAGCTTACTGTATTTCTCAACTGCTGTACACTGCATATTAAATTGTACTGTAGTACTGTACACTATATTCAATAAAGAAGTTATCCAATTTTTTTTTTTTTTTTTTTTTTTTTTTAAAGGTACAATTTGGAAAGAACTCTTCACCGAGAAGTTAATTTTCTCAGTTTGAGATTATGTTCCCTTTTTACCTTGGATTCAGTATAGTGTTTGAGTGATTGCTTGATATGTTAAAGCAATTTATATCTTTTTTTATTTTGTCTTCTATGTCCCCAATTAAAAAAATAGGATTTTTTTTTTACCGAAATCGAAACAACACCTCCCTAAATAAAAGTAATCAATAATATATATAATTACAGTGAGCCACTATGGGGTATCGAGGCTCGCAACGCTGCCATCGCCAACAGTTACTTCACGTGTGCCATCAACCGTGTCGGCACCGAGAGCTTCCCCAATGAGTTCACATCCGGGGACGGCCAGCCGGCTCACAAGGACTTCGGTCACTTCTACGGCTCGAGTTACGTCGCTGGACCGGACGGTAGCAGGAGTCCAGGACTGTCGAGGACCAGAGACGGACTCTTGATCACCGAGATGGACTTGAACTTGTGCAGACAGACCAGGGATAACTGGGGATTCAGGGTGAGTATCTTTTGTAGTCCTTGAGGTGCTGTGCTGGCCTTTTTGATTGTCATCACAAATAACATATTTAGTTTGTATAAGAGACAATAATTGATGCTAAAAAAATTTAAAAAAATGGCTAAGCTGTGGCAATTATTTTTCATTTCCATCTGGCAGGACAGTACTCGATCTGTATTGATTAAGATTTTTTTTTTTTCTAGCTTTTTATTTTATATAATGCTTGCTTAAAGGTTTTCTTGTTTGCTTTTGGCAACACTTAATAAACTTTTTTTTTTCTGTTTACTGTGATGAGAAAAATATTATTTAATTGTAATATGTAATTTATGGTCAAAGTTAAAAAAATTGTACTCAATTACTATACTTAAGTTCTTGCAATGCTACTTTGCTAAAATCACATACTTCTCATGAATTAAGCTTTAATTAGTTCTAATTAATCAACCTTATTTTAAATTTCAGCTAACACAGCGGCTGGAGCTGTACGCAGAGTCGTTGACCGAGGCAGTCAAGCTCGACTACAAGCCCCCAATCATCTTCGAGCAGCCCTAACTGAAGAACCAATCAACACCAAGATCTTCACTTGACCAATCACAAGAGAAGAAGAAGTGTCTGTCTGATATTGCGACCAGAGTATTTTGATTATAATAAAGATTATATTTTCATGTTGCAAACAAAAATTGTGTTATTTTCAACATTTTTCGTCTCTTTAAGTATGAATTATTAACATGTGTTTAAGTCATTATTTTAATTGTTTTACTTTTTACAATCATACAGATAATTTTCATGCTGAGAAAAAAAAAAAGTTTATTATCTCAGAGCTATAAATTACATAATTTGTTTTAATTGAATAAAGTATCAATAAAAATAAACAAAACATACTGTATCAATTACATATATTATATACATATAATATCAAGCATTGTTATTGATTTACATAAAGTGTTATCAAAGTAATACAATTATGACTCATATCATAGATACTATAATCGATTTTGATAATACACAGTTAATTATACTTTTTATCTTATGAACAAGATATGAATTCTTACTGAATAAAATAAGCAAAATTTACTTACATAATTTTAGCAGTGATATAAATATGAAATTTCTTTCAAGAGTTTTCTGTATTCTATTCCTGGTTCAGGTGATAATTAATTTTTATGACTTTACATAGAAAATTATTTTCTACTGAAATCTAACTATGTATAATGTATATACTTAGAATTCATGTTAGACATGTTAAAATATAGTCACTAAAAAATTAAAAATTAAATTATGGCTCTTTTTTTCGTTGATAAAATTAAGAAAAAAAAAAGATATCTATATAGATATACTAGCAATCATATATTTATCGCAGTTTATCCCTGTTACGAAGTGTTCGCTGGGTGTTCCTGGCCGCGACTTAGCTGCGGACATTGACTACGCTTCTCTGCTGGTAACAGCCTTCTCGAGAGACTGCGACTTCTTCAGCAGCTACGAGGAAGGCTACTATGACACCCTCGATACAGATGTGGCACAACAAGCTGCGGAGATTGATGCAAACCTTGTGGATCTGGAGGTGGGGTTGTCTATGAGATATTGACAGATAAGAACAAACTTAAAAATCAATCAAAAAATTATATATAATAAAGCACACAAGTTGAAAATTTAATTTCATGCTATAGAATCAGATTTATGTAGATTTTGACAATTAAATTAAGTTTGTTGATTTGTAAAGATTTTTTTTTTTTTCTAGTGAAAGGAGTTTGCTCAGTTTTGCATTATACAAATCATTTACTTTTTTACATTTTAATTTTACAATGTTCTGCGTCACCTCTATTAATATTAACTTCTCAGATTAATGAGCAGCAGTTGGCGGACTTACGAGCAAGCTATGACAAAATGATGGTCGACGTTCGAGCAATTGTTAACCTACAGCGACAAAACCTTGCAGACTACGTCAACTTTCTCCAACAGGTGCGACAAATCAATCTAAAATAACATTCAGTACATTGAGTTGTGTAATGTAAGCAAGCAGATGTCCAATGTGGCTTAATGCTGGCCGGTAAGAGTAATAATTTAACATGACAGTTATATAGGAATGACGTCTCAGAACGGACTGGTAAAATTACTTTCACTTCACAGAAGTTATAGTTATTTAAAAAAAAAAGTAGAAGTTGATTTGATTAATATTTAAATTGAGTAGCAAATAATACGAACTAATATTTGTGAATGTTGACAAAATGTGACGTCTTTTTTAGGTCAACTATGACCTTTACAATGACCTTGATCGGCTACGATATGAAGACATGCAGGGAATTGAGGACCACTTTGTCAACGTGCAGACAGATTTCAATGAGGCAGACACCAACATCCGCAATATCAACGAACAGCTGTTTCTAGACACTCGGAGCATCATACAAGGAATGGTGCGTAAAAGTAAATTTAATAATTACATAAGAGGGATACATTTAATTTTGTTTTTGTGTTGGTGATTCATATCACTTAATGAACTCTTGCAAAAATTTTGTACCTGAGATTGATGTTGATAAAAATGTATAATTATAAAATTAATCACAAAATTAGTTACATTTTTTATGGGTCAAGAATTAAAATTGCCATTTTAAGAAACGGAACTTTAGTGGTAAGAGAGTTAAATATATATATTGTTTTGTTGTTATTTTTTCCCTTGTGAGGTACTAAAATATTTCAATTTTATCACCATTTCACAGAGTGGGGTGGAGGTGGATGCCATCAACTCTGCACTACGGGATATCTCGGACACTCTAAACTGGGAGTATAGCTCAATAATGCATGCCCGCTTGCTGTTTTCCTCCAGTAAAAGTAATGCTGTAAACGCTTTAGAGATCGTAGTAAACCAATTACCTCCAGTAAAATTGAAATGAACCAACTCTTATAATTTCAAGAAAAAAATCTTCTGAGTTTAAAATAAGTGTCAATTAATCAATTTGTTACCTGGTCAATAGCATTTCTTTAATATTACAATGTTACCAAAGTAAATACAAAATATTTGCAATTATTGTTATAGTTGCCAAAATATGTGAGCCAAATTAAACTCTTTTTAACTGTCAAAATATTGATTCCCCGTTTGTATATTAACTGTTAGAAGCACCTTAGCCTTTTTTTTTTAATCATTTGATTATTAAATTTTTTACTATAAATGAATGATAAAAAAAAAAAAAAAAAAAAAAAAACGTACACAATTACAGGAATGATGAAAACACAAAATCTTCAGATTGCATGGCTACAATTTGACTCAGCTTGCAATAATATAATTGGTAAATCAGAAATTTACAATTTTCTGACCTTTCCATATTTTAACTATCCTGGACATAGCTTAATTACGATTCTATAAAATAAATTATGTTAAACTGACTACAACACTAATAGTTATGCAAAGAGGTTATTTTATTATAAAAGGATATAGATTCATAAATTATAGCAGATATATAGAACTTTATTCTTATGTGCCATTATGTATAATGTGTTGTAGTATATGTCATATATTAGAATGCAATAAATTTCATTCAAACACTTGCAGAAATATTTAATTTTATCACTAAGAGCACTTACAAGAAAGCTACAGAAGTAACAACATTTTTTACATTTATTTTAATTTTGGTTTAACATTTTTTTTTGTAGGTATAAAGTTTATTATCTAAAGACTACACATCCATTTAATAATTAATTAATGAATTATTTAAGGTTTTAAATAATTTAAGGTTTTAAATAGATTTAAGTTTTTTTATAGTATCCATTTTTTTTTTATAAAAAAAGCAACAAGTTGTGTCAGCCCAAAATAAAAGTTCACCACAAGAGCAATAATCTATTTTCTTTTTATTGCAATGCACTGAAAATACCGTGCATCATAGTTAACAAGAATACTGCCAAGATTTTTTATAGTTTATTTCTAACATTTTTTTTTTTTTTTAGTTTGTTATTACAAGTAGTATTACAAAATTAAATTGATTACAATGAATTCATTCACTTATATAAAAAAAAAATAAGTTCAAAGAAAATTTAATTTCTCGCTAGATTCAACTTTAATAAATTAATGCAATAAAAATATATAATGGGAATAATGATACTGTATTCATTGCTCGTATTTCAAAAACACATTAATAAACTCTACATGGGCTATGTTGCTTTTTTTATGAT
Source organism: Siphlonurus alternatus (assembly GCA_949825025.1). NCBI lineage: Eukaryota > Metazoa > Arthropoda > Insecta > Ephemeroptera > Siphlonuridae > Siphlonurus > Siphlonurus alternatus. The sequence goes on along the minus strand of OX463785.1, from coordinate 21,630,473 downwards.
TTTTTATTTACACAAATCTGTAGCTTTCAAGTTTTTAATAACAAGGTGTAATGGAAATATATTTTACAGTCTCACTACGAAATATTATTATGGAATATTTAATGTACTTAATATTAATTAGTAGTTGAGATATGTGCGTTCAACAACAGGTTCTATATTAAAATGATTAATTACATAATTACCATTATGTTACAATATTTAAAAATAAACAATTGCAATTTCACTTAATAAAAAAAATAATAACAACCATCAACTTCAAAAGCAGAGAAATTTTTCAAAAAAATTTTTTTTTCATGAATTAAAAATGAGCTGGTATAATGTATTGAAGCTGGCAGTCTTAAACAGGTATTACGGTTAGTTACAAGTTAAGTTAATTGAGTCAACGGTATAATGAATAATTGAGTTTTTAATTTAATTGAGATTTGGTTAGTTAATTGCAATTATTTTTCACAGTACAGTGATAATTATCTGTAACTTCTGATGTTTAATAAGATGAAACAAAATTTTAAGTGATAAATAAAAAAATATTAATTATAAGTTAGTAATTTTAACAACACGACAAACATTATGATTATAAACAATATGTATGAAGATTTAAATTAAATTTATTTCAATTAATTTAATTGAAAAAAAGAAATGAAATGCAAGAAGATCAAGTAATTGGTTAATTAATTAAAGTAATGTTAATTCTCAAACCAGAATTTTAAAATTTTACTGAAAGCACCAAAAAAATTTAAATAAGAACCAACACAAAAATCACTGGTTTATAAAATGCAAATTCCTTATAGAACATTATATATTATAAAAAGCATTATAAATTTTTGATAAACAGTAATTATTTTTTTATATAAGCAAAATAAACAAAAATTATACATATTATATTTACATTGGAATAATAATTTATCCTAACTATTCCTTTTTTAAAAGGGAGGCATCCGGAGCAGCACTTGTGAAACGGCTTAATATTTACAAAAAATCGTCTCTCGTCCGAAATTATGAGCTTTCTGACTACCACGATCATATCAGGTTTATGCTATTATGAGCTGTAAATTGGTAAATCATCGATCTCATTATTGCACTCCTCATTATTGCACATAATAAGTGTAGACAAATAGCTCATTATTTTAAACGAGGGACAATATCTTCATGGTAGCAATTCAAAGACTTACGTCACCATTGGTAACTTTTTTCTTCTAAAGCCTTGTGTTACTTGGTGACGTCAATTGGTAATTTGATAATTAGACTAGTTTTCACAAGGTACAGTTATCACCCCAGAAAATTTCTTTCTCCAATAGATGGCTATAGCGGCAGCGTATTGTTTTAGCAATACATAGACTTATGGATCATAAATTTATTCAGGTAGATGCCATAAAGTAGCAGTGTATGAATATTAGTAAGAAAAAAAAAATATATATTGAACATATATGTAGTTCAGTTGGTTAAAACACTCAATTGAGAGACCTGGGGTTCAAATCCTGGCAGTGACTTTTTTACATTTAAAACAGCATATTGATATTCAAATAATGTGAACAAAACAGCATTATAAAAGCATAAATCTTTCATTCAAGAAAATTTTCTGAGGCACCAAGTGTACTAAAGGAAGAGAAAGTTATTTATAAATTGATTTGCTACCAACTATAATATTTTCAGAGAGAGATATTCTTCAGAATATTACAAACTTAATTCAACAGTTTTACTAATTTCTATAACAATTGAGTAAACTCATCTGTACGTTTTTTAATCATTATAGTGTCACATTGATTAAATATTTTCATTTTTGAAAAAGCACTTAGTTTTCTCACTACATGTTTTTATCAAGGTCAAATATTTTTAATTTATATAATTATGATAGCTCAATAGAAGATAATACATATTTTGTATTTTTGCAACTTCAGAAATTATTTTGATTTATTTTTTAGTCAAATATTACAATCTCTTTTTAATATCTCCTTGCTTGTTTTAATACTGTAACTTTTACTTTTCTGAATTAACAATTAACAAAATCAAATGATATTATGAGCATTTATTAAACAAATATTAACCATTGAAAGGCAATGTTTATAATTTAAATTTATAACTTACTAAGCTATAGTTACTGTATATAATGCTCACAATACGAGCAATATAATATTATATATTTTTTTTTGTATATAGTCACGACATCTAGGTAGAAAATTTACATTATAATTCACTTATACAATAGCAAAGATTTTTGTCTTTTTTGTAGGGTAATAGCAGAAGTATTTAAATTACTGAGTATAGCCGAGCAAAGAAATATCCTTCCCTATATTTTCTAAAAAAACATGTTTTTTTTTTCCATTTTAATACTGCATGAATTCAAAATTTCTTTAAAATTCCAAGGATATTAATACTCAAAATCCAAGGATTAAATAGCAATAGTATTTCACACTTTTGATAATAATTTTAATCAAACCATGATCATTAATTTTAACTCCTAAAATACTCAAGTAAGTCCAACATGTTAAAATGTCAATATGAAAAAAGTTCACTGCTGAAAAATGTTAACCACTTTAATGAAATAAAAGCTTTTTTGTTGTTGTTATTTAGTTGCTATAGCAACAGTAATCCTGCTGCACTTTTGATTGGATGATTTTACTGTCATAACATCACCTCAAAATATCTATCATAAACATTACTAAGTTTTGATGTAATTTATACCTTCTGCTACATGAACATAAGAACTATATTTCCATCAAAACTCTTTGGCACTTACGATACTTATTCTGAGGTGAGGATAATATCTTTTTTTAGCTACGTCAACCAAACTGACGTCAAAAAAACTAATATTTTCGGTAGTTTCACGGACTGTTCACCACTTCACTCTCTCTCGCTGAAGCTGGCTGCTCGGTAGCGCAGGATTGGAGGGTCTGGCGGCCCTTCTTCGTCCTGCTATCTCTCCGAGCTTCCGCCTCGTCGACGTGTCCCGTTGCGACTCTCTGCCTGCTGAGCTGAGCGACGCTTCGACACTTGTCGCTGGTGCTCGTACTCGAATTCATCCTCCGTCACACTCAACTTCATCACCTGGTGGCGAAAGGGGAAATGTCAGTACAGGAGATGGTTGTAAAAAAATTGCAGCTAATTAATTTTTCAGATTAGGATACTAGTATGAAAGCAAAACAGTAATAAGTAAAATTCTCAAAATAAATCAGCAAATACATCCCCCCCTCCCTACCCAAAAAGACGTTACTTACTTTCTTATTTTTCCTCCAATTTATTGAACCCATTAGCTTTAAAATTTCAGATTCTTTTACTCAATCTAGAAATGTCAAAAGGATTTTACAAGTCTCTTTTTTAACCATGGCAGTCATGTATTGAGCAATCCATCCCAGAATTTCACATAATGTGACTGAGGGAATCATGGAAACTTTAGTCAGAATGGTATCTCTCAGACAGAGATCATAAATCCTGTTGTGACTTGGATTAATAGTAATAATTTATTTATTTTGATAAATTGATACAATACAACATACAACAATGCAACTCAAAACTCTCTTGGACACTAAAAGTTGCTACCCACCTGAGCCACGATAAAGTCCTCCTCCATGAGATGAGGTGGCAGGTTCCTCAGGGCCTCCAAGGTCTCGTACATGGAAGGACAGTTACGGAGGGTGTCTCCGCGACCAAGACCAAACTTGAGCAGCACCAGAGCAACCTTGAAGATCACCTTCACTCCTGCAGACAAACGTGATGGTGAGTTTGGTTCTCTGGAGTTTTAATGAAATTTGTTTTGGTACTAAAAATGTTTAAATTAACATGTGTGAAAACCTCAGTATGTGCTTTAACAAAAAATTTTAATCAATAGCCTTTTGAAATGAACAATTAATACAATTTAAGAGTAAAAAAATTGTACATATTTGGCATCTAGTACCAGTATTCATCAGTTTATCCTCCCCTACTTTGTTTTAAATATGTGTTACTTTTATGAGCTACGTTTTTTTTTTTCCTTCATTACACTAAAGTAATAAAAACAATATCAGTACTAAAAATAAAATTATTTATGTATTTTGCATCAAATAGTTAAGAGACAAACAATTTAAAAGAGATGAGATATTAAAAAACAAGCTAGTAGACACAAATGTTAGAAACATTAAATTCTACTGTCCCCCAGGTCAGTCGTACCTTCGCAGAGGAACATGTCCCACACCCTGAGGATGGTGGACCAGGGTAAGGTCCTCGTGAAGACACACAGAAACCACTCCGTCATGTACAAGATCGGTTCTATCTTCTGCTTCTTCTACAGACAGAGATAAACATTAGCAACAATCAAATATATTGGATGTTAATTGATTATTAATTTTACTTGTTTATAGTTTTAGATTAAAAGAGAACCCGCCAATCAAATGGTGATAAAGCCATTCAAGTAAAGGTTAGTATCTTTTCAAAATATCCGAAATAAATGATTGAGTTAATTTTATATTTTAGAATTTTCTTTCTTGACAAACATAATTATTTTTTATTTTATTTTATTTTATTTTTTATTACAAACAACTGGTTGTACAGGACAACATGGTTCACGTCAGCATCTTTTTTATGATTTTTTATTTGTTCATTATATTATTTATACCTCAGATGTGATGTTGTATAACTGCAAGAAATATCTTTGGGAGTTTGACTTTCAAATAACTATCCAATCCTCTCTGATAAGGTTGTATTTTTTTTGCAGCTACACAATTTTAACTCTGAGGCACCAAAACACAATGGTTTTGGCATTATGTTAAATAAAAATCAATAAAAGGTTTTAAAAATATATTGGTTTTGTGTACTTGCCAGATGTTTGTAGACGCTGGGAGAAACTTTCTTGAGGAGGCCAAACAAGATGTCTCCGTCAATTTGTAGGGTTTCCTGAAACAAATCAAATGTTCCGGTCACATAGTGAGCAAATTAATAATAATATGATTTTAGTATTGCTTTTTATTATTTTTAAATTATATAAATTATGTACTCTGATGTTTTCTATAAAATTTTGTGAAAACTGTATAAACTTTATCTCCATTTTATATTTTTGTAATTATATAGATGATGGACATGAATTTTCTGCTCACGGTTAAAGCACCACTCTATATTGAAGCCAAGGAAAGACTAGAAATAACTTATACTTTGCTATTTTTTTATATGCTAATTACTGTTTATTATTACTTGTGAAAATTTCTCAAAATTGACAACACTTTGTATAAAACTGACCATTCCCTGACTGTAGTAGCCGTAGAGGTACTTGTCGCACACCGACACGAGACACCAGAAGGCTTGCTCGGCAGGCAAGTGCATGAGGAGGAAGGCTGCGACGGGAGCCTGGGCCTGGCAGTAGCCAACTTTCTTGTTGAGCACCGAGTACGCCTTGAGCACCGAAAACAACTCCTTTTGACTGTGGAGAGAGAAAGAGGAGTTAGATGTCAAAGTGCACCAGATAAAACTGGTTAGGAGCTAACTGTGTTCTGAAATCCTCCTAGTTAGCTAAAATAAGTTAATACATATTTTTAATTTCTATCCCATCCCCTTACAAAGCCACACTTTACATGAACTCTCTTTAACAGTAAATTAAAACGGATTTCTTGACTATCTCTGCTTACAAATATCTCACTAAACTTCGATTCAGTTCAAACACTCCATTATTCCTCTAAACTCCTGTATTAATTTCTCTTTTGTGTGTATCATCACTTCAACGTTCCCTTTAATAAACAATTATATGGACTTTTATATATGTATTAACATGGACTCACTGTACTTATTTTACCTAACATTTTTACAATTTTTCGAGTTGAATTCCGAGCATTATAAATGTGGACTCTATTCTTCAAACTGTACACCACTGCATGCATGAACTCAATAGATTCCCTCCACAGTTCTTCTGTCTATATTTCATAGACTTTCACCATTTATTCCCTCACAGACTAACCAGATTCTACATATCCATTTCTACCTTGAACATCATGCATGTACTCTTTCCCTACATCCACTAAATGGACTCACCCAACTCCCTCCTCACTGGCAAACATCTCGTGGAAGGGAAACTGTCGGTGCAGGTCCTTCCTGATGTCGTCTATCCACCGAGGGTCTCCCTCTTGCTCTACCAGCCTGGCGTACAGGTGTCGGTGTTGTTCCATCAGCAGTCTGCCTCCACACAGGAACTGCCAGGCACGCGGCCGCACGGAGGGAGGGATTCCCTTGCGACAACGGCCGCGGACTTTGCGGTAACGCTCCCCCATGAAGTGCTCCCAATGACTCAACATGTGCAGCCATTTCTTCTCCCTGCTGAGGACCACCTCGGGTCTCAAGCGACGACTGAAACAAGAGAGACGGAAGACGTTAGTCACATGGAGCAGTGGTGATGATGTGTTTGTTAATTTTTACAGGTAATGAAATGACTGCTTGTTCCGCAGACCCAAAGTCAATACATCAATAAATCCAATTCAATAAGTTTGATTGATTGATTGATTTATATTTTGGGGCAATTGACACATTTTGGTCATGTATGCCCCCAGCGCGGTCTTTAAGAGACCGCAGATTTTTTACTGTTTCCCATATGGGATTTTATTTCTTTGTTTATTGTGTCTATGTTTTAATTTTCTTTGTTTTTCTCGTTTCTTTTCTTTGTTTGTTTCTGTTTACAGCTCTCTTCGTAGGTTCGCCTTAGTGGTGAACTCTAAGATGCGCTGCACTGCTTCCTCGTCGTTTGCGAGAACCTCTTTAGTGGAGCCTGTCATTTTGCAGGTCCTTCTTTCTTCCACGTAGTGGTGACAGACCGTGAGGATGTGGTCCACTGTCAGTTCTTCGGCACAGGTTGCACACAGAGGAGGGGCTTCGTGCTCCATGAGGTGGCCGTGTGTCAGCCTGGTGTGTCCGATGCGCAGTCTGGCGAGGATGACCTCGTCCCTGCGGTTCTTTCTGTAGCTGGTCTGCCATGCGCGTGGCATTTCCTTGATGTTCCGCAGTTTGTTGTCATATGTGACCTCTTGCCACGATGCTTCCCATCTCCTTTTGATGTCCAGTTGTAGCGAGTTGCGGAAGTCGTCTGATGTGATCTCCTCCGAGTCCCAGTCCTCTTTCTCAGAGGCTCGCTTTGCGGCTTTGTCTGCAGCCTCATTTCCAGGGATTCCAGCATGGCCGGGTACCCAGAGGAAAGAGACGTATTTGTCCTGGTTCGCCAACTGGTAGAGACAATCTTGGATTTTCTTTGCCAGTGGATTCTTGGGGAATGTTTTCTCAATTGTCTGGAGGCTACTGAGGGAGTCGGTACAGATCATAATGGATCTGTCGTCTCTTTCCAAACAGTGCTCGAGAGCTTTCCAGATGGCGTACATTTCTGATGTGAACACACTTGTTTGCTCACGCAGGCAGTATCCATGTTCTTCGTTGTTGATGACGAAGGCACAACCAACGTCATCGTCCTTCTTTGAGCCGTCGGTGAAGACCAGAGTGTAGTCTCTGTACTGGTCTATCACTTCTGAGTAAATGCCCCTGTAGAGTAAGGGGTCTGTACTGTCTTTTTTGTTGTTTGCCAGGTCAAGTCTCACGCGTGGGCGTGGAATTTTCCACGGTGCAATCGAGCTTGGTACCTGGTTGTACACAGCAGGGAGATAGTGGATTCCCAGGTCTCCTGTGAGAAGTTCCCTCGCCCTGATGCCCAGAGGCCTTGTTGTTTTATGTCTTTGGAGGTATTTATTCCTGTGCTTTGGTTTGAAGACGCACTCGAATGTTGTGTGCTGTGGCTTGCTAAGAAGACTCGCGATGTAGTTGCAAGTTAGCAAGTCTCGCCTGCTCTTGAGTGGTGGTTCTCCAGCCTCTGCACAGAGGCTTTCTATTGGGCTAGAGCGAAATGCTCCTGTGGCCAGCCTCAGTCCAGTGTTGTGGACTGGGTCAAGCGTTTTGATATATGACGGTCTAGCTGAGTTGTAGATTATTGCTCCATAGTCTAGCTTGGAACGAACCAGGGCCCGATAGAGTCGTAAGAGTACCACTCGGTCAGCACCATAGGACTTTCCACTCAAGACACGGAGAAGGTTAAGTGGCTGTTGGCATTTTGCCTTCAGGCTTCTAAGATGGGGCCTCCACGACAATTTGCTGTCGAAAATGAGTCCCAGAAAGCGGACAGTATCAGAGCATGGGATCGGAATTCCTCCCATCTGGAGCTCAGGCTCTGGTTGCACACCACGCAGTCTGTGGAAGTGGACCACAGTGGTTTTCTGCGCAGAGAATTTGAATCCGTTGGATCTGCTCCACCTGAACAGTTTGTTGATGCACATTTGAAGTTGTCGTTGAGCCGTCCTCAGAAGTTTTGCTGCGCAGTAGATGATGAAGTCATCCACATACAGCGAACTCCTGATGGGGTGACTGACATTGCAAACGATGCTGTTGATCGCCACAGCGAACAATGTTACACTCAGCACCGATCCTTGGGGGACGCCAGTCTCCTGGGCTCGTTGATCAGAGATGGTGTTACCAACACGTACTGAAAAGACTCGGTCCTTCATGAACTCTCGGATGAAGACTGGCATGTGACCGCGCAGTCCCCATTCATGGAGGGTCTTGAGTATTCCGTGTCTCCAGGTCGTGTCGTAAGCCTTTTCCATGTCGAAAGACACGGCTACGAGGTGTTCTTTGTTGAGGTAGGCGTTCTGGATCTCGTTTTCGAGTTTCACCAGGTTGTCGGTAGTAGAGCGATGTTGTCTGAACCCACATTGCTCATTGGAGAGAAGGTCATGTTTTTCAGCGAACCACACCAGGCGCTTGTTGACCATTCTTTCCATCACTTTGCACAGGACAGAAGTGAGGGCGATTGGGCGGTAGCTCTTCGGATCGATTTTGTTTTTGCCGGTTTTGTAGATCGGGATGACGATGGCTTTTTTCCACAGTTGTGGGAAAATGCCTTCGAGCCAGATTCGGTTGTACATCTGGAGAAGTTGAACAGACGCTTGATTGTTCAGGTGTCGTAACATCTCTATGTGGATTTGGTCTTGGCCAGGAGCTGAGCTCTTGGCATCTTTGAGTGCTGCCTCCATCTCCCACATGGTGAAAGGATGATTGTAGTCCAGGTCTTCTCTTGTGGAGAAGTCGGGTGGTCTACTCTCTGCCCTGTCCTTGTGAGGGATGAATGCTGGGTCATAGTTAGTTGGGTCTGAGATTGAGGAGAATGTGTCTGCCAGAATGTTAGACACTGCCTCTGGTGTTGTCTCTATTACTCCATTGACTTCAAGAGCAGGGATGGCCATGCATGTGCTCTTTCCATCAATTTTGCGGATCTTGTCCCAGACTTCCTTGACAGGAGTCGTGGAGTTGACTGAAGATACGTAGCTTTGCCAGGAGGCCTTCTTTGCCTCCCTGATAGTTTGTCTTGCGTTGGCTCGGCATATTCGGAACCATTCGACATTTTCTGGTGTTGGGCGTTTCTTGCATCGTCGGAGCGCTCTCCTACGCTCTCGAATCGCCTCTTTGCATTCTGGTGTCCACCAGGGCACTGGTATTTTCCCAGGCCTGGTGTTTGTCTGTGGGATGGTGTCCAAAGCTGCCGCCAAAAGTGCGTTGGTAAATGCTTCCACCATTTCGTCTATTCCCTGAGTGGGATCCCACGGGACCTGGGCTTGCTCAGTGTATCTGGGCCAGTCAGCTTTATCAAGGCGCCACTTTGGTGCACGCTCTTGTCGTATTTCATTTTCTAACATTTCTGTTACTATTGGGTAGTGGTCACTACCATAGGTGTCATCGTATGCTCGCCACTCCAGTTGGGGAGCAAGTCGTGTAGTGCAGATGGTCAAATCAATTGCAGAGTGCGTGCCAGTAGCCATCGTCACATGTGTTGGTTCTCCTGTGTTGAGGATGGTGAGGCTCTCGATGTTCACAAACTGCTCAAGTATACGCCCTCGCTGGTCGATGCGGTCACATCCCCAGACGGTGTTGTGAGCGTTCAAATCTCCCAAGAGAATGTACGGCTTGGGGAGTTGGTGCACAAGGGCAACGATCTGCTGTTGTGTTACATTTACATTCGGTGGAAGATATACGTTGCAGATGCATACCTTGTGAGGAATGAGCATCTGCACCGCAACTACTTGAAGTTCCGTGACTAGTGGCACTTCCTGCGAGAAGGCGTCATTGCGAGCAAATGTCGCGACTCCCCCACAGGCAATGTCGCCATCCACGTAGTCTTTTCTGTAGCATGTGTAATTCTTTAATTTTGCATCTTGTGTAGGCTTAAGCCTAGTTTCCTGTAAGCAAATGGCAAGAGGGTTATTCTGAGACATGAGAAGGCTCAGGCCTTCACGTTGTCTGTAAAAACCGTTCATATTCCATTGAAGGGTAGCCATTGGAGGTTCTTATGGTTTGGGAGGGGTTTTAGCCCCAACCTTAGTTGCTGTTTGTGTTAACTTTTTCTGACTCTTGCCAGCGTTTGCATCGTATTTCTTTTTGTCCTCCAGGAATTGTTTCCCGGGTGGTAGTATTGGCTTTCGTTCTGGTTTCTTCGAAGATGTATTAATCGATCCAGAGGTACGAGGGGCCTTTAGTTTGGGTTCTTGCTGTGCAGCTGGAGCAGAGATTGTTTCTTGCTCTTCTTGCATTTCTGCAGTTTCAGGAGCAATTTGCTCCGCTTTTTTCTGTTCGGAAGAAGTTGAGGGTTTATCTGTCACCTCTTTAGCTTCCGGTGTCGTGAGGAGCGGCTGCTCTACTCCAGACTGGCTTTCGGTGTCCATGTTTTCAGACTCGCTGAACACGCGGACTTCTTGGTTTCTGCGGCGTCTTAGACGCTTCTGCTTTCTTTCCTCCTCTTGCTCGGACTCTTGAGATTCTTGAGGGGTTTGGTCAGTTGCCTGACGTTTTTTCAGCCTTTGGGTAGATAACACCTGCGTAGGTATCATCTGCTTCTTTGGTTCTTGTTGTTTCTGTTCTTGCTCTATGTTCTTTCCTTGTTGGCGTTTTCCTTTGAGAACTGCCTTCGCGAAAGTATTCACCAGAGCTGGGGTGCTTTCTCTCAGCTTAGCCTGGGCGGCACGGTAGCTGATTTTGTCCAAGACCATGTATTCTTGGATTTTGAGCTCTTCTTTGTATCGTGGGCAGTTTCTAGACCAAGATACGTGCTTTCCCTTGCAGTTTACACAGCTCTGCTCAGCTGTGCAGTTGTCTTCATGTATTTTGCTGCCGCACTTGCCGCAGACTTCGTCCACTCTACACACTTTGCTGGTGTGTCCGAATTTCTGGCATTTGTAGCAGCGCATAGGATTTGGAATGTAAGCTCGTACCTTCAAGAAAAATCTGGCGATTTGTATCTTTTCCGGCAGAACTGTTTGGTCAAATGTTAGGATGTAGTTCTCGGTGGGGACCAGTTCAGTGCCCTTACGTTTCTTGATCTGGGTAACTTCAGTTACCTTGTACTCTTTCAGCTCCTCCTTGATGTCCTCCAGTGTTGATTGCATCAGGCCAGAGCATGAGATTATTCCCTTTGTTTGATTTAGGGAGCGATGTGCCTCGACTGTGACTGAGGTTTCTCCAAGGTTTTTCACTGTTAAGATCTTTCGGGACTGATCATCCGAGATTGTTTCTACGAGGATGGATCCGTCTTTTAACGTTTGATAGCTTTTGGGTTGGCCAAAAGCTAACATCATATTGCGATGGAGACGGATTGCGCACAGCTTATCCAGTCTTTCACCTTGCACATTACATTTTATGGTGAGGTATGTAGGGGCCTCCCTCCCCTCCCTGAGCCGGTTGTCGTGAGAGAACGTAAGTTCTCGCCACGCTGGTCGCTTGCTCCTCTTCGACATTGGAAAAATGGCAAAGAAAGTTAAGAAAGATATATGAACGCTTTATGAGTAGGTCCACAAATTGTAATCATAAGAAAAAGGGTTGCCGCGCTCACGGCCACGAGGTCATTACTGCCACCAAGGGACCTCCCAAGGTGGAGAGGGGTGCTGTAAAATGCCTCGCCCTAGAAGAGGACTCCTGACAACTAGGACTTGAAAACTCTGCTCTCCATGAGCTAACATAAATGCTTCGCCATGGTAAGGATTGCCCAACGGAGCAAGACACGTACGGGGCTTTGCAGAGCGATTACAGCATCGGAATTGGGGCGGAAAGATGAGTTCTCCAGGTTCTGGTGCATGTCCGGCGTTAACTGATCGAGATCAGCGCTCTTGTATCCTCTTGTCGCCGTGTGAATTACGGATCTCGCTTGATTAGGTGGGATAGCCACCCAACTTCCACTGGGATACAACCGTGCGAGGGCTAGAAGAGAGCCCAAAGAACGGACCGGGTGCTGCCGTACTATTGCCTACTAACATCCCCCACCAACGCAATTCTATGATAGTCCGGGAAGGTTCCCGGGAAGATTAAAAGGGAGAAAGAGAGAAAAGAGAAAAGGTTTGAGCTGCCTGTTAGCACCATGCCTGTCTTTGGCCGAGCAATTGTCCGGCCAAAGGCAAGCAAAGTGAGCCCCTCCTACCACGACAAGGTCATAGCAGCTCATGGGAGGGGTTCAATAAGTTTGTTGAATTGGAGTTTGTTCTATATATACTGGAAAAAAATGATGAAATAATTTAATAATTTTGGGGGAAAAGGCTAAGGAAAGAGGGGGGGGGGGGGAAGGAAGTGCAAGTGAAAAGTAATAAATAGTGGACCTACTAATTTTGATGTTTCTCTTTTCTTTCTTTCTTTCTTTTTTTTTTTTTAATTAGAAAGTTAATAAAATTTAAAATTTTCAAATATCTTCATAATTGCCTGTACTTTTATATATACTGTAATGTATTTTAATTAAAAAAAAAAATATTTTCATCTTAAAATTTTGAAGCATTGATTATTTTGATGTAGAAAAATTGTGTTTATTTATTTCCTATAAAATCTCTCATATAGATTTGTATTATTTTCGCTTTACATATTTATTTTTTGCCAAAAAGGGGGTGAAATTAATCTTGATTTAACCAAATCATAATAAATGAGTAAATTATTTACTATTTTGCAGTACATACGTGACTTATCTACTTTCAAATTTTCATCTATTTTCCCTATCAAATTTTACGTACTTTAAAATTACCATTTTTATTAAAATTATAAAAAAACAAGGGTATACAAAACGAATTACATCCCCTTCCCCTCTTGCATTTTATACCTTATGCAATCACGATCTTTTAACATTGATTGATTTTTTTTAAGTATTCACAACAGGCCTTCATATGCATAAATATTTTTAATTAAAATAAAAACGGACATTTTTATAGAACAACCCCTGTGATGTGAAGATGGTAACTCATTACCAACGCTACATTACACCCAAGTCCCTAAGTACCTCCCTAATTAAGCACCTTCTAGAAAGAGTTGAGATTTACAAGGATAAGACAATGGGCGTGCCAGCAGTCTCGGTGCTTGGGCACAAGAGGGTACTACAATCACGCCGCAGTCGCTTCTGTTTGTGAGGCTACTGCAGTGAATAAGAGAGGAGTAAATTGTTACCTTCATTTATAAAATATAAGCTCTTTTTTAATGTTTTATTTTTAACCATTGTTATTTAGTAATTTGTTTTTCAAATGAAACAAACACATGGGATTTTTGTTTATATGCAGTTTTATTGTATTGGTAGATATTTGATATTAATGTTATTATGTTGTAAATGTATTGTATATATAATAATATATATTTTTTAAATAAAAATTTAATGATCATGTTACATCATGTATTATAAATATTGCAGTTGTTGATTTCAAATGCTCGGTATTGTAATCTATCTTGTTTTACACGTAATTTATAATTTTAGCAATAATTATATAATTATTTTATTTATTTAAATATTATATTTATTAAAAAAACGGAGTACAGGTTATATATTAGGTAATCCGATTATAAAGAATACAATAGTTCATTTACAAATTCTTTGTTAAAATACACACGTACAAAAATTAATATAAAACTAAAATCTTGTTAACGTATAATATATTATATTTATATTAAATAATTAAGCATGCATTTGAGTTATTTCAAAAAATTTCTTGCGAAGATTGATGGAAAATGTCAAGCTCGTATTTTTTGCACAGTTCATTGCAAAATGATTGAGCTCTGGAAATAAAAGCATATTAATATTATCAATATGAATTCTTGGGTTTGATATGCATAGAAAGGGGGAGATGATCTGTTTTGTCTCGCTGGTACATTTATTGTTTTAATTAGCATAATGTATAAAATTAAAGTACTGCCATGATATGTATGCAGCCTATGTAGGTGCAAAAGCAATACTGTAGCAGTAACTACTATTAACAAACATGTCTTCTTTGCATGGCATTATTTTGGAAATTCAAAAATTACAAAATTATTGATTATAAAATTTAATGGGTATTAATTAAAATAATTGCACAAAATAAAGATACTGCAGCATAGGTAGGTAGATTAAATTTTTTATTGCTGCAGTTATTATAATGATGCTGATAGTGATATTTATTCTGTCTATAATAAAAATATGTACTATATATATAATATTTACTTGCATGTAATGTCGCTTGTAGGTTTATAATAGCCTTAAAATTATAAAATAAATGTTAGAAATTTAATCTATGGATATTTTTTATTGCATGAATCATCTTTACTGTCTTTAGGTCCGCTTAATGGAAATAAAATTGATTGGATTTTATTTTTAAAAATGAATATTAATTGGCATTTCAAAACGATCAAACATATTAACTTATTCCTAGTTATTATATAATATTATATATGCTAGAGCTTGAAATTCTGGAGTAAACATAAAATTTACTGCACACTATACAAGTTGAACATTTCCGCAAACAAGCTGCAGTTACAGATAAATGAAGCCAGTAGCACGGAAGGACGAACAAACGACGATAGCTGCAGTAATTGGATTAATTAAATGGCGCTATCTACCACACGACTTTCTATAACATATTAGAAACCCGTCGTATCCTTACTTATGTTACTGCAATGTATTAGATGTCATTTGCAGTTGCATGCAGTTTATATTAATTTTGTGAAATGTGTTCTAAATTAAAACACGCACGATATAATAAATAAATAAATAAATAAATAAATAAATAAATAAATAAATAAATAAATAAATAAATAAATAAATAAATAAATATGATGTTATATAGCGATTAGCCCCATTTAATTTAACAAATTGTAAGATTATAACTTTTATAATACACAGGATTGATGTTGGTTAATATCAGTGCGTATGTTTATGGAAAAAAATTATATAATTACATGTATAATATAGTCAGAGTCAGTATAATATATGATATTATCGAAAATATGTATCCAAATTCTTAATTGTTTCAACTCTATGATTATAGCATATTTACCAATGTTTTAATTGTCTATTTTATAATCTTTTAAATATTAATTAAAATTTCTATGTATACCGATCGAAACTATACCATGTGAGTACAATGTAAACTCTTTGGCTATACTATGAGCTCAGCTCAGCAAAACGTGGATAGTTTTGACAGATTGAATATTGTGTGATGAAGTTACATGGGATGATATAACGATTGACCCAACCTTCTTTATCCCAGGAGATTACGATGGAAAATTACCAGCTGGATTACACGTATGTTCTCCTTCATAGATTACATTTTATATTGCAAGACGTCTTATCTTCAAGCAGTCTTAGTTTTCCATTATAAAGAAAATTGATAGAAATCCTGTTCATAACTTGTCATACGCCAGTTAGTTCTTTTAAAAATTGGGTTATTTTTTATGAGCATCGACGTGAAAAAAGAAGAGCATTTTTTTTAATTTTATTTTCATGAAATCATTTATTTTTTTATTTTTTTTTATATAAATTTTATTAATATGCATGGATGCATGTAAGAGTTAGGCTAAATGGCCTAAATCCGGCGTGCCCTCAATATTAAAGATGATTTTATTGTTATTTATTTATTTATTTATTTATTTATTTATTTATTTATTTATTTATTTATTTATTTATTTATTTGCATCATACTGCAGCTCTTAAGATTATGAAGTTAATCTCTCGTGGACAATATTTGTAAACTTATATCAATGGAGAAAAAAATATTTAATACTTAATTAATTTGTTATTTATTTATTTTTAAACAAGTGGATAATTAAATCTTTTCTCCTGTACTCTCTATTAGAGTACCTGAAATAATATTTCAAGTACTCTATTCTCTATGCAAGTATACTGCAGAACAGACACAAAACGTAGATGTTATTTACTCTTAGATTGTCTAATAAATTTCACTATCAATTAGTGTTATTATTCTAATAAAATGTACGGTTTCTGTTACTCAAATACTGCCTAGAGATGCTATTTTGACCATCGCAGTAAGTTTTACTAAAAAAAAAAATAAAAAAAAAAAAAAAAAAAAAAAAAATCCAATCTAATCCAATCCAACCTAAAAAAAAAAGTGCATTCATATAAAGGGCATTAACAAAGGCAAGGCCCGATTTAGAGCTCACTAAATTCTGACATAAAATGGAAAATTGGAGCCTTTGTGAATGCCCCTTATATATTATAATGTAATTTAATTTCCAAGCAATGCCTGAAAATCTCGACAAGTTTTACATACGGTGTTTACAACCAAACTGCGACCCTCTCTTAAAATGTGAGACCATCACACGACGCGCATGCCGGAAATAGAACTCCACTCAGCCCCTGTGCGTCGTAACGTAAGGTCCAATATCCCATAATAAACATAGTGAAACTGGTCCTTATTAACATGGTACGAAATACTTCTTCACCGCCTATTTTCTCAGCAGGGGAGAAAAGAGACAACGCCTTAAATTTTTTTTGTCATCCTTAAATGGTCGATGTTTTAATAAACAATTGTCATTTATAAAAACAAAACATTGTTTGTCAAAGTAAATAAGGAAATAAAATGATAAATTTTTGTTTTGGTATTAATATCACGTACTATATGGTACGTTTTTTGCATGCAAAATCATACACCGTCACTTTTTAAAAGTACAGTTTTCTTAAATCAAAATTTATAGGCGAAGCACGATCAGAAAATAGTTATTTACCAAAATTATGACTCATAAGGAGGAAAATAATGTTCTTGTTAGGAAGTAACATAACAGGAAGGTGCAATCAATAGTGTGTTAGTGTACAGTTTACAATTGCAGTACAAGTATATGACAAATAAAACATGGTCATTTTTGTAATGATATTTACACCTTTAAAATTGTTGTTAAACTTTGCTATTATTTATCAATAATATTTATTTGGAGGTATTGAATTTTATAATTACAGTAAAATTTAGTATCATAATTAATAAATGTATATTGTTATATACGTATTATACATGTTGTCATATTGTATATGCACTGAACTGTATATATAATATAATGGGCATCCAATATAATGACAGTATAATATATTATGGTTTATAAATTTAAATCAGAAACATTAAAATATAAAATGAAAGGCCTTAATAGATTAAGTGTGTTTTTGTAAAATTGACATATTAATTATATGTTGTTTTTTCTTTTTTTGTTGGAGATGTACTATATCATGTATCCATAATATGCTGGCATTTCTGTATTGGATCGAATAAACAAATCAAATCATACTGTTTTTAGTGTTTTTACTTTTCACCTTAATTTTTGTGGAATTTAGTTAAAATAAATTAACAAGGGGAAAAAAATACAAAATTTGTCTCTCAGTGCATTTTAACTAATATGATGCTTTGCATTGTTTCCAGCCATCGAGGATGGAAATGAAGAGGGATTGTATTAAAAAGAGACAATGTATATCAAAACAAATCATATCAAAATACCTGACGCTTGAAATACTTAGAAATGACACAATACTTATATATTATTTAGAATATACAGACAATGCATTCATATAATACACATAATAAATTCGTTTTAAAACAAAACTATTGTAATCATCTAACAAAAGGTTGAAATATCAAGTTAGATATTAATTAACGTTGAAATTATTAAAACAAACCAAGTCTAACTATTTTGGTACTATACATTTCCACGAGTACAAACACTTTGTCGTGTAATCGATACAGTGTCTAAATTTCCCTGCAGAGCAAAAATATCTTATAGGGCGGATGTGAGGGGAGGACGGTCACAAATTGGAGTCCTTCACATAACAACAGAGAAGCTGATTAGTTCAGTGAGTCGACATGAAATAAATTAATCAACGTGAAGATTAAATGAGAGAATTTGATGAACATCTATAAGCATTAATTACATTTTTATGTAATAAGAAAAGTGCTTGTAATATTATTATATCATTTGTCTCGATTTGCAAATAGAAAAGGTTATAAATATACATTATAATAGTAGTGAAATCTTGAATTTAGTACGAGGTTTTTATTTTGAAGCGTATCCACAATATTTATATAATATATTGCATGCATATGTGGTACCGAGTTATAATAAATAAAATATTAATAATCCGATGACTAATTAATATTATAGTTCATTAAATTTATATAATATACAATACATATTATGTGCTTATTTTCTTTCATATTGTGTTTACAGAGATTCACTACATGATAACATTCGGGAAGTATAAAATGTTCTTGATTTTGACTTTTTGTGAATTTCATGCCTCTGACTTATTATTTATGGCATGAAGAAACTAAAATTTGATCCAAGCCGTTTTTAAATGAAAATAATGATTAATTTTTACTGCAGTATAATATCTAATAAAAGTCTCTGAGACTGATGTTTTAACAGAGAATTAAAAACACAAATATCCAATAATTTTAAAAATTAAAAGAAATTAAGAAATAAAGAATGATAATCTGACGTTTGCTATTTGCTAGGGACAATATGTGGAAGGGAGGACCTTTATAATTGTCCTCGTTCTCTAGAAATGATCACAAATGTACAGAACAGAGAGAGCTCTAATTCAGAATCTGTCACGCCCCCCTGTAATGATATTCAACCACTATATGAAGAGGGCGGGGTGTTTGTATTTCAACACTTGGAGGATGATAAAAGCTGTAGTGATGCAATTGCTTTCTGGCTCACTGACTACAATTACAAACAGCTGATTTAAATTGTGTACACAGTCAATGAAACGTCATATAAACAAACACGAGTGTGGGTTTTGTCGTAAATAGTTTTGCTTGATTGGCAATGAATTATTATACTTAAGTGGTAGTAAAATTTATTAATAAATGATATCACATTAATTAAGACACAATTAAAAATTAATTTTTCTATATGATAAAAATGACTATTTTTAGTTTTTAACCACTTGTAAATCGTTGGTAATAACCAATTACAATCCAGAAATCTTATAGATGGAATGATAAGGAATATAGATTATTCACACAATCTATAAAATATATTTATATTATTAATTTTTGATAAACAAAACAAACAAAATGCCTGCAATGTATGTATAGTAAAACTAATCCAAATTCATAAAATGTTGTTTACTTTATATGAGATTTAATAACAAATTATATATTTTGTTACAGTAAATTAAGAAATTAATTGAACTTCAGAATTTTTTTAAGCATTCTAGCGTCAAAATTATTATGAATATATAATATAATTTTGTTCACAAAATTTTCTTTTATGATAATGCTCTAAAAATAAATCACTCAATCAAGATCTTGAAATTCAACAGCTTTATTTTTAGTCTCCACTCAAAAAGCTCTTAAACTCCTACCTCTTTTTTTTTAATAACAATGACAAGATAATATTGTCTACCACCTAGTTAAATTTAAAATCCCCCTGTTAGATTATTAAAATCAAGTGAACCATTTTCTGAGATATCAACATGAAAGCAAATAATAACTTTTTGTTATAAAAGACGATTCAATAATTTAATAAAATCAAAGTTTCTTTGTTGAAAAGTATAATTTTGCTCTTGTAACAATGGACAATGAAGGCACCCTATGATGAAAGTACAGAAGGTAACAACTTCCTATGTAAGGCAACGCCTTCTTTTCTCAGAGTTACGCCCCCTCCTTCTTTTCTTTATAAGGTCCTCTTCTCTGCAGTCTATTCACTTTTATAATATGACGTCACAACTATTGAAGCTACTATACTTTAACCTAACGCATGAATAACTTCCACAGGTAAATTTACTTGTGACGGAATTTATAAACCATAAAATTGGCATACAATAAAATAGTGATTTTTTTTATCGATTTCAACCTATATATTTTCTAATAAAGTATAGGATTTAAATAAATTATCCCAGGTTTCAAATCATAAAATAAAAGCTGTAATAATAAAATATCAGTATGATATGATGGATCGATGATTTGACTATTCATGTAAAAGATTTTAGTATTATAACAGAGTGTTATTGCATAGAGAACTGAAAGGGAACTTTACACCAAAAAATTGTCGTATTAAATTGATTTATTATTGCATGCTTAAAGCGGATTTATTAAATTTAGTTAAACAATTTTTATTGAAAAAAAAATATATATATATACATAACAATGTTCAACGTTTCTTATGAAGTATATTTTTATCTTTATTTATTGCATTTTTATTCCGCTAGTTATAAACTATAATAATATAATATTATTTCATAGCATTAAATATACAATAAATTGTCTCTGCAAAAAAACTACCAGATCAGGCACACACTCAATGTTGCAAAATCACGAATATGTACATATGTACAACTCTGGACAGCATGCGAATTTCACCTAGCTCTTTTGCTGGAGCTGCAAAAAAAAAAAAAAAAAAAAAAAAAAAAAAAAAAAAAAAGTCTCGTTAAATTGTTTTGAAATTTTTTCCATAGCTTTTAGGCACTAATATCTGCCTCTCAAAAAAATTTCAGAATGGTTGTGAATTTGCCAAGGTTTACATGTTAATCAAAGGGGACTACGTCGAACAGCTGATCGGCGTTATCTCTAACTTAAACCAGAGCAACGTTTGTGTTGATTCGAGGTGTACCTACTTATTCAATTACAGACATCATATTGTCAATGTGCTCATTATTGATCAATTTACAGTCATGCACTAACGCACTCACACGTGTCTCCTTTTTACTGCATTGGCAATATAATATATTTAGTATTTAATAAATATATCTGGTACTGTTAAAATAGCATGAGGAATAATGATATTTTTAACGTGAAAAATAATTATGTATTATACAACTTCCTAAATACAGATTGGTAGCAACTGTTATTAAATTTACAGTAGAAGACACAAAAAATCTTAAAAAAAAACACCTGCTTATTGACACTTATTTCACGCAATACCGCACATACACATCTGCTCATCTAGAAATTTTTATGATAAGTTCGTGTTAGAAAAATAATTTTCACGCACAACTAGCGATTGCCAGAAAACAGGCCGAGAATTTATCAGTGCATTGACACAGTTGGCATCAAATTTAAATACCCATATGGAAAACTTTTCCATGCAAATATCACATGTCTGTTATAAAGGTAAAACCTTGGCGAGGAAATATTTTGTTAGTAGATAACAAATGACGAACGATAAAATATCCGACAATGTCAGCTTATATATTATGTTAATTTGATAATTTATTGCAACCATGTGCAGAGTTTCATGTATAGCGATAGTGTTTTTAAAATAATATTTGCACATTATTGACTACTTTTTAGATTATAAATTTAGTATTTTATATTTCAAATTAAATGCATACAAAAAAAATTAAATAATTTTAATTATTTTTAATCTTTTGGTTCACTGCACACTTTTAACGATGGTTGCTTTTTAAAATGGTTTTAATTAAGAATTTTATAATTTGCAGTACAGCATGCAGACCTGGTATATTATTCAAGATAGAAAATTTATCACAATTTACTGCAAGTTCTTTTAAACATATTTGCTATCCATATTATAGATAGGCACCACCATGTAAAACATACATTAAGATTTTTACCCTGCAAATGACATAAAAATACGTCATATAGCATTCTATCAAAAATTCCAATGAATATTATATGATTTTAATGCAACACTATAATAATATTGCTTGCTCACAAGCTCAAATAAATGAATTGCAATTAACATAAAACCTTTGAATTCACAAAATTAATTACTATATTAAAATTTTAACGCTGCTGCAAGATTGTGAAATTCTCGAAAATTGAAAAAATTTCCTCTTCTTAACCCCAATTCAAGTCCACTGATTTAATGTACATCAATATCAATTTGGTCACATGCTAAGGGAAATCCTCTATGATAATCCCTCGCTTGATTGTGTCTGAGTCAGCTGATGGGGTTCGTGTTTTGTGCCTGGACTGTACAGATCGTGCTCCGAATGCAAACTTCTCCGTGACACTTCCGTCATTCCTTAGCGGGAGTCGCCTGATGGTGCGTGAATAATAGTCAGGGGGGGGGGGGGGGGGTCTGATTGAGAGCTTCTATAGAGTTGTAATGCGACACGGGTTGTGTTCAGCATAAAATTTGAAGAAATGTCATTGTTGAAATCTGGTTGACATGCATAACAGAAGGTCTGTTTTGATTTCTTTATACGCGTATATGGTTCAATTTTACTAAAATCATGCCAACTGAGAAGCGTATACCGTTTTCTTCACGCAGATAGATCGAGAACCTAATTTTATAATATATATTATTTATATATATACTCTAACTTATCTTGAGATAATTTATAATTTTTAAAAAAATAACAAGAATCAGATATCAGAATAAATATAATTATAGTATTATTATATAATATATTACAGTTTTTTATTTTGTTTTGTTTTTACTTTTTACCATATAATTTTAAAATTAAATTGCTAAAGGGAGTTTTATCAAAAGCGTTTATTACTGTACTTATTAAATATGCATACTCTGAGATGTGGTGTCTTTCATTTCAGCAAATGTACATGAAAATAAGAAAATTCTTACATCACTGTTATAATTAGTTGTTCATACAAAAATATGCCAAAATTATAATATATTATATTTCTCAGGAAAAAAAAAGAGGATTTTAATTTATTTAAAAAAAAAAATCATTTCATTATAATTCTTAAAGTATTGAGTTAAGTATTAAGACATAAATTAACACGTACACCACACAAATAATCCTCAAGTCAGTTCACACCTTCCAAATTTGGTTACTACAACTCGTGTGTAGTTCCATCGATTTACATAATTTAATAATTATAGTGTGATAAAATCTTTAAAAACGAAACAACGCTATACACAACAAAAAGTAAAAAGATTTCTCCTTCTAAAATAATAAAAATTTAACATTATAACATTGGATGTTATCTCGTTAGAAAGTTGTTTTTATTTTTTTGTTAAGGTTAAAAACAAAATATGTAATGGAGAGAGAGAGAGAGGTCACTTTTTAGTGAGCATGATTATTGTACATGCAATCATAAATATATAACAATTAATAGCTCTTATTTTTTTTTTAAATCAGTCGATAAAAAACAATATTATGTCATAACAATAAAAAAAAAGACGAGACGACACAGACAAACACACCTTGATCCCATAATAATTGGAGAAAATTATAAATCAATATACTATTGCCAATATAAAATGTAATTTTAGTTTTGTGCTACCATCATGTAGTTTCTCCAATTAAAAAAAATGGATTGCAATTTTTTATACCTTAATTGTAATATTACTTGCGATTAATTGGTTTTTAATTCAATTTTAGATAGTTACATGCTACAAAAAAATATATATTACATAATATTTAATGTTACTACTGTTTAGTATAAAAAATAATTGTTCTGGAGTACCAGTTTTGTAGTTAATATGGATTTGTTTACTTTTGTTCAAAGATTTTTAGAAATCTCAGCAAAATTAAAAAAAAAAAAAAAAAAAAAAAAAAACATGTAGTAAATATCATGAACAAAAAAACAAACAAACTATATTTTATACTGTATACTCTGTGCTGTGTTAGATTTCCAATTCATGACCAGCCCAACTAAAGCCTATATTACACCATACAATTTTGTATACAATTTTTCCTTGCAAGAAAATTTCATCTCCATATATACAAACAAATGGAGTTAAAGTTTTCTTGAAAGGAAAAATTGTATGCAATAGTTAGAAAAATTGTATCGTGTAATACCGGCTTAAGGGCGCTTTTAAAATGGATTGAACCATGTGTATGTTTTGAATTAAAAAGAAAAAATAAATGAAACAGTGAAACAAAATACGGGACAATTTTGATGTAATATCTAAAGTATAAAATTTCATTGCATATTTACTTCAAACCCTGTCAAACGATAAAATAAAAAGAAATGCAAGCAAATATAAAACGAATGCTATAGAGGTGTTTATTAGCTTGTAAAAATGCTGAAATATTTTACGACTTGACATCAAAAACCCCAACTTGGCTATCAAATCGAGGGGAAAAAACAGTAAATTTCCTTTGTGTGTTGGGGAACTTTTTATATCGCAGAGACAAACCCTCTAAATAAAAGCAATTTTTATAATCTTTTAATTAAAGTTTAGTTTCCAAGTCATTTAATGCATTGTTGACGTTTAAATTCATCTAATTCATAATAAAATAAATCTGACTTTTTTTTATGCCATGCTTATTTGTGAATGTGTTTTGGTATTGAAATAATTGCTAATGTTATTAGTAAGAAAACTTGTTACAAAATGTCAAAATTAAACCAATCAACAAGATTTCTTATCCAATTACGTTCAGTGGATTTTTATTTCATCATAAATAATCAGGGGGTGGAGGTAACACTACTTCAAATTAAATTAACAAGCCTCCATGAAACGCCATGAAAAAAAAAAAAAAAAAAGAGCTAACTTTTTAAAAGTAATTAATTGACCAACATACAAAATAAGTGATATTTGATCGATTTTTAAATCCAACCAAACACCAAACTATATAGTAAACACGAGTTGTCTGTCATATAATTATTATCCAATGCTAAATATTATAGTTATATTATATTAAATCCATTTATTAAGACATATATAAATAATACGTACATAAAAATATAAAGTTAAGGCTAAAGTAATAAGAATTATATGGTTTATACACCACATATTTGTCGTCAAAATTATCATGTACGTCATGAAATTATACGACAGCCATGTTCTGTTAGGGTGAATTTGTTTCGCCGCTTGGTGATAAAGCAAACTGTATAATAAAAACCTGGAATTCACGACGCTTGTCTTAAAAATCCCCTATCAAAAATATGAGGATTCTAAATGAAACCCAAATTACCATTCTGTATTTTTTCAGTTACACTCTGCGTGGATTTAAAATTACGTGGGGCAACTCTAAAATAAGGTGGTGGTGAAGGTCACATGAAGGATGTAGTTACTTACTCGTCCGACGAGTTGTATTCCTTGCCTCCCAGAAAACCGTACTTGTCCGGTACGGTCGACACTACGGAGCCGTCGTTATGTAATGAAGTGGTGCCTCCCCCCGCCCCCGCACAGCTGGAGCTCGCCTCCGAGCCCGCCTCCAACTCCTCCAGTTCATCTTCGTCCTCATCATCACTCTCGGGGGAGGCTCGTGGAGGCGGCCCGCGTTGCTGCTGAGGCTGCGCTGTCATCACCCGCGCGGTCATCGTGGACAAGTGGCACAGTCACATGCTGTAACATGACATAATGTTCAGTACAATCATATAATATATGGTACAATGTATAGCCTTGTTGTCTAGTATCAGTTTTGTAGTTAATGTTTCATGACTTCATGTTTGTGGGTGTTGAAAGATGGAGAAATTATCTTTAATATTAAAAACTTACATGCAGTACACCATGTTTGCTAGCAGCGCGTGAATGATTTAAATTAAAGTTTATAAATATATCTGATATCATTAAATATTAAGAATCCATGGAAATTCGATCATCATCTGCTATAACAGTATTTGCTATATAATTTTTAAACAAAATAATTAATGGAAAGTATTGCAACTCCGTTAATGACATGATACAAAATCACACACACAAAAAAAAAAAAAAAATGGAAAAATGAACGTACATAATTCAAATATTATTAAAAACCAGAAATTATGCTGTGTTCTTCATGCAAAGAATGCTTAAGCTGCCATTAATTATAAAGAATTCACAGGAATTCAATCATATTTACGTGTAACTTGTAGCAAGTATTGAAATTCTGGCAATAATAATAATAAAAAAATCACAAAGTTGGAACGTATATATTATATAATTATTGAAAACCAGAAATATGTATTTAGTTTAATATAATCTTACATTTCTCAAATTGAAGCAACATATTATTTATATCTATTTTTTTTTAATATTTATCAATTGACAGTATTTATCATGAGAGAAAAATAAGGATTATTCCCAAATATATTTTTTAACAGAATAATATAAACTTGAAAACTAACGTAATAATCAGTTAAGGTGGATACACATGGCGATTTTTATCATGCGACGAGACGCGATTAATATAATGCGCACTTGCTGTAACATCCATTAGCGGCCATATTTGGCAATTAAATGAAAAAGAGCATCGTAATTAACGCGATTCCCGGCGAATTCGCTGCCGTATAGGATTTCACAGCTTTTACATCAAAATCGCGTCGCATCGCCGCTGTCGCCATCCTGAATCCGCTTCTAAAGACGAAATTATCAGTCTAAATTTGACAAGTGTGGTTAGGTCTGGTCAACTAATATCCCGCCAAGTTACACCACCACAAGTATGAATCAGTCTATATAGTGATAACGAGTTCCTTGACACGCTATCTACTGCGGTTGCACAACGCTTCTAATCTCTCAGTGACGTCATAAACCACGTGTTTGAGGAGATGTTTATAAACATCTCAACACGTTTTCAGAGGAAATTTGTAATGATGTAGTACATAGCTACAAGAATAGAAAAAAAAACACCTGATCATACACAGAACATTAATGAAAAAATAATTATTATATAAAAAAAGTGTATATAGCTAGCTCGACGAAAAGCCTTATTGACATCATTCAGGATAATGATAATAAAAGTGATTACTGATAAGACAGTTGTAGCTTGTCCACATGCTATATACAAGAGAAAGGGGAGTTTTCTATATTTTCCTCTTATTGTTTATCGTTTATATTTATTGACTATAACTACGGCTAAAGAGCTAGGGATTAAATTCCCTAGATAGGCTCAGCCCTTGTGGCTGAATGTATAATAAATAAATATAATTATAAATATTAAAGTATTTTAAAATCTGTCTCTACGTACGGTGATTTCATAATTACTTTGTAAGGTATTACCAGAGGTTCCCTGTGCATGGTTTTACACATTGCATAACTTCAAATAAATAGAATTATATACGTATTTTATTTTATAATTTTATATATATAAATAAAATTTACCTTTATTTTCTATATAGGTGGGAGGGGGGAGTAATTAAAATGCAACATTTACATTGTTACAAAAAATTATATTTATGATAAATATATTATGAAAAAGTAATTATAATTGCATTTTTTTTAAATTCCAATTTACATTAATGAAATCTTTTTCAAATTATAATATATTAAAGAAATTGAGAGCATTAAACGTGAAGCTTTTTTTTTTACCTGAGAAGCAAAAAGACTTTACGACTGAATCAATATACCTAGCTGGGTTGGATATATAATGGAAATAATTAATAAATGAGCAGCTAGGCTAAGAATAATCCAATTTTCAGACACTAATACCTTCCAGGCTTTTGCCATGAAAAATGCAACACTCTCCTGTTTGAACAAAATTTGCTGAGGGCATCAATTATTAACCTGTGGACGTAGCCCGCAAAAGAATTTGAATTTTAAAAGGATCAAGAATTTTCGGGGAAAAATGAATGAAAGCTGTCTGTTTGTGTTGCTGTTACTGTATTACTTGGTTTATTATAATATTTTAATGGAGTCTTCAAGTGCTCCCCGGCGGGAAAATTTCGTCCATAAGCCATTATGTTAAAAAATTTGAATTTTTTCTCAGTAACTACAGAGCGGTAGGAGACCGCTCTGGTAACTATTAAAGCTATGCATTTGAAACCATCTCCTACTTCCCTACCCATTTAGGGTTCTTCTGATAATGAATCAAGAACTTATTTTTCTCTAAAAAATTCTTTAATGCCAAAAAAGCGATTTCGAGTTTTTTTTTTTTCCACATAGGTTTGGATGAGACGGTGTAACACCGCAAAATCAGCTGACTTGAAGCTTTTATTGAACATGCATTTTTACTCTGTGCCCTTTTTTTTTTTAATCATTATTTATATACTTGAGAGTACCTGTAGAGGGCCTGACCTGACGATCAAAGAGATGTATAAACCTTTGCCAGGTAAAGACAAGTTTCTTATCTCATTTCACTGATAAAGACCCATATTATAGAGAAAATAGTGATTATAATATAAATTTACGCATATTTGATCACCAATCCAGATTTATTATATTAAAATGGCCTTTGGACCATACTGTTTTAAAGATTTTGCTATTGCATTAGGGTTATATGAATTATAATTTTTAAAGAGCGACTCTGTATTACTTTATCATAAATAATTTATTAAGTTTGAATGAATTAATCAGGTAAAGATAAAAATCATGCTCTCCCACACACAATATGAGAATCTGCACTTATTTGTCAATTATAACAGGAAACTTTGTTTTAGTGATTCATTTTTAATTACCGGTTAATGTGGTTTTATATTTATTTAGACGACAACTGATAAAGAATTTCCTGGAAATTAAGAGAATCTCGTTATATGAGTCACCAGTTCAATATATTGACCTAGATTTACACAATGTCCATACAAACATCATGCAGTATTATTAGTACTACAGAGAATTACATTTCATTTTCTGTTTTTTGTTTGTAAATTTTCAATTTTCCTTTTAACTTCAAACCATTGTCAACCCATCAATTATAATTGTTTTATAATAATAATAATAATGTAAATTTTTATTGAACAGAAAAACAAAATACATATATATATATATATATATATATATATATATAACTTTGTACAAAAAAAGCATAAAAACGCTGCCTAATTGGTGGCTGAAAAAGGATATCCCGTTCACATAGAGTGTTCAGCCACCCAACTAACTACTATCCGACATTTCAAAGAAATTAAACTACTTCGTCAAAAACAAAATACATCATGCATTAATTAATTAGAAGCCTGATAAATACAATACATATTCTTTAAATATACATAGACCAGATCCACTATCAATTTACCACCAAGACTAGGAGATACGAAAATAATATGATGACAAAGTATCCTGCTGATTCACGCGGTTATAATAATTTATAATGGACAACATACAATACATATCGTATGAAAAAATTTGATTGCAGAAATGAATAGAGGGCACCAAATTATGCTACTCTGAATTTTTTCAAATTTTTTTGAAACCCGGAACTATTTTTAAATAATTATTGAATTTTTTGAGAACCGGGAATATTTTTAAATAATTATTGAAAGTTCTGTAAGCTAAGTTGGTACCCCTGAACCCTTAATAAAAAGGATAGAACCGAGACGCCTATTGACGCCTCCAGGGGGCGTGGCCGCACTTTCAATAATTATTTAAAAATAGTTCTGTGTTTCAAAAAATTCTGAAAAAAAATCAGAGTAGCATAATTTGGTACCTTCTATTCCTTTCTGTAATAAAAAATTTCATGTATGTTGTCCATTCTGTATAATTCATTCTTTCATTTTGAAGGTTAATTTTACAATTTGCCAACATAATTAAAAAACAAGATTCCATTCATAATTTTCTCACATGTTAAAATGTGAGCATAGAACAAAATACTATATGCAATGTATTTTTTCCTATGATGTGAGAATGAACTAAAGATTTCAATGAACCGTCCTAACCTCGCTATTTCTCTTAATTCGTCTGAAACTCCGGATCACTTGTACGATTAACTTGAGGTGGCCTCACCGAGATAATTATTGCAAGTTCTTGACCTACAAAAGTAATGCTCGTTTTTTTTTAACTACACCATGTTAAATAAAATGCACATTACTTTACATAAGAATGGTGGTGATATCACTTTTACTGCTTGACATTACGCAAAGCGACAGATACACGGTAAAAAAAAGAGGAATGTTCCACACAAAACGAAATTCCACGGCCACTCTAAAAAATGGGCGTGGCATTTTTTTAATGCATTTTTTTTTTACTTCCAACTGCATGGAAACATATTGATGAAACTTAAACGTATATTGAAATTAATATTATATAATTTCAATGAATAACTTCAGTGATTTTTATATTACTCTAAATATGGAATTCTGGATTTAAAAAAAAAAATACAAGCATCAATGGAAAAGAATATGAAAAATCGAAAAAAAAAGAGAGAAAAAAGAGAAGAGAAGAATAAAAAAGTTATGCATTCATTCAATGCATTTCATGCATGCATGCAGACAATGAAACTGTAAAAGTTCGATTGTTCTGTAGTTTTATATAATTTGTTATAAAATATTTTATATTTGATAAATATTTTATAAAATATTGTAACTGTTACAAATTTAAAGAAATTTAATATTTAATGTAATAGATTAATTTAATTATATAGTAATGTAATAAAGAATATAGGTTTCAGATTGTTTCTCAATTAATAAATAAATATATATATGTATGTGTTTGTTTTAATATAAAAATTTTATTTCTCAGGTATTGTGGACTGACTAGATAATACTATAATATGTATGATTGTAATTATAATAATATAAAACTGATGAAAATATGTTTTAATTTTTATGTTTCTTTTACAGGTATTGCAATACTAAAATATTGTAAAAACACAATGTACCAGACGGTTCTTATGTGTAATAAAATAAATATAAAAAATAAATACAAAATAATGTATATGAATAATAATTTAATCTTTTCAAAAATTCAATTACGGTATGACAATTTCATAAGGAATATCGATGGAAGAAATTTCGGACATGCGATTGCCAAAAGTGATTTTAATAAGTTAATTTCACATAATTTACACTACAAACAATGATACAATATATTTTCCACAGTGTACCATAATAACTGAAGAGTAACTTGGCTAAGTGGGTGACGTCACATCACCCTGTTTTAGCCAATGATGTGTATGATACACCACCGAGGTCAAGCTAGCTGCTGCTCTCGGGTGCTCATGCAAATATATACAGCAGCCGTAGCAATAATAACGTAGAGAGAGAGTATGGCTTCTTGTAATCTTTTCTTTTCGTGATGGAATTTTAAAATAGTTCACTCAACTTTCCTTGAAGGTGTCTTACAAAATGTCAAAGTACGAGATGATTTAAACTACACGTGGGAGATTCTTAGTTCTGATAATTCATAACTTAGAACGACAGATTGTAAATATAAACAATAACAATTTTATTTGTACATCGTACAGTGGCCATAATTATCTATTCTCTGACTTAACTAATTGAAGTCCCTGTTGATTTTAAGTACGTTTATTTCGTTGTATACTATATAGGAAATATCGGACAGTGAAATGCTCGTATATCACGGCGGGTTCATAAATTGTGTTCAATTTTTCTCAAGTGAGTGGATAACTGCGCATCAAAACGAACGCAGTGGCGTATAAGACTCTTATTAAATTTATGGCAGGGTTGGACCATTGAACAGATCTACTATTAATTATTTACCACCAAGACTAGGAGATACGAAAATAATATGATGACAAAGTATCCTGCTGATCCACGTGGTTATAATCATCTGTGAAAATATATAAGAAAATATTTTGACGAGACAGGAGTTCAGGTGTAAAAAATTTAAATTAAATAAATAAATAAATTTAATGAATGAATAAATAAATAAATAAATATAAATAAATAAATAAATAAATAAATAAATAAATAAATAAATAAATAAATAAATAAATAAATAAATAAATAAATAAATAAATAATAAAATATAAACAAAAACATACATGGGACTTTAGGACAGTCTTATATAGTATTGATCAATATATACTCAAAGGATAAGTGAAATTAAATTGGGTTATGTTTTCTTCGTGGATCTTTCCCCCTAAAATAAACATTTCTTGCAGCACAGGTACGGGATATACAAACCGTAATGAAGAGAAGCTAAGAAATGTCAATATACATCACGGGTCTTATAACATGGGTGATTTAATAAGAAAAGGTCTTATTTGTGGATGGTGTTATAAGAGACATTTATTTGGCATCAAAAGAGATAAGTGAAAAGAGAGGTCTCTCTAAAAATTCAATACACATCATTTCCACACGATGTAAACAACACGCCAAATTTATAACGCCCCCATCAGTACATGTTACAGCCTGACAACAAGGGTTGTGCGGACATCGAGGAATGACGTCATCGGGAGAACGCTTGTCACACGCTGGCGACAACAATCAGAGCAACGTCCTAATTAAAATGTCATCAATATCGTCTACAGTCATGTTCATTTATTTAGGTTTTCGTCGGGACCAGCACTTCGGCTCGTTTCGGCCAGTGATGTTACAAACCGGCTACCACAATGACCGTATTACAAATACGATGAAATCCTAATTAAAATGTCATTAATATCGTCTGCATATATATACTGCAGAAGGTCGCTGTGACGTTTAAAGGTTAAATTATGAACAAGGGAATTTTATCAGATAGCAGAATTGGTCGCGAAGTATATATAGGAAACAAATAAATAATGAAAAATTAATTATATTTATAACACGTAGAGTAATTACGTTACATGCATCGCTTGATTTATTTCAAAATTAATTAAAAAAAAGAAAATAAAAATTGATTTGCATGTAAACAAAATTGCAATTATATAAGTTAATTAATAACTCGAACATACATGACATAGACGCGTGCATGTCATTTTTTATTTCTATTAATTTAAATCATTGTTAAAAATATACATATAGCTGATTTAATTAATTACACTGTTAAATTCAAATAAATGTATTACAAAAAATATAACAAAATACAGTAATTTACATATTGTGGTGTCAAATTTTACATAATTTTTATTAATAAATTAAATAAAAAAAAGTGGTGAATATTAATTTGCGGGAATCGATTAATTCACATACAAGTTATATTTCATTTTGCTACAAAAACAGGATGACCTAATTCTAAACTTTTTATTTCTTTATTATAAAAATTCTCTTTTTCAAACATTATTTCCTTTCATGCAATTCCAAGTCATTGATCAATTTCCATCAAAACCTTATGTGAATATCTCGCACCTGTTTAACCAAATAACAAACTTTCCTTCTTTCAATCAATATTATACCTGCATAACATAGAGCTAAAATTTCCACCATCTTTCTGATGAACTATTTTTTATCATTAACCCGCACATGTTAAACTGAAACTACAGTTTTATTAAATTAAAATTCCCAACGGGTTTCTGTTTTTTTCTGAATGGGGTACTGACCAAAAAAATAGTTTCAAGTTTTTGTCAATATTTCAAAAGGCACGAGAATTTCATGAAGAACAAGCTCTATTACAGCATTCTACGACAATTTCCTGATTTTATGTGAATTTTTGAAACCTCTCAAAAATGACGTCATAGCATTGAATCTTAAATGGGAAAATATGTCAGTTAACATTGCCAAAACCCATACTTAATATTGAAATGTAACCAAAATCTTATTTGCAATGTTTTCAGGTGCTAGAATCACGATAATGAAGGTTTCAAATTCCCACCTCAATGACTTTTCATTTTAGCAATGTTAACTGATGCATTTTTCCATTTAAGATTCAATGGTATGACGTCATCAAAAAAAGTTCTAAAAATTCATATAAAATCAGCAAATTGTCGTAGAATGCTCTAATAGGGCTCGTTCTTCATAGAATTCACAGTACTTTTTACTAGTATTGCTAACTCAAATACCGGACGTACCCCATTGGAAGTTCCTTTTGACAGATCATCGAAGTCAAGCAATGCTGAGCGTGGTTAATACTTGGATTGGTGCCATGATCACAATCGACAGAAAACACGTTTTTTCCACGAATATTAAGGGGCAAATCATTGGATTTTTTTCCAAGTATGGTTCCTTTGGCTTTGGACCATTGCACTTCAAATTCATTGTCAGAGGGCTGTGTAATAATATATACAAGAGCGTCAATCATAACTGAAGTCTGCATAGACGAGGATTCTACTGATTCCTCAGTCATAGATAATATATTATTTGCCGAGATGGCTCTGCTATTATAGCGTTAAAGAACAGATGAAAAATGAAACATGAAACTTGAAAAAACCAAAACTTCTAATTTTAACTCAATCATGCTGAAAACACCTGACGTCAAGTAATTGGACCCTAGGAGTTTGAATATGAAGGAATTCTGAAGATTCAATCACAAACAAAAAAGCCGGATTTTGAGGCCTTAAACTTCAAAACAGTGAAAAAGGCAGAACTTGACAAAACCAAAACTTTTAATTTTAACTCAATCATGCTGAAAACACCTGACGTCATGTAATTGGACCCTAGGAGTTTGAATATGAAGGAATTTTGAAGATCCAATCACAAACAAAAAAGCCGGGTTTTGACGCCTTAAACTTCAAAACAGTGAAAACGGCAAAACTTGACAACACCAAAACTTCTAATTTTAGCTCGATCATGCTGCAAACACCTGACGTCATGTAATTGGACCCTAGGAGTTTGAATATGAAGGAATTTTGAAGATTCTATCACAAACAAAAAAGCCGGGTTTTGAGGCCTCAAGCTTCAAAACAGTGAAAACGGCAGAACTTGAAAAAACCAAAACTTCTAATTTTAGCTCGATCATGCTGCAAACAACTGACGTCATGTAATTGGACCCTAGGAGTTTGAATATGAAGGAATTTTGAAGATTCAACAACAAACAAAAAAGCTGGATTTTGTGGCCTTAAACTTCAAAACAGTGAAAACGGCAAAACTTGACAACACCAAAACTTCTAATTTTAGCTCGATCATGCTGCAAACATCTGACGTCATGTAATTGGACCCTAGGAGTTTGAATATGAAGGAATTTTGAAGATCCTATCACAAACAAAAAAGCCGGGTTTTGAGGCCTTAAACTTCAAAACAGTGAAAACGGCAAAACTTGACAAAACTAAAACTTCTAATTTTAGCTCGATCATGCTGAAAACACACGACGTCATGTAATTGGACCCTAGGAAATCAAGTATGAAGGAATTTTGAAGATTTAATAACAAACAAAAAAGCCGGATTTTGAGGCCTTAAACTTCATAACAGTGAAATCGGCAAAACTTGAAAAAACCAAAACTTCTAATTTTAGCTCGATCATGCTGAAAACACCTGACGTCATGTAATTGGACCCTAGAAGTTTGAATATTAAGGAACTTTGAAGATTCAACCACAAACAAAAAAGCCGGATTTTGAGGCCTTAAACTTCAAAACAGTGAAATCGGCAAAACTTGAGAAAACCATAACTTCTAATTTTAGCTCGATCATGCTGAAAACACCTGACGTCATGTAATTGGACCCTAGGAGTTTGAATATTAAGGAACTTTGAAGATTAGACCACAAACAAAAAAGCCGGATTTTGAGGCCTTCAACTTCAAAACAGTGAAATCGGCAAAACTTGACAAAACCAAAACTTCTAATTTTAGCTCGATCATGCTGAAAACACCTGACGTCATGTAATTGGACCCTAGGAGTTAAAATATGAAGCAATAATGAAGATTCAATAACAAAAAAAAAGCCGGGTTTTGAGGCCTTAAACTTCAAAACAGTGAAAACGGCAGAACTTGAAAAAACCAAAACTTCTAATTTTAGCTCGATCATGCTGCAAACAACTGACGTCATGTAATTGGACCCTAGGAGTTTGAATATGAAGGAATTTTGAAGATTCAACAACAAACAAAAAAGCTGGATTTTGTGGCCTTAAACTTCAAAACAGTGAAAACGGCAAAACTTGACAACACCAAAACTTCTAATTTTAGCTCGATCATGCTGCAAACATCTGACGTCATGTAATTGGACCCTAGGAGTTTGAATATGAAGGAATTTTGAAGATTCTATCACAAACAAAAAAGCCGGGTTTTGAGGCCTTAAACTTCAAAACAGTGAAAACGGCAAAACTTGAAAAAACCAAAACTTCTAATTTTAGCTCGATCATGCTGAAAGCACCTGACGTCATGTAATTGGACCCTAGGAGTTTGAATATGAAGGAATTTTGAAGATCCAATCACAAACAAAAAAGCCGGGTTTTGAGGCCTTAAACTTCAAAACAGTGAAAACGGCAAAACTTGACAAAACCAAAACTTCTAATTTTAGGTCGATCATGCTGAAAACACATGACGTCATGTAATTGGACCCTACGAGTTTGAATATGAAGGAATTCTGAAGATTCAACCACAAACAAAAAAGCCGGATTTTGAGGCCTTAAACTTCAAAACAGTGAAATCGGCAAAACTTGACAAAACCAAAACTTCTAATTTTAGCTCGATCATGCTGAAACCACCTGACGTCATGTAATTGGACCCTAGGAGTTAAAATATGAAGCAATAATGAAGATCCAAGAACAAAAAAAAAGCCGGATTTTGAGGCCTTAAACTTCAAAGCAGTGAAAACGGCAAAACTTGACATCACCAAAACTTCTAATTTTAGCTCGATCATGCTGAAAACACCTGACGTCATGTAATTGGACCCTAGGAGTTTGATCAAGAAGGAATTTTGAAGATTCAATAACAAACATAAAAGTCGGATTTTTAGGCCTTAAGCTTCAAAACAGTGAAATCGGCAAAACTTGAGAAAACCATAACTTCTAATTTTAGCTCGATCATGCTGAAAACACCTGACGTCATGTAATTGGACCCTAGGAGTTTGAATATTAAGGAACTTTGAAGATTGGACCACAAACAAAAAAGCCGGATTTTGAGGCCTTCAACTTCAAAACAGTGAAATCGGCAAAACTTGACAAAACCAAAACTTCTAATTTTAGCTCGATCATGCTGAAAACACCTGACGTCATGTAATTGGACCCTAGGAGTTAAAATATGAAGCAATAATGAAGATTCAATAACAAAAAAAAAGCCGGGTTTTGAGGCCTTA
Organism: Siphlonurus alternatus; assembly: GCA_949825025.1. Taxonomy (NCBI): domain Eukaryota; kingdom Metazoa; phylum Arthropoda; class Insecta; order Ephemeroptera; family Siphlonuridae; genus Siphlonurus; species Siphlonurus alternatus. Next base: position 21,593,613 of record OX463785.1, on the reverse strand, counting down.
AACTTCAAAACAGTGAAAACGGCAGAACTTGAAAAAACCAAAACTTCTAATTTTAGCTCGATCATGCTGCAAACAACTGACGTCATGTAATTGGACCCTAGGAGTTTGAATATGAAGGAATTTTGAAGATTCAACAACAAACAAAAAAGCTGGATTTTGTGGCCTTAAACTTCAAAACAGTGAAAACGGCAAAACTTGACAACACCAAAACTTCTAATTTTAGCTCGATCATGCTGCAAACATCTGACGTCATGTAATTGGACCCTAGGAGTTTGAATATGAAGGAATTTTGAAGATTCTATCACAAACAAAAAAGCCGGGTTTTGAGGCCTTAAACTTCAAAACAGTGAAAACGGCAAAACTTGACAACACCAAAACTTCTAATTTTAGCTCGATCATGCTGCAAACATCTGACGTCATGTAATTGGACCCTAGGAGTTTGAATATGAAGGAATTTTGAAGATTCTATCACAAACAAAAAAGCCGGGTTTTGAGGCCTTAAACTTCAAAACAGTGAAAACGGCAAAACTTGAAAAAACCAAAACTTCTAATTTTAGCTCGATCATGCTGAAAGCACCTGACGTCATGTAATTGGACCCTAGGAGTTTGAATATGAAGGAATTTTGAAGATCCAATCACAAACAAAAAAGCCGGGTTTTGAGGCCTTAAACTTCAAAACAGTGAAAACGGCAAAACTTGACAAAACCAAAACTTCTAATTTTAGGTCGATCATGCTGAAAACACATGACGTCATGTAATTGGACCCTACGAGTTTGAATATGAAGGAATTCTGAAGATTCAACCACAAACAAAAAAGCCGGATTTTGAGGCCTTAAACTTCAAAACAGTGAAATCGGCAAAACTTGACAAAACCAAAACTTCTAATTTTAGCTCGATCATGCTGAAACCACCTGACGTCATGTAATTGGACCCTAGGAGTTAAAATATGAAGCAATAATGAAGATCCAAGAACAAAAAAAAAGCCGGATTTTGAGGCCTTAAACTTCAAAGCAGTGAAAACGGCAAAACTTGACATCACCAAAACTTCTAATTTTAGCTCGATCATGCTGAAAACACCTGACGTCATGTAATTGGACCCTAGGAGTTTGATCAAGAAGGAATTTTGAAGATTCAATAACAAACATAAAAGTCGGATTTTTAGGCCTTAAGCTTCAAAACAGTGAAAACGGCAAAACTTGACAAAACCAAAACTTCTAATTTTAGCTCGATCATGCTGAAAACACCTGACGTCATGTAATTGGACACTAGGAGGGGAATTCAAAAAGACTTATCCGCGAGGTTTTGCCGGCGGAAAACTTGTCCACGTTCTAGTCTGGATAACCTTAATACTTACCCGCGTGGCAAGTATAGGTCCAGACAAGTGTTTGGATAAGTTACTTTGGACAAGTCACTTGTGTTCAATCAATTTTGAACACAACTGCTAAATAAATTAGCAACAAATCACCATATATCGAGGTCCAATTACCTCTATATTTAAGGCGCAATCCAAGATGGCGGCGTAATTAAAAGAAATTCAGGTGGGAGAGATGTCCGCGATACTTATCCGCGCGGCTATCTTAGCCACGAGAATCTGTCCTACCGGTTTGGCCAAGTGACTTGTCCAAAGTAACTTATCCAAACACTTGTCTGGGCCTATACTTGTCCACGCGGCTAAGTATTTAGGTTATCCAGACTAGAACGTGGACAAGTTATCCGCCGGCTTAACCTCGCGGATAAGTCTTTTTGAATTCCCCCCAGTATGCACAGGCGAAAGTGGCTTTTTACTTCATTAACTCAAATTTTTGGTCATAAGACACACAGGTCCCTAATAGTCTACAAGTACAACTACAAATTAAACGTAAAATAAAGTAAAAAATACAAATTTGCAACTAGAAAACAACACAGCTTCCTTTTAGATTAAAAACTTATATTAGCTCGACTGTATATTATTGCCCGTATAGTGACAAGTGTGTGGTGTGTGTTTTTATCTCGCGGTATAAGCTTTCACTATTAATGGTGATATGCGACACGCCCCCTATTATAAACTGGTGTATGTTTACAGTACTACATTATCTGCTGGTATTACGTATGATCTTTATACACAGGTTATTACACGAGCATGAGTACAATATACAGCAAACAACACAAATAATGAACAGAGTTTAAAATATTGCAAGTATGAGAGCTTCAGCTTCCTATATATTTTACAGATTTTTTCCCCGAATATTCCGAAATGTATTTTTTAAAGTTTTATAAATCAATTTATGACGTCACAGGCAAAAATTGTCAGTCGAATTTCTATAATTTTTTTGACAATTGAGATAAATACAATCTGAGTAAGTTATTGAATACATCAATAAAATAATTATTTATGCAGTAAAAAATTCAACCATATTCTTCCTTGACACAAAATTGAAAATTAAACCAAAAGATATTTTTGTAGAAAAATACGAAGAAATTGTCAAATATTTTCAAGAGAAATAATTTCATTATCATATCTAAAATTTCGTGAAATCTGACACTTGTCCGAAATATGTCATGGATAAAATTCAAACTAAAAATGGACAGTGGCTCAGCTTCTAACAGTATACTATATATAATCTATACTATTTACGTAATTAAGAATTAGGATCAATGACTTTGCTATCAAAATATTCTGTAGTGTAAACAAAGGAATCTAGTCCAATTTTTATTTTATTTATTTTTACTATCTTTGTATCAGGCGACTTCCTAGCATGGCTATCAGTATATGGTATATATATATATATATATATATATATATATAATATATATATATTATATATATATATATATAAAAGTTTTGATATTGTAGGGTAAATAAAGTAATAAAAAAAAAATCTTTCCATCCAAAATTTCTCATTTAAGCTACATGTGTTCCCACATAATTTAAAAATAAAAGTAGACCCTACTTGCACTGGGAAAATGAAGTTAATTTGTTTTAATTTTTATATGAATTATATGGTGCCATGGTGTAATGAACCGGCAGACCTCGAATATTTCTTTGAATTCAGTATAGATTTCCGCAGCAAACAGAAAGATAATTAACCAACACTAAATAATGATTTCACTGATACTGATCTTCATAAAAATGTTAAAAAAATTGACGAAAAAAATATCAATGTTGATCCATTATTCGTTGAAATCGATAACGTATAATACAGACATATAGAATAAAAATGTAAATTACATTTATATTTATGATACATAGACGCATTCTGGGACACGGCATGCTGCATGCAACGGCAAGTAAACGCGAGATTCGTTTTATTAATCCAGGCACATCTCGTTAGCCGCACCAAAGCACGCACACAATGGGAAAATACGTGCACGTAAATTCATAATGATGTGTTTCCTTTTAGCTCGACATTTTTGTATCCCAGTGGATCAGGTTTTACTAGTTACGTGTATTACTAGATGTGTTTTTTGTTTTAGATGAAAAGAAGGCTAGTGTACATAATTGTAATTAGTAATATAATATAAACAGAAGAAAATGTGATAAAACATGAGATTAGTAATTACACTACTGTAAAATTGCTGTATGTGTTATTACCGGTATGGTTAAAAAATTCTTATATTCTGTATTATAAAGAAAAAGGTTTTTTTTTCAGCTACAAGAATCAAGTCTAATTATTTGTTACTAATTATTTTAACTTGTACATTTCACCATTAAATATAATAAGAGTACACCTCGGGACAGCATGAAATTCGATCATCATTTGCTTCGAGCTGTAAGAGACAAAGAGATACAGATGCAATTTTGAGAGAAGGAAGAAAATTACTCATGTTCAGCCTGTTTTGTCATTTGAAAAATGTTAAAAGTATGTACACTATTTCCGTGTTCGATAAAAAAATAACTACTCCTTAGATTTTGTGAAAACTCCATGGGTAACGTTTATGCCAAGGATTATTGTCACTAGTCTTAGGAAATGGTAAATCACTCCAATTTTTCAGCATTGCATAGAGAAAAAATAAATAAAAATTCTCATGCAATAAAATACACCTAAATTCAGTGCCATTATTTTTTAAATTGAGATATAAAAAACGCATGTTATCAAATGCAAATTTCAATCTCCGTAATGGTACTGAATAATGGATTCAAATTTTAGCTTAAAAAACAATCATTATTTTAAATAGAATTATGATGAAATAATAATTATAGATAACCATTTACTTTTTGAGATACAAGCCTTCATAAAAACTGCACAATTCGGCAATGCTGCTCGTAGCTTAACTGGATGGGATAACAATGTTGCCAAATCGTCAAAAAACAACTTTACACTTTTCAGCAGAAAAAACAAATGAATTGCGGTCATTTTGACTAGTGAGTCAAAACAGCGTACAACTATTTACCACTCATATTTAAATGTTTTTCAATGTTTGCAAGGATGACGGATGAATAAATACACGAGAAAGTGTTTAAAGTGATTCATTTTATTAAAAAAACATATTTTACTGTGCTGATCACTGCTTTCCTAATAGTGCTTGTTCTTGTCACTCATATGTATTGCGTATGAAAAGAAGATGGCGGTGCATAAAAGAAAGATGGCAGAACTTCCGGTGACAATAATCTGAATAATCGTTATGCTGTCCCAAGGTGTAAAAAATCTTCGATTCAAATTTTCTTTCGTCAACAATTTCTGATAGACCAGGTCATGTACTCCAAGGATAAGGTTAACTTTACCTCTGCGTGATATACTACAACTCCAAGAGACAAAGAGATGCAAATTTGCAATTTTGGGGGAGCATAGAAGACTTAAAAAAATCATTCTTCTCCACACCTCCACTGTTTGAATGACGACTCTCACGAAATGAACAGAGATGTGTACATTCATTAAAAAAAAAAAAAAAAAACTACGACAGCACTTGTCGATATTATTTTAATAGAAAGTAATACGGGCCTTTCACCATACGTCACAAAACAATATGACGTCATAATTGTGTAGGCAAAACATTGTCAGCGGCATAGCAAATACGTGTTAAAGTTGGTCTCGAAATTAATTTCTCCTGACGATTCGTATCATTTCTCGTAGAATTTTCTTTCATAAATGGTGACAAGAAAAACCAATGCTAGTGAAAAAAAATATTTGGCGACCAAAACTGTTATGAGAAAAGAGGTGTTGTGAGTTATGTTAACACGCACAGCATGGGGTTTTTGAGTTTTCTGCCTACATCCCGAAGCTCTTCGGGCGGCTTCGGGCATCCCCGTGCTACCCAAAATGTAAACATGAAATTCCTGTATAGAATGCACGAGCTATAATTTATTATAGGGAAAAGTCTGGTATCACGTCAAAACAACGAAAACAAAAATCACGAAAGCATTTTCAACGACTGACTTTATCCCGAAAACAATTACATCGAAAACAAATATAAACGAAATCATTTACCACGAAATTAAATTAACACGAAACAAAATAATAACGAGAACAAAAATCACGAAAACAATTTGTACGAAAGTAATTTGACCGAAATTAAAAAGGACGAAAGTAAATTAGAACGAAATTATTTTAATACGAATTCAATAAGCACGAAAACAATTTGACCGAAAGTTATTTGAACGAAAACATTTAAGACGAATACAAAAACCACGAAAACAATTTGACTGAAAAGTTATTTGAACGAAAACATTTAAGACGAATCAAAAAAGAACGAAAACAATTTGACCGAAAGTTATTTGAACGAAAACATTTTAGACGAATCAAAAAAGAACGAAAACAATTTGACCGAAAGTTATTTGAACGAAAACATTTAAGACGAATCAAAAAAGAACGAAAACAATTTGACCGACAGTTATTTGAACGAAAACATTTAAAACGAATGAAAAAATCACGAATACAATTTGAACGAACGCTATTGAACCGAAATAAAAAACACCGATGAAGAAAAATATTAATAAAAAATTATAACAAAACATTAAAAAAAAAATGTAAATTAAAACGAATGCAATAAAGAAGTATATTATACAGACTGAGCCAGAAATGGTGTTCCGAACCCATGCTAAAATTTGGGCAGGTTAACTTATTTGAGCTAGAAATTTGAAATTTGGCATACGTAAAGCCATAGGTTCCAGATTCTTTTGACATGTACGCATACACGTGTTAAACAATTTTTAAAATTATTATTTCCTACCGTTTTAGGGGTTGATTCACGATTTGCATTTCTTCCTTATGGGATTTCCATGTTAAATTAAGTTGATAGAAAAATTTTAGCCGATTTGCACCAAAATTAGTTTTTAAGGTTTTCAGAGCACGCTGTATTTAATGGTGTTTCCTCACCCCTAAAAATTAAATCGTTAACTCTTGCTCGGATTCAAAAAATTCAAAGGTGGTTTATGGGGTAAAAAAATAAGTCCGTTTCAGTGGCATAATCAAAATTTTGATAGCATCATTTTTTCCTGTAACATGGGTCATTATCTCATTAGGGGTTGTTTTCACCACTTTTTAAATTACACCATTAAATTCAACGTGCTCTGAAAACCTTAAAAACCAATTTTGGTGCAAATTGGCTAAAATTTTTCTATCTACTTAATTTAACATGGAAATCCCATAAGGAAGAAATGCAAATCGTGAATCAACCCCTAAAACGTTAGGAAATATTAATTTTAAAAATTGTTTAACACGTACATGTCAAAAGAATCTGGAACCCTTGGCTTTACGTATGCCAAATTTCAAATTTCTAGCTCAAATAAGTTAACCTGCCCAAATTTTAGCATGGGTTCGGAACACCATTTCTGGCTCAGTCTGTATAATATACTTCTTTATTGCATTCGTTTTAATTTACATTTTTTTTTTAATGTTTTGTTATAATTTTTTATTAATATTTTTCTTCATCGGTGTTTTTTATTTCGGTTCAATAGCGTTCGTTCAAATTGTATTCGTGATTTTTTCATTCGTTTTAAATGTTTTCGTTCAAATAACTGTCGGTCAAATTGTTTTCGTTCTTTTTTAATTCGTCTTAAATGTTTTCGTTCAAATAACTTTCGGTCAAATTGTTTTCGTTCTTTTTTGATTCGTCTTAAATGTTTTCGTTCAAATAACTTTCGGTCAAATTGTTTTCGTTATTTTTTGATTCGTCTAAAATGTTTTCGTTCAAATAACTTTCGGCCAAATTGTTTTCGTGAATTTTTTATTTCGTTTTAAATGTTTTCGTTCTAATTTACTTTCGTTGTTTTCCAATTCGTTCAAATAACTATCGGCCAAATGGTTTTCGTGATTATTGAATTCGGCTAAAATGTTTTCGCTGTAAATGCTTTCGTGTTTTTTAAGTTTCGTTATAAATGCATTCGCACATTTTCCATTTCGGTTAATTATATTTTCGTTTAAAATGTTTTCGTGTTAAATTACTTTCGTCCTTTTTGTTTTCGGTGTAATGCCTTTCGTTTAAATTGTTTTCGTTCTTTTATTTTTCGTTCTTTTGACGTAGACTCAAAAGTCTCTGTAATAAATTTAAAAAAAAAAAATAAATAAAAAAAAAACGCTCAATTTTAACGTTTATAAAAAATAATTATTCAGAGTTTCTCCATAATATATAGTTATTATGTTAAGTCAATTAAAATCATTGAACATTTTTTCTCTCTCTTTTCCTTCTTATGATCGCATGATATCATTCGCTAAAAATAAAAAATACATAAACTTGCTTTATTACCAGAGCTTACGCATACCGAAGATAATTATTACGATACAGTTTTATACAGTACGTTTTATTCCTATATACATATAGAGTATCAGTGAAATTATATTATTGGCTCAGGTCATACCGGTAAAATAAAATACCGGTAAGAAATAAATTCTATCACGAACGTTTGGCATTACAAAAATAAATAATAAAAAAAAACTTTTTTTAAGCGTAGGGATTAAAATTTAATATTAAAATTTGCAATTTGCAACTCATACAAATTCATACAATGCATGTAAATAATATATATATATATATTAAATACACGATCAAATTATTAATTATAATCAATAATTGCATGATTACGGTTGTTGATACCCAGCTCCGCTTAAATAGTACTGTACTGTACAATAATTAATTAATAAAAACTATTATCTTGTCCTCTATCATGGTTATTTATATACAACTCATTACACAGTATATTCTCATCGATAATTAAATCCAAAGTAAAAATATTTTAAACATGTACAATGGAATACCGGTACAATCGTACCGGTAAGAAAAATAAAAAATACGAGTTTCACACAAGCCATATGACGGACCGTTCATTCTTTCATATTTTTTGCTACAATTCACCCCCCATTTGAGAGAATGCAATGTAAATTATTTAGTTTATAAATAACACACATTAGTTTTAATAATCTTATATCGAAAATTTGTTTTACCGGTATACATATATACATATTTTATGCAAACTTGAAATACAAACATGCACTCCCAACAGCTGAAATAATGAAAATTATTAAAACTTGGTCAGCACAACAAACAGAGGGAGTGTCACACAGAGAGGTCAACTATTGTCTGCCCTCGAAAGTACCGCCTACTTGCATTGCTGCATACCTTTAAATTCCTGTATGAAATCAAGGACAACATTGTTTTTTATGAGGTCACAGAAAAAAAGGTGTTTCATCAGTTACTTCACGTATAAATGTATTAATCAAACAGGGGTTTGTAAATTAGCGATTCAATTTAATAAAAATTACAGAAACGAGACAGAAAAGAAGTATAATAATGATTAATTGTGCATTACCGATACAGAGAATGCAAGAAAAGATTAACAAAAAAACATGTTGTATTTTTTACCTTTAGTTATCAGCTGTGAATCATACAATAGACACCGTAAAAAACTGTTTTATATTATAATAATATCACTATAGTTCGTAGTTTAAGTGTTAACAAGTCACCAAATGATATGCAAATTATGTAAAGAAATAAAATAAATGCAGCACCGAATGCAGAAAGAAAACTAACTTCTTCTTCTTACAATTGTTGGAAGGAGCCTAAACGGCTATAATTCCACGTACTGAGTAACTTGGATCAATTGTATAGTTGAACTGTTTTTTGCAGGGTCTTGTAAAGGATAATGGACGAACAATGGATAGGATGATTATGGAATGTGGGATGCAAGGTGATGATGGAAGTGGTACCTATATGCCCACCACGTGTTACCGTGGGTGAACCAAAACCACACAAGGAATTGGTTGGATTTTAGGACATTGGGTTGACGGTGTGGTGTGGGGTGCAATAATGTAGGTTGATGATGCAGGCGACAACATGCAAGGAATGGCAGGAATTTGAAAGATTCTCAACGTGTCGACTCCTGTGGGCCGACCGAAGAGCAGGGTCAAAGTAGGATTATGTGGATGCGGTGAGGCGAGATGATGATTATGAATCAAATTGACTGGGGATAGGAGTATAGAAATCAAGACGATTAATATATAGAATAGGATAGGGATAGTTACCAGGAGAGGACAGACAATTTGAGCGGAGAGTCACGTCGGCGTTGCTCACTCTGGCGCGCCATCTTGATTCTCCCAAAAGAAAACTAACCCCACTCGAACTCGCTGATGTTTTGACTGCTGCTGCACGGTGCTGCTAGCTGAGCACCGTCCCACCGTCCACGAATGAATGGAAAAAAAAAAAAAAAATTATTCGGTGTACTCCTGCCATCTAGTGACTAAATTTAATACTTGTTAATACTTTGTAACAAAGCGCGAAAATTTTGACCTTAGACCTTAGTTGACTCTTACATTTTTTCATAAAATAAATATCAGTAAATATATATTCGCGTTTTGTTGTTGACCCTTAGTTATGTGGCCACTAAACCGTTAATTTGACCTTTTTGATATTTAACATGTATCTCAGAGAAAATTTCAGAAAATTTATATTCCAAAATTTCAGAAAGATTCATTCCACGGACACCACACTCGCTCGCGCTACATCTTTTTAAAAAAGAATATTAGTACGGCCATTAGCGCTATTACTGTTTCAGAAAACCTAAGGAAAATTCTGAAATTTCACTATATTATATATTTGATTATTTTCTGTCCATCCGTAAAAGACAGCTTTTGATTTTTTTCTGTTTATAAATTTCTTTTAAATAAAAATAGTAAAAAAAAAAGTAGTTGAAGATAAAATACAGTGGATAATTTAAAATTATACAGCATTGAATTTGGTACAATCTTTATAACAAATTTATGCAAAAAAAAAAATAATAATAAAGAACGAGAATAATGAAAAATAAGCTATAAAGAATAATAATTATTAACATAATATATATTATAAAAAGATTAAAAAGTATAAAAACACAGTGATATAGTTGCCAAAAAACATTTTTAATTAAAGTGAAATATTATTTAACAAGTACATAATAAATGACAATTTTTTTCATTATGAGCATTTTTAACAGAGCATTTATTTCAATATGAGTATTATGATATTATATTTATTAGTACAAAATTGAACCAACAGACAACAACTTGTCCGATTTGGTGTGTTAATAACAGCCTTCATGAAACAAAGTCTTTGAAACAGTGGTATAATTGTAGGCAGTTGTCCGTGCTGTTTGTGCAAATAGAAAAGTATTTTGGTTTAGTTACTACATCATCAAGATTCTCGAGTAGCTTATAGCAAATGATTGAAGCTGCTTAAGTATATAACTAACAGCTTTTACAGTGCAGTGGCAAAAAGAACTACCAAAGAAATTTGGCAATGCTGTAGTTAATTGCTTTATATTCCTAACAACAAGGTATAGCCAGATTTTTTTGATAGTAATTTTTTCGATCAAGCGGTAAAAGTTGTTTATTAATTACTTCGTCAATTTCAAGTTATTTGCTAAAAGTCAGTTTGAGCAATTGCTGTACTTGCTGTTGTTTAGAATTACCGAGGCACCATCAATATATTTATAATAATTTGACGTAGTTCAGAGTCCGCATAGCTCTTGGTGCCTTTAATTAAGATTGGCAGAGAAGGTATCAGAATTTCAAGCTATCAGATTACATCTAAATGCACTATAGCTCTCAACAACATTTTTCTTTTTATACCACCGATAGAAATGCTTTTATATTTTTAACAATAAATATATTTTATAATATTTGCAACAATACATTATATAAATTATTTGTGCATCAAGTCCCTGATAAAGGGAATGTTAACCAGGTTTATATTGTTTACATAACCCAACTTTCTGCAAGGTAATAGCTTCTAAAATGGGGTTGCAAACACATATTAAAAAATTTATAGTAAAAGTTATAATTTTAGTAACAAATTTAGCTTAGTAAGTAATCACAATAATTTTGGCAAACTTTGAATTAAAATTAAGAAAAATTAATTATATAAGCTCTCATATCAAATAAAAATTTTAAGGCAGAAATAAAAAGCATTAATAAGCAAGCTTGAAATATTAATTAACATCACAATTATAGGTAAAATATATCATTTTAGGATTAATATATTTTATGTAGCAGTGATACTTAGCTTGTTTTATTGTTAAAATATTTAAAATTCTAAAGGGCACACAAGATTTCTCGTTTAGTGCAGATCCAAAAAATGCCCAAAATCCAATCTGAAAACTATTTTGTTCATGAAATTTAAATAGACCAACACTTGCCTCGGAATATTTTGAAAGGTGAAGGAAATTTTTCAAGGAGAGAGCTGTACTTTTCACATTGTTTTGTTGTAATATCTTGTATTGCTTTTGGAAATTTAACCAACCCTCTAGAATTTTAAGATCTTTTATTGTGTTAGTTTGAGATTCTGCATGACAGCTTCCAGAATTATTATTGTACTAGGTTTTTTATTTGAGTAAACCAACTAATATTGTATTTGTGATGGACTAAAAACAAATTTAAACTTTTATTTATTATAAGCTGCTAGTAATAAGTATCTATTGCACCACTGGAAAATATTTTAATACTGCATTTAACTATTTCTCAAATACTTATTATTGCACAATTTTTGTTCTAGTTCTTACAAATTAAGTTATGAAAATTGTTTTTAATCCATCATGAGCAGTAAATGAGCAAAGATAGAAAGATGTAACTGGGAGGTAACTTAAGCTGCATTCTGTATTTTTATAAATGCAAAACTTCTTCTAAAATATATAAAGTTTAGCAAAAAATATACTCATGTATAATCATTATTCATTGAATTTTATACAACCTATCAACAAAGTTACAAGCAGCAGCTTTGCACAGTCTTTGCCAGCAAAAATGAGAACAACAAACATTTTTTTTACTAGAAGAAATTTCACATTTAAGTAACATTTATAAATTTACATCTCTCCTTCTTTGCCACACTACTCCCCTCCGTCCCTGTATTATTTCCCCTCATCCGCCTTCTCCGACGGTATTAATTTCCTTACTGAAACATCCATCAGGTTGGTAACCATGGTGTCAATGGGGTGTACGATGAAGGGGATGCAAGCCAGTCCGAGAGCAGTCGTCAACCAACGTCGAGTCTGCTTGGGCAGTTTGGTGGTGCGCTTGAGGACGTACAGAGAACCGGCACAGACTCGGTTGATTGTGAAGCCGGGGATGACGACAGAGGCCAGAGCTTGCCATAGGAGAGTGTCGCCCGCAGCGATTATGACACGTTGAGTGCGAGATGGATCGTCAGGACTTGTCTATGGAGTAGAAGGAGTATTAGTGAGTGGTATGAAATATGGCCAGAAAATTAAAAAAGTTTCAGAGGACAACGGGGTCCTTGGACAGTAGTGCACACATTAATTGACGTAGCCTGGCGTGTGCATAATGGGAGTCATGTGATCATTTATTGGCTATAATCCACAGCAATTAGATTACGTATACGCGACAGTGATCGGGACCCCGTGGACCTCTGAAATTTGAAGCTGTTGTTCAATTATCAGCGCAATCAGGTCTTTAACGTCCTTGGATGTTTTATACATTTACCTCATTGTACATCTTGCGAGATTTGTCAACAGTGTCTGCTACTACATAAGCACTGGCCACTCCATAGCTCGCTCGAACCCAGTTCTTGTGGACCAAAGCTCGAAATGCCTCTCCGACCTCATTGGCATAACCTGTGAACCCAGAAAATCGGTGTCAAGAATAAATCTGAATTTTATGATTTCTAGCTTACCTAATAGATGGACGGGTGTGTCTCTATAAATATCAACTTCCTTATCATCTTTGGAAGCCATTTTAGTAAGAAATATAACAGAATGAACTCAAATAAGGCAAAAAATTAGTCTTGTTATTCCATGAAAATTTTCGTCAGAAAGTCAGCTGTTGACATTTAAACAAACGCGCGCATGCGCGCGCACGGAAATAAATTTTGCGGGAAATAAATCAGCTGGCTGGTAAAATGTTTGTTGTCGAAGTTTTGGCTTTATTTTCACACAGACAATAATTGTCTGTGATTTTGATATTTTCGTTATTAATACTCTTATATTTGCAATAAATTTCATATCGAGTCGTTATTTAGGCTTGTATTGAAGTTTTAAGTAGTTTAACTCATTAGAAAATTAATTATTCAGCATGAAAAACGGGGATGAAAACGGCCTCAGCGATGAGGAGCCAACTTTTGAAGTGGTATTTCGCCATGATGATGATGTGCTTGAGCATATTTACATTGAAGGTGGTAAACAACAAGAAAAGGGTGAGTTGTTATAGTAAGTTTACACACAAAAAAAAAGAAGAAAAAAAAGACAAAATCTGAAATGCAACGGTACATTTCATCATCCTTTCTGAACCTTCAAGATTAAGTATTTGGAATGCTATGCATATCTATTCTGGATTTCCTTTATGCTGTTACATAGGCATACTACTAGACCAATTTAATTAATTAAGTGCCAATATTTAGTTTTAAACTGTTCTTATTATTATTTTTTTTTTATACATGATTCCGTTCTCATATTCTAATGGTAAGGATCCATCTTGACGTCAGCAACCTTTTATCCTCCCATTTACTTACAAAAAAAGATTGGGCGCACGTAAGATCCCTATACGGAGCAATTTTTCGATCGCTTATTGTTAACCCTCTAAATAAGTTATGTTTGCAAATTTAAAATTACGTATTGACCTTTTACGTTTGCTGCTATAAAAATTTTATTATTTGCCTTGGGTCAGTTTAATTAAAGAGCATCTTAAGAATTTTGCGGTAGTAGTGTTTTGACTTCGAGCCGAAAAAATGTGCGCAGAAGGGTTGCGCGCCGATGCGTGGTGGTTGTAGCAGGAGTCAAAATCAGCAAACGAACATGGCGACTATATAATTTTTCTGATGGATACTCACCATTGCCTTCCTTTCCTTCACAGCTATTAAAAAGAAGCTTGCCCTGGCCCCTGACAACTATGCCACGCCAACACACAAGCGTGTGCACGATCTTCGCGAGACTCCTCCCAGCAAACACTCTGCAAGGAGCTCTCCTAGACTTGCCTCGAGACCTCGCAACCATTTGTACGTTGGTGAGATGGAGGTCATTGAGGAGAGTGACGAGGAAGAGGAACCACATAGACCTCTCAAACCGATGGGTGAGGATAAATCAGAGTCGTTTGTTTCATTCAAAATGTGTGGGGGAACGTAGACCCTCAAATGTGTTGTTCCTCGTACAACAAAATAATCATAGAGGGGGTGGGAGAAGATTAACCCTCCAACTGTAGGCTATAGTAGCCACTGATAATGTGTATCAATTGTAAATAATGACATTCTAGCTGTATTGAAAGTTCCAAATTTTCAGTTTTCCTTTTTCTCCATACTTTAGCATGCTGGTTTACAGCTGATATGTATCACAATGAAGGAGAAATTGTAATTAAACCTAATCTATTCTCAAAAATATATTCCAAAAATATTCCCAAAAATATATAGATACTGTATATCTAAAAATTTAAATTAAAAGAAAATTAAATCTACATTTTCAATCCTGAGATACACTTGCCTAACTTACTACTTACCGGTACATACAACAAAAATTACCATCCCCATTCGTATGATTTTCAATTTAGGTAGGAAAGTTAGTAAAGAATATAAGAATTTCAAAATGAACAGCATTTTATCTTACTGTATTTATTTTTAATTTAAAATTTACAACATATCATTTTAAATATTTATTGCTATTGGATTTAAAAAGTCTATAGAGGCTTATAACATGTAAACTCAGAAAAAAAACTGCACAACTTTACGATTCTGATAGTTTTCCTCTCCATTATTAATGACAATTCTTTATTTTTCTTTGCAGCTCTATTCCCAGAAGACAGTGCCGATGAATTAAATCAAAATTCTGTTCCATTATTTTCACCTCGTCATCGTAAAGGCCAAATGTTAAAAAAAGCTACTGATTGTGCAAATAAAAATTCACCATCTGGTTCACACACACCTTCCTCTAATTGTTCTACACCTACGTCCAAATCAATGACCCCGAGAAGTTCAAAAAGAATCATCGAAGCTCGTACTCCTCATACCCAGAGACAGAATATCCGCAAAAACCTGGCGAGTTTCATGGAAGAGGAGTCTAATAGTGATTGGAGCGAGTCTTCGAATGACAGTGAAAGTAGTTCGGAGGATAGTGATGATAGCATCCTACCCACCCCTAAGATGCAAGAGATTACCCCTAGGGGGAGAGGTAGACCCCCTTCTAACCAGCAAGAAACTACTCCGAAGAGAGCACCTCCATCTCCAAGCCAGCAAGATAACACCCCTAAGAGCGGTAGAAAGACAACGTCTGAATCTGCAGCTCCCTCTATGACTACAAGAACAAGATCACAGGCCGTTAAAAATGTAAGGATTTATTTTTCTTCCCACGTTTCTATCATAATTTTGCTTAGCAATGTACAGTATATTATATTATACAAAAATTTATGTCAATGATAAAGTTGAAATAACAGCAACCAAAAGATGATCTGGATAAACATTAGTTAAAAATAACTAAGGATTATTTAATTAATTGTAAATTAATATATAAGTACCGGTAAATCAATAAACAAATAAATAAAAATAATTTTATATTTGATATATATACTGTAAATAATAATAATGAAATAAAAATATTTAAATAAATAAAAAAGCAAATAATTGTATAAATAAATTAATACAGTATATCAATAAATTATTTAATTAATTCTCTCAAATCTTAGATTATAAAGTAACTGTATATTGAACTTTTCTTACTTTGTACTTGTCTTGTCCATGTTTAACAAACAAATCAAAGTGAAAATGATGTAATTTCCTAAGTCTGGAGACCACATTTTCTCCAATCTAAACTCTGTCCATTGTCAGACGTACACCCCAGACGACTACTTCACGAGCCAGGCGAGCTCCAAGGTGGTGACGTCGGACCACACATTGAAACGTCTGCAGAACCCGAGGCTGGGACACGAGGCCATGCAGGATGTCCTCAAGAGAATCCTGCCCAAACACAAACAGGTGAGTCTAATGTAGCAGTTGTAGAAATATTAAATGAAATTAGAATTTAACTCTCAGGAAAATTTTCTCCATAAGTAACCATGTAAAAAAATATTTGAATTTTTTACTCAGTAAGTATTAAAGCTATTAATTTGAAACCATCTCCTACCCACCATTTAGAGGTCTTTTGATAATAAATTAAGAGTTTATTTTTCTCTAAAATATGTATTTAATGCAAAAAAAAGAATTTTTTTTTTTTTACATAGGTTTGGATAGGATGGTGGGAACACCGTAAAATCAGCTGACTTGAAGCCTCCATCGATTGTGCATTTATGAACAGGCAATACAGCATATTAGATGTAAATAAAGTTAAGCTTGTTAGGGGGAAAAAAATAAGTATCCTACTCAGCTTTTTGTTCATATGATATTTATTGTACAGGAGGTGGAGAGGCTGCTTGGCATCTACGGAGAACGGTTCGGTCGCTGGATGAGTTTGCTCTCGGAGGGCTTCAACCTCATCCTCCACGGACTCGGCTCCAAGGCGTCCATCCTCAACGACTTCTACGGCAAAATGCTTGCTGACGACTGCGATGTTGTCGTTATCAACGGTTTCTTTGCAACCCTAACCCTCAAGGATGTGAGTATGAGCTGGTAGAAGTTTGTTAGTTTATTTATTTATTTATTTATTTATTTATTTATTTATTTATTTATTTATTTATTTATTTATTTATATTTATTTATTCATTCATTCATTCATTTATTCATTTATTTATTTATTATTTTGTTAATTTTTAATATTGTCAGGATGCAATGAATGTAATGGAAGTTGATCTTGAGTGCATATCAGAGAGAGTGAAATGGGGCTAACAATAAGAAAGGAGGATAGCGGTCAATGAAACATTATTGTACTCATTTGGGTTGCTGGAAAAATTTTGTCTTCAAATTCATCAGTTATCATTTGTTGTTTTATGAGTAATGATTAATTTTTTTTAATTTAATTTTTTTTTTATTTATTGGAGTATGCAATAAGTGGTATAATATTATTTAGGCTCTGTGACTTTGTAATTTATACAAGTTCCTTATTAATAAGTGTATCATACAACAGTAGTTCAGTGCACTATATACCTAACAACATTCATTTAAATATTATTTTATATTCCATAGCATTGAAATTAACTAATGTTAAATTCCCAGATCCTGAGGACGATAGCTGAGGAAGTCCTTGGTCTGACCTCTGTTCCGTGCGATGACATTGAGTGCTGTGACCTGATCGTTGCGTCCTATCTGGACGAGGACGCAGAGCCGCTGTACCTGCTGCTCAACAACCTGGACGGTCCGTTACTGCAGGGGGAGAGGACGCAAGCCGTCCTGGCCAGACTGGCAGCCGTCCCCAGCATCCGTCTGGTGGCCACCATAGACCACGTCAACGCCCCACTATGTGAGTAGCAAGCTCTTTGTAGAATCGTCAACAAGCATTTTTGTTTGTTGTTAGTGGAAATATTCTTTTCAATAAACTTGAACCAATTTTGTTTTTTTGAGTGCACTTATTCAGTACTGTAATCAATTTTTTGTTATATGTACAGTAAAGCCCAATTGCATACATGAGGTGTAACTTTAAACCAGGCTTAAGGTTGTTAAATTTCTATAATTACAATAATGAAAATTAACAAAGTTTATCCTGGATTAAAGTTAGACCTCATCTGTGCAATTGGGTGCACTGTATGTATGTATAATGACATGAGAACGGAAAAATATACTAACTCCATTGGTAAATGAAAACAAAAATATCATAACTCCATCGGGAAACTGAAAAAAAAACATTCAATTTACTTACCAATGAAGTAAGTACAGTATATTTTTCCACTACCACATTGATATGATATGAAGTAATACTGTGTTTATGAATTACGGAATCAAAATGTTTTTCTGTGCCATTTAAATCCTTGTTGTTCATTTTATTTTGCTATTATCTTATTAACTGAAGAAAAAAAAAGATACTAAATATCTTTAAACTACGGATAAGTACTACAAAATATTTCCATAAGTTACAAACTAAAAATGACATTTCTTGTCCACAGTGTTCGACCAGTCTCTGCTGGTCAAGTTCAACTTCGTGTGGCAGACGGTCTCCACCTTCCTCCCCTACACCGAGGAGACCTCCTTCGAGAACTCGTTGATGGTACAGCAGTCCGGTGGTCTGGCCCTCGCTTCTCTGCGCAGCGTCTTCCAGTCTCTCACCTCCAACGCCCGCGGCATCTTCATGATTCTCCTCAACAAGCAGATGGACAGTGAGGACCCCAAGTACCCAGGTAACGGATCTTTGTTAGATATGTCTTACTGTACGCTGATCTTTGCTAGAGTGATACTTGTAAAAAGTTAGCACAATATCTCTTATCGGCCTCAATTGACTAGTAGCAAAAATTAACCCCGTAGCATCTTTAAGGATTTCAGCTGAACTATGGACATGAAAATTATAAGTGTTTACAGATAGGTTGAAATGTCTCGTGCAAATCTCTCTGCACAGTTTCAGGTTCAAAATTGTACTAGAAAGTCCTAAAACTTTGCACTTTCGGCTACCTCTTATGAAAATCTTTAATTTGTTAAACTATTTAAACTTCTATAAGTTTTAAAATATTGTAACCTTGCTATTTTACTATTTTATTACAATAATTTCCAGTATTTAAAAAAAAGAAATACAAGTTAAATATTTTTGTACTTTATAATACATTAATTTAAACTTGATATTTTATCAGTGGCATAGTACAGAACCACTTGTACTTTTTTTTCTCTTCTTTCTCTACACTACTTTTTATAAGATACTAAAAGTCCTATTTTTTACTAATGTTATTCTCCAGTAAACTGCACCCCAGTCTAAATTTATATTCTGATATTCCAGGGATGTTGTTCCGGGACCTTTACCGTGAGAGTCGTGACGGTTTCCTTGTGTCGTCTGACCTCGCCCTACGTTCCCAACTGACGGAGTTCCTCGACCATCAGCTGGTGAGGAGCAAGCGCAGCAACGACGGAGAGTGTCTCTTCATCCCCATCCCTCGCAGTACCTTGAAGGAGTTCACCACCATGCAGGAGGAGTAGTGACCTCACCCCTGTGTAGATATAAGGGTAGTGTATTATCATCCCTTGGAGAAGTTTGAGTTCATCATCATGCAGAAGAACCTCACCCCTGTGTAGATATAAGGGTAGTGTATTATCATCCCTTGGAGAAGTTTGAGTTCATCATCATGCAGAAAACCTCACCCCTGTGTAGATATAAGGGTAGTGTATTATCATCCCTTGGAGAAGTTTGAGTTCATCATCATGCAGAAGAACCTCACCCCTGTGTAGATATAAGGGTAGTGTATTATCATCCCTTGGAGAAGTTTGAGTTCATCATCATGCAGAAA
This sequence comes from Siphlonurus alternatus, assembly GCA_949825025.1. Classification (NCBI taxonomy): domain Eukaryota; kingdom Metazoa; phylum Arthropoda; class Insecta; order Ephemeroptera; family Siphlonuridae; genus Siphlonurus; species Siphlonurus alternatus. The sequence goes on along the minus strand of OX463785.1, from coordinate 21,573,883 downwards.
AACCTCACCCCTGTGTAGATATAAGGGTAGTGTATTATCATCCCTTGGAGAAGTTTGAGTTCATCATCATGCAGAAGAACCTCACCCCTGTGTAGATATAAGGGTAGTGTATTATCATCCCTTGGAGAAGTTTGAGTTCATCATCATGCAGAAAAACCTCACCCCTGTGTGATCTCAACAGACCTTACCCCTGTGTAGACATAAAAGGGGTAGTGTATTTTCATCCTTTAGAGAAGTTTTAAAGAGAGTTCATCACTGACCTGCAGAAAGTGTCTTCATCTTTACAGCAACCTGAGGTTTGACTGTTTTCCAGGAGGTTTGAAGACACCCTGTGTATAATGTTATTGAGATTTGCCTCACCCCTAGGATGTATTCATTTCATCATTTTCACTTTCCCTGGCAGTATGCCATTATGTTTTATAAATGACATCATGCTCTTAAGTCGTTTGACCAAGTATCATGTACACTTTTCTTTTTTGTAATGTTTACTATAACTTTATGAAAAATTGAATTAAGTAATATTATTAATTCAAACCTGTCTCACTATAATACAAGCAGCAAGTCAAACTTTTTCACACATATATTTTTTAAATATCTCCTTTTGCTGGATCAATGACGGTTAAAAACTCAAACTACATAACTCTCCCTTTTCATTGTTGTCAACCTATATTTTTCCTTTATAAATTTGTAATGTATTTTGTATATTTAACATGCCTACAGACTTTTTGGTGCCTTCAGTATTAGAAAACTAAATTTTTGTGTCAATTTTTTGAAGATTAATTTAAGAAATTTTGCATTTTATTAAAACTCTCAGGTTACAAATATCTTTATAATTAAAATTTAAAAAAAAAAAAACTTATTTTTTTTATAAGCTTTTGTTTTTGAAATATTTTCATAAATTCTTATTTTGTAATGCAAATTTCTTTCCAGTTTTAATTTCTGTAAGAGAAAGATTCCATCGCTAGGTAAATCATTGTATTTTTTTCAGATCAACTTTTTTACTTTTAAAATGTGATAATGATCGTGACTTACTTTAATTCATTAAAATAAATATTCTGATTGTGAGATGATAATTTGATCTGATGATATTCAACTTTTTGTGTTTTTAAAAAATAATGATATTTAATTAGTTTTTGTAAAATTGTATGTAAAGATTGCATAATTTACAGAAAAAATAAAATGCTCAATGTTCTGACTTAAAAAGAAAAATAAATATGTCCGTGATAATTAATTAATCTGCATACTGTACTTTAAAATATGTATTCTTTGTTGTGCCTTTTTCTAAAAAATCTCAACTTTATGTGCTCTGATGCTCTGATCATGGGCAACATGTACAGATTTTGCATTTATTATGGTTATGGCCCATTTGTCTGATGTTATTGTGTCTTTTATCATATTGTCAAATAATTAAACTGATAGAATTTGCTTTCTATTTTTGTACGATGTACTGAATGAGTGTGAAAAATAAAAATCATAAATAATAATAAAATATATATTTATATAAGCATTATTATTTACATTTTTCATCAAACCCTAATGAAAAATTTATTAATTTATTTTTTATGTACCTATATTAACTTGCTAAAATCTTAATACTTGTATTTAATTTAATTGGCCATTAAATAAGAGAATTATTATATTATTCAATGCATGACATACAGCCTTATAAATGAATGATGTGTTAATTATGCTATATATTGCAACATTTTAAATATTTATTTTATTAAATTCCTATATTTTTTATTTTACTTCAGTGGCATTTCATTAAAGTAGTGAGCGATTTCATTTTTTGGAATATACCTGCTTTCTATTGAAAAATGAAAACCAAAAAATTCCATCTCAAATAGCTTCACCACAAAAAATCCCCAAAGTTGGTGTTTCGGAGGCCTTTAACATGCATCGCCTTATGGAACAGAAAACAGTTTTTTACTAATTTTACTCTAACTTCGTCTGAACTATGGTATCAATTAAAAAAATACGTACGTAATCTAAGATGAATTCTTTAATGGAATTTCAAGTAAAAAAATTTTTTTACGGAGTTGTTTTTCCGAAAAAAAAACATTGAATTTTTTGCGGGTTAATTCCTATAAGGATTTCCAAGATTTTTTTCCGGAAAAACGGCTCCGTAAAATTTTTTTTATTTGAAAATCCATTAAAGAATTCATCATAGATTACGTATCATGTATTTTTTAATTGGTACCATAGTTCAGACGAAGTTAGAGTGAAGAGCTGTTTCTTGTTCCACTAGGATGCATGTTTTAAATAATTTAAATAAATATATTTAAAAATATTTAATTTTTAACTTATTATAACATCATAAATTATTATCATTGTAAACATTTAAACATGTTCACAATTCACAATATAGGTTTTAAAATTTATGCGTAGTAATTAAAGCTATGGGAGTTATGTGTTAAAGTTTTGGTAAAATATTAGCTAGATTATAACCAATTATAACTATAATATTTTAAATCAAAATGAAATTAATTTAGGATTAATATAAATAATTAAGAGTCAAAATAAATTTTAAATTTATTTCATTTCAAATCGTGTGTGCTGGTGGATCGAAATTTAACAACGGTTTTGATGTATATTATCATTGCGTATGAAGGATTTTATATCAAACGTTAAAAAAAAATACGTATGGCACCTTAAATTAATAGCAAATTTTAAATTGTTGCCTAAATATCCCTACGGTAAATCAGATATATGGCAATTTTTTAAAAAAAATGCAAGTATTATTTGTGTAACAAAAATGGATGAAAAAAAAAAATAAAAGTTTCTTTCTCAAAACAAAGAAGCGATTTTTCTATTTTTTGTACGAAGCAAAAATCCATCAACAAGTATTGACTAAAATTTATGACATAACTGTACCAATTAAATTGTCTAGCTGTACTTGGTGCAATCCGCAGTATGCAATGTCGAGTCATGCAGTGGCTCCACGCGGTCTGAAGGGCGCCAGTGTCGCGCGCAGGCGCCTACAGCACCCTCCGCCCCCGCCCCGCTCGCTTTAGTAGCTCCTGACACCCGAGAGTGAGTGAAGTGCGAGCAAGGAAATTTTACAAAATTACATGTGAATTATTGTTGATATTTACACACAGTAAGTAGAAATTTAAAGTAATTATAATTTAAAACAAAGCCCATACATTATTATAATTAATAATTACGATTTTATAGTTATAATGTACGTATATTATTATTTACAAGAAAAATTAAGTGTTTTCAATGTTTTTGAAGTAAAGATTTTCCTCGTGATGTAATCTTAAAGTAAAAGGATTTTCATTATTATAAGCTGCGCCTCATGTCAAATTCTTGGGCTAAATTTAGCCTGAGCCATTTATCAAGTTAGAGCCAACCAAACTCCTTTAGGTAAACAAGAGTCCCTTGACACTAGAAGCAAGGGAGACGAAATATTTATAGCAGTTTTTTTGTAGAACAAAATTAGAAATACCATCAAAATTTAAAGGGCATAAAATTTTTAAAACAAAAAAATTTAATACTAAGAAACTGTTATTTTTTTTATTACAGATTTATTTAAAAATTTATTTTTTTAATAATACATTTTTAATGAGAATCAATTGAATGTGTGCAGTAATTATATTTTAAAATATTTAATTAAAAATATAATAAAAATGTAAATAAAAATTGAAAAACTTAGTGTTCATCTAATTACACCCAGTAAAATATTAGTGTGTGATCCATGAATACAGTCATATACACGTATACTAATTATAATTAATAAAGATTACAATTGGGATCCAATTTATTTAAATGACTGATAAATTTGAAATTCATAAAATATTATTTTATATGAAATCTATGAATTCATATAAAAGAGTAGGGTATATAAATTGCATGATAATTACACTTATTCATGTATTAAATGTATTATATGTGTCACGTACAACATAATATTAATGTTGAACGCCTATGAACAAATGTGAAAAACTCCCTTTTGCTATTGAATTAATTCTAATTTTAAAAAATAAACCTCGAAACATCATGAATTTTATAATTTTTTCATAAATATTCTGGAGCTCTAAGAAAGCTAGCAAAATTCAGACCTCTACAAAAAATCGACTCGCTACATAACGTACAACAGTGTCAACAAAGAGAGCAGTGGATAATGTTTGAGCTTTCCCGAAGTGTACTCAGTCTGTACATTGACAAAGTACGTAGATTCGATCACGTTGCACGGTCGTGAAGCCATATTATCTCAGGGTGGCGATGATGAAGGGTTGATCGCATGGCTGCCAGAGTTCATTCATTCAGTTCACAGAATTACAGGTTAAATGTACAATATTTTTAAATACAAAGTAACAGTTTTGTTTGAAATGAGATACATTTTTATAAAATATAATGCTAATTATAATTACATTTGTTACTACTTAAATACGTAGATTATATTGTAAACATTAATAATTAAACTTGAATTAAATATGTTATTAAAATTTTAATAAAAAATTCTTACATTATATTTTGATTTACTGAAGTAAAATTGTTTGGTACTCACAAATGAGTCGAATGTAATGATTTACAGTTAATGGTTAGAAATTATGGTTCATTAAGTTTAAATTGATTTGACTGGAAACTTCTATTGTTAGAAGTTGTAGAGGTTGTTAGAAGAATAAGTTTAACGTGTATTTTAAGAATTTTAACAGAACTTTCACGAATAGCTGTTCATGATGATTAAGCTGCTAGAATTACTGGAAAATTTAATTTAACAAATTGTAAGACATTTCTTGCTTTCGAAAAGTTGAAATAAAATATTAATATTTAAGATTAAAGTTTGACCTTTTTGATATTTAAGACTTTCTGTGGGTAGTTTATTACACTATTTCAACTACTTATCGCTTATAAAGGTGTTCTCATCTATATACTAAGGGATTTTTGTAATAATTTTGTTATTTGACTCTGTAAAAATTAAAAAGCATTAAGGAAAGGATTCTGAAGTAGTATAAATATTATAGTAATAAATTTAATCTTTTTTTTTTTTTTATTCGCAGACTTCTGTCTTTGAATTGATATAACAAAAAAAAAAAAAAAAGAAATAGAATGACTAAGAATTTAAGGATATTTATATAAAGAAAACAAAGAATGGGGAGTTCAATGGACAAATTATTTTATTTAGAAACACATTATAATAACTTTAAAGTGCAATTTTTTCATTACTTCTTGTAGTTCACTATAAATCATTTTGTTTTTCCTTAATAAAAATTCATTTTTGTTTTCAACTTGTCATAAACAGTAAAACAGTGAAACTCAATATATTACCACCCTGTAAGCTATACAACCCTCTCGTCAGTCAAGCGGCACGTGTTGCAGACATATGGGGGATGTAAACATTTATAGACGCTGGAGTCGGAGAAATTATGTTTCCGGTACATGACTCTTCTTTGTTATTTTCTACACTAGAAATATGTGCCTCACTCGGTCTAAAATTAATGTAAAACTTTTTAAATAGTCAAATAAAATTTTATTATTTAATAATTTTTTTATTTATTTATATATTTTAATTTCTTTAAAACCATATTAATAATAGTTATTAACAATATAGGAATTTACATAAATTATGTTTTCAATTGATGGGTCTTCGATAATACAGGCATATCATCTGCTAATAGTTAATTCACGATTGTATATTAGTTTTTTTTTTCAAACAATGTACCTTATAAATTTAATTAAGTAAGCTTTAAAAGATTTAAGAGTAATTTAAAAATATATCTAATGGGATTTGTGGATTTTTTTTTTTTTTTTACACAGCTCTGGTTTTTGGTTTTTATTCATAAGGGACATCACGTTAGAAAAAAAAATCACTAATTTGTTATAAAAACTGATAAGAGCTAAAATTTGGGGGTCCATTTCCGATTACCCTAACAACAATATTGTGAAAAAATAAGAGTATTTTGCATGTTATTTTGCTGCAACAATTAAATTTAAAACAAAAGCCTACCACATTTTTAACAAAACTGATAAAAGTTAAATTTTAGGGGTCTATTTTTCTATTTTTTGATGTCCCCAACAACAATATTGTATGTAGTGTGCATTATGTGCAGCATGTTAAAAAATTTGCTGCAGCATAAATATAAAAAGTACTTCATTTTTGACAAAACTGATATAAGCTAAAATTTGGGGTGTTTATTTTTGATGTCCCTCTAATAACAATTTTTACTGCAACATATAAATATAAAAAAAAAAATACCAAATTTTTAACAAAACTGATACAAGTTAAAATTTGGGGGGTCAATTTTCGATCTCCCTATAAACATGCAGTATTGTGCATGTAATGAAATTGACAATGTCAGAATTGTTATGAAATGTCAGTATTGTGCATGTTATTTTGTTGCGACATTGACTCCCACGGGTGTCCGGCGGCGTCTTGCTGACGTCACACCCAATTTTATCGATCCTAGGAGAAAGGAAAAGCGACGCGCGCGGAGGGAGGGCGTGGCAGAGAGCCGGTGTGTCGAGGAGGGTGCGGGAATTTCATTGAATTTGCTGCGGCATGACTCATACCAGCAAGGGGAAACACGAAAAAACTTGACGAGATTTTCAACTTTTTTTATAATTTACCTAAAATTACAAGTACAAGTATTATGTAATTTTGTTTGTAATATTTTATATTTGCAAATAAAATATTTTTAAATTTTTTTGATATATTTTTGACAGGTATTTCAGTAACATATATATTAATTATATTTATTAATACATTTTTTTATAATTTAAATAACATAATATGTTGTTTAACTTTGCAAATTTTAAATTTAACTTCATTTTTTGTCACAATAACATTCATATAAAAATAAAGATTTAGTAATTAATAATTATTTATTTATATATTTAGTTTCATTAATTTGATCAGTGGTCTGTTAACAGAAAATCTAGCTTCCAGCTTCCAGCTTCCATTTTCTTCGTCAGTCTGTAAACTCCCGGATATTAATTAACTTAATCAACGTTACGTAGTGCAAATTCTTAAAAAAAAATTCACTGTGGTTTGGTCCATTGAAGGCATTGAACAAAACTTTAGCGTCCATCCTGAGAGATTTCCACTGTTCCCTTAGTCACTGCCCATTGGTAAATGGCAAGATGGGATTGCTAGGCCGTGTTCACCACACCGTTTCAGATGAGCCCATCATGAAACGCACGAGTTTTAGGTTAGTTATCCACGTTTTTCACTAACCGTGGTTAGCCACAACCTAATTAAATAACGTGGCTAGCTGGAAACCTGGATAACTTCTCTTTATGAATCGCACCCAAAAATGTTCAATAAGTTGAAAAATAAATGCAATTTCCTTTAACATTAAAGTTAAATAAATAAAAAAAATGACATGACAAGTTCATGAAATAACCAGAATTTTCTCAATTACATATTTATCGAAAAGCTTATATGATAAAACATATTTTATTATATAGACGAAAGTCATATTATAGACGGGAAATGATTACTGCTGGAACGATGCCAAGGACTTATATATTGAAGATATCAGACTACTGCTCCTTGACCTAGCACATATGGTGATATGAATGCTCTGATCAGCTGTTCTTATGTAATGAATGTTAACATGATATGATTGTAATTATTTATAGAAGTTCTACTGCAGTAAAAAAGGACATTTAAATCAATAAAATAGATGAATAATGTTGAAATTTGTCTTATATTTAGATGACAAAAAAATTAGCACGAGGTTATTTATTAATATGCTACTGATTTTAATGCATATAATTATAAGAATAAATTTATTATTTTACTATACATAATTAGACTATAGCTAAATATTTCACATTAATAATTGAATAAAAATAATATACTAGCATAATCTTAGAATGAAATTAAAATTTTTATTTCATTATTTGATTTAGATTATCCACTCATGTTTTATTATGTAACAGTTGGCAAGTGATACTATGACAAAGTCCTATAAACAGAACAAAACGCAACAGATAAGTTACGTAAAGCATCAATTTTGACATTTAAAAATTAAGAAAGAAAACATAACGAAGAGTATAAATTTAAAAAAGTAAATAAAATTTCATGTGTAAAACACATTTCAGTCAAATGAAAGCGGTATGTAGGAGATAAGTGTCTAATTTTTTTGGACAACGAAACAATAATTATCTTACTGTACATCATTATAGGATAAATATAGTATTCAAAAAATATTGATATAGATTGAAATATTAAATGTAAGCTATAATTATTTAAATCTTTTGAGAAAGTAAAAAAGAAACGATTTAGAACTAATTTTTCCATTCCTGAGTGTTAAATTCTGTATTTAACATAGATAATTTATATATATATTTGTTTTCTGTTCGCAGAGCAAGATTGTAAATTCTGGAACAGAAAATGTGTTGAATTGAACGGGTGTTTTATCTCATTCGTACCAAAGTTTTATTAAAGCCAATGCAGTAAAAACTTCAGTAAATTGTGTTTCCCTCAACTTCGTTCTTCTTCAAAAAGTTTGTCAATTAGCTGAAAACTTTATAAAGACAAGACACAAAAAGTGTAAAATTACTAGCGAAATCAAAGCATTATTAGTTTTAGGGAGTTCTAATTAATGTAATGGAGTACTGACCTCAAATTTTTTTATTGCAGAAATGGATAGAGGGTGCAAAGTTATGCTACCCTGATTTTTTTTAGATTTTTTTGAGACCTGGAAGTATTTTTAAAAAATGATTGAAAGTTCTTTTTGTGACGTCACGAGACGCCGCTCTTTAAGAAAAAGATAGGACTTGACGCCGCGTGACGTCACAAATAGGACTTTCAATAATTTTTTAAAAATACTTCCCGGGCTCTAAAAAATCGGAAAAAAATCAGGGTAGCATAACTTTTCACCCTCTATCCATTTCTGCAATAAAAAAAATTGAGGACAATACTCCATTACAACTGAGTTTAATTTAATGATAATTAACAATAATAAAATAAATAACAACTCGTTTTACTACTGAGCGCATTACAACAAAAACATTTTATTATTTTAGGCTACGGTGTAATTTAAAATAAAAAAGTACATAATAATTGAAGGACAATTTTTTATTTCAAATTTAAAAAGAGGAACTCGAGTGAAGAATTATCAATTTTCTCAAATCTAACATTAAGGGAAAGACGCTGTGACAACATAGTCATGCATGCAATAATTTCTATAACATATTTTCCTATATGCTTGCGTGTTAAATAAAACTTGCATGACTATGACCTAGGTCTATTACGTCACAGCGTTTTGCAGTATGATTTTAAGGGTGTTTAAAAAAATCTGAAGAAAATTAAAATACTTAGTCTTGTATCCAAACTTTTAATATGTATATTTTTAAATTACATATAACATTACTGTGTATGGGGAGTAAAATTATACGAAGTGGATGCACATGAACAAGACAATAATTATAAAACTAAAAACAATTTTATATTGCTTCAAAATATTTTAGATTTTATATTTCCTTTTTTTATGATGTGAATAATCAATAAACACTATGATGATGTATTATGATATTATAATAATTAACTGCATAATACACAGTACACCTAGAGCTTTTTTTTTCTTTTTAGAATACTTATATTTTTGTTCGACATTTGCAAGATTTATTTTTAAAGAAAATTTCTTCTTTGCTCGAGAAACATTTTGCTACAGAACAATTACTGCCGCTCTAGTTTATTCATAAACAGATTTTTTTCATTTAGTTGAGCTCTACTTGTTTCCTTTGTATTTTAGATAAAGAGAATGGACTTTTGCATGAAATGTTTTACATGAAGAATAATATACTAAGGACATTGCAGCTTAATTTTTTCTTTTTTCGATTAATAATGAGAATTAACTAATATTACGCTAATAATTTTTACAATAAAATTTATCGTTATTTCATAAAAATAATTAAATAATTATTTATTATGCATTTTAAAAAATATATAAATGATTGTATAAATTTTTTTTTATTTTTTATATTTTATAATGAAACAAATATAAAAAAAATAATTTTTATTTTTTTTTAAATTATAAAAGCATAAAAAGTGTAAAAAAAGTATTGTGTCACGAAAAAGCTGTTTGTGGTTAAATACATAAGCTGCTTCTAATATTGTCTACTTTAATTCACGTAATGAGATTAAAGACTTTAAAAAATACCCATTTGAATGTAAAATAAAAAAATATATCTAATATTATGTAATCAATTTGACAGAGATAATGTCAATTTGATCTTCAACTACCAATTGTGTCTTTTATTCTTAGTTGATAAAATAATTATCAAGTCACTTTTAGGCTGTGACTAAAATTAAAGTGTCACATTTAATTTAGCTAAAACTAAAGATTTGAGGATATTATCGTTGACTCTCTTAAGCCACAATTAATCATGGACTGTCAAATTAAGGCGCGTTGCAATTAAATGAAATTTCTTGTAGTTGTGAATGATGAACAACCTGCAGTATAATATTTTTTATTACATTATTTTATCCATATCTTCAATTTAGTTATGTCGTCAATTATTTTGAACTTACAAACATCATAATTGAGATGAAAGGAGCTATAACGTTATAATTGAATCGTGTAATGCCTTTCCCTATGCTTGTAGCACAATTTTAAGGGTATTAGAAGCTAATATATATTAGAAAAGAGAAAAAAAAAAAAAAAAAACGAAAAAAAATATATAATATAAAACTCTATATTTTTTAAATTGATATGCACCCTTTTTTTGTCAATGCACCAAAGATTTGACTTTTCTATCGTCAAGGTCACAAAAAGGTCACGGTGCATTGCGACGTTCTCCCTTCTTTTATTTCTTATGTGAGTCACGGCTGCTGTGAGAATTGAAAAAAGACGTGGGGTATTAAAATATAACTCAACTTTATATCGACTCAATTGAAATACATACTTTAGACTCAATATTGATATAGTTTAATATCGCGTGTCTGGCATATAAATATACATTACACTGTCGGAAGTAGAAAATGTCACATGATAAGGGATGTTTAAATATAGTTCTTTAATCAATTTTGACTATTAAGTATTATAATAAATAAATAATTACACTATCATGGCGTAACAAGAGAAATATATTGGAGGGTTTTGTTTGTCATCATTAAGGGGGAAGGGGCATAAAAAGTGGATGAGGGGATCTTGATCTCCCATACAATTAGTATGTGTTTACATCATTGAGCTCTACACAATGTGTAGAGCTCAATGGTTTACATGATGTTCTTGAGTTCGATGGATGCGTTTTCAAAAAAATCGTATTCATCAACTGTTTACATGAGAATTTTCGATCCGTATTGAACGTTCGATACGCTTGAAACAACCGTCGTGAATAATTAAAGCAGCGCATTGGATGAATGCGGATCAAATACCAGTGTTTATATGAGTCTTTAATACGGATCAGACAACTCATGTAAACGTACTGTAAGCACTGATTTTTTGTGTTTTCCTTATATATACTCAAGCTTAATTTGCAGATTATTTAATAAAAAATAACCACACTGTTTTACTGTTCCAATTTTTCAAATACATCCTATATATGTCTTATATATTTTACTATTTTTATGTAAGTTATTAACAAAGAAATCAATATTTTTGTGTTCTCATTTTGTTGCGCATGCAGCATGGTATAATAATTATGTAAATTTCTTATATAAATTGAAATTGTAAATGATTTAATGCAATTTAAATGATTTGATATGAACAATATTCTTTTCACGAAGTGTGTTAATTTACTTTAATCTTGGAATTTAATTGCTCTGCTTATAGATTGAATCTTAATAAGATTTTCTGAATATTGTTTTTATATACACAATAACATTTTTGTAACAATTAAAATAGTATTTATATTTATAAATATTATTAAAAGTTAATGAAAATCAAAATTATCAAAATAAAATTTTTTTTTAAAACTTTTGGATTAATTTTTAAACATGAAAAGGAGTTTCAATATATTAATTCAAAAGCATGCAGGGCATAGAAAATAGCTGGGAAGATGAAATTTACTTATTATTAAATTATTGATATCAGTAAAAAAAAAATAGTCAAGATTTTGTTAATAGGAGGTAACGACGTATAAAAAAAATAAACTGCCATGGAAATTTCATCAATTTTTTAGTAAAATGTATGTTGTATTATATCATATGAATCGAAATCATACTTTTATCAGAGGATCGAGATGTACACTTTCCGATAAATCTTTACCTCGTGGGTAAATCATCTCACTGTCTTGATGCACTAGTGTGTGGTTCCCCAGGCTTTGCTTTGGACTGCAATTTGGTCCATTGATAAAAAGTAGAAGTGTCCGTCCTGACTGAGGTTTCCACGGATCCCTCAGTCTCACCTCAGCAAATGCTGGGACGTATAACAGGCCGTGGCCATGGCACCATCCATTTCCTTCCTTATCCATTACTCCGCTTCGATCTCAAAACTCGTAGGAGTGTATCCTTGTAAAAAAAAAATAAAAATAATGGCTATTATTACACCTGTAATGTGACATTTATGTCGAGAAAACCGTACATTTCTATTCTCTCTCCCACCATTCTAGTCGATCAATGGCCCAATTACCAGCAAGGCAGAGCAATGTGGAACAGCGTGTTCTTACAAGTACAGAAACACGATATGACGGAGAGACAATGAGGATGGTGGTTGTTACAGTCGGCATAAGTGTGTGACTGACGTCATTGCTGCTGCAGTCTTTATACAAAATAGAGTCTTGGCAATTCTCCCTGAAACTATGTGGATATTTTAAATAATTAATTTTAACAATGGAAAGCCTGCATGATCTTTTTTATTGCAGATAAATAGAGGGCACAAAATTGTGTTACTTTGATTTTTTTATAGTAGAGAAAGTATTGGCATATAATAACATATTGCTAAAAAGTTAGTCAAATACACCCATTTTAGTCCTTAAATTTTTATGAAGTAATATTGTTATCTTTTTCTGTACTATAAAATAAAAATATATTCCAAGCTCTAAAAAAATATAATGAAAAAAAAATCAAAGTAGCATAATTGGGTATTCTCTATTCACCTGCAATAAAAAATGATGCAGGTTGTCCATTGTTACTAATTTTTGGTACATATTGACAAAATAATTGAAAATCCAATTTTATACCTGAAATAAAGTTCCAAATTTTTTGAATTTTCAACATTTGGATTAATATAGTTATATGTCACATAATAAATGATAAATTTTAAATGTAAATTAGGGTTAATTGCCTTGACACCCCATTGAAAATTAATTATTTGTTAAGGAATTTTTATTATTTACAAGTTGCTGAGATGTTTTGCATGGTAAGTCAGTTATATTTTTGTGTAAATTAAAACATACTGGAATATCAGGGCATGTACTTTAACAGATACACTGCAAGCCACGTTATCTAACTGTGACGTCATTGTTTCAGCTTCTACTACAGTGGAATATCGTGTAAAAAATAGACACCAACAATGGAGAACGGCTAGACGGTGAGTACTTTGCTTACTTTTGAAAAAATTAGCTCAGAAAGTTTGTAGCTTTTTTGTTAAAAGTTTTAAAACTTTACAGAGGTTTTTCATGTGGAAGTAATTTAATCTTTGTGTGAATTTACAAAAGAATTTCGAATAGGAATGTCAGAAATACTGCAACTTTCAGCTACTTTCAAAAGGAATGCCTTGTAATTTTGTCATATTTTTGTCACTTTTTGGTTGTATTTTTATGATGAAATTTATATTGAAAGTTTTAAGAAAAACTTGCAAGAAAATTTGTTACAACAACTGATTGTTAAGTTTTAAAGTTGAATTCTATTTTACGGGCAATGACTGCTTGGTCCTTATAGACCCGAAGTCAATACATCAATCAATTCAATTCAAGTTGAATTCTACAGATTTAAAGTATTGTATACACGTTTACAAAATATAAAATTGGGGGTTATTCACGAAAGGAGTTAGGGAGGTTTTTCATTAATCCCGTTTAGTTACATTAAATTAAACTGGCGTTAACCATGGTTATTGAGGTTGAGAAACGTGGATTTAACTTTCTGGATAACTCTTTTGTGAATCGCCGCCATGAATATATTTTATAAACAGTTATTTATTATTGGTGGAAATAAAAATTAAGAAAAAATAATTATGTTATTATTTAATTTTCATTGTTATCACGGATTAAATCACGTTCATCATGCGGTGGAGTGTACAAGAGCCTCCCTGGTAAGCCACGTAAGACCGACACGTCCCTCGCTTGCTCGCCACCTCGCGTTGCTATGACAACGAGGTGCACGTAAACAAACCAGAGACGATATGTGGAGGGGTCATTACTTGTTCTGTTACATTCACCGAGTTTGAATCATTTACTAAAACATCTAATATAAAAAAAATAAATACAAAATATTTTAAAAAATTTATATTTTCTACTTTAAAATAATAACAAAAATATTGTTCAAAAACGTTATAATTTTATGAGAAACAAGCAAATTATTGAGTATTCAAAATATTCAAAACACATACTAAAAATTTTGCAAAACAAATAATAACAAATATCAAAAAGTTGAGCGATAAAAATTAAATTAAATTCTTCAACTCTGCTCCCATTAGTAAATTTAAATTTAATTGACATTGATAATTAGTAATGTTCATTAGAATCAAATATTAATTTATGACAAATATATATTTTCATAATTGAAATGAATTTATTATCATATTATCATACATATTTTATTATTTGTTAATAGCTATAATAAATATTATAGACTTACAACTTTAAAGCAATTTATAAATTTTATAAATGTTACAAACGTTTAAACAAATATTTATGCAAGATTTTAGTCCATGTTTTCTTATTATTGTTAAACGAATATTTCATCATCTCTACATTCTTAAATTCAATGTAAACTTCTTTAACTAAATTTTTATAAACGCTAACTCCCTTACATAAATTGTAACGTTAATAGAACCTATTAAGAACACTAAAAATAAGTAACCAACAACTTTAACATCCGATCGTAAAATTTAAATGGCAACATTAACACGTATGAAACATTAGATCTTCAGTTTGACGACTGGAAATTCTTTGTCCTTTCTCGCAGTCGTATAACGCACAGTTAGGACTTTCACGAGGCGCTGGATGTTTACAGATTAGTACAAATGCATTACACATTCAGAGAATGAAGTCGTAACCTTGTATCCGATACTTAAAATAGTAACTAGTCTCCTTTTATTTCATTTCTCTCTCTCTTTCTCTCTCCATCTCTCTCTCTCTCTCTCTCTCTCTCTCTCTCTCTCTCTCTCTCTCTCTCTCTCTCTCTCTCTCTCTCTCTCTCTCTCTCTCTCTCTCTCTCTCTCTCTCTCTCTCTCTCTCTCTCTCTCTCTCTCTCTCTCTCTTAAACGAATTTTGATAAATTATAATAATTACCAAATATGTTGAACTTAATTTACCCTTAAAAAAGATTGTCACCCTTTTTTTTTGGCATCAGTTTATGTATTTATTCCTTTTTATTCATATTTTTCATGTTATGTTATTTAATAGAGAATTTCAAATTCATTTTAAAATCAACCACTGAAGAAATTGTCATAACTTATGAAGTTTTATGCAGGAGTATTATTAAATTAAATGTCTTGTGGGATGGAAGTAAAATTTTATACATAAATTTGAAGTATAAAGTGACATATTTCAGCTAGGATCTTCAAATAACACAATTAAATAACAACAATGGACAACAAACATGAAAATTTTTTATTGCAGAAATGAATAGAAGGTACCAAATTATGCTACTCAGAATTTTTTCAGATTTTTTTGAGACCCAGAACTATTTTTAAATAATTATTGAAAGTCCTGCGATTTCAGTTGGCACCCCTGCAGCCTTAATAAAAAGGATATAGACT
This sequence comes from Siphlonurus alternatus, assembly GCA_949825025.1. Taxonomy (NCBI): domain Eukaryota; kingdom Metazoa; phylum Arthropoda; class Insecta; order Ephemeroptera; family Siphlonuridae; genus Siphlonurus; species Siphlonurus alternatus. The sequence goes on along the minus strand of OX463785.1, from coordinate 21,558,065 downwards.
GGATGCCTATTGATGCCTCCAGGGGGCGTGGCCGCACTTTCAATAATTATTTAAAAATAGTTCTGGGTCTCAAAAAAATCTGAAAAAAATCAGAGTAGCATAATTTGGTACCCTCTATTCATTTCTGTAATAAAAAAATTTCATGTATGTTGTCCATTCTAAAACTAAGACAGTCTTATACTGTATTCCTCATTGTTGCGCTGACAGCTTTAAGCCAAGTCCATGTTAAGTTGTGTTATTTGAAGACCACCCTGATGTTTTGCATCGTAATAATTATTATATTATATATATGTATGTATAATTAAATATGATGAATTGATAAACAAAAGTCTAATTAAAAAAACCTGCCTTTGGCTACCTAGTGGAAGTAACACACAAATTAACGAGGTCCATCGAAGTGTTAAATAAGCTGAGTGGTTGTTACGAAGTACCGAGCCAAAACATTTGCTCTTGTCTCTGAGAATATTTTTAAATGTAACCTCAGAGCAGCCAGAGTATTTAAGTACCTTTGGCGTACGTGCAGGTACTTGTTGTCTGTAATTAGGTACAGAGAGAGAGAGAGAGAGAGAGAGAGCGTGCACGTATAGTGTTTTAGTACTAATTGCTACGATAAAAATCCCTTAAACTCATTGCCATTATGTGATATTTTTAGTATCTAAATTGTACAAAAAACATTAAAAAAATATTATAATTTTTTCGTATTTACAATAAAATAATGTACCCCTCTGGACAGCACGAACATTAAATTTACTTTATTTACTCCTGCAGTATGTCCCATTTGCTGGCGTTGCAGCTACAAGAAATGCAGATTTGCAATTTTATAAGAGATAATAAGATCATCCAGTTCAAGAAATTCAAGTTCACCATGCCTCTATAGACTTCGTAGCAATGTCAAAAAATAGTGTAGGAGTAAAGTTCGTGTTGTGTATGAATTTAAATAACCATGCAGTTATAGCAATAATTCAACTTCAAATTATATGATTAGTTGACTACATTTTTTAATTATTTATTGTGATTAAAGAACTTTAATTAAATTGCACTTTAAAACCTCATTTCAAGATGTTTTTTTTTTTTTGTTATGTAAGATACATTATAGTGGAAATTCTGACAGATTATATATTGGATTAATAACCTTTAATATCCACCGTGCTGTGTATACTCGTGAACTTATTTCCCTCCGAACCCTCTCTGTATTAATTTACACCGAACGGCTTTGATCTCAACCCTGCTAATCAAACAGCTCTGTACTTTGTGTATCGCTTTGACAAGTCTTCTTTGTGGATCGTATCATTAAAGACGTGGGATAACGAGAGAACCGAGGTGTCATAGTATGTACTCGGTTTTCATGTAGTGCGTCTGAACAAGATAATTTGTTGTTTAATTTTGTGAGAAAATTATCTTTAAAATTATTTAGAGTAACATACGTATTTAAAAAATTATCCGTTTTTTTATTAACATTATTTATTACATTAATTAATTCGATAAATTTATATTAGTTTTTATTTTTTTCAAAGAATTTCTTTATAAATAAATTAATTATGATATTTTTTACAATAATAAAGAAAATAATTAATAAATTATTTAAATAATATATTTATTTATATATATATTTTATGAAAAATTATTTATTGATTAGAATATTAAAACAATACATATATAATGTGTATTAATTTGAATTATTTTTTAATAAATTGTTAAAAGAAATTTTTTACTATAAATAATTATTATTAGTCAATTATTATTATTTATAATTATTATTATTATTATTATAATTATAATTATAAATTATAAAATAATTTTATAATTATAATTTTTAATTTTATAATTATAGTATTTATTATTTACCACTTTAGTTGTGGCAGGTTTTCAAGCCGTTGCATGGACACAGGGAGAAATCTTGCATCCAAAAAGAACTCTCGTGACATTTTCTGTTTGGTCATTGTGATATTTTGCTCAGAGCCGAAGATGGTATCATGGGAAGCTTTAGATAAATCTTCCAGTTCATCTTTTAATGCTGTCATAAAATTGAAGAATTTTTTTTGTATCAGCTCGTGTGTGGCGCAATGCACTTGACCGAGTCTCGTCAGATCACCGAAGTCAAGCAACGCCGAACGTGGTTAGTAGTTGGATGGGTGACCATTTTCAACAAAAACCACGTTTCCCACCCAGAAGTAAATCGTTGCGCTTTTCCACTATATGTGATTCCCCTGGTCTTGGACCATTGCACTTCCGGTTCATTGACAAATGCCGTAGCGTCCATCCTGGCTGAGGTTTCCACTTCTCCCTCAGTCGCAGGCAAATGCCAGGATGGATTTCAAGGCCGTGACCGTCCCCGTTCCGGAAGAGCCAGCGAAACGCCAAGTCAAGTTTTCGGAAGGTTCGGGGTTTCAAACTTATTGTTAGTGAGTAATTAGTAAGTAGAAGTAACCAGTTAGGGTTTGATAAAAAAAAATAATAAAATACGTATAATATATATGTTAATAGTGAAGTAAGAACGGTCTCTATAATGCCATGAGTATGAACGGATGATAATAAAATATTCGTTTATTGTCATATACATGTGACAAAATTCCATTGTCGTTTGACACCGTTTCATGTGAATTACGCAACCTAAAATGTCAAACCAAATAAATATCAATATAACATAACTCTTATCTAAACGTCTCAACACTCAATAACACTCAATAACTAAATCACAAAATGAAATTTGAAAGTGACTCGATTCGCAGAAGCGTTCGGGTTTAGATGTGAAAGAACGGAGAGCCTCACCAGTAAAGCTATTCCATTCTCATCACAATTATCACCCTGTCTGTGACTTGTACTTTACAATTACATTTCTTCTATGACGTCATCATTTGCATAACTGATTTTCGTGACTCTTACTTTACATTCGTGCATCATTCCTTGCCTAATATCACCTTATCTGTGACTCGTGCATTACTCTATGACGTCATGACGTGTATCGCTGTTTCTGTGACTCGTACTTTACACTCGTGCACGTTCATCACGATACCCACAGAGGGCTCGTGATCGTGTCTGGTGAGCAAAGTAATTCACGATTTGGCCACCAGATGTCACTAGTGAGGTCTCTGGTCCAGGAGATCTAGCGCAGCATCCCACTTGGCAAAGATCACATCACGTGACCTCAACCTCGCGTTCTGATTGGTTAACACCTGGTCGATATATTCAGAATGTAGAAAATTCTTAGAAAAATGTAACGTTGACTCATTTTTATTTTTTAAAATTTCTACACAGCAATTAATTAATTTACTTGTATTTAATTAATTTTATTTTATTTTAATAATTATATTTTATTACATTTTAATTTTATAAAAATTCAATAATTCAAAAATAATTGTTTATATGCAACAATAAACAAATTATAATTGATTAATATTGTCTATAATAATTAATTATGTTAAATGAATATTAAAAGGCCGAATAGTCAATGCAACTATCCTAATAGCATGCCTGAAATGGCAAAAATATATCAATATTAATTTAAGGCATATTATATAGATCAGAAATAGTATGTATTAATTCGGAGTATCACAAAAAGTCTACCCGATTCCACCTATTATTTACATGTAGCCAATTACCAGTATCTATAATGTAATTATGAAGGCATAGAAAAATGAAATACTTTATATGTGAATATGAATCTCCTAACCTCTACAAATACAAATCTGTATATCTTCGTTGTTTTTAATTCCGAGAGTTACATTATAGTATTGTCTCTATAGTTGTACATCGCAACAAGAAGTCTAATTGAAGTGAAGCAAGTTCAATAACGTTAAATTCAAATCAAATTACGTTGTATTTCCCTGATGGTTTCTGAGAAAACCTCAAACTCATCCCCACACGTTGAATATATTTTTTTTTTATTCTTTAAACCTCCCTGTTAGGCTGCAGCTGTTGTTTCTTTTAAAAACACTAGGGGAGGATTTTTGTATTCTTTTTTTATCTTCAAGATGGTTCTCTATATTTGTAGCAATTCTAGGCTGCTAGCCAAAAAAAAATCCACCAATCACGAGTCACGATTTTTTTGTTGGTAAAAAAAAACATTTTTACCTGTCAAAAATGTCTTTAAAAATAATGTCATTTACATCCTGTGTAGTGGTAAATAAATAACAAACTTTCTACGTTTTTACTGCATTTTATTTTAATTAAGTGCATCAAAAAATTCAAAGAAGTTTCTTTAAGTCAAGCATTTTAGGAAGCATCGTTATATCCCTGAATCCTTTGTCAATGGGCCGTTTAATTAGAGTAGAAGAAACGATTGTGGATTAAATTATTAGTGGGGAGTTCTCTTCAATTTGTGATTGGGAATTTAATATTATTACGTTAAAATGTATTGAAAGGCAAACAATTGAATTATAAGGTAAATTTTATCATGACAATCGAGATTATTAAGCTTAAAGTGAACTACCCAGGAGATAGAACCGCATCCAGCTCTTTGTGGGGGTTATTCATTGTTGATCGTTAAAATTCGAAATGAGGAACAAGAAATGATTTCTTCTTAGGTAATAAATCTAATAATGAACAGATTGGTTATTAAAAATACATAATATAGTTAAACATAATTATAAAAATTAAAACATATATTATTTTAAAATTATAATTTAGTAATGTAAAAATATTTCACTTATTTATTTATTTATTTATTTATTTATTTATTTATTTATTTATTTATTTATTTATTTATTTATTTATTTATTTATTTATTTATTTATTTATTTTAATTTAATAGTAATATAACATTAAATATTCAAATTTGTAATGTTAGTAAACAATAATTATTTTCTTAATTAAATTACATGAATTTTATTTTAGAGATCAACGTTTAAAATTTTTCATTGTTTATTATAGTGATGTATTTCCAGTTTAAAACTAAACATATTTACCTCGCAATTTTTTTATTTAATACTTATTTATTAATATTAATTTTATTTAATTTAATTCGGAGCCATGACATTGCAATATAACAACCTTCTCCATGCAACCCCTGAATGTTAGGCAACTTATTGAACTTGCATGCAATGCAGGCATGTATAAGTTTGAAAATATTCCTCTCTCTCTCAAGTCTTTGGTTCGATGCCAACTCGCTGCCGGGCCTCGCGCTATTCTCGTCTGGTCTAATTTTAAATTTCAGCCTCTCTTTGCGGGCACCTCTGTACATCGAGCTGGACTAGCAATCTCGGCATTCTGCATGTTAGGAACTATCTTGTAAAATAACCTTGTTCTAGTTATTAATTAATTGTTGTTACAATACAATTACGGTTTTAAAACAAAATTTATGCATTTCTAAAAACTTGAAAATTTTAAAAGTAATTTTTAAACAATTTAATTATGTTTCCAAAATTGTTTTTGGTTAAATTTATTTTTTAGTCAATATAAAATTATAAATAAATATTGATTATTGATGCATATTATATTTTAAAAAACAACTCGTAATGCTTGTTGCTTATGATTACGCCTAAAAGCAACCAAAAGATTCGACAATATTGAAGTACAGTGGGCCAATGGATTGTTCATTATTTATTAACTGTTATAACAGAACTCTATAATGATTTCTGTATTTCTGCAATTAATAATAAAAAAAGGAAATTTTAATATTTATTTTAAAGTTTTTATTTATTTATTTTATTTATTTCCCCCAATGAAAATACAAAAATATAATATATATATATATATATATACAAAGCATACAAGGGTGTGGATAACATACAAAAGCGTAAAAACACTATATCACATAAGTGGTAGTTTAAAATACATATTTCTTACCGGACGTTTTTTATTCTCTGCAATGAACTAAAATATCATTGCATGTATTTTGTGAGTTACAAATAAGTTCATCTACTTTTGTTAAATGTTTAAAAGTAAATAAACATCATTTCCTTTTTTCCACTCCAGCTAGCTCACTTGTAATTAAAGACAAATATTAATTAAGTAAATTAATATTTATATATCACCATTCTCTACCATACAAAGAACCGAGGCTATTAAAAGTCTCCATTTGTCGAAAATGTTCTTCAACTCAAGTTTTTGAGCCGTGTGAGGGTTGGTCTGTTACATAAGTTACATCGGTTTCTCATTACACTCGTGTCACTCCTTAACGTCATCTAATATAGATTGATATTGACACATTTCAAATTATAATGTTCTCGGTTGCAGATAAAAAGGGTTGGGATAATTTAAAAATATACGTAAATTTTGGTTGTAAATTTTAATAATTTAATAAGAAAACACTTATTTAAAATTTAAATTATTTAATAAATTAAATTTTATTTATTTTTTTGTAATAAATAAAAAATATTGTTTATATTTAATATATATATTTTGTAACAAAATATTTTTATATTTTTTAATTATAAAAATTTATTTCATACATTTTCTTTATAATTTTATGTATTTATGAATTAAGAAATAGCGTATGTAGTCAATATTGTAAAGATTACTTACGAAAGTGATGATAGTGAGCAATGAGCATTTAAAATGGGAATAATGCATTTCTTAATAATCCTCGGCACCAACGCGATGTAGGCAATAATATTAAATTTCAATTATTATTTTTATCATAACAATATTGTTGTTGACGAAAAGTACTGCCAATTTCTCTGACGTCATTGCAATCTGAGCATGTGATATTTATTGTTGTTATTGACTAAAGTTTGGTAGTGGTTTTTAAACCAAAGGACCTGCAGGTAAATACATCAATGTTCAACAGCGAGAATTTCTCTGGAAGCAAACTACAGTAAAAGAATTCTGACTGAAAATTGATTTTTTAAACTTTTCTGAGAAGCTAAAACTATGAATCTCTGTATATTTTAAGATTTTAAAATAATTATTTTGACAAAAGAAACATATAACTCCCCAATCCTTTTCTATAATTTTTTTATCGTGCATTTTTTTATGGTACATTATATATATATAAAGTTTTAATCAAATTAGCTTTGATATTTTTTCTATAAAGCATTTGATTAATTCTTCATTTTATGCATTCTTCACAGTAAAATACTATATTTCATTTCCCCCCCCCCCCCTCCAAAAAGAAAAAAAAAACGCTCTACTTATTTTATTTAACACAACCTCCATCTAATCCCAACTTTTTGTGTCGCCCCCAATTTTTACTACCCTTGGGATGAGCGCAACGTTAAAAATAGATTCATCATGTTTTTCTGGCTGGTGGCAGCTGCGACCGCGAGTTTTTGTGACAACCTTTGTAAATATATATCAAATTATTGAAGTCAGTATTGAATATGTTCGTATTAATATCCTTTTCAAATTCATTGAAAGAAAAAGAATATATAAATATTTTTGTTTTCTCTCATTAAAATCATGTTTTGCATCGGTGGTTTCAAATATTTTACACTATTTGTATACTCTATCCAGTTTTTGAAGAAAATAATATTATTTTTTCGTTTTCTGAAAAGAATATGACCGCGGTTATATCCATGGTAAAAGTGATTAATTAATTTTCATAATTTTAATTAATAACAAAAATATTATAGTATCAACAAAATTATATTTTCTTATAAGTAAAAAAGGCGCATGCATACGCTTTTCTGGAGTTTAATAAAAGAAGCTAGCATATAAAAAAATTATTAGCCCATGCATTAAATTTTCATATTTCAAATATAAAAGATCAAAATCATTGTAAATAACTTTTGTAAATGTAAACAAAATTATTAAAGTCAGTATATTGAATATGTTCGTAATATATTCCTTTTCATATTAATTGAAAAGAGATATAATATAATATTTGTTTTCTCTCATTAAAAATCAATAATTGTCTTGCATAAGGGGTTCAAAATAATTTACAATATTGAAATATTCTACCGAGTGTTTGAAGAATATGGTATTTTCTGTTTTCTGAAAAGAATATGATGATGCATTATAATAATTAATAATAATAATAATTGTTTATTGGGTTAAAAATACATAACTTGGAGGGAAAATAATAATAAATAAAAAATACCCATAACCCAATTGGTGAATGTAAAAGACGAAAGTCCATACACAAAATGCGCACATTCACCCACTGCATTGATGTTATGATAAATGTGATTAATTCATTTTCAACTTTTTAATTAATAAAATAAATATTAGAGTATATTAGTATGCATTATACTTCAATAAAATTATCCTTTCTTAATTACTAATAAATAATAAAAAGTTCCTAAATGCCAATCGGGAAAAAGTATGCTCTAACTTATTATAGGCCTTGCGATATTTAAATATTAAATACTTTGTGATTAAACGTTTAATTTTGTTATTGCCTAATATTACATTAACTTTACTTACTTTTGAGCACCAAAATATATAATTGCATTTTATTTATTAAAAGTTAAGTATTGTTCATTTAGTGGTGCATAAGGACAAATATTTTTGAATACATAATTCTATTTTAAGTATTAAAGGTTAACTATTTATCTCGTCTTTATTTTGATATAAGTTAATTATTTTTTTTTACCGTCCATCAGTTCTCTCGTAAATAACTCGGATGTTTTCTAAATTACTAAAGGCTAATGTTGCCAGAATGTTAGTCACCAAAGTTTAGAAATACAGCAAGCTAGGCATACGGTGGCCAAGTTTATAATTTTCTATTATAGAATTCTATAATATATGACACATAGAAACTCTGTGGGATGACAAGAAATTTACCCCTACCTGATTTACTCCAAGAGACCTTGCTGAATGTACAGATTTTGTAATTTAGAAGTCACTCTAACACTCAACTGTACCATTTCTACATAGACTGCTTGGTAACACCCAGGGGTAACGTTCATGATAGCTTGAGGTGTATACAATTAAGCTAATTACAAATGCTACTAATTAATATAATGAAAAAATACATTTAAAAGTTAAAAGTCAATAATTTAGCATATTGCAATTTTCACTATTATATTTTATTTAACATTATGCATGACTTTATAAAATGAATTATTTCTGCAATTTTGATATTTTTAAAGTGGTATAAAATATGTGTTTTGTGAAAGATTTTAAGTGGTCAATTTGCACAACATGGTGTTTATTGTTGCCAGTAAATGTTAGTGAACTCTGTACTCACAGCTGTAGTTGAAGTTTGAATTGCCAAAATATTAGTCATACTTTGCCTTGGAATATATTAGGTAAGTACCCTTTGCAGTAAATAGTACTCATTACCCAATAAAAGGGATTTGAAGACAAATCATGGCACTAAAAATATAAATTACAATAATTTCAATTGAAAATTAATCAATAAAATTCATCACTTGTTAAAATTAAACCAAATTTTCAGTGAAATATAATATTTATAATAAAACTGTTACTTTGGACTAGAAAACTGTCTCACTAATTTAAGTTCATTTGAAATTTATTGGCTATGAACAATTTAAAATTCAAATTGTCTTTCTTACAATGTGTGGTGTTGCGTACAGCTGTGTGAAGCGGAAACGTCAGTAAAAAAGTCATTAATTTGGAATAAAAAAAATAAGACATACAATGTGATAGATTGGTGCTTACTTGCTGTTGTTGTTGCCAAAAATATTTAACAATGCCTACAAAATAGCAAGAGTTCATACTTAATCATTTTTGTTGAAGATGTTATTAATTATATCGTAAAGTCAAATATTGGCATGTACAAACAATGTATAGTAGGAAAACGGATGTTTTTTATGATATTAATTCGAAAAAATGTCAGTTTTACTTGAAAAAGTCAGTACATTTCAAAATTATATTAATAATTATTGTTATTTACAAATTAAATTAAAATATTAGCTCGATGATTTTATTAAGAAAACCTCCCTTTTTGTATCCGAGAACAATTTAAGTTTAAATTTAATATCAACTAGAGGAATCTGAATTTCTTGTAACAAATATTTATAAATATTCACGTAAAGGGCTTAGTTCATTATAAATTTTAATTCTGTTCCGGTATATCATAAAATAAAAGAAGAGTACAACATGCATTATAGAACGATGAATTAATCTCACATATTTCTTTTCAGTGACTACCACCATGCATAGACGACCAATTATTTATTATTGATAAATAGTAATAAACCCTGAAAAATTATGAAATAAATGTACCCTTTTGAATAATTTTTTAAAATAACAGTAAAAAAGTAACAAAATATTTTTTACCCAATCTCTTTTACGAAGCCCCTTGCGGATACATATTTTATAATCTGAGAGCAAATTGCATGCAATATATTGATAACTTAATTACTATCTGTAGTATAAAAAATTAGTTTTCAAAGAATAAATTGACCTGTCTGACCTTTTACATTGATGGTTTTGTTATAATAAGCTCTTTATATCTCAACCGAAGATTATGACATTGAACTCATCATTAATCTTAATGAATGACTTGTCTGTGCAAATTACACTTGAATAAATGTGATATTATAAGCTTAATTTCAAATCAAATGTTGCAGTACATATAAAGTTTAATCAATTAATCTGAAAGCATCTAACAGTAATTGTTACTTAATTCGGTATCTATTTTATTCGTAATCAACTATACAATGCAGTCAGGTAGAAAATAACAAATAAAAATGTAAACCTTAAAGTAAAGCTCTTATTTATGTAATGCAACAATTAAATTTCTTCTTATTACTGCAACATATTTAATATATATGAATAACTACAATTAAATGCATTTAAAGTGCAAATTTAAGGGTCGCACGATCTATGGAACAATATTAAATTACGAAAAATAAAAAAAAAAAATGAAAAAAAGTTTGAAAGATATTGACTGAACTCCGAGAGATATTTTCCGATGATTACATAAGAAAAGCCGAAAAAACAAACAATTCGTCTAAGGTACAGTACAAGTAATTACCAAATAAATAAAAAAAATAATAAACTTTTAAATTAAATTAGTAAAAAAAATGCAGACTCTAGTAGTAACTAATACAATCCAACAGTCAATTCATAAATACTGCATATTATTACTAATTACATAAAAAATCACTAAAATTTGACTAAATGACAAAAGTTAATTACATAAAAAGTATTAAATTGAGATAAAGTGTAAGCGGTCACCAGAAAGTCTGGTGGTAATAAAAGCAGACGGATGGTGGCAACTAGCTAGAAGGAGGGGACCAACGGGAAGTCCACGAATAGAACAGATTGAATTAGCGTCTTAAACTTTCCCCGCGAGAGGCACTCCATGTACCACGCAACTAGCTCACATGAGATTAGAAGTTAGATCAGTTCAAGTGTATTTCGTTTTGTTGTGTGTTTACATACCGCCTACGATAATTTAGTGACGTCATAATTGATAAATAATTAGGCCTTAATGGATTTAATTATTAAGTTAATGGAAGTTAGATAGTATTGAAGTTTTTAAGTGACTCTTAGATTAGATTTTAATATTTTATATTTTTATACTTTTATAATTTATAATAGTGTGTGGTAAGATATTTCAAATTATTTTTAATATAAAAATGTTTTAATTAATTATTAAAATAAATAAATTATTATAATATATTTATTATTTCAAATTTTAGTTTGTATTTTTCATTATACAATAATGTTATAAAAATTACACTTTATATAATTAATTAATATAACAATATAAATGAATTTTTTATTTATATATAAAAACCTTCAGCAAATAATTAATACATTTCATGAGAAAAAAATTTATAAATTTGCTTGTTTTTACGTAAATTCATTTAATGAATACAAATGTTGAAAATTGAAATAAAGAAATATTAAAATCATTTTATTTTACTAATCATTTTGAAATATCTCTACTTCAAATATTAAGTGTCTATATCTATATTGACTCCAGTGTTGACCCGATGACCCCCAGTACCTCGGTACAGTGACCGTCGTGATGTGGCTGTAGCAATGTTAATGTTGGGACTTGTGATCATGAAGATCCTAGAATACTCCTCCGGGCATTTGCTCTTCCTAAAAGATAACAACAATGACGCTAAGACAGTCAACAATAACACTATTAAACAATGTAGTGATGAAAGAGTGACTAGGAAAAGAAAAAGAAGAAAATGTAACAATTATTACGGTAAGAAATTAATTTCATTTTTTTTTATTATTGAAATATTTTTTAAATTTTAAATGATATAGTAAAATTTAATTGCCAAATAAATTTAATCTAAATTAAATTATTTTATTTTAAGTAGTAAATAGATTTTCATTACATTCTTTATTAATACTAGTAATTAATAATTTTAAATATAAATTACAATCATGCATGAACCATGTAATGCATTAAAGCAAATTAAATTTGTGGCTTTTAATTTTGGCACGAGAAGATAATTATTATAAATAAAAAGTTCGTTTATATCGACTGCGTAATAGATGTATGAAATCGAGTTCATTTCTTCATTTAACAATAAGAATCTTCAATACATAGTCGGCGTCGCTAATAATTGCATTTTAAATGTAATTAATAAATATTTTTACTTGCATCAAAACACTCGAATGTAATATTCAAATGTTGTATTTGCACGAAGTACAAAAATTCCCTCAAGATAAAATAATGTATGGACAAATAATCAATTTTAAATATTTAATTATAAAATATAATTATGCTCTGTAGTACTGGTTACGCCTCATAACTCATTGATATAATTTTAATTTAAGTCACTCTTTAGTCATTATATAACCGCATCTGGTAAACACATGCATGTAAAAACATTACACTTCATCTCAACCTTTCAATGACAAGGGAGTTTTAAAATAAATATTATATTATCATCAATATATTGATTTGTTTATTTCGAACAAAACTAACATTTAAATCATCAACTGAGAATAATTATTTTTACATTAACGACATGTTGAATGTTTTTCCCTATGGGAGTTCTCCATTGCCTGGGTTCAACTACATCGTTAATTAAGGCCAAGTGGGTGTAATGAGTTAACAATGCAAACGTTGCCAAGTGTCATCCAACAATGCAAGTGACACAGGGGTCTAGCTCGTTGGGATGCAATCAATTAATTTACTTGTGTAATCAATTGACGGATATTGCTGCAATTGTAAAGAATTCTCTTGTTGAAAAATTACGTCTTCAACTCATTCTTTACACGTCTAAACCTAATCTTATTGCATCTTTTAAACTAAAAAACATATAATTTCTTCATCGCTCAAAATAAGCGAGACAATACTTCTAACATTTTACGCTCAATAAGAGGAAAAAATACGTAATTTTGTCTTCATCCCTCTTTTTTCCTCGGAAATGATGCACAATAGTTACAAAAAAATGCGCTAAAAGTGAATAAAAGATGTATTTATAATAGGATTAGTGAATATTTATTATAATTTCTAGATGCTATCTATAGCATCTAATTTCTAGATGCTATCCGATTGTCTCAAAAACTTCAAAAATTTGTTGAGATTAACATATTATAGAAAATATTCAAAAATGTAATCGATAATTGCTAACACAAAATTCAGCCACCTACCACCATAACCTTTTAATCACTTTGATCCATTGATAAAAAGTAGAGTTGTCCGTCCTGACTAAGGTTTTTCCACGGTTTCCTCAGTGAATATTGGGACGTGTTACAGGCCGTAGCTACCATCCTTCCCTTATCCACATCCATTATCCCATCCTCGAGCTCCAAACTCATAGGGGCGTATTCTTTAAAAAGTACCATTGCACCTCCAGAAATATTATTACTTTTATGCATCGAATGAGGTAACTGGTAAGGTTTGAAGAAGCCCTAGTTGAAAAATTACGTCTTTAACTCATCCTTTTAAGCATCTAAACTTTATAAGGGGCATTCACAAAGTCTTAAGACCACATTTAAGGCTCAATAATTTAAAACTTGATTTTAGACGTATTTTTTAGATCCAAAATTTCTAGTCTTAAATTATTGAGCCTTAATTGTGGCCTTAAGGCTTTGTGAATACCCCTTAGGCTTTGTGAATGCCCCTTAATATTTTTACCTCTAAAACACTATTTTATTTTCGCTCAAAGTAAGGATGAAATGAAGAGAATATTTCTAACATTTTATACTCAAGAAGTGGATGTATTCTCGTCTTTTTCCCTCTTAAATTTTGCAAAATAAGAGGAAATTAGACGAGAGAAGAGCTTTAAAAGATGAAATTTGTTTCGAGTCGGTAGTGACAAACCGCCAAGGAGTCTGCGGTCAACTTGCGGTGACATGTCTAATAATTAAGACCTGTGACGTCACCCAGCTGTTGATCCGAGGGGACGTGTGGGAGTGTGGGGGAATTTTTTTCATCCAGACCTCTCCCTCATTGCTCCATATTAATTCATGTACCATCTCTGCCATGTTGCCAAATCCCAGGATGTTATACTGAAGTTCACGCTACTTTATTGAAGTTATACATCCATTCTTTAGTTATAGGATTACATTTAATAATTATCTAAGATCTGTATGGATAAAATTTTACTAATTATACTAATTGTCGTGTTCAATCAAATTGCATTCAATTCAACAGAAAATTTATTTCACTGTATTTGGGTAATAAAACAGTTGTATTTAATTCACATTTTTTTTTTTAATTTATTGACAAGCACATAATTATTTTGTTATTTTTGGAATTTTCAGGACACGTGACTGTCTATAGTGCAAAAAAATAAAGGTTGTGAAGTTTGCCTTGCATTCGTTGACAGTAAATTTATTGTTTAAATTTTTTAACCTCCTTATAAATAATTTGCACTCGGCGATGATATGTCATAATAAATAATAATCACTTTCATATTGCAGTTATATTTATATCAAATAAACACCCGTAAATTGTAATTGGAGGTACCTTTCTTGATTTCGAATATTCCTTTGAAGCTTCATATGAATACTAAACGAAAATTACACATAAGTAATATATTAAATAAAGAAAATTAATACAAGCTTAATATAATTTTACTTAAAAAATAATTAAGTTGCTTATATAATTTTAAAGTACTAATAGACCCAAAGCTGAAGTGATTAATGATTCCTGTAAATTAAAACCACCGCATTTGAGGTCGAGCGTGGTGCAGTGCATTGACCGGTTCTCGTTAGATCACCGAAGTCAGGCTACGTCGAGCGTGGTTAGTACTTGGATAGATGACCGTTTCAAGTAAAAAATACGCTGCTCCCTCCCTGGGGTAAATTCGTCTCGCTTTCCACCCAGTGCAGTGATGCACTTGTGTGTGGTTCCCCAGGCTTTGGACATCGCTTTGGTCCATTGAGAAAAAGTAGAGGTGTCCGTCCTGACTGAGGTTTTCCACGGTTCCCTCAGTCTCACCTCAGCGAATGCTGGGACGCGTAAGCATGCAGGCCGTGGCCACTATCCGTTCCCTACCTTATCCCTACCCAGTACCCCGCCGCGAGCTGTAAGCTCTTAGGGGTGTATCCTTGTAAAAAAAAAAAAAAAAAAATAATAATAATAATAATGAAATAGAACAAGTTGACACGAATGCACCAATTTATGGTTGACATTTTAGATTGCAACACGCAAAGTTTATAATAATTATTATGAAAATATATTATTCAAGAGTCCTAACATATAAACCACCACCCATTTTTGTTACCACCCTTAATTTAGTAAGAAAATTCAATCCTTTGTAACAAGTAATATCAATCATTTTAATGGAAATTGACAACCGGTAAGAAATTTTAATTCCAATAATAGAGGATCTCGAGTTACGCTTATATTTAATTTTCAGATATTTTGGAAACATCGAAACACCCTCAGAATCAAGGGGAAAAACGATGTGATGTAGTCTTACAACGTCTTTCCCTATGCTATCTGTTTAATATTTGCATGATTATGACGTCACAGCGTCTTTTCTCTCAATTTTGAGCGTTAAAAATAATCTGAAAAATATTGAGTTGAGATCCTTTTTAAAATTGCAATAAAAAAATTCATGTAAGTAGTATGTTTCTTCAAATGTATGGTTACATGGTAACATATATGCTATTCAAAATAGAACAATCTTTTTTTAAAGGGAGTTTGTACACATTCGTGGGTTGCAGTGTAAGACCCGCAGATGTATTACATATGGTAGTATATGAGAATTTATGTTGGGGGGGATACACTTCATCTCAACAGCATAACCATGCATAGCTCATAAATCTAATCTCATGTATGACTCATGTGATGTTTACAGACTGCATGCAATGTGAGGACATACTCTGTGTTCATAAAGCCATACTGCAGCTATTCATAATTACAAAAACTAATTACCTACAAAGTGCTTATTTGGCATTTCGTAAGTATACATTTAAAACTATCATTAAGGACGTAATTGATAGTCTGCTTTTGTTAGAAAATATATTCCTAAATGAAGCATGTCATTAATTAATTAGTTTCATTTTTATGCAAATTATTAACTCTCGATAATATTTCGGAAGATGTTGACCATTTAATTTGTATTTTCTACTAACTATACAATGCTTGATGAACTTTATTATTATAAATTTTTGTTGCTAAATATTTATTTTATTTTTACATATTGAAATGATATAATGTTAAATCAAAATAAATTTATAAACATTTTTAATTCAATTAACTTATATATGTAGTTATGTAAATACAAATTACAAATAAAACCAGTATTTTATAACCCTTGAATTAATATATTTATTACCTATATAATATTTAACTTGTAAGTAAACAGTTGTAAATAACGTTTAAAATTATAAAAATTTAATTTTCAGTAACATAAATTCCATTTATGGAAGGACAAGCACTGTGCATGTTTAAAAACTTCATAAAAATAAGTAAAAGTTCATTTAGGCTAATTTTTATAGAAAATGACTTCTTGGTTAATTTTAATTTTAGTCAATTTTTGACACTTTTTAACTTCGTCGATATTCGTCCTTCACTCATTCATATTACCTACAGTGATTTCTTTTCAACTGGCGTTAATTTAAACATTATTGTGCTATTCATTCATTAAAATTATAGGATTTATAACATCCACATTGAACTCCCTTGTTCTTAATTAAATTTTTATTGAAATTCTTATTGCTATACAAAATTATTAGACATTTACATAATTATGTTAAATAAAAATAATGTTTTATTAATTTTTATTCAATTGTTGTTTTTATTAATCAAAATAAGAATTACAAACAAAACCAATATTTTATTATTTTAAAACGAAAATAATTAAACAACTTATTTATTATTACTTGTAAGAACATTTGCAGTATAAAGTTTATAACTGCAGTAATTCAAGTGGCAGAGATATCCTTAGTAAACATTCTAATTACACTCCCCTCCGGTGTTTATGCTTCACCCTTGCCCTCTTGGCCGACCCTTGTTAGTAGCAAGGGGTATCTTTATCTCGTTTGTTAGTGGAACAAAACCATAACATGCATAATAACGTAGTCACAGACTGTATACAATAACTTGTATGCAGTTTACTTTGTAATTGAAGCCTCGGAAAGCTACAAACCTTAATTATTTCATCTGTCTGTGGAAGTTGCCACGCCTTCTTTGGAGGCGGGGTGAACGTCAGCTTTTATGATTCAAATGCACTTTTGCATTCTTCTCTAAAATTGCATATCTTTATTTCTTGAAGCTCATGCAGCAAATAAGATATGAGTAAATTTCACACTGTCTGAAGTCTTTTAAATCAAAGTTTACGTCTGGAAATTTCCGGAAATAACTCATTTTCTTCTCGCTTCCGATTGCCGGCTATCCCATTCCAAATAAAAAGAAAATTTACGTAATTTCCGGCAAAATTCAGATGTAAACTGCACTAATTTTTTTTATTTGATTAACTGCAATTCCAAAACCTCAATGGCATATAATATTAAAAGTCACTTTTATAAGATTATTTCGTAAAAATTTATCAGTAGACATAATACACTCTCAATACGTTGGTATTCTTAATGTATTTTAATGTTTGAGTGTATGTAACGTATAATCTTGAGCAACTTTAAAAAAAGAAGTACGTTTGTGTAATTTTAAAATGATTTAAAAAATATAGATAAACATCAAGCAAGAATATTTTATTGCTATAATTTTGTATACATATTTTCTATCAAAACCTATACTAAAAAAAATAATATTAAAAATAATCTTATTGACCGTTTTAATAAATTAATACACTTATTATTTATGATTCTATATCTTAAAGCCTAATACCATTTGCACTGAATTTCAAACTCTCTTAAATATACTATTGTAAAAACATTAATTATTCAATATATTTTTGTAAGAGAAATACATCTCAATAGTATTAATAGTATTTTTGTATAATATATTACAATAATATATAAATATCTCACCCTAAAGGAAAAGAACAATTTCGAATTCCTATCACAGATTTTTATCTGACAGTGAATTGTTTTCGTGCTTTGAACAACCCTCGGTTGCGTGCATCTCTCTCTTCTCTCTCTCTCTCTCTCTTACGGCTCCAGACACCCTCCTGGCATGACTCATCCACCCTCTTTTATTCACCCCTACCTTGGCGCGGGTAAAAACCCACCCTTAGCAAAGAAAGTACGGCGGGGAATGCGGAACTCTTAGAAGATGAACTACTCTAATGAAATATTGTGACTGACTCTTTATCAAAGTGTCAGGTATTCTTTAAAACACGTCATGTCATTGGTTGAAATTTTGTAACGTATTTTTTCATTGGTCTAAGAATGTTTAAAAAACACTCAGTGAAATTGAAACATTAAGTTTAGACAATAACATTAATCTTAGGCATTTAAGAAAATCGTAGAAGTTAATATTGTACGAAGAACTTAAATATTACACCCTTGATACTTTTAAAGTTTTAACACTAATGTAAATTAACTTTGTTTTTTGTGAGATTTCGTAACTTATAATTAACAAATTGTAGGAATTATATGAGAAAAAGGGAGTATAGTAAAATCGTGTATTCCTAAAGGTTGAAGACATACATTGTTTAAATAACTATCAATTCTATTTAAAAAGACAAGATTTTATTATAAATAATTTATATGTACTGGTGGCAAGGGTATTAAGAAAAGCTCTTTTTAAATCGATTTAGCACATTTTTCAGTCCCCTAATGCGTAACACCATACTTAATACATATGGCGTAACCCATGCATGATATTAATTAGTATACTCAAACAAAATCTGCCCTAAAGAGCTTTGTAAGTACACCATTACTGTATATACATACACCTCGGGGCAACACAAAATTTACCTGTGTTTGACTTATTAGAGCTAAAAGACAGAGATACACTTTTGTAATTTTAGGTGTGAGTATAAGAATGGAGCATCGACCTAAAAAAATTTAATGTAGAAATAGAGGATGCTATTCTAATTTTTTCAGTTTTTTAGAGTCCGGTACTGTTTTTAAAAAATAATTATTGAAATTACTGCAGAGAAAGTGACACCTTTGGACACCTCTCTCAATAAAAGAATAGGACCTTATAAAATGGGTGTGGGTTCAAACACGACTTCATCAAAACCAAGATCCCTTATATACTTAAAAGCTTATCTTGGCAAAAACTTTTTAGAAATATCTCCTGGGATCTAAAAATCTGAAAAAAAAATTAGAGATTGCACCCTCCAGCCATTTTTGCAATTAAAATTTTGGGGTCGATACTCAATTGCATCCCGTCTATCCAAACCAAAATAATTAAGATTCACCACACGCCTCTATAAATTGCGTTATAACGTCCACAAACAGAGCAGGAGTAACGTTCGTGGTGTCCGAAAGTGTAAATTATTATATTTTTTACAACAAGAGTATTTTTTTATAATTTTAAGTATTAAATTTAACATTTATGTAAGCTTCTTCTGTTACACTTTAATCTTTTTATAAAAAAGGTATTACATGTTGGACTTATTTTTTAAAAGAAATAAATCTTCTAAGATTACTTCTAAAATCCTCTAACTCTTTTTCTTAAAACTTTTCTTCTCTCCAAAGTGCTGACTGGGACACATCGATTTTAACATTACTGCTGCATAACTGGGGGAGGTTTTATCTCTTCAAGAAAAGATCAAAGTACATAAACTTAGTCCATTATTGTGATTTCTGTTGAATATCAATGATGAGTTTTTAAACAATGCTATATATAAAAGATTCTTTACTGTCCTAGTAATATTTCTGGTATAAATGTATAGTGAGTTCTTTTTCTCTATAAAATACATTATCAGAAATGTAATTTGATTTTTATTATTGAATGAATGAAAAATAGTGATAAGAAGCAAAACTGAAAATAATTGGCGGCAATATTTTGAATTTTAAGCTTGAAAATATTCAGAGACCCTTAATTGTCTCTGGAAAATATTATTATTACATAATAAATATAAAACAAAATTTTGATCATACACTCGATCAGTCCGATATGAAATTTCCATCTCCACTCTGAGTTTAGGCACCAACGGTGAATATATATAGTCATGCTAATCAATACAATATGTAGCTTGCTCTGTTTTGATAGAAAAGGTTGCAAAACCCCACAGGGTGCAATGATATATCTCGGTTACAATGTAAATAAATCATTGTTGACAAACAACTCTGTGTATTGTTACAAAATAGATAAATATTACATTACATTCAGACAGTCTACACCCTACAGCTATAAGAAAGTACTGTCCACTTTCAAAACAATACAGTCATGATAGCATTGTGACATCATCATGCTTGAATAAATATTTAAAATAATAGTAGTGTTGGTGTTGAGATTCCATTGTTACAATTCAAGCGTTTATAAGCATCTTAAAAGATGCGACAATGAAGCGTTTTGGGGATTTTCCTATTTTCAGCCATGTTATATACTGTAATCTGTAATAATTCCTAGCATTTGCACCTGGTAATTAATAGAGATGTATGGAAAGGAAGTACCAGATAATACTACATGGCTTTATGGGTGTTTATTACTGTTATGTCAAAGATATGCAAGATTTAGCAGAAACGAGGAAGAAAGTAAAAAACATTTAAAAAAAATCGGTTAAAATTTCATTTTCGTTGGCATTACTTAATGAATACTAGCGTTCTTTGTTGTCTGTTGATTATATTGGGAAACTCGATACAAAACAATAAAAATTATCATCACGATATCCTGTGAGAATAAAATAAGACAGCTAACATTTTTGGTAATTAATCAATTTACAGAGTACATAAAAAAGAAAATACCTATAGTGCAACTCTTATCATTTATAGCAGAAAATATGTAGTTACACTGTTTTCATTACCTCATTCTCAAGTATAAGATTTTATTTAACAAAACACAAAAACAAGATGTTGAGAGATTGCAAAACACATGCTACTAAAAAGTTTGTATGGTTACAATGCTCCACAGTGCAAAGTTGCCGGTTTTAAATACTGAAGCCTTAGTCATGAAATCAATACTTCCGTCCATACAGACGCCATGTGGGAACGTCGCCATTAATCATTATTATTGTTCGCCAGTCAAATCGATGTGTGCTTGTTAATTAATCATGCTGAAATAATATATACTGAAATTTAAGCTCGTAGTTTTCTACTTGTTACATTTTTCCATTTAAAATTAAGAAAAAAATGATTTCTTGGAGTTCAATGATTGAAAATATGACATTTCTATTGAATGTTATTGCATTTCAAAGTTTGTAATAAAATTTAGTGTTTTTATCTTCCAAGTTTCCGTAAAATTTCATTTTATGAATCATGTTTTATAATTTGTAAAAATATATTACAAATCATATTTTTCAACTATTCCAATTAAACGTTATTTATAATAAAATACATACTTTATAATAATAACTTCTTTATATTAACTATTAAAATTAAAATATATTACGTTTCACATGCACACTTCAAATTCCCAAGGTTTTACGTAATTTTGTTTCTATTTTATTTTTATATATAATATATGTTATTCTATTAATATTTTTTACTATGTTTTATACAATTAATATCTGAAATGAAATATAAGCACTGAATAAAAATTGCCAAACTTTCCTGTCATTAAGATTACTTGTAATGAAAAAAATAAAAAAGTTATCGTTAATAATTATGTAATATCTCCATACTGTTCCATACAAGTTAAGCAAAGTTTGCATAGAGGTCAATATTTATCTTCTACTGATAATATATTGACCCTTAATGTACTTTGATTTTTTGTTGCATGGAGACGGAAGTTACGCAACAATAATCTAATGTCATGCTTAAGTTCGCGACGTCAGAGAAAATTAATGACATTTTGCTGCTGCAAAGAAACTGTGGTGGAAAATTTACCTCGCAATTTCCTTCGCTTAATTTAATAACAACATTAGCAAGCACAAAGGGTGGCCTACTTTAAAGAAAAATTATTAAAATTATATTTAGTTATAAGGAATAAAATTTTATATTTATGTAAGGTTTCTGATTTAATGTTTTTTTTATGTAATTAATAATAAAAAAAGAAACAGAAACATGAGGGTTGAAAAATTAAGTAATTGTTGATAAAAATTTATTCATTAGAAGTATGAAGGCTGATAATATTTAAACTTGATGTTAACAATATAATAATGACACTTTAGATATTCAAAAGATTGTATTTTGATATAAAAAAAAATAATAATCCAAAGCTATATTTCAAGAATCGCAGAAAAGGTAATATTAAGGTATAGAAAATTTTGCAAAATTTTACATTTTCTGGGCCAATTAAAGATCTAAAGTAGGAAAAGTATCAAACTGACCAGCTGTACGTTGTTCTAATATTATAATTTATAAGATAATGTAAAATTTGCATTAAAAATAACCGTGCCAAAGAGATAATAACTTGAACACTTTTGTGCAGTTGCCAAAACAATATTTTAATGTTATTAAAGTATAATATCTATGTAGTTAGATGGAATTTTCCTTTTCAACTGCGTAAAAGTATTTAAAACACGATTTTCAATGCATATTTAGCGTACGAATTCAAGACCTTAATATAAGAATTTTTGTCTTCACAATCAAATTATTGCGCTTTTGAGTTGGAAATTTAATTTGACAGTCAGAACGTGATACGGAAGTTAGACAGACGACAAAATCTATATTTAAAATTCTGGAAGCAAACGATACTAAAGATGCTAATGTCAACAAAAAATGTGAATTATTTTTTCTGGCACCATCAAAACATTTTTTGCTTTGTGACCGATTCAGAAATTGAACAAAAAATATAAATTAACTTTTTTTTTACCTGCATTATAAAAATAAAATGTTATAAATTTGGCTTTCATTCAAACTTGGGTTACATTAAGAAAATTGTATCTTACATAATATAGAACCTACATGCACAACATTTTAAAATGTTACTCAAATATACTGCAATATAATAAAAATAAGAACTTCAGGGAGTTCAAATCAACATAACATACATATATTACATATATGTATGTATTACATATATACATATATACATGCTGTACTTGTATACAATAGGAATTCATATAGTATAAACCTGTATGATCTTCAACTCATCCTTACCACGTCCAAGCCTATATTGTAATCTTCACAGACATTATTTTCAGCTCCAAAACATATCCTAAGTTTATTCTGGCAAAAAATTAATGATTTAATAGATATTTAATGTTTAATATTTTACTCTCAACATATCTTAATCTCATCTTCTTTGACTTGATTTAGTGTATAGATGTAAGAAATTCGTTCTCAAATATAGATGAAGAAAAACTGAAGTTTGATTAACTTGAGATACAGCATTGTGTATTACAGATTTAAAAATCTAAATTTACTTCCCACAAAAAGTTCTAAACTTTCATGTATCGATTTGTTCTAAAATTAGACTTCCCGTTACCTGATGTGTTAATATGCATCAGAGTGTTAGGAAAATGTGGCTGACATCTTAGCCAAGAAAAACAAATTGAGCAAAATTTAGATGTTTTACAACCTTCACTCTAACATGGCGCATCATCACGTGTAGGTGGGTATGAACAAACTATCTTAGAATATACTCAAATATAATAAAAATAAGAACTTCAGGGAGGTCAAACAGTTAGTTCAACTGTTTTTTATTTTTTATTTTATTTTTTTTTTAACGCAGGATTATGTCTGTAGTGTATGTATATTTTAAAGTTATAAGGATAGTAGCCACTTCTGTGATATAGTGCCTTTGGTGCTTTGTTGCTATCCCCACCCAGTGTTATTACTCTGTAATTATTGCTTATGTAATCTGTGGTGAAATAATAAATAAATATACTAATTGAAATAAGGAAACGTGGAAACCAAGATGAACGGTAATTATTATAATTACAGCAATGTCATTAATAAATTAAGCACCAAATGCACAATTACATCAGTCATATTATTTCTTTTTATATTGTACACCTCGGAACAGCATGCGTTATCCCTGTCTTGATTTGCTGATGCTGCAGCTTCAAAACACAAAAATATACAGATCTGTATTTTGTGTGTGGAAAATCTTGGAGAAACCCCAATAATTTTCATCATGTTTTCATATAGACTGCGTACTGACACAAAAAAAATAGAGTAAGGGTACCGTTTTTGCTGTTCCGAGGTGTAAAAATGACAAAAAATTCAAAATTCTTTATTAATTCAGTAATTGCCATGAGACAATATATCATAAAGTTCATTTAACTTCCGACTGTATGCGACAAAAATTCAAAGGGAAAATGCGTACATTAAGGGTCAATATACTATCATTAAAAGATAAATATTGACCTCTTTGCTTTATAGCATTTTTACAATTAAAATTTTTTGTTGATAAATAATTGTGATGAAGGGAGTTTTGTTAATTTTTGGAAAACTATATACCTAAAATATTACAAATATTAAATATATCATATTTATTTACATTAAAATTCACGGTGCATTCGGCATAGAGTTATTAAATTTATGATATTGCTTTATAGGTTCTAATTATCGTCCATCGTGAATAAGATTTCCACGTTTCCTTCTTTTAAATAAGATTATAGTTTAGCATGAGTTTCACTCTGATCAATCTATCATTTCTATAGTGTAGCTACTTGATTTTCATCGAGATGTGGGTGTGGTATATAAAATTTATTACTTGTGTAAATTATTGTTCAGATAAAAAAATAACTCCAACTTGAAGTGTTATCTATATTTTTTTTTTTTACAAGATCAATGTTAAAAGCATATAAAAACATCTCAAGATAATAAAGAAATAAAAAGAAGATATCCGCACTGTTGCGCAATACAAAAAAGGAAAGATAAAATTATTTTTTTTATCGTTTCAAATTCGGAGGGTCGTGACCCCTCTAAAAATGACAAACGTCAATAAAGTCTACTATCTTTTATTAAAGCATGGTAAATTGGACCTTATGTGTTCGATATTCTGAGGGTAGCCAAGACGGTTTTCCCCGTGAGTCGCGAGAGAAAATCAATATTGAGGGATGACGTCATCGAGCCTGCGCTAACATAAAATGCCACGCCCCCCTTGTCAGCTGTTAATGTCGTCGTAATTATAATGATATAATTATTTTTTTGCTTCAAATGAATCCTGTTGGTATGTACTGGCCACAGTTAAATGACTGAATTTAACCTCCCGGCGTTTCGTGGACTTAACTTTTCTGAATCCCTTCCATACTGGGGCGGCCATGGCTAATGCAATCCACCAATCCATCCCAGCATTCACCTGGTTGTGACTGAGGAAACCATGGAAACCTCAGTCAGGATGGTCAGAAATTGATGGAGGATGCCATCAATCACCTCCCGGATGTACAGTACGAGTGGGAGTTCTTTAGAAAAGGCCACTTGTGAAAAGTTTGGCGGTGACTGGCATTGAACCATCTGATTACGAATCAGAGATATAATTATAGGCGTCTGGAACCTAGATGTTACGTTATATTTTATATGCCGCTCTTGAAAAATTTCTTGTCTTCCTCCAAATTAATAACCTCCTTTTAAGTCTATCATTTCCATCAAAAACCAATATTTCCAGACAGTTGAACAATTCCATAATCTTGCCCTCTCGGTGACGGACTGGAGAGTAGCCATTACGGCGAAAGCCGTTTGTCACCTTCACAATCGTCTTTCCGCAAGGAAGACTTTATCCCATTACCTTCACCTTACATCCCGAGAAGAAGTCTCGGCAGGTTCAAGGATAGTTTAATTGTTAACTTATGTTCGAGACAAGCAATACGTTGGGACCTGTAACTAACTCAAATATCAATAAATTATAATGATATAGTAGGTTGTTGAACATTGTATACAATTTGCATTAATATATATAATTCAATATTTTTTTAAATCATTGTAGATTTTTATTAAAATAGAAAGAAATTTTCAGCACCAAATTTTGTACCACCATTGACATTGATATCAATATGACTAATTATAATTGTGATGAAATTTTTGTACATATACTACAAACTTATACATTGTCGTACTATTTTCTAGGCGGGAGTGCCATATGTATGATCATTAACAAGGAAAACATGATTGTATATTATTATACTGTAGAAATAATTACATAGTTATATAATTGTGGTACAATATATAAATTTATTATACATATAACTTTATAAACTGTATATTAATTAAACATAATTATTCATGAAAAACAGAATAATTTAATAGATAAAAGTTACATGAATTATTAATTGAGATATTGATTTTGATGCAATGTGTAATTGAAACTCATCAGCCTTAATTTCAATAAATGTAGTCCGGAATCAAATTATCCAATTTAAGTTCACAACGAATCCAATTATTTTATAACATGATCAGATTCGCTGCATTGTGAGTATTGAGAACACAGTAATCGCGTTACTTCAAGTAATTAGATTGAATCAATGTATATTGTGGCTGCGAAATATTAAAATAAACGTTTGAATTGTTTGCAGCAGGATTTTTTTTTTTTTTTTTTTTTTTTTTTTTGCATTCTCTTATTTATTTTATTTCATTTTATTGATTTTATATTAAATTTCCTGATGCATTAAAATAAATTTGTTGTTGATGTTTTACATTTCGTATGTACGAGTTTATGGTACAATATTAATATATTATATTATTTAAAAACAATTATTTTTAATTTTATTTTTGTTTTCAGTAATTTATATGAAAATATTTTAATTGTTAATTACTTTTAATACATTTTTAAAATACATTTTAATATTAAATTATCATTTGAAAATAAAAAATAAAATATTTTTATTTTACACAAATCTGTTCAACCATCATGTCTCTAAAACACATCTCAGGTAGAACCGATCAGACACGTGTACAGTACTAATCGTAAGAAAATAATTACTACGTATATATTGATAGATTCTGTCTGGAGCAACAATAAATTTATTTTATAATCAGTTGAACATTTTGTATTTTAATTGTTTTAACTCTTTATGACCCATATTTCAGAAACCGTTCTATTTAATTCCGAGATAAGTCGAAGTCTAACTTTTTGTCTATGGATTTCACAACACGCAAATCTGCCTGCCAGTTATAAAGCTTGGTAAACTTTTTGAAGTAATTTGAAATGCAAATTGTAAACATAACATGGTGTATGTACAAAGTTAGGCATAAATTACATAGTACAACCACTGAAATAATTGTGTCATGTCTAAAATGTACAAAGTGTTGATGGTGTTTTAAGATACATTATATCCTTTAAATGAATTGTTATAAATATCTTCAAATTATACGTTTCAAAGTTTTATGGATCCCAACAGGTCAATAAAATGTAATTTAAATTAAAATAGATAAATTAAGGAAAATATTAATGAAATAATTCACTTAATTTCAGGTTGTATGGGACACTCAAAATTCAAAGTAACGCAATGCAATTAATATAATATAGTAGCCAGTATACTTATTAACAGGATTAAAGAAAAATCCAATATTAAAAAAAAACAGCATAATATTATTATAGCATATTATGCTGTTTACTTAATATATAATTTGAATGTAATTTTATAACTTCATAATTTATTATAATTATCATTAATTTACAAACATTTGGGTCATATGTCAAGTTCATATTATAACGATATAAAAGTTTAAATATTTCAAAACAGAAGTGTGAAGTAACGCCTACCTAAAATAACATTACGAGTGACAGTAAGAAAAATTTGATACCAACTTTTCCCACCTCCAAACATGTATAATATTTGTATGACTTAAAGTTACATATTTTATCTTTGAACGAGAAAAATGATCTTTATATGTAAGAATAATTTAACAAATACATAAATGACATACTGACAACTTGATGTACAGTAATGTACATAACAATTGTCCAGTAAAACTTGCATTAAAATATAATGTGAGTATAATATATTTGCACTATACTGTATAAAAGAAATTATATTAAAAGTATAATATATATAAAATTGCTCGTGTGTTTTTATTTTACTCAAGGTACACAATTATGACGAATATTTTAAGTTCACTGTCTGTCATGTATATATATAACGGAAACGCCCTGTTAATTTGTAATGTTTGCCAGACATGAGAAAAAGAGAGAGAGAGAGAGAGAGAGAGAGAGAGAGAGAGAGAGAGAGAGAGAGAGAGAGAGAGAGAGAGAGAGAGAGAGAAGTTGTGACTAAAATCTGCAATGCACCATGAAAATATACACTAACTCTTTACCCTTTATAATCCGGTTTGCAGCAATCTTTTCGCCTTGTATCTAAAAACAGTGCGACCTCTCTCTCTCTCTCTCTCTCTCTCTCTCTCTCTCTCTCTCTCTCTCTCTCTCTCTCTCTCTCTCTCTCTCTCTCTCTCTCTCTCTCGTTTCTCTCTCTATCTTTTGTCTTTCCATTTACTTCTTGATATCAGAGCCAAATTCATATCTTTTTATTTCTTTACTATTATATTACACTTGAGTGTATCGTAAAAATTTGATCCATTTTTAAAGTGGCTAAACTTTTATTTATTTTTTTTTTTTCATGAATTTGTAATGGTATATGATCCCGGAGGTGACAACCTACAATTTATACAAACCTATCATTTTAAAATGTGATACATGGTAGTCATTTCAACACGTTTTTTTTTTAAACATATAAAAAAAGAATTATATGATTTGCATTTTTATTTTAAAAATACGTAGGTGTAACTATATGTTATGAATAATAATTCTTTATGTAAAAAAAATCTCAGACATAATTGTTTATTACAGTAGTAGATTTTAACTGAACATGATTTTACTGACAAAGTACTACTAACAATATTTTACTAACATGTCAATGTATATAGCTACTACTATATTTTTATTAAACAACATATTTTATATTCAAAAGTTCTTTAATAAAAATCAATACACTCTGATACCAATAAATACAAAACAATATTAGTTTTCACTTGACTTGACTTCAAGTACTAAAATGTTCTTTATTTAAAATGTAAATGTTTTTTTATACAAACTTAATAAAAAAAAGACATCCATATTTTAGTAACTTTAATATTGGTTGACTTTAACATGAAAAGAGCGTAATAACTTTTTGTGGAATGGAACTTTCCACCCGAGTTGTATTTCACAGTGAAATTTAATTATTGAGTATTCAACTTTTTAATAAAATTATTAGGTAATAAATATACTGTACTGACATATAATGTATTTTTTTCAATTGTCTATAAGGAATCATCATTAGTAGAAATTAAAATTATGATTTCCATTAAGTTTAAAAGGGAGTTTTAATGTAATTATAATATAATTACAAATAAACACATATTCAAAAACAGTGCCCATGCATGTGAGATGCAACCTAATTTTTCATTGTTAGAACCAAAATACAAAATTTGACACAAAAATATTGTAATGGTTTTGTTTAAAATCATAATAAAGTTACATTTTGCTTATTAATTATTTTTGTTTATAACTACAGTTGATTATTAAAGCAATTATTGCATTTTTATTCGATGCATTTTCTGTTATTTCAACTTAAAAAAAACGACGTCACGGAGGATCACAACGCAAATCACTGGTCTGCATTGCAGAATCACTTTTCAAGATGCTATATAGACGGAGAGCTATCAAAGTTAAGCTAATAAAGAGGTCAAAAATTTTGCTCTTATTTTTTCAAATAGTTTATTAAATAAGTTTCTCGTTTTTTGAAACTGTACCCAAATGAATTTGCATCGCAGTCGGGCATTTCGCTGATTTTGAGATGAAAATTCGTTCTTAATGAGATTTATTTTTTATTGTGTGCAGTGTATTGTTAGTAGAATGGTGCAATCATTTTCTTTCTCTCTCTCTCTCTCTCTCTCTCTCTCTCTCTCTCTCTCTCTCTCTCTCTCTCTCTCTCTCAATAATATTTCTATACCTCCATGCATAGATTTTCGCTATCAACTTCTCCACATTTATGTTTACGATCTGACGGGCACATTTTGTACACGTTTCTGCAGGTTTTCAATTCTTTGTGCTTACCGTCAATCAGCGAGGTGATCAACACACACACAGATTGCCCGTTCGTCTGAACTGAAGCTTGGCACAGCTGGACGGGGTAAACACTTCGCTTTGCAGAGAGGGGAATATCACTTTTTAACAGAAAATTCAATTTTGTACGATAGAGAAAACATCAATGGTAAACATTATATATATATGAAAATATTTTGCTATGGAAGGGATGTGTTTTTAGTGAATTAAAATTTTTATTTTGAAATTCAATTTTGTGTAATACAAAGTATATATAGAGAATATGTATGGTAAATATTAGATGGAAAAAAAACACGTTGCTACATGTTTCAGTTTTGTAGGAAAATGTTTTTAAATTGAATATTTCAAATTTTTGTTTATGTTATAATATCTATACTGTATATATTAAACAATAGGCTTTTACTATATAGATCTGAGCTTTTTTTATAACGATAGTTTTTTTATTAAAAAATCATATGGTCACTGTAAGAATATATGAGCTAATATATTAATATAAAAAAAAATATTCACCTGTGTATTGTTTTGAAATATTTCCGATTATAATATATCAATTCAACTGCCACTTCTTAGTGAGAGAAATTTTCCAAGACGAAAAGTGAGACGAAAAAAAAAAGGGAATTTTTCTTTCTTTCTTACATTTTCGCTGTTTTTACCCAATGTTAAAAAATAAAACGGCACGGCACGCTGTTTCTTTGCTCGACTGTGTACACAGATCGATGACTCATTACTATGGAGAAGAGGCAAGCTCCAGAAGGTTATTTATGCCCCGATCGACGTTTTGTCTCCTTCTTGAGATTCAGCGCGTGCTTTATCGCCGTGAGCTTTCATCGCATGAAACAAAAGGGGAACAAAATAAAACTTTGTTTTTTTTTGGGACAATTTTCTTATTTTCGTCATCTGTTGAAATATGAATTGTAAGACTAGTATATGCAAAAATTTAGTTAGAAGAAAAATTCTAATTAACATATCTTTTATTATTTTAAATTTCATGCATAAGTTGGGAACTTTTTCTTTTCAGATTGAAATCTGAAAAAAAAAAAAAAAAAAAAAAATGGAGGATACGAAACACGATTATAGGCACCTTGAGTTACGGTTTCTAATGCAAACTTATCTTCATGGCATATTTAATAATATGTTCTGTACACTGTCTTTGTGTTCAATAAATAATTTATATAAATAATATGTCCAGTTCAACAAAAATGGCTGTAAAGGAGCCAAGGGGAGTTCCCTTATCTTAAATGTGATGTTAATATTAAACGAGATGGTGTGTAAGTAATATCTATTCGCTCATAAATTTAAAAAAAAATGAATAACTATATAAAATGAAAACAATTAAAATATTGAAATGTTTATAATCGTATTTATTTAAAATTGTATGTTACATATTAAATGTTACAAAAAATAGTTGCAAAAAGAATTATATTTTCCATTTTATATTTGATCTAAAAATTTTAAAATTTTAAAACTACAGCCAGCACAATTTTAATGTTTTATTTTAGTTAAATATTATATAAATAATTTGATGTTGCCAATATATATTATGTGATACGTTCACAAATATTATCATGACCTTTTACAATGGCTGCAAGGGAGTTTAAAGAGCAATAAAGTCAGAGGATAATAATCTTTAACATATTTAAAGGGCAAGAAGTTTGTAATTAATTAACATTATAAAGAAACAAGAAAAAAATAGAACATGCCATTGCTTTAATAAATCTCAAATTCATAGTGACGTTCTGAACTGAAATATAAACAAAATAAAGCCACATATCAATAGTACTTAAGTCCTTGTGCTATCTCCCAACTACAGCCCCATATTGTTCCTAATTCAAGCACACAAGCAAGCTTCATTTATGAACAATGGGCTGGAGACTCCGGCGCGCCGACTCGAGCTTCGCGCAGAGAGGAGTTCTGAGAGAGAGATCAGTGTGTTAGGAGCAAGCATGGCGTCTGGTGCGCTCTGTGCAATACCGAAGTGACGCAATACAAAGTGACATTATTACCAGTGAATAAATAGAGGATATGCATTTTGACACATTGAAGGGTAAAGTTATGCAATGATTGGTGAATTAAAGTCAATTAAATGGATAATTATATGGTTTTTAATTAATGTAATGTCAGAGTTAATTAAATTAAAGTATAAGTTTTATTCGTAATGACGTAATTAGGAAAATCATTAAAGTTTAATTAATTTTTTTTGTTAAATCATTGTAGTTTTTATGATAAAATGTAATATGTAGGGTAGTTTTTTTGAACTATCAACAATATATTTTCTTGAAGTATATATTGTTTTTCTTCATGGAATTTTTACTATATAGTTGGAAACTATTTTTGTCTTTCACATTTTACGTTAATTATAATTGAACGAATGAAAAGAATTGCTGGTGCTCAATTTAAAATGAATGTATTTCTGAACAGAATAGCTGCAATATTATAATACTCAAGTGACACAAAATGTGATGTTTTGACTGCGCGGTCTTCTTTGTTCGACGAAACCCGAGATGACCTCTTGTGGTTTCTGCTTATGAATATTTTATCACGGTTTCTGTTTGCTACGTTCAGATAAGACTGCTGCAAAATCTAGACTTGGATTGTTAGGTGCTTGCGATGACGTCATATTAATTAACAAATTAATATTGTTTTATGAAACGCGTAGTAGTTAAATTCAGTCGAAATTGTTTTAAAACAAATGTTAAAACATTAAAAAAAATTATGGATATAATTTCAATGGATATAAGAGTGAATGCTGCGATGGAACTCCCCATTGCTATTTTATACTGTGGTGCCAAGGTGGAACACGAAAGCTGATGTAAAAAATTAACAATCGACCCCCTGAAAACTCACCTAAAAGCAAAATTATTTCAATTGTAACAAATTTTCATAAATATTTATTTTAAATTAAAATAATATCAATAAATTTATAACAAATTCGATTAAATTTTGAATTCTCTTTTTTTAAATATACATTTATATAAACGATTAACAAATATTAATTGGATTAAACCAAACTTATACTTAGAGGAGAGTTTAATTTTTAGAAGTAAAATAATCCACATATTTTATTATATGATTTAATACGGCCTATATTCTATAAATTATCCATATATATTAAGTACATTGGGAGTATTAAATATTATAATTATTGGTATATAATAATTTATAACTTCAAAATTTATTTTACGGAAAGAAAATTCTTTCCTATTTTCCACCCTCATTTGACATAGATGCCACAGAATTTTCATATGACGTCACAG
The DNA here is from genome assembly GCA_949825025.1 of Siphlonurus alternatus. Lineage (NCBI taxonomy): Eukaryota > Metazoa > Arthropoda > Insecta > Ephemeroptera > Siphlonuridae > Siphlonurus > Siphlonurus alternatus. The sequence continues at coordinate 21,524,588 of OX463785.1, read as the reverse complement.
GTTCCCCAGTCCTCTCCACTGTAGATATGTAACTAGAGCCAGACTGATGTGTAGCACGACTTGCCAGCATGCATGAAGCAAGCAGACGTTTTTTTAGCTTGTGAAGGACAAACCACTTAAAAGTAATATGCATGAAATAGTTCACAGTGGGGTTATTTGAGTTAGAACAAAATATAATGAAATTTGAGATCTGTTATAATTTTTGATATGAATCTATGGTTGTGTACTATAAAATGATACTGTCAAAGAAAATATAAGACATTCGGATTTTATCAGAAAATCTATGTCATAATTTTATTACTAGACATATTGAAATTCAATACATCATAGTTTTAATGGGGTAAAATCATACAGGAAAAAGCAAACAATAAATTTTCTGATGAGGCATTATATTTATATAAATTGGTGTCTTGAATTATCTTTGCAGCATAGCATAAACTTTGGTTTTATTATTTTGTAAAGTCATAAACTTGTTATCAATACTAAATCCATTGAGTTTATTTTAGCTGCATGATTTTATTATATATCCTTATAAGTACAGTAACGATAAAATAGTATAGAATAGAATAGAATAATGTCTTTATTTAGGCGATGTTTGGTCAAATGACCATTCTTACACATAACCTCTATACAGAAATAGTTACATAATCATAATAAATTTGTTAAACAACACAGTTTTCTTTCATAATTACCGAATTTTAAAATATGTCCACTTGACTTTCTTGCTGCAACTAATGATTACCTTAATCAATTTTCATGCATTATACCAACCTATTGCATACATATATATCACATAATGTGTATCACTTCACTTTTACTTATCACTTTTTCACTTTCACAACACATTCATAATACTGAAATAAATATTAATACAAGAAATATTAAGAAAAACATATTACACATCAATATAAAATCCATAATAATTTAATTTAAAAAATTTTAAAAAATATTTCACATGATCACAATATAAACATATTAAAAATTTTTATAAAAATATGATAAATTCAACTAATAATATATTTAATAAAATTGAAAATAGGAATTTATTAACCTATATGTAAACGAAATTACTTGTTACAGCAAGTATATCAATAGTATATCAATATATATAGTATATCAAGCACCGGAAATGCCCAAAAGTGAAGATTTTCAAGTGGAAGGCGATATACAATCTAAAAAGCGAGAGATGTAAATTTCCGGATGTGACGCATTTTCTACTTATTTTCACTTCCGATTGTAAGCTAAACTTCCGGAAAATTTCAGACATCAACTCTCGTCTGTTATACTTTAGGCCTGTTCGTAAACCCTGCGCTATGTACACTCCATTCGTATAAAAATGTCCAATCCAGCCGAGTTAAAATATCGATTTTTATTTGTTAAATATTACTAAATTAATTATTTTAAAATTAAATTAAATAAATAAAAAAATAATAAATAAATGGAGTATTGTCCTCAATTTTTTTTAATGCAGAAATGGATAGAGGGTGCAAAGTTATGCTACTCTGATTTTTTTCAGATTTTTTAGAGCCCGGGAACTATTTTTAAAAAATTATTGAATGTTATTTTTGTGACGTCACGAGACGCCGCTCCTTAAGAAAAAGATAGGACTTGTCGCCGCGTGACGTCACAAAAAGGACTTTCAATAATTTTTTAAAAATACTTCCCGGGCTCTAAAAAATCTGGAAAAAATCAGGGTAGCATTACTTTGCACGCTCTATCCATTTCTGCAATAAAAAAAATTGAGGACAATACTCCATTATTAACGTTATAAAATATTGCGCTTCTTGGACTTGATCGACCTTATGTCCAAGTGCTGCATAAGGATGTCGTATGTATAGAAAGCCTTTACACAGAACGGCTACAACTATTCATAATTTAAGAATATATTTATTGTGGTGATATTTATGCCATGACAACTAACCTCTCTTAGAATTAGCAAGGCATTAGGAAGGTCGGAAAGCACGTACTTCCGGCTTCTTCCGGCTGAAAGTTTCTTGTTATAAAACTATAGCTAACATAATGATTGCAAATTCATTTATTCAAATTATATTCAAGCTTATTATAATACAAAGTGTTGAAAAAGCAATTTTATTTTCAACTCTTTTACTTTTTTCATGTTAGGGAGCGCACATCGATTTTTTTTTTATCTAAATTTCCTTAATGTAAAATATATTTTAACGTTGTTTCATAATCATAACACGCAGTTTTTACGTAAGGCTATTATCATATTTTACCTCGACAATGTTATAACATCCATCGAGAATTTATGTTAACTTTAAGGTTATAAAAATATAAGTCAAATTTACTGCCAACGCTGCTATTTTCTATTATACAAAAAACGCCTTTCAGAAATTGTAGAAAATCTTTAAAATGCAGATTAGAAACACAGTAAAAATGTATATTGTCAACTTGGGAGTTTATGAAAAACACTCAATCTACGATAAACAAAAATATTACTACGTCTCAACTACAAGGAAACACCCATATACCTAGCAGGGGTAAACGTTTTGCTGTTCCGTACAGCAGGAAAAACGTTATTGGAGCCAAGAGGTGTATTGCTTTGAACAGCATACAGTGTACTGCTTTATTTGTGGGTAATGTCTCTTTGTCTATAATAAATAGAAGGGTGGTGAACTAAACTAACTTTATATAAATTTATATGTATTATTTTTGATTTCTTGATGCTACAGCCTTATTTAGATGGAGGTACTATCTCGAGATGCATGGCATGTATACCGGTTACATTGCAAATCCGAATTTTCACACAATGTTTAAGAGGCAAATTTTACTTGTTTGAACATTTTCCGAATACGCCGTATAAAAAGTTTGCAAATTTGGTGAAGAATGGACTGTTATAATAATACCACCAAACAGTAAAGGAGAAATAATTTGACATTTACAATGACAGCTATTTAGTTTTTCTTAAACATTGAAACCAACCTTTATCACAAATGTCAAATTTCTGCTTGTGCGTCTACTGGCCTCATATTTGCGAACGAAATGATAAAATTCATTGTTACGTCACATGTATTTTACATTACATGCTGTATGAACACGATTCAATTTGCTATATTGGTGTACGCTATGTAAACGCATTGTGACAACACCGCCTTCTGGTTGATAAAATGTTTGATATAATTAGTCGGTTTGCACGCAAGACCACACCTTATTTTTTTTTAAAGACCACGCGCCCTCCGTAGGTGTATACCTGTCAACCATAACAATATAACAATACTCGTTTGTTAAGATAAACTACCTACGTATTCTATATTTACAATAAACTAATATAATTCATATACGTTCTTATATATGTGTGAAAGATATTTTTCATAGCTTCTTTATGACATGTTAAAAGAAAATATTAAATGAAATTATAATATTATATTTTAACATAAGAATCAAAGTCCTACTTTTATTTATATTATAATAACCTTTATAAACAAAACTGATTATCTTGTATTGTAAAATATCGATTACTAATGTTGAATTATTAAGATATAAAAACTACTGCATTGATATTTAAATTTATAGATATAATATTTAGTATAACTATTTATTTATTGCAGGATTATTGCTCGCCAAGTTTGTAATATAAATTTTATTACATAGTAGCAAAGTTTCAAGTATAATTTATTAATATTTGTTTCATAAATTACCACGTTTCTCTTGATTTTATCACATATGACTCAGAAATGAGAAATATCATAACAGTCAAGGTAATTTTGTAATTAATGCGATGTCTCATTACCAGGTGGTATACTTGTCAGTATCATTTTGATTGATTGTTTAATAACTTTGTCACCTTATTCAATGGAATTTTAACTTTCTAGATGTACACTTATAAGCGTTTAAATTGTCTCTCACACTGTTAATAGATTTGTCTTGCAACTTCACTCAATTTGGAAAATATAAAAAAGTCCTCAATTCATTGGCCATTATGTGATATGTAAAATCAAATAAATTATATTTCGTACTAAAATATTAGTTCTAAAAAATTCTAGTGCATGTTGACAATATGCATAGCAAATTCAATTTGAATAAAAGTATATTGGAAATGAAACAGGAACTTTATATTTTTTAAATTTGTTAACATAATTAAGTTAAAATAAATTCACGGCGTAGAAAATTTAGCCAAATTAGAATTCCGCAACACTCCTTCCAACGATATAATTAAAAATGTGTAAAACTTGAATTTCAATTGCTTCATGTTATAAATTTTCCTTTATTACAAAATTATCATACAAATTATCAAGAATGTTAATGAGCGTGTAATTATATTCTTTCATTTACATGACATTTACAATTAATGTCTTTATTTCTTTATTTATTTACATTCTTTCTGTAACCTTTGTAAACATGAGTGTACTTGTTTATACCTGTAGTTCATGTGATCTACCTTACTGTTAATGAGCACGTTGTTCTTGTTATATTATTGTATTATATATAAATTTATAATTTCAACAATATATTATATTTTTTCAATCTGTCACTTTGCATAAATAATCACATGAATATTTTTATATGCCTTATTTAAACGTATTAATATAGACATTATATAGACATTAAATAAAAACTATTGAAATAGTTTCATTTCGGAAACTTTAATTAATTACGCTCTAATTTCCTAATCAATGATATTGATGGGGGCAATTCACAAAAGTGTTATTCAGAAATTTATACACGATTCTCACACTAACTTCAGTTAATTAAGTTACACTAAATGTGATTAGTGAGAAACCTGGATAACATCTTTCGTGAATTGCGCACAATTTTATATACAATCATGTTTTTTTCTCTGTATTTTGTCAAAATTATGAAACCAAAGTAACCAAACTATATATTTCTTCTATAATCTCTCTCTCTCTCTCTCTGTCTGGGTACAGGAAGGCTAATAGATACTTTCCACAAACTTCCTCCACACATATATAACATCCGGACAAAATCTTGTTCCACATATAGGGGTGTGTATTTATCTGCGATGTTCTTTTGTGACGCCGCAAGTTTGGTTGTCATGACGACAGTCATCACGGACGATCGATCTCCGGTGAAGACTTTGAGATGAACGTGCAGTGCATTAAAACAGCTGACGTCAAGTTACGTCATCAAAGTAGACACATTATATCCTGTAGAGTGAACTTTATTCCTCGTATAAATTACCTTTGTTGTCATTATTTAAAGGTTCAGGATTTAAAGAGTAAAATTAGCTCTGTGTTCGTTTTCTGATCTCAGTTTCTTTATATACACTTCTGGTCACCACCAACGTTACCCCAAGTATGTTTTTAGGCATTGTGACTTATTGTTAGTCTATAGAGGTATTATGAACTTGAACTTTTTCGGGCCTCTTAGCTCCCCCAAATTGAAAAATCTACATTGCTTTGTCTCTTAAAATTGCAACGCCCAGCAAATGAGGTTATATACCCTAAGTTGAAAAATTACGTCTTCAACTCATCCTTTACACGTCTAAACCTAATCTTTTTACCTCTAAAACACGTCTTATTTCCTCTTCGCTCAAAATGAGGATGAAATGAAGACAATATTTCTAGTATTTTATTTTCAAGAAAAGGAAAAAATACGTAATTTCGTCTTTTTTACCTCTTTTTCCCTCTAAAATGGTGCAAAATAAGAGGAGAAAAGACGAAAGGAGAGCTTAATAGCGAATAAAAGATGAAATTTATATCAACTCGGGTAGGGATAACGTTCATATTATACTACCCAGAATTTTACTTGTAAGGACGCGATCGAGTGCAGAAAGTGTATACTTGGCAAGTTTACATGTTATTGTTAAAGTAAGTTAGTTCCGAATACTCCCAGTTGTTTATGTTGAAGTAAGTTTCGACCTTAACACAATTTAATAAATTTTTTACAAGATCATCAAATTTTTTGCTGTACAAACTCTCTTAACATTCTTCATACACTTTTTTAAAACTCCCTTTAACTAATTCATATATATAATGGACATAATTTTTATAATGCATATATTTCCAAGCATTGCATTGATTATATTTTTCCCATAATAATAACATATTCACAATTGTAATGGTTTTCTGCGTTTAAATGGAAAGGTCATAGCTTTTACGACTGTTGTACCCATTGTATCGACTTATTGGACACACCCTTGTACAGTGTATTACTCTGGAGAGGAAAATTGGTAAGAAAGATCAAGAACTAAAATGTGGCATATATTTACTTATCGTTTTAAATAAAGAGAACATCTCTCAAGGGAAATCAGGCAATGAATTTCATCTACTGTTAAGGAAATTAATTTTCATATCTGTAACTTAAGTATTTCAAAAATAATTATTGGAATATTACCTATTTATAAGAGAGAGAGAGAGAGAGAGAGAGAGAGAGAGAGAGAGAGAGAGAGAGAGAGAGAGAGAAGAGGGTAGAAATCTATATATAAAGTTCAAGGGTCAATTCGAGTATATCATGTGCTATGTTCTATATGGATTCTACATGCTTTATAGCCTTTTTAAGCCGACAGATTTCACTATCAAGTATTACTCACAATGGCTCACAATCCAGATTCATTTGGCCTTGATTCAATTTAATCAACTACTCATTGTTCATATATACAGCCATTTACTTCCTTATAAAATATATAATTGACATTAATATCTTCAGCAGTTGAGTCAATAAAAGAGGAATTATAAATTGATTGGACAATTTGCATGACATTTTTCTATTGCAGAAATGGATAGAGGGTACCAAATTATGCTACTCTGAATTTTTTCAGATTTTTTTAAGAGCGGGAACTATTTTTAAAAAATTATTGAAAGTCAATTTTATGACGTCACGGGCGTTTAGCGCCTATCTTTTTCTTAAGGACAGACTCCTCGTGACGTCATAAAATTGACTTTTAATAATTTTTTAAAAATAGTTCCCGGTCTCTAAAAAAATCTGAAAAAATTCAGAGTAGCATAACTTTGCACCCTCTTTCCATTTCTGCAATAAAAAAATGTCATGCAAATTGTCCATTGTAATATTTTCAATCGTAACTCATCGTAAATATAAATTCCAAGAGAGGTAATATTTCTAAGAGAGCCACTGTACATTTCTTGTAGTACAAAATTATTTTCTTTAAATTCTGAGTTTTAGAAGAGAGAGAGAGAGAGAGAGAGAGAGAGAGAAAGAGAGAGAGAGAGAGAGAGAGAGAGAGAGAGAGAGAGAGAGAGAGAGAGAGAGAGAGAGAGAGAGAGAGAGAGAGAGAATATTTCTAATGCCGTCACTGACGGTCTCCAATTTAGTATACGAGTGCACGGGTACATGGCTAATTTTAGTCTATTTAAAAAAAAAAAAAAACTCCCTATAAGAAGAACGTAGTATACGAAATTATTTTTTAAATTCTGCGTTTTCGATTGAGGTAATATTTCTAAGAGCGTTACTGTACATTCCTTGTATCCAATGTAGTACGAAACATTCTTGCTGTTTGCTCACACCCCAAGGATCGATCCCAGACTTCTCGGTATTCATGGTGGCATTTAGTTCGTCTGCTTGTTTGCCTGGCATTTACACCAAGCCGCTGGGCTAACGTGTGACGTCACTCTTAGTGTCTAATGAAAACCAAGCCCAGATGAATATGTGTGCAGTGTATAGTTCATAAAATTTTATCATTTTAAATATTAATAAAAAATAATAATTTTTTAAAAAAATAAATGAATAAAATTTATTTTGCAATAATTTTTAATATGTTTTTATTTAAATGTTATAAATAATTAATTAAAAATTTATATTATTTAATGCTGAATCTTGATTGTTTAAGTTGTTTATTACATGAAAATTAATTGGGATTATAGTGGTGCGCTTTCATATCTTCATAAGTTAATTGCAACGAGGATTAATACTACTAAATTAATTCAATTAATTTAATGTTAATTCACTTAAATTCTGTGAATAATAACTTTAAAGAATGTAAATTGTATTCATATATTTATTATATTTTTTCAGCTCTCTTAATAATCAAATACAGTATGATCGTTATTACAACATGTTTTAGTGTTAATTGCAATTTTTCATCCGTATTTTTTGTGGAGCTTTATGAAATTCTAATCTGACCACTTTTTCTAATCTTTAACTTGATAATTAAAGCTGTCAATCAAAACGGTTGATACATTTCCGCTGTTTTACAATGAATCAGAATTTCATTTCAGAATTTTCTTTCGAATACAAACATTATTTTTAAAAGAATTTATTTTTTTTTTTTTTTTAATATTTAATACAGTACATATTATACCAATATAACTCATAAACCTATTTTAACTTTTCATACGAAGGTATTTTAAGTGTAAATATAAACAAATTATATTACTATAGTTTCATAAAAACACGATTTTAAGCAGAAAAAACGGAAGGTGTGCTCATTCTAGTCTATAATGGGCGCGATTCACGAAACAATTAGCCAGGTTTCTAACCACGTTTAGCTTAACCACGTTTAACTAGGTGGTTTAACACGTAAAACAGGTATAGTTAAACGTGGTTAAACTAAACGTGGTTAGAAACCTGGATAATTTCTTCATGGTGAACCACACCCAATATTGCAAAGAAGTATGATTATATTTATTTACAATTGAAATATCAATTGAAACATTTCACTTCCTTTTATTCCCGGTACATTTATATTAAAGTGTACGTCATTAAAGTTCTGATGTGTCATATTTTGTTACCAACTTTTATGGTTTAGATGACATCACTGCTTGATAACGAGAGATATTTTATTATTGTGAGTTAGTTGTGTGTTGTTGGGATCTTTTACCATGAGGTTAATTAGAGTTAAAAGACCTTCTGGTTCGTCCAGCATGCCATCACCCAGGCATAGAGGTAAGTTGGTATTACTAATATAAGTAGTTTATATTACTTTAGTATAGTATTAAATATAAGGAGGTTTTTAGTAAATTTTGTGTTAAAATGCACTTCTTATGATGTAAATAGTAGGCCTGTTCGTAAACCTTACTTGGTGTACACTTTCTACGCACCCGATCGACCTTATGCACCTCAACATAAGGTCGATTGAGTGTAAAAAGTGTACACCAAACAGGGTTAACGAACAGGCCTGGTGTGTTTTTTACACTGGTAAACTTTATTAAAATAAAAATGTCTCATATGCTTTAACATCGTATATTTTTATTTGAATGAAGTGACCATCTTGGGACACTTTACTTGCTATTGTTTGTGGGTAATGTCAAACAATCTGTAAGTTGGTGAACGTAAATGATTTGATTTTGGAACGGCTAGGCAAAGTAATCTCCCAAAATCTGCATCTTTCTCTCTTCTGCTGCAGCAAATTAAATAGATGTAACTTTCATGATACCCTGAGGTGTACGATACATCTCAGGGTATCATGAAAGTTACATCTGTTTAATTTGCTAAAACTGCAGATATTAGAAAGTTTTGTAATTTCAGGATATATATAGCTATGAGTTTCTTTTTTTCACCCCCCTAGCAATACTGCAGGATAGGAATATGAGCCTTGTGGATGAAACTCGTAACTGATGTGTGGTATATAGCATTTAGTATAAACTATCCCATAAATTTTAAAGATCACCACATTTCCACAGAATACCGACAGAGCATGCAGGTCGTTACCTTCATTGTCGTTTATGAGGTGTATGATAAAGTAATAAAAAAAATAAGCATTTATTTTTAATTTAAAAATACAATGAGCTACTTTGCACGCAAGCTTTGATTGAATGACATAAAAATCTTAAAATAGAAAAACTAATTTTCCATAAAAAATATTTGTGTGATATTTTAAGTCATGCAGCTATTTTGCTGCAATACTTAATAAAAATTTTGGAACATTACCACTTATCAAATACGATAAAAATTTATTGATTTCTTTCAAAATTTAGTCGCATTAAAGAACAAACTTGGCTGTTCATGTTATGTAACTTTGTTATTATGCTGCATGCAGTTGGATAAGACAACAATGGAATATTTAAACAATGTATGACTTTGCTATGATAAGAATGCATCTAACAGTATACCTCATCTTTATTGCTTTATTGTTTATAGTTGTCACTCATTCAATGGAAGAGCAATGAACTTTTAAATTTTTTGGTATTCTGGGTGTTTTTTACCCCCCAAATTACATGCATTGCTGGAGCTGCAGTTCTAGCAAATCAGAAAGTAGTAATATTTTAGGTATTCTAACAATTATAATAATGTTTTTAATTATTTTTGTGGAGGGATTAATAAATAGGGATTGAAGGGAAAATATTTAAAATAAAAAAGACAAATATCATAATTATATTACCCAATTAGTGAATGTAAAAGGCGAAAGCCTATACACAGAATGTGTATTTCAATCCATTCCATTAAATTGCCGACCATCCTGACTGAGGTTTCCATGGTTTCCTCAGTTACAACCAGGCGAATGCTGGGATGGATTGCTTAGGCCATGGCCGCCCCGGTTTGGAAGGGCTCCACAAAAGTAGAGTTTAAGAAGAGCCGGGAGGTTAAATTCAGTCACTTAATTGTGGTCAGTACCCTGTACTAGGGTTCAGTTGAGAAGCTAATTAAATAAATTTGTCAATTTCGTCAATTTTAAAAATATTACATTTTTATTTATTTATAATTCGCAGTAAAATATTGTGGTCACATGAAATAACCATTTTGCAGTACTAAATATCCGTTATTGTCATACATGGTCATGATTTTTAAACTCCCTAGCCAGGATGTTGATGGAATAGCAATTATTAAAATTTAAAAATTATTTTCGCAACCAACAACTTCTCACCATCATTATTTATGAATATTATTTTAATTCATTACAATTGGTAAAATCTTAAATTCTTCCTGTCAACATTGTAATCAAAGTCAATACTCATAACTGATAGAACACATTTATAATTACACATTAAAGTGTATATGCAAATAGCATGCAAACATGTATAACTTATATTTTAATTAAAAACATATATGTTTATTTTATACTTTCATGATGGGGAGTTTTATAATTTATAATATTTATATTTTGTTTCAATTAATTTTGTATTATATTATACTTACAAAAATTAAATAATTGTATTTCTTTTTATATATATTTAAAATTTATATTAATTTTGTTTTGAATTTTTTCTTAAAACAAAAAAAAAAAGGTTAATTGCAAATTCTTTGCTACCTTAAAATAAAAATATAAAACTCAATGCAAAACACAATAGTACGTATTATTTAACTGTACATAATTAAAATATAAAAATTTATTATTTAACACATCCCTACGCATAGTGTTTAAATAATTTTTCTTCCATCTGTACTATGAATGAATTATAAAAAAATATTATAATTTAAGGAAGTGAGTTCTTAATATGGCCAGTCACGAACTAACTTGAAGTGTGGGGTGAACGGATTTGCATCACAATATTATGCTAGCTGCGTCTTAGCAGACAGTATCGAGGTGCCTTTGCAGCGTGAGTATTGAGGGTTCTTTTCCGGGCTATAGTGTTTGTTTTTGATATTGTATGGATTTGAATCAGAAAGGCACTTGTAGTAAAATTATATTTATATCAACTCTGAATGCATTTCAGATGACTAGAACTCCCTATTAGAATATATACCTTCAATGCTATGGGAATAATAATGCAGTTCATTTTTTTTTTTTGCATAATTATATATAATTGGTGATGATTTTTAATGATCATTAAAATGCTTGAAGATAAAAAAGGAGTTACTATTATAAAGTCATGTAATTGTTTTGATTTGTCTCAAATATTGCATTTTTTTATTGTTATGCAATGTAATCTATCAAGTAAAAAAAAAAAAAAAATACTAAAAAACATTGAAATAAAGGCATAGTGAGCTTCTTACCTTCTTTTGTGTTGCCATTGCGAAAAAAGTGACAAACTGTATTTAATAATAGGGAAATTGTAATCAGTAAAAATGTAATTTTTATTAGAAACGTTTATTTGTTCATAAATTTTTCAATATATTCTAAAAAAGGTGTTATCAACAACTGCACAAGTATAATTAATAATAACAAATATTTTTTATTGTTTAATTTCAAATAAAAAATTTATTTTATTAATTTTTTTTTTAATATTAAAGAATATATGTATAAAAATAACATTTTTGTATTTAAAGTAAAACAATTTTAGAATACTATTAAAATTTATTATTGTAAAAACATTATTGTATTTATAAAGATTATCTACTTTTTAGCTAAAAATTGTTATACGACACTTATGCTCTTCGTTTGGAAATATAATTATAGATTTATGATTAATAATAAATAATAATTGAAAGACAAATTTAAAAATTATAAAATATTTAAACACTTAACTAGTCTAAAGGGAGTTTTATTTGCATAAAATTTTCCACAATTAACACAATTATGTAATGCTAATATGTGAAAGGAACCATGGAAACCTATGTTACAACGGTCGATCTCATAACCGTATTAAACACTGAAAATTTTACACAATGACTAAAATTTTATCCAGATACCATTAGAAACCTCAGTGTCTTAATTGTGACCAGATATTTGAACAAAAATTTTAAGCCATAAAACACAGAGATCTCTGATATATATCTCTACCATCAATAAACTTTCTGTCCTGCCTTCGTCCAAGATCGGGTTAAGATATGAGAGTAACAAGGCACATTACTGATCATAACTCAATAAGTCTTCAAATTAAAGATCTCGGGATTCAAGTCCCTCATTTTAATATTAACCCTTCATTATTTTCGCATTCTGACGTGTTCCTTCATTATGTTTCCAGGAGGTAGCGCGGTTGAGCGCGGCGCTAGTGGCGCCATGGCGGCATGTGATGGCGCCAAGGCACGCCTGGAAGGTGTGCCCCCCGACCTGAACTCCAACCTGCATGTGGCGCCAGTGCTACACCCTGGTGGCGTCGATCATAAACTACTTGACAGTTTCGTCAGTAACACCTCATCTCAAGACTTTGATAACTCTGACTACCAGTGGTTCCTCGACTATGGGTGAGTTTGCCACTTTTTGAGAATTATAGGAAAAATATATACATAAGTACATAGGCTCTCACAGTTAAAATTTAGTTTCTGATATCTCCATGTCCCACATGTCTCTGACTTAGTCCATGTTCATAGGTGTAGATCGAGGCAGGCTCGGATGACTGATGACTGGCCATAAAGGTGCTTTTCCATGAAGCGATGTCGCGCGAGGCTTGGCGGGGCGAGAAAAGCGCACTTGCATTGAAACCGTATGGCGGCCATATTTGTGAGGAAAAATCGCGGTGCGATTAAATCGCTGCGAGAAAACGATTTTTCCTCGCTAATATGACTGCCATACGATTTTACTGCAAGTGCGCTTTTCTCGCTCCGCCAAGCCTCGCGCGACGTCGCTTCATGGAAAAGCGTCTTAAGGCTAGGTCAGGGATCTCCCTGCATGAATTGAACTCTCCACTTTTTAACACAGAACATACCAAAAGTGGGCCCTGCTATCTAGCTGTAATGCCTATATGGCCCTGACTGACCCCTAGCTACCCAATCCGAGCCTGTGTAAAGGGAGTAACTGATGAAATAGGCACATGGGACGTGTCATTAATAACTTAGTCCGTTTCATGTCCTCAGGTACAGGGACGGGGGAGGTAATGGTCCAGGCACCGTGTCTCTTCTGGCCCCCTCACTACGAGGTGGGATGGGCACGTCCATGTCCCAGCCCACGAGCGTCTTCTCGTCCATGTCCCTGTCTCTGGGAGGACCACATGACTTCTCTTACGATGACCTGGCCAAGAATCTGGACGCCAACTTGGCTGAGATTGACATGGAGAACTTTCGAACTGAAGACATTCATTCCATCTTAACTCTTCCAACAATGTGCTGTGGAGATATGCAGGTCAGTAACCTTTGTATTGTTGTCAAGGTGGTGGTGTACATTGTATTTAAAATGCACAAAATTATTGCTTCAGAATGGATTTTTTTATTTAAGAAATTTTAAAGATTTGTTATTATACCTCAAAAAAGAAAAACGTTAAGTATAATTTCATCTGGCTGATTTTGTTAATAAGTTACGTATGTGTTTTATGAATAATAGGCTTTTGAACAGGCCTCATAACAAAAAAACACACAGTACAGTGTTTGCATTAATTCTGAAGCAATAATTTTTTAGAAAAAGCACATTTTTAGTAATTTCTGTAATAATTTCTCTAGGCTAGATTGAGCTTATTATATTAAAATGTTATCTTGTGTACACAGCAAACTTTTGATTATCATTACAGTCCGTTTACTACAATACTTTTTCCAAGTTGCACAAATTACTTATACGTTTGATACCAATTAAATCTGTTAATAAAGATTTCTACATACCTAATTATATTTTACTTTTTTATTTAATTTGTTAAAAATAATTTTTAATCTATTTTTTAAATATTAATTTTTTTATTATTTAACTTTTAATTACATAAACAAATTGTTTATGTACCTTATAATTAACAATTGTGATATCAATTAAGAACTATTATTTTATAGTTTTTTTGGCAATTAATAAATTAAATTTTCTATGTCTAATATCTTTGAAAGATATTAATTTATTTACTATGAAATTTTTATTTTGATACACATTTTTGACAAATAATATATCTGTAATATCTGTAATAACTGTAATAAGGGAGTTTTTAAGTGCATTATAGTTATACATCAATTCTGTATTAAAAAATACTTGGAAAGGTGTGACTATTTTTACTGCACAATTACCAATTTATACGCATCACTTATTAATTGTTCTCATTTTGCTAACAGACAACAAATGCACATGGCGAAATGATAGCCAGTGTTTCTGGTTCTTTAATCGCCAAAATTGATGCATTAGAGGATACGTCCTCAGAAAGCCCCCCTTCAAGTTCCACCCAGGTACGACCTACTATCTCTGTCAATATTATAGACCCCATCAGAAAATATAAGTGGGGTCTATAGTGTTGAAATTGAGTCTATTTCCTCTTCCACCTGTCGCTTGTTTTTTTTTTTTTTTTTTTACTTTTGTTTCAAAAAATAATATTTGTATGTATTTAGTTTTGCAGTGTGTAACCTAATATTATATTAATGTATTAGTTTTATAGATAATATTCATTGCTTAAATAAAACAGAAAGAAAAATGCAATTATAAAGTATATATTGTAAGCAATGAATTATATCAAAAATGTATTGTACGGTGTTTAATGTATATTTTAGCTGGTGTTTAATTTCAGTTGCTGTAAATAGAGAATAATAATTATCTAACGTTGATGAGACGTGTCGATACGTTGCGCGATTGAGTTTATGATTTTTTCAATGTAAAACTGATATAGCTTTGTTGCTTTTGAATGACGATTGATAATTTCGCCTTGAATTCAGACAACTTGTTCAGCAAAGCTGGAGCGATTCCTTTGCTTCTTTTCTTGCTGAACAAGATCTAAAATGCATGTCTTGCCCTAAGGTTAAACATCTTGACAAGATGTTTAACCTTAGGGCAAGGCATGCATTTTAAATTGGCTTTAGTGTACATCTTTTTACCCATTTAAAGTTTCAACAAAATTTAAATGAACCCCATATAAACCATTAATATAGATTTTCCCCCCTCTAATTTATTGAAACATTAGTCATTTTGTAATAATAAAATCATTTATCATTGAATGAGATATTAAAATGTGAAAATTTTAGTGGCTTAATTGAAAGAAGGGGTAAAAATATGATACTTTGAATTTGTTCAGATTTTTCTGAGACCGGGAACTATTTTTAAAAACTTATTGGAATTCTATTTTATGACGTCACGGGCGGCACTGCCCTATCCTTTTTCTTAAGGAGTGCCGCCCGTGATGTCATCAAAATAGACTTTTAATAATTTTTTTAAAAATAGTTCCCGGTCTCAGAAAAATCTGAACAAATTCACAGTACCATATTTTTACCCCTTCTTTCAATTAAGCCACTAAAATTTTTACATTCTAATATCTCATTATATGTAATTTGTTTGCTAAAATCAATCTATCCTTTCCTTAATAATACATAACAGAATGGAGCCTGATACTTTGGTAAAAACTAACAAACTTTTGCTGCCTGTCTATTTAATTACCCCCACCCTCAAATTACACCCCAAATAACCCCACAATTCGTTCCTCAGGAGGAGAGTGGTTCTGGGACGGAAATGAGTATCTGCAAATCGGAGCTTCTGTTTTCGCCCGTCAAGGAGTGCATGGCGATGCCCGCGGCTAACATCAGCGTCGATTCTCTGGACTGCGAGCTGGACGGTGACCTTCTCTTGACCTGTCAGGCTAACAAGGACAATTACACCATCGCCTTCGAGGGTTCAGTGGCGCTCTGCTCGGAGCAAGACTCAGACTACCACGACACCACCGGTGAGGATGAGAACTATAACAGTGATTTTCACGAACTATAGTATGCAGAGATTTTTTATTTTATTTTATTATCTCTTTCATGGGCACAATACAATAATATAACAAATATATATTATAGTCAAAATTGATTTACAAATAAAGGCCCATGGGTTCTTACTATGCTTAGCGTTACTCATTGAAAAATTGAAAGTAACGTTAAATTTCTGGTTAATTCTTTCATAAATCGCAACCCTTGTGAATACCGATGACGTCTGTGAAACTTAGACTTTAAAAGGTGGATTTACTTAATTAAATGATTTTTTTAAATATTCACACTTTGGGGGATGAAGGGGTTTTCATATTTTTCAGGTTGATAAATTGTTAGCTCTGTTTGAAATATTCGAATAATTTTTATAATCTTTAACTTCAAAGACTGTTTTTTGCTGAACTCCCTATCGTTCTCTTCCTTTTTTAATGCTTTATTGTTTACGAAGATTTACGATATTTGCACTGTATTCTATACTATTGATATTGATACTTTTTTCATTTTCTTTTATAATTTAATTATTTATATAGTACAAGAAATAAGAAGTTTACAATTGTGTACCAAGTTGTTAATTACAGTGAAAATGGGGTTAATGGGGACGAATTAATTTTTGTTTTTGAAAGATTTTGCACTCGAACAATTATTTATATAAATTTATAATAAAAAAATGTGTAATAAAAGAATAACAAACTGATATTTTATATTTACAATATTATAAAAATTAAAAATATAATTTTATTTAAATTAAATAACGTTCACAAATAAATATTATTTCAAAATATAATCCCAAAAATTAATTTTTTTCCTACAAAAGATATGTTTTATATTAATTTAAAATAATTATTATTGTTATTATCTAACATTGTTAATTTATAGAATATTTTTTTAACGATTAATATCTTTAACTAATTAACTTAACTTAATTGTGAACTAAATTAATTACAATACATTAACTCTAATTTTTGTAATTTTCCCAGGCGAGAGCGACACTGGCACATCAGAAAGCAACAACTGCTGGTCAGGACGATTCAACATGGAGGCGTCCACCGCCCTCGTCAGGTCGGACCTGGTGTACACCACGTGGTCCAAGGTATCCGATATGCACCGACCTGAGTCAGGGAATAACAACACCCGCCACCTTCGTCACCACCTGAGCGGTCTTCAGGACACATCCGCAGCAAAAAGTCAGAGTTTACCGAACCTTCATAAACGAATCGGTGTACCAAAACCGAAACATCCATCATTACTTGCACATCATAGAAGATTAAGTCAATTCAGTTCAAGTGTAGAATCTGATCATTGCGTTAAATTATTTGACGTACAAACAAGTTCATCAGCACACTCAAATAGTTCAGATAATGGAAAACAAAGTTTTAATCTTGTAAAATTATTTATGAAACAAAAAAGTATTAGTAATGATAAAATGAGTATTGGAGGTGCAAGTTATGAAGGAAGAGCATCAAATGATAGCTCTGATTGGCAATCTGAAAGTGATTCATGTGGGGTCGAAACTCATCAATTATTAACATCACCAAATAATAAATTAGATAATAGACAACAACAACAACATACAACTGAATTTGAAGATAGTTTATTAAGACCAAATTTACTAACTACAAAATTAATTACTGAAACTGAACTAGCAAGTTCAGAATTAGAATGTTCAACTAGATTTTATCCTGTAGCTGAACAAAATAATACTAGAAATCAAGATGCTAATAATAAACAAAGAAATGTAGATGTTATTAATAATGTATTTACACCACCAAAACCAAGTAATATTAATAATAATAACAATAATGATACTCAAAGACGTTGTCACGGAACACAGACAAAGAAGATGAATGGATCTGGAGGAACTAGACTTACTTGTAGTATTGATGCAGCACAACCGAACCAAATGAGGACCACAGATGTTGAAATGAGGTCATCACCATTGGTGAACAGTCCAAGAAGACGTTCACATCCAGCCTCAATTGCAACTGTGAAACATGTAGCAACTCAAATACCAATACATGTAATAGATCAAGGTATCCAAACATCAACATTTGCCGATGTAAATGTAAAATCACCATTCCAATTACTAGAAAGTCCAAATAATACTTCAGTAATAAAAGAAATAACAGCAAATATAAAACCAAAACCAAGATCTCAATCAGCAACTACAACACCAGAAGATACAAGTAAACCAATTTATGTTTATTATCCAAATTATACATTACCTGATTTAACATTTTTACGTGAAAAACAAGAAAATTTTGATGCAAATGTATTTTTAATACCACAAAAATATAAATTACCATCTCAACCTAAAAAATCAGCAGGTGGAGCAAATAGAAAATTAAGACCATTTTCATGTAATGATGTTGAGACGTTAAAAAAGAAAGGACTTAGTCATATACAAGATTGGGATTCATTAAATGTACTTTTACCACAAGAATTTAAAAAATTACTTGAGGAAAATGAAGATAAACAAAATGAGTACCCAATTACAACTGCAACATCTTCATTTTCAAGTACCGCTACACAGCCTTCCTCAGGTTATAGAGGCTCATCAACAAATGTATCTGATTCTTCATTACATCGCACACCATATAGTCCACTCTACGTCTATCGTTACGACAGTGCTGGATCAGAATCAGCTGTTTTCAGGACTTCAGACAAGTCCGCTCCACCCTTACCAAAGAGATCTATATCATTATCTGAAGACAAAGTTCCACCTCCTAGACCACCCTTACCTCGAGGAATCTTACGTAAAGATAGAAAGAATGCTCGCCATAGTACTCCTGATATCGGATTGACAACACATGAATTAATATCAAAAAGATTGTCTTTACATGATCCTTATGCGAAGTCAAAGGATATTGATGAGGGAGTTGATATTGGAATGGAGAGCAGTTCAGAAAAGTTCGAAGCAAGGCCACCTACTCCACCAGTTCAACAGAAGAAAGATATCATTAATAATAATGCAACAGTCTTGTGGGATGAGAAGGAAATGTTAAGATTGCGATCTCAAGTTAGTCATTTCTTACTGAAAAGTCAGCAAGCTAAAGAAGCACAGGAGCAAAGTTTGGAGCATTCAGGGGAATCTGCTATCAAGAAGTCAGTCAGTTTTGCTCAGAAAGTTGCAGTATTGAAGGAACCGGCGAGACCTCCTACAGAATTGTTGATACCACCACCTAATTCTCCGAATTCTCACCATTTGTGTGGACAGAGATTATATCAGGTAAGAAAAAAATTTAATGTTTATAAAATAATATATTTTAATATTTTTAATGTTTTTTTATTTTAATATAAAAAATTAATTTAAAATCATTCAATTTAATTTCAATTGTCATTAAAAAACAGTTTAAATATTCTGTACATTATTGAAGATATAATGCTAAAATACATTTAATAACTATAAATACATAAACTTAACGTAACCAATTGAATTCCTAACTTGAAAATAGTAAAATTAATTGAGTTATTAGTAAATATGCGAATATTAAATACATTGGCGATATAATAAAATTATAAACAAAATAAAAGTAACCAGATAAAATTATACCGATAGTAAGAACTCGTAAGAAGGGAGTTTCCTTTATTATTATATAAAATAATATTTTGATATCAAATTAAATTGTAAATTATATCTTTCAATGTTAAATCATTTATATATAATTTACCAATTTTCCTGATGATTAATTGCAGTTATGATTTAAGATCTGTTAATTTAAAAAAATTGCTTAATAAATTTGTTACATTAGAAATTTTATTTATTTATTTTTTATATTTTATTTTAATTAAGTAACTCGATATCTTAAGCAAGAAAAATTAAAAAAAATTTTAGAGGTCTTGAAACGTTAACACCAGGCGCAGATATAGGGGTTGTAGCCCCCCTTCCCCCCCCTGAAATTTTGGATTTAATGTATGCATTTGCCCCACTCCATTTTTTTTTTAGCCCCTCCACCCCGAATTTTTTTTTTTTTTGCTGTGTCCGCGCCTGGTTAGCACCACTGTTCCGCATGTAATGCTTATCCCAGAAATATTTGATAAAATTTTAATTTTTGCCATAAGACACTATCATAATCTAACCTGTGTCAGTGCCAGGCCCCCCAGGCCAGTGCTGGAGAGGCCGCTGCAGACGCCCTCAGCTGCTCACCCCTGCTGGAGGAGATCCTCTCAGTGGCCCCCGAGGGAAGCACCGCCCGCTCGCACGCCAAGACCGCCGCCAGCAGACCTCAAAGACCAGTGCTGGTGGACCTCAACCAAAAGAGAGGTGAGGACAGAACAGACCTTTTGTTTTTTTTAACTTAACAACAGTGCTATAACAAAATTTTAGAAGTCTTTGCTCCCTGAGGATTTGTTAGTGACGTCGCTGGATATTTTGATGAGGAATATTCGGATTACATTGCATTTTTGAAAGACATTCAATACAAATATTAATCGTAATAAAATTAATTTATGTATTAATATTAAAATGATTAACACAGCTTAGCACACTAAAGGCTAAATGAACATTATTTTAAAACAATTGTTGGTTTCAATTTAGCATTCATCATTACATATTAAAATTATAGTATTAGTAAGTAAAGAAACAATTGTAAAATTTATTAATTAATAATAATGGTGAAGTTAATGAAATTGATCCTTAAATTCTATTTATGGTCTTTATATTTATTTTTTTGAATCAATAATTAAAAAAATAAATACTGTTCTTAAATTTTTTTAAATGTTTAAATGGCATTTAGCATTAAAATATTAAAAATCTAACATTTTCCCCCACCTCCCTCTGTCTATATGTATTTTATTTCAAGTGACTTCAAACTAGATATAATTATATTTAGCTGAAAAAAAGAAAATTATTGACATTCATAAAAATAGAACAATAAAACAAAATCAATTTGTACAAAAAATGACTTAATTATCCCGATATTATCAAACATTACAACTTTCTGACGTCACAGAGCTGGTGTGTGGAGTCAAATCGGCGGTGGAGCTTCTCCTCACGCACTACTCGCAGCCACATCAGGCCCAGGGGGATGCGGGGGCCCATCACCTCGCCCTGCAGTCCCTCTGCCCGGCCCTCCTGGCCCTCTTCGGAGACGGACTAAGGACCAACATCGACACCGTGTTCGGACCCGTGCCTAACTCTGCGTGGAGGGTCGTCGAGGCGTCTGCGCAGCAAGGTAAGATTTTAAATTGCTTTAAAATATCACGTAAATATTAGATTTAATATTTAATGTTTTACAATTTTTATTTTTAAATTATTACATTTTTATTATATATGTAAATATTGCAAGAAATGTAATTAATTTGATATTTAAAATTTATAAATTAGAACAACACAAAGTAGCTCTATGATAACCTTAAATGTACTTAGGGTTTTGAGTTGCATAAATAGTGATAAATAGTATACAGGAAATGGGAAATGATAATTAATGTGATTAAAATATAAAGTAACCTAAGCAGCGTATGTACTTTTGTGCTTTATAATTATCAACGACCTGTTTCAGGCCAAGTGTCGAAGGCTCTGAACGATCTGATCATGAGGCTGAACAGTGACGATCTGTTGACCGAAGGACTGATGAAGTTCAACGCTTTCATTTTCGGCCTCCTCAAGTAAGTAACATCTGCAACGTTTGTTGTCTGTTGATGTAATCTTTATGAATCTTTTGACGAAACACTCAAATTGAAATTACTCTTTTTACGTTTTTGGTTGGTAAATCTTGCGCTGAATTTATGCATTTTCAGTATAAATTAATTCATCATGAAATCGCACAATAAAATTTTGATTTTAAAATTTGATTTTGTTTACTTTTTTAATTGAAAATTGTTGATTTATAATATATTATGAGATAATATTATTAATAAAATAAATATAATATATACATTTTTAATATTTTAATTTAAACATTTTTAGTAAATTCATTTTTTTGTGTAAAATTTTAATATATTTGAAGTCACATTAAATTTACAGAACTGCATTGAAATTCAAATATTAGTGATTATAATACCTTGTATTTATTTAATTTAATTTTAACAAAATGCATGTTATCGTGTTCCGTTCGATACGACAAATAAATCACGTTTTTGATCAATCATATAAATTGTATTGAATTATATTGATAATTATTGATATAACTAATATCACAATTACTACTAAATAAGTACCATTAATTGAATGTCTATAAAACCTAGCTCATTTTTACGGAAGCTATGGAATTTATGTTTCTTCCAAATTAAAGTAGTATCATTAAAATTATTTATAATTATGAATCACATAATTTTACTATTTATAACAACTTAAAAATCACTAATAACCTCCTATTTTTTACAGTGTTCACTCGCTTGACGCCTGGATAAATTATCTACGAACTAGAGAGAGCGTTCTACAGAAACACTACGACCCAAGTAGCTTCATGTTCCTTGCCAACTCCGCAACTCGGAATTTGTTTGATCAGCTGGTGACCATCATTGAACCTTTGTCCCTCCTGCCATTCAAACTTGACCTTTTGTACGAGCGTAAAGTGTTGGAGTATAGTTTACAGCGACTTGGAGACACCACTGCACCAATCTCACCAACTGGATTGAAAGAATGGACGAGAAAACTAGTTCGTTCAATTCAAAGTAGTTTAACACAATCATATGAAGAACCTACTGTTATTTCAACATCAATGCGTAAAGCATTAGCAGAAGAAACTGCAAATTTTTGTCCAACATCAGAAATACAAAATATTAGTCCAATTATTGAACCTTCAACAACTGTTAAACAAAGACCAAGATCATGTATTGATGCTCAACAAAATTCATTTTCTCTTACTGATATTGCAAGTACAATGAAAAAACGTTGGAGTGGAATACAATTAGGTTCAAAATTATTTCAAGCATTTGATAAACTTACTACTGAAGAAACAGATGATGAATATACTGATAGTTTAGATAATCCAAGAAGAAAACCAAGACATCAAATAAGTTCATCAAATAATTCAACAACAAGCGATGATAATGAAATAACTAGAGATGATTCACCACCTTTAGTTGAAGAAACAAAAACACCTACAGTAACAGGAGAAGATAAATTCAGAAGATTACAAATGAAATGGGAATTATTGAGTGGTAAAGAAGGTAAACCTGCACCAAAATCAAGAATACCACGACTTGTATCATCACCTGTTAGACCTACAGCTCCTGCATTACCTACAGCACAAAATCAAAGTATAAGCCGTATTCCAACTCAAGCTAAAAAAGTTATTCCCCCTACTAAAACAAGGCAATTAATTAAGCCAAGAAGTTTAAGTCGGGAATCAACCAATGAGGATGCAGCTAAACCAAGACAATTGTCTTTACCTCCTCGAAGAACGGCAGCTAGTCTGCAAAGACCCACCCCAACGAGACAAACGATACGACCCCCATCTGGTGTAAGGAATCAGAAACCTGCTGCTACTACCAAGTCAAAACCAAGGATGGCAACTCTTGATTCACAGTGGTAGCCGAACATTTCATGCATTCATTGTAATTTTTTATTTTTTATTATTATTTTATAATTTTAAGTTTTTATTATGAATTTAAATTGCTTTGATACTTTTACTTTATTTCTAATCAATATAAGCTATTTGGAAGCTTTCTGGGGGCATACATCACCAAAATTTATCAATTGTCACAAAATATTAATAAATCATTGCAAGCTATTTAGATTCATAGTACTTTATTTTAATTAAATATTAGTGTATTTGTTTTTTACATATTTAATTTTTTAATTTATAATTATTTATTATATATTTTTATTTAGTGTCACTCATTTTATTACTTATTTTTTGTTTGTAGAAGTATTTATTGTCATGAGATTTTGAAAGCCCCTTGCATTTATGCTACTTTTCTAGCTTTTCTGTAGAGCAAGTTGCATAAATTTCAGGGGCTTTACTCACAACGCATTGAAAAAGATGAAATTGAGTTAATTTAATGACATTAATTTATCAATTAAATTGTAGCATAATAAGTTATATGTCTAAACAAGGCGTTAAAAGAGCACAAGTCAATTCTATTAGAAAATTTCAAATAATTTTTCTGTTTTTGAATGGTTGAAATTACAAATTAGTGGATTTTTTTTAAACAAGTTTTTAGCACTTATTTGGATAGAAGACCTCCAGTAATACATATCATCAATGTTTTTTCAGGATATTTCTACTCTCTAACGCCCTCAAAATCAAGGAGAAAAACACTGTGACGTCATAGTCATGTAACGTCTTTCCCTATTGATTTAAAGGGTTCAAAAAATCTAAAAAATAATGACAAACATATTTCGAAGTCCTCTATTCAAAAATGCAATAAAAATTCAAGCAGGTTGCCCCCCCCCCATTTTGACTTGTTGCAAATTCATTACAATGCACCTTCATTTCTAATCAAATTTTCATCAATTAAAAGAAATTTCTCGCAAATTTTATACTTTACTGCTTATATACACAGACTCGTATTGATGCGATCGAACGCATTGTAATCGTACGTTTCTCATTTATAATAGAACCGGTTCTAAATTTCTTGTCATGCGAAGGCATACGATACGATAGGTTCTTAATTTTTAAATTAGGCTCTGTGAAATCATGCGATCTTGTAGTGTGAGACAGCCCTTACACCCTCTATTTATTTCAACAAACTTCGATGTAACTGACTAATTTCTCGATGTTTCAGCAACTTGGTCCAAACTCTTTGTCACCGTCTACCATCTGACAGTGGACATTTATCCTTCAATGAGGGAGAGATGCTCACCGTAGTTCTAGAAGTGGACACCAGATGGCTGCTCTGCTGTCGTGGCGATCAGAAGGGATTGGTACCACGTGATGACGTCATATACGTTGAGAATACGTGAATTTGATGACGTCATATGTGGAGAATGCGTGAATTGGGACTGCAGAGATTTTAAGGTGCCTTTTGCGGGGAATTAGCATTTAGAATTTTGAAAATATCACAAGCGAACATTTTAATTACGTTACGAATTACGACATGTAAATATTATTGCGCTACGACTACGATTAATTTTATTATTTTTAATATTTAATTACTGCTTTCATTTTTTTTATATGCTTCATCATTATAACATTTTTTTTTTAAATAGATTTACTTTTTATGTAATCTGTTTGGTTTATGAGCAGTTAATTAAAAATTAAGTTATTTTTTATGTACTGTTATATCAGTATAATAATTATGTAAATTTAATTATAATTTCGATAAAAAAATATCATTTTATATAAAAAAAATCTAGTCAATGTATAATAATGAAAAATAATTTATTAATCTGAAAATAATTAAGAATATATTTTGATTGATACAAAGGCACCTTAATTAATTAAAGTGTGTAAATAGTTGACAAAAAAAAATTCACATCATGATAACAATATAATATTAACTTAAATGTTAATAAGTAATCTATATGGTATATTTAAACTATAATTAATGTTGTAATAGTAAAAAAAAAATACAAACCTTAATAATATAGACAAATTATTTGAACAGTTTTTTTTTTCTTTCTATAAATTTTCTTCTGCTTTTTTATTAATTTTATCTCCTCTAGTAGTAAGCTTATTAAATAGCTTCAACTTTGCTAGGAGATTTTTTAACTGCACATTTTTTCATTATTTTCAATAATCTTTCCCATACAAATTTCTATTTAATTTTCAAGCACTTGAGCTCTTGCATGCTAAATATAGGGCCAAGTATACCCTGTTATACTTATTAGGTCCCAAATTTTATAGCTCCTTTTTAATCTGTTTAATTATATGCTTTTTTAAAATTAATAATTTCTAAAAAAAATATTAGCGATTAAAATATCGTGATGCATAAAATAACACAGTGACTATTATTATACAATTTAAATTTGACATTTTTTAAAGACTTCCTAAATCCTTCATCAATCCTATCCAAACTATCCTTCCTTATCATATATCCTCATAATTTAATGCATTTTCTCTATCCATCAATTTTCCAATACTAACAAAATAAATTATTTAATAAAAAAAAATCGCTGTGATATTTTAAGTATAATTTATTAGGGACTATTTTAAATCAATTCTTGAAACTAACAATTCCATTTCTCTTTTTGTAATCATCATTACCCTATCCCATGCATGTTCAAAATTAACATCTCTAACCTTTTGCAATTTAAAATAGTCCCTGGTAATAAAAAATATTCAACCCCAGCATAATCTCTAGCTAAAATAATAATTGTAATTTCAAACTTTTAAAAAGGAAACTGTTCAAATGATAAAAAAAAAGCAAAGTCGATATTATAACAAATATTATACTATAGTATCCCTGCAGAGAAAAAAAAAGTGTAGTGTAGAGATTAATAAATATTCTTGCATTATAATATTAGTATAATAAAAATAGATAAAAGAAAACAAAACACTAAATTGGAGATAATAGCCAAAGAACTGTATGTAATCAAAAAACCTTAAGTAAAATACTTATAGTTCAATGTTAAATCATTATACTCCCCTAAAATAAACTGTGTAACTTCTATAATGGTATATAACATTAATGTTCTTTAAATTAAGCATTTAAGACTATTTCTAATTGAAAAAATGAGACAATTAAAGAAAAGTTAATTAAAATGTCTCGGAAAAAGTATAAAATTTAATGGAAATAAATTGTATGGTAAAAGGGCGCAATTTTGTATTAATAATCCCTTCATCTTAATAAATAAATAATAAGAAATCACTATAATTAAATGTGTATCTTAATTAAATGTGCTGCTTTTTTATGCACCATTATAATTAATTATAACAATAAAATTGAAAAAAATTAAATTTGTTCTTAAAAAAAAAAAATATTGAAAATTGTGATAGGGTATTTATTTTAAAAGGACAAAAAAAAAAAAAAAGTTTCGGCAAATTTTTCCCAAAAAGTCTTTTTCTGAATTTAAAGACATTATTTTAGTTATTAAAATTTTTGTAATAAAAATAAACCATAATATTATAAATCATGTTATTATTAATTATAATTTAATTAAAATTATATCACACGGCTAGTTTAAATTAATCGTATTGACTGAAAATATTATATTATTATAATCATCAATATATACTATAATTATAATTAAATCACCATTTAAAAAACATAATAATATTTATTCTTCTGTATAATTGTCAATTGTGCCTCTCTGAATTGAATTAATTCTTCATAATATTTTGTAAAAAGTACACAAAAATTAATTTAAATATTAATTTCGTCATTTAAACAGAAAATTTCTTCTCTCGTAACATTGAAATTTTAATTTTACGTACCCGATTTTGTCAACGCATTTTTTTCTAAAAATATTCCTTTTACTGTTTTGATTTAAAAAAAACAAACAGTAAATTTCAATTTGTATAAATGGCAATGTACATAATTACATTATGCAAAAAAATTATAACATAATAATGCTTCTTATATGTTGTAAAATAGTTGAGGTTAAAAATTTAAACATTAAGTTTACATTTATTATTTTTACTACTTTTTAAATATCAAAAAAATATATTTCATCAAATTGTGCAAATTAAAATTATATAAAAAACTTCTAAAATATTATGTACTTGTATTTTCTTTGTCAATGTAATAAATAAACATTGAGCATTTATCATATGAAATTAAATACACATAATGTTTTTTTGTGTTTGTTTTGTTTGCAACTCATTGTAATATTATATTTCATTTGAAAATAAAGTCATCATATATAATAATAAAGTTTATGTATTTATTTAATAAAATTATGACCTTTCCCAAAGTTTAATTTACAATTTATTTAATTATAGTAATAAAAAATAGTAAAGTTTAATGCCTAGATTTTGCAAGTTTCTAATTATTACCACATTACTATAATTAATAATACTATAATGTTACCAAACCTTTATGTCCATTGGAGTACCAACCTTAATTTTTTTTTATTGCAGAAATGGATAGAGCGTGCAAAGTTATGCTACCCTGATTTTTTTCAGATTTTTTAGAGCCCGGGAATTATTTTTAAAAAATTATTGAAAGTCCTTTTTGTGACGTCACGAGGCGGCAAGTCCTATATTTTTATTAAGGAGCGGCGTCTCGTGACGTCACAAAAAGAACTTTCAATAAATTTTTGAAAAAAGTTCCTGGTCTCAAAAAAATCTGAAAAAAATAAGGGTAGCATTACTTTGCACGCTCTATAATATCCATTTCTGCAATAAAAAAAAAATGAGGTCGATACTCCATTCATTTTTATTGGTTGTTATTTATATATATTTTTTTCCAATAGATCAATATTCAGGGTTACGATTTTTTATATAAATATAATTATTACAGCATTTTTTTTTTTTTTAATTTAATGGTTTTTATTCAATATTATAATACAATTATTTTAGACATTGGATAATACAACATCAAGAACTATATTTTTATTAAAGTCATACAATAAACAATTTTTTTTGCCTAAATAAGTTGATTCAACTTATTAAAAAAACAAAAATTAAAATTGCCTTTTTTTTTTTCATAATTTTATATATACACCATTGAAAAGTACCAAAATAGTGTTCTTTTTAAAATTTATATAATGTTTCAAAATATAGAACATTGGCATCACATAAAAATTAAGGAATTTTATAAAGAAGGGTACAAATAAATACATTGTGAAAAGAACAGTTGACGTCCTATATAAACGACAATGTTGGTGCTGCAGTTTGAAATCACAAAATTTGGTTTCTAAGAAGGTTGGGTCATCTATAGGTTGGGTTGCATAAGCAACAAAATCAGTTTAGTTTACTTTATAGGATATGAAAAATAAATTTAAGTTCCACTGGGTTTAGGGAAATCCCACGCAGCCAACTAGAATAAAAAAAAAGGTGTTTATATAGGGTATGAGTGTAGACGGTCTTCCATGCTGTTGGAATAATATAGGCAAAGTTATATTCATTCTGGTTGTACTCAAAAGTGTATGGTTTCTGGCATTCTTATTAGTTAAAATATCCTTAAAAAAAGAATACACAAATGTCACTTCAGACTATTTCCACAGTAAATTTAAAATTAATTTTACTGTATATTGTGTTTATAAACCTGCATAAAAGTTACATTGCAAAACATTAAAAAAATAAAAGTAAGATGAACAAAACTTTTAGCTTTAAATTTACAAACTTATACTCGCACAGAATTTGCAATATCATTCCAAAATAATATTGTTAATGATTTTTAAAGTTTTGTTGCTAATCCTACATAATATGTCTACCAGCATGGATTATAACTCAGTCGTTAAAACTCAGCATCTGAAGTCACATTAAGGGTAAGATAACGCCACCAATGTTAAAAAAAATCCCTCTCACAAAAATTCTGAAAAAATTTAAAATGTTCTCCTCTACACCCCCTATCAGTAGCTAAAATACAAATAAAAATACTATCTAGTTTTTGAGTTATGAATTTTTAAAGTTGACTAATTTAACATGGGAGTTCCATTTCTCCATGTTAAAGTAGTCAACTTTAAAAATTCATAACTCAAAAACTAGATCGTATTTGTATACCTGATATTTTAGCTACGGATAGGGGGTGTAGGGGAGAACATTTTAATTTTTTTTTCATAATTTTTGTGTGAGGGATTTTTTTTAACATTGTTGGCGTTATCTTATCCTTAAATAATTCAATTCTAGTCTATATATAATTATAGAAAACAACAGTGCCCAATAAAAAACAATTTGATCTTTAAGGTAGAACTAATTCGTAAAGCTTTTTTAACATAATAATTTCTTATATTTTGTAAGCTGTGACCACTCTTAATTTAAAATGTGTTACCAAGTATATTAGGTTAAGCTAGAGGAATATCATAACACATAGATACATTTAAAGGCAAAGTACGCTATATTAAAAACACTGAAACATTTTGTGAATAATTGCACACGGATTATTTTAAATGCTTGGTAATGTTTTTTGTTATATTGTCTTGATATTTTGCAAGGTTTTAATTTACATGATTATAATTTTTGTACAACATTTAACCCCCCTCCCACAAAAAAACAAACAAACAATTTCAATTCTCCTATTAGGTTTGTAATTAGCATGAATTTTATCAGTAAACTAAACAGAATTTCTGTAAATAATTAGCTTATGGCCGCTGTTATGCTTAACTACAGCAATTCATTAAAATATGGCATATTGGATGAACGAAATTTTAATTTTTGGAGCCATCGACTTAAAAAAATGTAAAACTCTTAATTTGAAATATTTAATAAAGCTTTTTAAAGCTAAATACTGTTTTCAAATTTATACAGCTTTGCCTAATTTATTTACTATCTTTTTTAAATAAGAACTTTATCTTACTGAATTTAAAGACTGCAAAAATGCATTTTAATATTATGTACTGTACATAGTACAGCAAAAACACACACTGTAGTCTGTTGTCTGAAATTATTAAGTTTATTAATTCCTAGCTCCCAATATTTCATTGTTAAGGTTAGTTATTGACTTGCTTAACAGTAAATTTGATTCTTATGAAAAATCAAAGTAGGAAATTAATATCCACAATTCCAAGCTGCCCATTAAAATTCTCAAGCTGACAAAAAGCTCCATCACAAACCCAAGAGGACAATCGTACCAGGGTGGACTCTAGAGGAATTTCTGGTTGCCGGCGGAGAATCTGTCATCGAGGAACTTAGCTTTGGTGAGGACCGCTCGCTTCTGCGCATCGTCAAACTTGTTCACCTGCAGGTCCTTTTCTCGGTCGAACATTCGTCGCTCTTGCTTCTTGTCGGCCTCCTCCTGAGGCAACGAGACAACCGTCAGGGAGATGTTTTTATGTGAGTTTGGGAGTTAAATCCCCTCTAAACATTACACAAAGCACTCTCTTCCTATTCACTGCCAAATGGCAAAATGTTTGCAGATGTAAAGACAGGAAAATAAAACATGAAAAATTTACTACATATCTACGAACACTAATTTTAAATTTCAAGCAGAAAAATTATGAGTTTCTATCTTAGTACAATGCATTATAACATAATAGGACGACGTATTATAACTTACACAGGTAACGGTAACTTAAAGATAAAAAAAAAAAAAAAAAAAATCTACTCTTTGAAAATGTTTCTTTTTAATTGACTAAAAATTAGTGAAATTACTGTACAGTATTTGTTTTTAAGAGCTATTAGATTTTTTTAAGTATCTCATCTGCACTTTAGGCTGTTTTTCTTGCTTTGGTAAATGACATACAAATCTAAAATTCTAAGCAGCCCCCTTCCCCTCCCTGGTTAATGCTAGGGCTAAAAAGTACAGCAAAAACTAGTCAAAGGAGTTAGCCAGATTTCATAACTGCAGTTGGTGTCATTAATTAATTAATTAATTAATTAATTCATTAATTCATTAATTATATCTGTGTTTGTTGTGTTTACTATTATATAATGTACAATTGTTAATTTTATTCCATTTGTACACTTTTTGTGTTTAATTAATAAAAGACTTATATAATTAGTGAGAAACCTGGACATACAGTACTTGGAATCAACCCCTCTCAGCTATAGTAACTTACCTTCTTTTTCTTGTTAAGCTCCTTCTGGTGCATCTCCACTAGTGACTCTGCCGCCCGCTTGCTGGCGTGCTTGGCTGCTCGCTTTGCCATGGCTTTGTCTCTCTCCTGCAGAGCGATGGCCTCTAACTCCTCTGCAGTATTGCTGGGGCCTTCTGGCACCAGACCTTGGGCAGCCTGTTTAGAAAAAAAAATATACCATTAAGAAATGAGAGGCATCATGGACAAATACAGCATTAAAAAAAAATGTCTGAATTCAACTGGTCAGTTATAGCAAATTTGGGATAAATAACAATATACTGTAAGTAACTGGAAAGAATCTACTTCCAAAGATTCAAGTTTGGTATTAACAAAATTAATTTAAAAACTGCATAAATTATATAAGTAAAATAAAGAAAAAGTCACTGTCAATAAAAGAAATTAGGCTATTATTTGGTGAAATGAGAAGAAAAGAGATAATTTTGCTTGCTAAATACACTCTTTGCCCTGGAAAATTTCCATCACCAAGAATAATATATTGATGCTATTATATTGCCATCTATTGCTGAGGAGGACAACAACACTCAAACTGTGCCAACATATTAATGTCAGGTTTTCTATCCATTTTAAAATCTCTTATGGATTTTAAGCTAGAACTTAAGAGTTTACAGAACTAGAGGCAGCATTTTTCAAAAAAGCTCGGCATAGCCTTGACATACAGTTGTCAGGTTAGACATTGACAAAGCTAAGTGATCCTCACCAGCTGCGCCTTCCTCAGCTTGTCTGCCGGAGTGTCGGTCCATTCCGAGGTGTCTGCATTCTTGTCCGGCCCGGCACTCTTGCGGAAGCTGCGAGCCTCCAGTCCGATCAGTCCAGTACGGTTCTTGGGAAGGTCCGTCATCCAAGACTCCCGCTCAGGTCGACCCTCCTTGCCCTGAGGACAGAAAGAATCAGACGTTTAGTAATAATGATAACATTTACTGTGAATTCAACACCCAGTATAACAGTATTATAATAGTATTATAAGATAATAAAATTGTTTCATTTCTATTTGCTATGAGCTTGATTAAAAATATTATTTTGTATGTATAATTTGCACCAGCCGGCAAGCTTTAAAAATATAAAGCTTTGGCTGGACAATAATGTATATGATTAAAATGAAATAAAAAAAAAAAAAAATGAAGGATATTAAAAGGATATCCCATTCACGAAAGTGTCAGATCATGTGCAGTAATGATATTTCATTGCACTGAAACACTGAATTATAAACGAGACCAATGAAATCAAATGGGCACCATACTACATGACCAGGAGTTTGCAGTGCGTCAATTCAAATTCAAAATTCTTTATTAAGTAAAATTATAATATTGTATGTAATTTAGTATGTCAAAAGGAATGAAAATGGACAACAAACATGAAAAATTTTTATTGCAGAAATGAATAGAGGGTACCAAATTATGCTACTCTGAATTGTTTTAGATTTTTTTGAGACCCGGAACTATTTTTAAATAATTATTGAAAGTTCTGTAATTTAAGTTGGCACCCCTGAATCCTCAATAAAAAGTATAGTGCCTGGACGCCTATTGACGCCTCCAGGGGGCGTGGCAACACTTTCAATAATTATTTAAAATTGTTCTGGGTCTCAAAAAAATCTGAAAAAATTCAGAGTAGCATAATTTTGTACCCTCTATTCATTTCTGTAATAAAAAATTTTCATGTATGTTGTCCATTGTAAATATCTTAATTTTGAAAATAAATCAGCCTTTAACTTCCAATAACTCGTTGTTTTGACGTGAGTAACGAGAACCACACTAACAAGAAGCCACTAAAAAGGCCTCTACCTAAAGAGGTCCCACACTCACCTGGTCAGTGAGCTTGCTCTTCATCCTGGCGGCCCGGCTCTCGAACTGCTGCTCCAGGTAATTAGCGTGGTCAGGGTCGCCCGGCACCGGCATGGGGCCGACAATGTCTCCATCATCGTCGCTGCTCTCCTCTCCGGCCTGCCTGTGTCACATCGCACGTCACACACAAGCACGGTAATCAGGCATGAGTAAGTTTTTTATCAGATGCATTAATTTGCATAGAAAATAATAATTTTTAGTTCCCCTCGATAAAAAAAGTATGTACTGTACTGTATAACTTACTTGGGTGAACCCATGCAGATCAAATACAAAGTCCCTTGAATTAGAAATCCCAAATTGCAAAAATAAATTTAAAATAATTCAAATTCAATTAAATGGCCTCTCCCTTTTTTTTTATACAGGATGTAAAAAGAAAGCAAGTAAAAAGAAGGAAGGAAACTTATCTATGATAGCTTGCCAGAACAAATACAAAGGAGGATTAAACTTGTTTTTTTTTTTTTGTTTTTTTTTTTTTTTTTAGATTTTCAATACAATCCATCAATCCGCCCCCCCCCCCCCCTTCTTTCCTTAAAGGTTTGCAGGTTAGAAAACCTCTTGGCAATTAATGCTACTGTTCAACTGCTAACAGACAGAATCAGGAAAAAATTTTGAAGGGGTTAATTTGCTTTTAGGGAAAGGAGGGGGGGGAATAATAAGAGAGTGACTCACACAGTCTATGAATAAATTTTCCCTATACCACTTTTTTGGAGAGGAGGGGGGATATACCCTTGTCTACTGCCAACTACACTACAAGCTAGCCCTAAGGCTCACCCTAAGTTAATGCCAGGTGGTAGCGTAGGTCCGATGATTCTTGGCTGAGAGACTGCAGCTTGGAATCCCGGGGGGAGTGCTGGTCCGTACAAGTCTGGTTCCTCTTCCTCCTCTGCTGCTACAGCTGGTGGCTCAGGGGGTGGCGGGGGCGACTTCTCTTCCTCCCCTGCGTCCTCTTCCCCCTCCTCCTGACGAGCAGCAGTCATCAAGTGCGGAGGCAAAGCGGGTCCGATGAACGACATCTCTGAAACTTAGGCCAGTCACTGCAGTAAACGAAAACAAACGAATCAGACACTTACATTTCATGTAGTTATACCTACCAAAGTAAAAATAATGTTTCTAGTGACATTGTTCAATAATATCTAACACTACACCACAATTATGTATTTGAAATAGTTTCATAATAATTTGAAACAAAAATATTCATTAAATAAATTTAAATATTTTAAGTACAGTAGGTATGATAAACCTAAATAATTAATTAAAGTAATTGAGTCTTATGTTTCCTGCCTTAGAAAATTAGATGACTAAAAAATTTCCTTGCAAAAATAAATCTATAAAGTATTAAATCTGACGATAATAGTTTATCTTTGTCCTCTTAAGGATTGGCCTCAGTTGATTTGGATCTCGGAAACGGCCCCCTTGATTCTAATGAGACTTGCAAGAGTCTTTAAGCTCGCCACAATAAGGTTGGTTAATTTATTTGAAGTAGATCTGTTCGACCAGTTTTGAGAAAACTGAGGCAGAAGTTTAACATTGGCCTTATGGACGGAAACTGGAAATGGAGCTGTTGTGAGAAAACCGCCCCTTTGAATTTGCTCAAACCATAAGCGATTAAGTTTTAGAGCATCCTCGATTTTTTAAAATTTATTTCATTCGATTTCGTTCGACAGAACTTTCCCGTTTCCGATTTGTAGCTGAGGTCAATCGTTAATGGCAAACTACACTTAAAACAACATTAAAAAAAGGAAAATATTGTATAAAGGTTTAATTATTAATAAACTTGATACAACAATAATATTAAATTTTATATCAGTCTATATATTTTATACTGTAAACCAAAAATGGCAAGAAATATTTAAAAAAAATTTTTAACATTTTCATAACAAACAAAAAATTAAGATTAATTGATGCACCTAAAAATTATATACATATCAAAATGAACACAATATTAGCATAAAGCATTGTCCACAATTATCAGAAACAGATGCAAATCTGATAAGTTGACAGGCTCAGTTTATTATTGTATACTCTAATTATTATATTTTACTGTATTAAGAATTTTCAAATTGGTCAAGCGGCTTTCTGTTTTCAAACAATTCTGGACATGCTATAACCCTAAAAACATAGGAACTATAATATTTACTGGAAAACCAATTATTATTATTAATACACGTAACAGTCATTACTACAACTACAGCATTTTGAATATAAGCATAAAAATTGTAAAAATAGTACAGTAGCCAAAAAAAACACAACAAAAGTTGACCACAAAAACCCTAAGACACAGAACCTAGTAAATTAGGATGATTCAATTTTGGGTTTTTTCGGTCTCGATGACAACATTTTCCGCACTTTTGCCATTGAGTATCTCACAGACTTGACGATTCCTGCGGTAAAAATCCCCTTGATAGACTGTCCCACGCTTGAGTTCCAGACGATGTCTTTCAGCGCAGTTCGAACCGCGACGTCCGTGTCAATGTCGTGGGCGACGGCCACCAAAATGTCCTCCGCATCGTCTTTCCGTGTCGACGATCTGTTCCAATGTCGGACGACGATCCTTTGCGGAGTCCTTGGAAGCAGGTTCAAGTGGTACAACTTTGCATGCGGACTTGGATCTTGAGCTCCAATAATCTTGCCATCATAATTGGTAAATTCAACATAATCTTCTAATGATTTTAATACAGGAGCATATAATTCACGAAATGATTCTCTCTGTCCTTCAACAATATTATTAATTTTATTTTTATCTTCACCAAATATCATTCTAAAATCTCCATAATATGATAATCCAGTAATAGTACGATACAGATCATCTTCTGTAAATGATTCTGGTAATAAAAGTAATGATGTATGAATGGCACTTTGTAAATTTAATTGTAAAGCATTTTTAAGTTTAGAATTACTATCAGATGATTGTAAAGTAAGTACTGGTTTGTGTAATCTACCAGCTAAATATAAATAATTCCAATCTAGTAAATCAGTAATTAATGTTGATTGAGATACTACACCATATTTATATACAATATCTTCAAATGGTATTAATGTATTATAATAAACACCAGCACCATAATTTTCTTGAATACGAGTTATTGAACGATGTCCAAAAAAACGTAAAGATGAATAATGTTTAGGATTAAGTTTAATGTTTTCTTCATGCCATAAAAATGCATTTGGTACCACAAAAACTAAGTCAATTACATTTTTCTTTGTAGAAGTATTCACTCCATTAAGTTTTTGAGGATAAACTGCTGAACCATAAGCAAAACACAGTGAAATATCTCGTGGAAATAATGCTAAAATTCGTTGGTACAAAGGCGTGATGCCGCCAACCAAATTTTTAACATTCATTTTTTACCCACCTCGCTTGTAAAGGCGACTAAACGGATGAGTTATTTAGACGAGTGTAGACTCCTGTCACAGAAGAAAATAATTTTAATTACTTATTTCATAAATTATTACTAATATTTTAATTATTACTTTGTCAATCAGCAAAATTCTTCCATTCCAGCAGCAATCAGCTGTTTACAAAAGTGACGTGCGAAATTATGATTTTAGAGCGAAATTTTTGAACGCTTCAAAATCTCGACCAAAAACACCAAAAACAGCAAAAACAGGAACTTTCAAAGCATATATATTATATAATATATAATTGAGTTAATATTACAATATTATTCCTCTAGGAACTTTAAAAGCATAGTATTATTGTATAACGGTTCTATATTTATAATATAACGCTATGTAATATACGCGCATGGTGCATGGTTTACAACATAAATTTATGTTTTATTTTTATGTAATACATCTCGCTAATAAATTAAAAATAATATATTGGTCATACTTTTCAATCTCTTCATTGAGCAAATTTAATATCAATTAAATTCGTAATCATCCACAAAACACCTTAATCTTTTCCTTGTATTATATATTTATACTGTATACATGTGCATTTTTCTTGCACGCGTACATTACAGAATTTTACAAACATAATATATATAAATAATTAGTTTTTAGTATAATATCAATAATATGAATACAACCCAGCTTCCTTTCCTCCTTCAAACTTTTAATTATATTTATTTATTAACGCATTATTAATTAATTAAAATACATAGCAAGCCATCATGCAAAGACCCGAGAACTTTTATTACCATATTATGATTATTTATATTGTATAATAAATAATAAAATTATCATACATATAAATAAAAAATAAATCATTTAAATTAGAATATTTGTCTGACCAAGTTTCAGTATTTTTTTTTTTAACAGGGGTACATTTACATAGTATATATATATACTTTAATAGCTCATTTCTATGAATTTATTATATTGCACGGGGTGGGGTAATGGGTATATAGGGATAAGGAAGGGAAAGGATGATGGCCACGGCCTGCTACGCGTCCTAACATTCACTGAGGTGAGACTGAGGGAACCGTGGAGAACTTAATTGTCAGGACGAACACCATATGCAGTACATAATTTTAATCAATCAACCAATTAAAAAGTTAAGTCCAAAATCATGCAGGAAAATCACACATGTTATATATAATTAAGTGCATAATATGCATCACTGCATTGGAGGAAAGCAAGTTGGATTCAAATTAAAACTAAGAAAAAATACATAATAATAAATATAATATATTAATTATAATAGATTTATTACGTTCTGCAGGCCATACAGCACATATAACAAATCACATAATTAATTACAAAACATAAACAAACAAATTAAAACATAATTAACATAAAAAATCGAGAGTAAATATAGTAAGTCAGCTTTTTTTAATATAATGAAATACATATAATTCAATAAAGACATAAATATGAAAATTGTGTAATTTTGACATCATTGTCTCTGTCAGTGAAACTGTAACTGTCATGTGAATAATTTATTATTTATATAAACTTATCGTCGCCTCAGAATGTTAGTGTCTTATAAACCACGAGATTTTGTTGCTATTACGAACCTTATTATTTATATTAATACAATAAAAATTTATTAAACAATATTTAATTGCTTCTCTTTAATTTAAAATTGTCGTTTTCACTGCGGGTATGTATTATATTAAAAATATTTAATTAATGCAGCATTAAAATATTGAATAAGTAGTTCAGCTAACATCAATTTATATAAATTTCTTCTTTTTACATTATATTCACTGAGGTGAGACTGAGGGAACCGTGGAAAACCTCAGTCATGACGGACACCTCTGCATACTTTTCTCAATGGACCAAAGTGATGTCCAAAGGCTGGAGAACCACACAATGTCAATAGTGCATCACTATATATATAAATGATCACCTGCACTGGGTGGAAAACGAGTTGAATTTATCGCATAAAAGGAGCAACGTAAAATTTACTTGAAATGGTCATCCATCCAAGTACTAACCACACTCGACGTAGCTTGACTTCGTTGATCTAACGTCTAACGAGAACCTCTAGCTGTCAAAATTCATTTACTAAACGATAGATGAAATCCTCTCCCTGCTTGCTGCACTGATATTATCCTCCAACATTGTTGTGGTTTCCGGTAACTGGATCTCCTCTTCCTCCTCGATGTTAATTCGATCTTGCCGGTTAAGACTGCAGATACCGGTACGACTGACGGAGCGGTGTGCGGGTAATCGCGAGGGTCGATCCGGACAACACAGAGAGTAAACCACCCAGCCGTAGCACGACAGTAGCGCCACGACGAGAAGAACCACAACTAGTAGAGTGACCACCACTTCCATGTCTAGCTCCATGGCTTCGTAATAATGTGCATCTGTGGATGTTTGATAAAATTTAACGTGTTTAAGGTTAAGGTAACACGCCCAATGTTAAAAAAAAAATACCTCATATGAAAATTATGACAAAAAAAAAATAAATAAAATGTTCTCCCCTACAGCTAGCCCCTATCAGTATATACCTAAAATATCAGGTATACATATTTTTAACTAAAAAATTTGTATATACCTAATATTTTAGCTATACTGATAGGTCGGATAGGTTGATGTAGAGGAGAACATTTTAAATTTTTTTCATAACTTTCATGTTTGAGATTTTGCTTTATTTTTATTTTTTATGGATAATTAATATTATACAGCTATTAAAAATTATTAAAAACCAACGTAGTCATATAATAATAACAAATATACAGTATAATATATATAACTATAATGCCAAAATAAAAGTATTTAGTTTTATTTTCAGTTAATGAAATTGAAGTTAGTTAATTAATCAAAGTTTTATATTGACAATATATTATAAGATTTGATTATTCATGTGCATAATATTTGCTATTTTAATTGTTAATAATTTACGGATTCAAACGGATTTGCATTCGTTGTTTACATGTCTTCTTTGTTGAATGAATTCAATTAGCCACATCGTGTGAAAAATATTTAATCACTTGATGCTGAAGTCATGGATGTCAAATATGTTACAAAATAATGACAACGCTGTAAAATATGAGATTTATATGGTCATGTAATATATAATATGTACACTGTAAGAGAGTGTTCAATAAAAATTTTAATTAAAGAAAATAATTTTTAGTTTTTTTAATCAAACCCTATTGGGTACTTCTATTTACTAATTACATACTACTTTGAAACCCCGAACTTTCCGAAACCCTAACTTGAGCGTTTCGCGGGCTCTTCTGGAACGAGGGCGGCCACGGCCTTGCAAATCCATCCCGGCATTTGCCTGCGGCTGAGGGAAACGTGGAAACCTCAGCCAGGATGGACGCTACAGCTTTTGTCAATGAACCGGAAGTGCAATGGTCCAAAGCCAGGGGAACCACATAGTGGAAAAGCGCAACGTTTTACCCCTGGGTGGGGAACGTGGTTTTTGTTGAAAATGGTCACCCATCCAACTACTAACCACGCGCGGCGTTGCTTGACTTCGGTGATCTGACGAGACCCGGTCAAGCGCACTGCGCCACACCTCCCTCATATTATTAAAGAAAATAATAACAGCTTTCCAACAGGATTAGTGCTTAGTGGTGGCAAATTAATTAGCGATTTTTCAGCGTATAATTGTGTATACTGCTTATTTAATTTATACTCTTTTATACAATACAATTATACATTTTTTAATTTTTATGTAATACTTTAAATTTTTTTAAAAATAATATATAATGTGACTTTTTTTAAATATCAAAAATAGCTAATTATTAAATATTTTTTTTTGTTATTTATTTTATTTTGTCATAAAATATTGAAAGCAACTATTACTAAATTCTTATTTTATTAATTTTAATCATCGTTTACTAATTTTTCATAAAATATTGAAACGGGCTACTTAATTAATTAAATAAGTTATTATTAATATTATAATTATACAACTGAACTTACTGAACCCAATTTAAGTTTTTTGAAAAAACTTCAGCCCCAATTAGAAACTCCCTATGCCGGTATAACTTATTAATTATGTATGCAAAGTTGTTATCTATATTATCATAACTAATTAAATAATTATTTATAAATTAACTAATATTTTCTTTCCGCTGACTGACTTCAAACTATTTCACCAACATAAATTTTAAACAATGTTGGCACACATACAAAAATGTTGCTTTTTAATCTTATTTTTATTACTGGTTTTTATTTATAGTTCATAATATTTACCTTACTGAGTTTAAAGTAAACAAACAGCATTTTACAAAACATACTTCA
Organism: Siphlonurus alternatus; assembly: GCA_949825025.1. Taxonomy (NCBI): domain Eukaryota; kingdom Metazoa; phylum Arthropoda; class Insecta; order Ephemeroptera; family Siphlonuridae; genus Siphlonurus; species Siphlonurus alternatus. Next base: position 21,483,245 of record OX463785.1, on the reverse strand, counting down.
CTATAATTTGTAAACTGAGATCGTGCTATTTCTGATGCCTTTTAGCATAATATATTATACCTTTTGACCTCACAAAATAACACTACAATCCATTGTAGAAGCTTGCTCAGCTTAGGAATTAAAATTTTACTTTTTTGTATTATCATTTAAATTAATAAATTTATTATCATCATTAAATCATTTATAATAATTATATACTGGCATTTAAATTACATTCGAATTAGAGAGATCAAATGATCAAAATATTATTTTTAACATTTTTCTCAATAGCTTTCTGGTTATTTATTTAATTGTCATGCTGTATTATTTTCATGATTAAATTTATTTTATCCCAACATTGAATAGGACACATAAATCAAATGATCCCAATTTATTTGAATCACGCGACTTCATTGATAATTTGGACAATACAAGTAATATATTGTTAAAAGATTTAATATTTTCTTTTATTGTGATAATAAATTTAAACAACAAAAAAATAATTATGTTTAATATTTTAAAACAAAATTCGCAATGTAAAAGTAATTCTTTTTTATTATTTTCATAGATATTTTAACATTAATTAAAAAATATTTGTTAAAAATATTTTAAATAATTATTTACCATGATTAATTGTAACTTAAAAAAGTAATCACTCCTGCAATTTCAGTGATGCAGTTGCACGGTCAATACATGCTACATAAATTCATAAAATATTATGTAATAATTTACTTTTAATTAAATTATTATTAACAAAAAGTAATAGAAACATTTGAATTATTGAAACAACTCCAAAAAGAGAAATATTACTAACTGATGGTTGGTTGGTTGGTATTTTGGGGCAATTGACACATTTTGGTCATATATACCCCTATAACTAACTGAAATAATCTGAAATGAAAATTCAGAAAATTGGTCTTCATTCCCATAATTTACATTCTAAATATGAGACCATGCATCGTATTGTATACAGGAGCCTTGCATTAAATTTAACTAGAAAAAACACTAGTTTCACATCAAAAAGAGCAGAATTCTCCCACATAGTTTACATTGAGCTTACACCTTCAATATATATATTAATAAAAACGTATACTTACCATTTTACAAGCACTGAAGTGAGGATGCTTGCATCTGGTCCATTTTACTGCTAAAGAAGATCACAAGTCCGCGCCAGAGCTGGCTGTTTACATCTTATCACGTGGTCTCTCCAGTACAGCATCTTGGTCCATTATCTCATGTTAGACCATATCAATATGAGCCTTATATACATGGAGCAAGCTACATCTGTACTGACTTATTCCTGGCAATAAGATAAACTATCTTAATGTTTCCTCTTTGTAATTAAATATTCATGTTAATTGAAAATTATTATCTGTGAATCATTTAATGGATATTTTTAGTAAGGACTTGCTTGAATGAGATAGAGACCATATGTTCTGGGTCTATTTGTGGATATGTTGTTTTCATGTTTGTTAGGTGGTTTAATTATCATGTAATTATTTTTATATTCATTCATAAAGAGTTAATGATTTCATATTATATAATTTTTCTCCTATCTTATAAATATTAAGTAATTGTAATTAAAATAAACTGCATTAGTGATTAACAAGGGAAATTTTCGAAGGCGATGGGTGTATTTTTATTTTATATATTTTTGTTTAATTTTAAAAATTTTGTTTAATTGTATTAAAAATTTGGAACTCCCTACATTATAATTCCATATATTATATATTTTCTTATGTCCCTTCACAAAAGTTAAAATTTTGTACACTATATATTAATTTCAAATTTGTTGTGGATTGCCCTTAAATTACACTACGGTGCTGATCCTGAAGTTATGAGTTGCTGATTGTAGCATATAACCTACATTAACTCCACTGTATCAGCATTTTTTTTATTTATAAATATATAATTATGTTTGCAATTATATTTTAATAATAAATTTGCAAATACTAAAAATAACAAAAATAATTATAAATTAAATCTATTTAAATATATTTTTTTAAATAATCAATTATATTTGTTATTTTAATATTTTTATTTTTTTAAAAACTAATATAAAATTATTTTCGAATTATATTTTTAATTTGTGTAAGATAGTTATTATTTTCATTCACTGCTGGTCAAATATGTGTAGCATAATTTACCTATAAATTTATATAATAAAAATATATAATTACATTATTTAATACACTATTTTTATTCTAGTCTTACTTTAAAGTTGTCATATAAATCTTATCATATATGGGAGGTTATATTGATATTATTAGTGGTTTAACGAATAATAATGTGATTTTAGAATAAATGTACTTAACTATTAATAACCCAAATATATTGTATTATAGTGTAACTATTGAGAGGACAATTCCATTGACGCTATTACTGCTAACGTGAAATCTACATTATATTATGTCTCACACGTATGATAATTATGATTAAAATATCTAAAAGTCCAAAGCATCACAACCTGCATGGTAATTAACATTTTTACTGCTTATTCGGATAAAGTACCTCTAAAAATTAATGTAGTCAATTTTTTGTTTTCAGAATTTTCAGTAATATAAAATGTAGTGACGTCATAGTCATGTTACATCCCTTCTTATACTTGCATGTTAAATATTTGCACGACTATGACGTCACAACTATTTGCAGCACGAGGGCTTTAGAGGATTAAAAATTATCTAAGAATGCGATAATACATAACCTGAAGTCCCATATACAACTATGCAATAAATGAAATCATTGGTTATCCGATACAACATTGGGCTTTATGAGGATATACGCGTATAGCATAATATAGTATATACAAAATTATATAAAAATAACAAAATTATATGAAACTAAGCTAGAAGCAAAAGTAGAGAGTTGACATTTGCAATAAGTACTAATTTCATAGTTCCAAACGTTGAAAGTAAACCTTATGGCCATTGTTTTATACAATGGTTTTGAAGTCTTATACTTGATATTATCCTGGGCATCTATCATACCAGAAAAAAACAAACAATCAAAATAACTTATTAATGCGCAGTTATTAAAATCAACATTCTAACTTGAATGATTTGTCTATCTAAAATGAACTAAATTACATTAAAAAGCATATAATTTATTAAAGCATGTAAAATTTTATTGCATCCAATTAATTGTTAAAAGATATTGTAACAATAATTATGTAAAAAAATGACATAACATAAATTATGTCATTCAATTATGATAAACACAAATGAAAAAAATGGTACAATCTTACAACATAATTAATAATAAAAAAAAATGCATTTTTGTCTCTATCTAAAATAATATACTGTTAAATAATATTTTTTTTAATTAAATATTTAATTATGTACAATCCATACTTATATCAATTTATTATTTTGGCAGTAAGATATGAATGAACTATTTTAAAGCGAGTAATGAAACAGAATTTACAAATATATTTTAGTGCAAATAAATAAGTGATTTAATTAAAAAAAAAATGTTATTTAGCAAAAATGATAAAAGTATGGATAATATTTACAATAGGATATAATTTATTACTTACAAATAAGTACAAATCTTTAAATAATTACAAATATAATGTGAATACAAAAAAATTAAATGGCATTTGTGCTAATAATAGTCAATAAGGCACTTTAATAATGGCAAAAAAATTTAAGGCACATTTATCTTCCAAAAAAACATGAATTTTTAATATTCGACTAGTTTTATTTAAAAAAGGCCTTTAAAACTGTCGTGTAAGATAAGAGAGCAATATTAAATGCAAGGAGTAGTTAATTTGTTCATTTTAAGCTCGATATTAAAATTCGGAATTTAAAAATTTAGTCAATAATGTAATTTTTACAGGAGAAATCAATATTGGAACTCCCCAAATATATTCTGAGGTTTGCACTATTAAGCTAAGGTTGAGATTTTAACTTTAAAGAACTATAGATAAACAGTATTTAATAAAAAATTAATTATTTCAATGAAAAAAGATGTAAAAGCTGGCATTACATTACATATATTTTTTATTTACTGCCTACCATGTTCACTTACAAAAAAGTCAAATCTACACAAACAATTCTTTTGTAAGAAAAATCACATGTAATAAATAAAAATATAATATATATGTCACTGCTAACAAGAAAAATCTAAAAAAAAAAATTTTTTTTTCTGTGATGTACAAATTATTTTTTAAATTAATCTTTAAAACAAATTCCAATTGAAGGGGGTCACAATGCAGCCTGCAACACTTCAATGCATAAAAAGTCACATAATTTACAGGCTGAATAAAATAAGATGGTTTACATAAATTGACAATAATTAACATTTATGAGAGCAACAATACAGTCCCAATAATACAATATTTTAATCGGAAGAACATTGTTTTATGTCTTAAACTTTCAGAGATGTATTTCACTGCAAAAAGTTTTAAATACATAATATATTATGTTTATATTTTCAGCAATTTCAATTTGTGTGTGACTGTAATACATAAATTATAATATTTGAGATTGTCTTTAATTGTAGGTTTATCTTGATAAGGGATCAATGTGGTAATATTTTCATCTCAATTAAGATTTTTATTAATTGAAAACATAATTTTTAGGAATAATTATGTAAAGTTGATATTACACGATGAAATTTTTCTATAAATTTATATTGCAAAAATTTGTCCTTACAAGAAAAGTTTATCTCTATTTGTTTGTATGGAGATAACATTTTCTTCTAATGAAAAATTTGTCATATAATACAGGCTATAAACTTTTAATTATTTTTTAAAGATATTAACACCCTTAAAAAATCATACAGGAAAATATGCTATGACGCCATCCATGTTCTTGTAAAATTTTGGAATGAAAAACAAATAGGGATCAAACACTAAGTCATAGCACATTCGTTGCTTTGGAAAATTTCCCATTTGCAACCTTATTAATCACCATGTCCTGTGTTATTTTTATGGGGCATTGGTGATTAATAAGTCTGCAAAGGATAATTCTCCAAGGCGATGACTATACATGTGTTTGAGGGTGTCAAAAACCTTTTAAAAAAATCACACACAACTTGGGGTCCTCTATGAATCATTATTAAAAATATCCATACAAGTTATCAAATGACATTTGAAAATATTATTGTGCAAAATAAAATTGTTTAGATGAAAATATTACCACGAAGTAAACATCCAAATACCATGATAATGTATATATTAAAATAATACAACAAAAAATTCAATAATATCAGTCATTATATAGTAAAAAAGATGGTAATGTAATTCTTGCAAATGAATAAAGTAATTTAGCATACCAATGTATACCAATAGGTGGTTTTTCATCATCATAATATGATTTTTTTACAGTCTGTTTTATTATAGAATTATCATTATTATCAATCAGTCTCATTCCATGCCAAAATGATAAAGCAGAATGTCTCAAATTATTAACTAGCCTCACTGGTGAAAATACAATATGTGCCAAAATATGGCTATTAACTATAGCATAACATGACACTGCTACATCATCTACTATAATTGTTCCTGTTGAAGTAAGAGGTGCATATACACCTTTTTCTATTTTAACATCAACTTGTATTACAAAATCCCATATAACAGTATCATAATTATGTGGAAGTACTAATAATTTTTGTCCTTCTTTAATTTTACCAGCAAATATTGTTTTAATTTCACCATTATCTTGTTCAACAAGTAATAAATGTGAAGGTGTAACAGTTAATTGTCTACCTGTTAATGTTTTAATTTGCATAAAAGTTCTTCTTTCATTAGGATTTCTATCAAGGAACAATAAAACTTCACTAAATTGAGGTAATCCACTTGTAGGATTAATTGTTAAAATTTCGTCACCAATTTTTATTTCTGATAGTTTCTTATTTTCACCACTAGATGTAAGCACTTTACTATTTCCAGTAAAACATCCTCCTGATTTGGCAGCTTGGGAAGATTCTGTAACAAAAAATATTAAATTAATATTTTGCTTTAAAATAATATAAAAATAACATTATTATTACAAAAATTAAAACTCATCAATGTATTGCAAAATATGCATGACACAGAGAATTTTTTTCCGAAATATTTTATAAACTGATCAGAATATGATCGCAATAAATATAAAAAACACTTCATTTATATATGTTAATTAACCATTTTATTAACATTATTATTTTAAATTCTAAATATAAAAGTATTAACATCTAGAATTTCGTATTATGATTAAATATTTGTAGAATTATAATTCAATAATTATTAAAAATTATTTCAAAAATTTAGTGTATTTTTATTTGGTAACTACAAAATTTGTCAATAAAATTAATAAAATAATTCTTTCATAAATTTTTTAACTATTTAACTCTTTTTGCGCTATATTTTTGTATTTTTTTAATATAGATATTTCATTAGTTTACAAACTTATGGTTTATGATTGCAAAAAGTTAAATATTTTCATCCTTTCAATCTAAATAAAGTAAAATGTTTTAATCAAAGTATGTAAATTGTACTATATTTATTAACTCTGCTTCAATTAATTCTGTACGTAATGTAACGTAATACTCTAAAATTTAATACAATATGCTAACCATGTGGATGTAATAATACCGTTATAGTATATGGAAAATTATTCAGAAAAAAATATCATATATATAATAAATTAAATAATTCGTTATCTCTATGGAACCCCCTTACTATCTTAATGATAATATAATATTTCACATAGGAGATTTCATTTGTGTAATTATCATTGAGTATGATTTTATTACATTTTCATTATGAAATATAGTAGCAGAAATATATACTGAAAATTTTAAAAGTACAGTACATGAATACAGGAGGCATGAAAAATACATCCTATTGCGAGCCTTAACAACAGTAATATGCATAGTTAAAAAATCATTATAAAAAAAAATGTGTAATATACTTCAATTTATGAAAATAAGCCCTGCATTTAGGGTATAATCTAAATATAATTAGTATATATTTCAGTGGGAATATGTAATATTTTGGGATTTATTTTACAAAAACACAACCTGTTGAATAATATATTACGTACCATTTACCACTATATATTTTATACATCTACAATTGATAATATTATAAAATAAATATGGCAACATGGTAAAAAGTTTTAATACATTACCACTATAGTTTGTCTACATTAGGCAAGATAAACTTAGGTGTGTGTACTCAGACCGCCCGTGGAAAAGCAAACGTTCAACATCTATTATTTGTCTCTCCCAGCATAGTGCCACCATACTGATCCTATCTTAACATACCTACTAATATCGTGTAACCTTACTTATTATATCTAAAGATTATCTAAGTGACTTGGCAATATTATTGATATAAATTTAATTCTATGAGTTATTGTCATTTTGAACAATTTTAATTGTATATACATGCAGATTTTCTGCATTAAATTTATTTAACCCAGTTTAAAATTACACAACTCCCATTTTATTACTAACGATTTGGATAGAGAACCTCTTGTCAGGTGTGGATTCAGGAAAGGGGGGGGGGGGTGCAGCCTCGATCCCAAAAATCTTGAATTTAACATGGCCAACATATAACATATTTCCCACTTCAATTCTTTTTAACATTGACCTTATGGAGACAGCCCTTCTCGAAATTTGGTCTTGGATCCGCGCTTGCCTCGTGTTCGGTATATATTATATGTATATTAAAACGCTTAAAATCGTGCTGCAAAAAGCTGTGACGCCACAGTCATGTAATAAATATTTAACACGTAAGCATATGGAAAGACATTGCATGACTGACGTAATAGTGCATTTCCTCTCGATTTTGAGGGTGTTGATTAGTGGTGTAGTCCAGGGTGGTCGAGGTGGGTTATAATACCATCTCGTGCAATTTTTATCAATAAAACTACCCACCTATTAGATTCTGACATAAAATAATTATAAAGGTGACTAGTGAAGAAACGGGGTAACAACCCATCTGGGAAAATTTTAGCACTCACTGAGTGTTGAATCAAAGGGTTAAAAAAAAAAAAACATATATTAACTGAAGCCGGTATTACACGATACAATTTTTCTGATTATTGCATACAATTTTTCCTTTCAAGAAAACTTGAACTCCATTTGTTTGTATGGAGATGAAATTTTCTTGCAAGGAAAAATTGTATGCAAAATTGTATCGTGTAATACAGGTGGAATAACTATTTAATGCAAATTGACAATTGTCATATACTGGACAGGAAGTCACAGGATATATTAGGAGAATGCATATTGCATATTATTAAGATTTAACTCCCATTGAGATGATTTCATAGACATATTGAAATTGTAACGTATATTCCTAATTTCGATGATTAATAATAATAATATATAATATATATTCATAATATTTTTATAAATATTAATTAATAATAATTTATAATAATATAATTTATATAATAATTGACAAAATTTAAAATAAATACAAATTAATATTAAAAAAATATAATATTTATAAATAAAATATTTTTAATTTCATTTAAATTTATACCGTAGATTTTAAAAAATATCTTGAATTTTATATAGTACACAAATTTACAAATACAAATCCTGCATGGACAAATCAACGTTCTCGTTTTCTTTAAAAAATTCCATATTTTCATATCGTCTGCTCTTTTATTTTTAACTTTGGCATAGTGTTGTGTATTATAATGTATCTTTTACTCAATAGTCAATTTACTCGTATGGGTTACAAGTAGCCTTAGCATTGTGTGGGTGTCACCCTCAAGCCTATGACAAAATTTTCAAACATTATGATATACAATTAAAATAAAATCAATTAAAAATATATACAGAATAAGTCAATAACAATTTATCAATATAATTTATTACATATTAAAACTATAATAAATTTTTTTAAATAATTTTTATATACTATTCATTGCTACTTATAAAAGTAAAAAAAAAGCGGTAAGGTTATAAAATGCCTCTAAACGTTTAAGATAGCTGCTAGCTAGACGGTGGTTTTTCTATTATATATATTTTGACCGTCTTGTTGGTTAGATCCTATCTCACTACGTTCATCACGTTCAAGTGGACCTCCAAAAGAGAAGATCAAAAAAGTAACCAACCTACAACAGTATTCTTAGCACCGCCACAGTCGTTTAAAATGATTTTTATGTGGACATGAAGTGTGAGTTTGTCACACTATTAAATGTCAATGTTATTAATTAAATGTAACACATATAAAGTAATAAAATTTAAGGTATATTATGTTGATTTTTATAGGTGAATGTTTAACATTTAATGGATAAAATGAGATCATTTATTTTAATGAATAAATGGATCACAAAGTAGCAATTTTTTTACTGGAATTTTTCTTATATTTTTTAAGGTCTAATATAAATTTTAGATTGTCGTATTTTCATTAGTTTTTCTATCACATGACTTTTAGGGTAATGAAAACTAAAAATAAGTGAAGTGGAATTGTTTAGATTTTTCGTTTTGCAGTAATTTTTTAATGGTAATCTTCTAAGTATCGGAAAAAAAAAAAAAAATTTTTGTTTTGCTTAATAACTGGAGTACCATTTTAATGGTATAAAGTAATTTTGTAATTCACGATTATAAATTAGTAAATCAATTGATTTTTCCATGGTTTCCTCAGTTATAATAGATGGACGTAAGAATGGAGATTGCTTTCCCCTGATTTGGAATTTATTAATAACACAACATTGATCAAAAAAATACAAATAATGTCTTGTTTTGTAATGGCATTTTGTAATTTGTTTGTATTATAATTTTTATTATTTCAATTATTTGTCAATAGTACACTTCAGAAGCATGAAAGCAAAAGGCAGTGGCACAGTCTTGATTGTATTCTGTATACATTTTATCTTCTATGAAGAGAAGACAGTATTAATTATTTATACTTTTTATAACTTTATATTTATATAATTTACCAATTATAAAAAAATCTCCAAACTCTTGTGGTGTATTGTAATATAGTCTATGTTTATGTAAAGTGTCGTATATTTTTTTTAAATAAACAAATTTAAAAAACATAATAAAAAATTGAATAAAATAAAAAAAATTATTTAATTATTTCAAATATAAAATATAAATTATAATCTTGTTATAAGTTAAATATATTACCACACATGAATTCTCTCACGTCAATATTGCGTGGTTATTAGGTATATGCTTAGTCCATAACCCTTAGGAATCTTCTTTGCGTGTTTTATAAGCAGGTTGCCGGCCCGACAGCATCGCACAACTAGCTATAAACAGACCTACTTTACAATCTAGCTTCATGGCTAATGGGATATAATGATGGCAATTTAACCCAAGAGCTACAACCTAGGCGGTCTCTTTCATATTTATATACAGGTAAACTTGAATAATATAATATTTTTTTACCGCGAAAAATTTAAATAATTATAATTTTTTTTTATATATAAAGAAGTATGGAAATGTTAATATAGATAAGGAATTTGGTTTAATTTAGATTCATTTGTATTTATAATGCTAGAAGCATTTTATTAAATATTTGATCGTTTTGATTTTTTTGATAAATATTGTTCACTTTTAAGGAATTTTTATTGGACCACTTAAATATATTAGTGAATCCAATATTGTTCTGAAAGATTTAAATTTAAAAATAGTTCGAACGTAAAAAAAAAGGAAATAAATCCAAATTAAGACTGAATTAATTAATATGGATTTAATTTAATCATTATCAAACCTTATTTTAGCTTGTTTTTTTTTTAAAAAACACTGTTAAACATAATTCAGAACGATTAGTTCTAAAATGAATAGATATGTATATTGAAATGTTCTTTTCAAACTTTAACTTTCTTACAATGCTATTATACTAGCTTATTACGTTAAGGGACAGCTTAAAAGTTAATTCTATAATTTGTTTTTGATACTGTCGCTCATGTATGCAGAATGGAAGCTTTATAAATACAGCTAATTAGGGACCTCAAAATTTTAAATTTGCATATCTTTGTCTCTTGGAGCTGGAACGGTATGGCCAATCAGGCATGAATTTTAGCCCTGTCTCATTTGCTGGCGTTACAATTAAAAGAAATATGCAGATTTGAAATTTTGGGGGACGTAAGAAGAGCCCTCTGGTCCAGCCATAAAAATTTTGAACTCACCACGCTTATATAATTGTGTGATAACGTCCCCAAACAAATCAGGGGTAAAGTTCGTGATGTCCAGAAGTGTATTTATATTATAAATTCCAATTATTGTTACGAAGTCATATAGAAACTTCAAGTGTCTAAGGTGGTAAAATTTTCTCCATAAGCTTTCATGTTATTTTTTTGTTTTAATTTTTTCTCGATAACTATTTTTAAAGCAATCGATTTGAAACCATCTCCTACCCATCATTTAAGGGTTTTCTGATGATGAATGAAGAATTTATTTTTTTATTTTACTCCAAAAAATTATTTTATGCCAAAAAAGCCATTTCGAGTTTTTTCTTTAAATAGGTTTAGATAGGACCTTGGGAACACCGCAAAATCAGCTCTCTATTAGTTTATGCGAAGGAAAGCTTGCCAAATACGACAATCTAGAAATGCAAATACTGTATATACGCAGCAGATGTGAAGATTCTAAGAATTCAGCTGTTAGATTTACAAGTACGATATTTGCTCTAGTAAGTGCAGATAAGAAAAAAAAGTAAACCTTGAAATAGACCCTCGTCATTTTTCCTTGTAGTCTAGCAACTAACAGTCTGAGAGACATTTTGTTTACTTTATTTGCTTCTTTGAACCAGTGACGAAAAAATTGATGCTATTGAAATAAATTGAATAATTATAATTTTTTCTTCATGCATTACAGATATATTGCATATAATACTTGATAACTTTGAAATTAGTTTTTGAACTTAATTTTTAAAATTTTTATTCTTTTAAGAAAGTAAAAATTTCGATGAAAACATAATTGCAGTAATAAAAATGTAATTAAATTAATGTTTCTTATTTTTATCAATTTCATAATTTTTTGTATGCTCATGTAAAATAAAGAAACCTATAAATATAAATAAAATTTTATTTTTTATATTTGTCAATTTTTTACTAAAATTCAATGATTTTGTGTTTTGAAAACGGATTTGAATATATATGCAACAAATAAATCATTTTATTAAAAGTTTTTTTTTTTTTAAATAATTATAAATAAAATGTCAGTAAAATTATTGAGTGCAACATTCAAAATAATGACATCGTAAGTAGTAGCTTGCCCTAGTCTCAATTCAGGGAGTTTGGTTAGTATATACATAAAAATAAATCAAAATACATAATATAGTAAATAATATAACTAGCGATTGTAATGTATGGTTAATCTTCAGTAATGAATTTGAGACTTGCATGGGGGACGCGATATTGTATTTAGGGTCACACTTATTGATTTGAATGATCACATAATCAGTTTTTCATGCTTATAATATAAAAGAAAAAATATTGTATTTTGGTATCAAGGTAAAATAACGCACCTGACTTGACGGAGCAATGAATGTGAGACCTGGACTCGTAGTAGACCCAGTCGAAGCCCGCCTCGACCGCGAGTCTGGCCAGCATACCGAGCTTGGCACGATCCCTGTCTGACGTGGTCACGTCCACGGCTCGTCCCTCGTAGTGCAGAGAGTCGATGGCGTGGAAGCCCTCCTCGTCCCATCCTTCTGTGACCCTCAGCTTGACCCCAGGCCACTGGTTCATCACCGAGATCGCGAGCGTGTTGAGCTTCTCTTTACAGCGCTGAAACGATAAGGAAAGGTTAAAATATAATCATAAGAAATGAAAAATGTCAGTTCTAATTGTATATTTAAAAAAATTGTTGAAAAGTGTAATCGGAGCACAGCAATTTGCTATATAGTGGGGAACAAGGGCCACGCTGACCCGGCCTTTGAGGCAGTTCCTGCAGCAGCAGGAATCCTGGCTCAAGGAAATTGGTACATTGTCTCTGTGGGTCAGCTGCTAAATTAATCCCAAAGTCTCGTCGGTAGGGCAAGACATTAGCATCATGTCCTCGGTACGAGGGTCTATTAAGCCTCAATACTTAAAATAAAATCTTATAAAAAGCAGATAAAAATCGATGAATGAGGTAATAATGCTGCTTGCTTACCCCGCAAGGAATATAGCGTCATGTTATGGATATATAAATGTGGACTTTTATGTGTATGGGAGATCCATCTATAGGGATGGACATTAACAGTTATTATTTTAAAGTTGCAAAATCCATGTCATTATAAAATTTACATGCACTCATGTAACAGCAATTAATACAATTATTATAAAAGGTGTGTCCAATTAAATATGAAATATGTATTGTAAGTTTAATTGTAATACTTTTTTTAGAATAAGTTTATAAAAAATCTCCTACATTTAACATGTGATATAATACTAGAAATGATTCTAAACTCCCTTACATTTAAAACTAATACAATGTCAATGTATAAATTAATTATCTTGATCATTTTTTATACTGGTTAAGAAATCTTGTTTTGTATAATTATGATAATTATTTTCAAACATGCAAAAATTGCAAAATTATGTTACAATGTTCTAATAAAATATAATAATAGATATTATTTAAAAAATAGAATTTGAAAAAATAATCACAATTTAAAAAAAAAAAAAAAAAAAAAAATACATTAATTTTATAAATTAACAAAATTATTAATTCGTATAAATATTATAATATTTTAGGTAAATATATTTTTATCAGTATAATTTAGATTCAATTTAAAAATAAAATATAATTTAAATTGTGCAATGGTCCCAGTATTGTTATTGATAAACAAGAATTTGTAATGATCTTTGCAAATTCATCGGTAACATGTTATCCACTAAATATAATGAATAATGTAATAAAATATTTTATAATTTTAAATGCTTTCAAGATTGCAAAATTAAGTACAACATCGCAAAATAAACATTTAATCATAAATTAACGTATATATGAAGTATACAACTTCAATTAGTTTTAAAAATTAATTAGTTTTGTCCAGATTTTATTAATATAATTTCAAATGAGATCGCGAATAAAAGCATGAAGTAATAATGATAAAAAAAACAGTGTCAAAACAATCACCATCCTGTTGTACAAACCATTAAATATGACAGGTGTGTTGCAATACGCTGTAATGTAACAATTTCATTCATCAACGTAAAATGATTCATCTGATTGATGTCATCATAGTAAACTGAAATTTCCTCATTCAATTGTTAGTCATAGGTAAGTATTTCTTGAATTTGACTCATAAAATAATCCTGATGAATGAATCAGCAAGCTTTAAAAACTATTTTAAGCTTTTTGTCCATCAAAAATTTTCGTAACCATCGCTTTTTTATGCAGCAATTACAATTATTGTGCAGCTGAATTCATTGCAGATTCTGTCAATTTGGTGCAATTTGCATTTCAATTGTACTGAACAGAGATTACATAGTCTGCATAATTCTTAGATTTCTCCTATTTACAATTTGGGGGCAGACATGACCAGAATGTGTCAATTGCCCCAAAATACCAACCAATCCTAATTACATTATTATACAGATACAAATGAGGCTTTATATTGTTTTATTATTATGCATGTGCTTTATGAAGTACATTAAGCAAAATACGTATTTTTTTATAGCAATTCCTGCTCGCGGCGCAGAAGAATTCGAATTGAGTTTCAACCATTACAAATTTTGATGCTTCATTCATTATTATTATAACAAATAATTACAGATAAATTACTTAAAATGACAACTTTTACTACCTTTTTGTAAATGTTAAAAGTCAGATACAATATTTTTAAAATTAAAAATATATTCAAATTTAATTTCAAACAGAACTAATTTAACTAAAATTCAATAATTGTATTTTATTTTAATTTCAATGTTAAAAAAGTACAAACTTCAGTTACTTTATTTTAATTAAAAAAGTTCACAAATTTGTATTTTAAGTAAGGAATGTAATTTTTTTATTTAAACTTTTTACCATTTCGTAAGCTATTGTCTTTAGTATAGACAAAGTATTTGTTATAAAAACTGGATTAGAGTTATTCTCATCTGTATTGTTAACCTCGTGAGACAAAAGCTGAGGAATTATAAATCATATCACTGCAAAAACTGGAAGGATCAACATTTTTTTGTACTTCAATTTTCGGAAGAAACATCTCTGGTCAGTACGAACTTTACTCCTGCCTCACTCAGGCGACGTGGATCCAGAAAAAAAATTCGGGAGGGG
This sequence comes from Siphlonurus alternatus, assembly GCA_949825025.1. Taxonomy (NCBI): domain Eukaryota; kingdom Metazoa; phylum Arthropoda; class Insecta; order Ephemeroptera; family Siphlonuridae; genus Siphlonurus; species Siphlonurus alternatus. Next base: position 21,468,101 of record OX463785.1, on the reverse strand, counting down.
CTGCCTCCATAAGGCCAATGTTAAAAAAAAAAATTGAGTGGGAGAAATGTATATATTGCCCATGTTAAATTCAAAATTTCGGAGGGAGGGAGGGAGGGAGGGAGGGAGGGAGGGAGGGAGGGAGGGAGGGAGGGAGGGAGGGAGGGAGGGAGGGAGGGAGGGAGGGAGGGAGGGAGGGAGGGAGGGAGGGAGGGAGGGAGGGAGGGAGGGAGGGAGGGAGGGAGGGAGGGAGGGAGGGAGGGAGGGAGGGAGGGAGGGAGGGAGGGAGGGAGGGAGGGAGGGAGGGAGGGAGGGAGGGAGGGAGGGAGGGAGGGAGGGAGGGAGGGAGGGAGGGAGGGAGGGAGGGAGGGAGGGAGGGAGGGAGGGAGGGAGGGAGGGAGGGAGGGAGGGAGGGAGGGAGGGAGGGAGGGAGGGAGGGAGGGAGGGAGGGAGGGAGGGAGGGAGGGAGGGAGGGAGGGAGGGAGGGAGGGAGGGAGGGAGGGAGGGAGGGAGGGAGGGGCTGTAGCCCCCCCAGCCTCCTCCCTGGATCCGCGCCTGGCCTCACTTGCTAGAGCTGCAGCTACAATAGAGAGATGCAGATTTGTGATTTCGGGTGAGGTAAGAAGAGCACCCAGTCTATCAACAGGGAATAACATAATCTGTTCCCTGCTATCAATATCAAAAGAGTTTTGGTTCACCACACCTTCATAGACTGAGTGTTGACGCTTTCGAACAGAGCAATATATATGTCTCGTGGTGTCTCGTGGTGTATGATATATGGTTTGAAAATATATAGAATACAACAGTGTTGTGATATTTTTTAATAGAGAGAGACAATCATAATAAATTCACCTGTAGCTTGTCAAGTTACATCATTGTACTTAATGCGAGGATAAAGTTAATGTAAATGACATTATGATAATTAATAAAAGATCCAAGTACTAACAAGCAGCAACAAGTGAACGAAATGGTACTTTTTTTTAAAAAAAATCATAGATTTCAATGCAAATACGCCGTGTTAATTGCACTCTGATGAAATATGTTGTTCGCATATTTAACAAAATTAAAATAGAAATTTACTTGCCTAAATACATCAGAAAACAAAAACTGTCAAATTAATACAAAAATAAAAATTTAAAGTTCCACATTTCCAAGTTAAAATTTTAAAAAATTCACACAAATGATTGTTTAGAACCTTTATATATGTGAGGTCTGTTCACAAATAGCTATATACACAATCAGAGAGAATTAATTATTTGTGATGAACCTTGTGTTCCATGTACAGAAGTTTCATCACAAAAAATCGAATCGATTCTTTCTGATTGTGCATTTACGAACAGACCTATTATCTACTGTATATTTAATAGAACATTATTAAAGCTAGAGTGCATAAATTACTGTTGATTTTATATTGTCAATATGCCTATTCCCAAACACCGCATAATGATAAACATCTTATTCTATATTTTAACATGTTACCATTTTTTATAATCGCTAAAAAATTCCTACCATATTTTTGTATTTAAATCCTTAACTACAGACAAAAAAATAAGATCAGATTCGATTGTATAAGCTTTAAAAACTCAAGTAAGCACTTATGGCTTAAAGAAACAAGTTTGTACCTGTTATAGGTTTAACATTTTATCTTAAAAAGAAGCTTATATTATATATAGGTGGTGTAGTTTTAAATCTTTTTTATTATAATTTTTTTAAGAATATATTTTTGAAATAAGATTAAAATCAACAAAAATTTCCTTCGTCACAACAAATCAACAGTCTTATTATATATAAAAAGAACATTTTTTTGGTTGGTAAAGCTAGTTAACAAATTAAATATTATACCAACAAAGTGTTTATTTGAACGAACATAGAAAATCTTCCTCTTTTTGCAAACATACCACCCACCAAAGAACCCCCTTAGATGTTTTGAAGTTTAACTTTTGTAAAGTCAGCGGTGTTTCTGTGATGTTGCAGCTTTCTCGTGACATAGAGATAACAATGAGATACTTGCCGACCATTGTTGTATCTGTATACACCGCATGTCTGTCAAACCAACAAGTACCAAATAGATACGGCGGGAGGTCTTTTAGTGTAAAATATGTGGCAGCTGAAAAGAACTAGAAATTTCATATTTTTGTGTAAGAAATTTTTTAAAATTTTGTGTAGGTTTTATTTATAATGATATATATATAATAAATTCTTGATCATTTATTAATTAATGAATTCATTTCTAGTTATATTTTTTTAATAGAAAATGATCTTAAATTAATTTTCATAACATTTATATTTATAAAATGTGTATAATTGCAAAATGGACAACATACATGCATGAAAAAATTTAATTGCTAGAAATGAATAGAGGGCACCAAATTATGCTACTCTTAATTTTTTCAGATTTTTTTGAGACCCGGAACTATTTTTAAATAATTATTGAAAGTCCTGTGATTTCAGTTGGCACCTCTGAATTCTTAATAAAAAGGATAGAGACTGGACGCCTATTGACGCCTCCAGGGGGCGTGGCTGCACTTTCAATAATTATTTAAAAATAGTTCTGGGTTTCAAAAAAATCTGAAAATATTCAGAGTAGCATAATTTGGTACCCTCTATTCATTTCTGCAATAAAAAATTTTCATGTATGTTGTCCATTATGTTCAATTACTTCTGAAGTGAATTAAAGCAAATTCAATGCATAAAAATTAGTATTGTCAAGCGTGAAATAAATATTCTAAACGTATACGCGTATTAGAGTGAAGATAAGATAAGAATTTGAACCATTCTTGTAAAGATTTAATTATCATTTTCAGTGCAAATAATATAATAATAGAATTACCACTGTACTAGACTATAAAAATTATATTTATTTGAGACATTATTATTTATGTCTGCAATTAATTCAATTATTGAAGGGTAAGATTGTAAAACATTTAAATTTTATCAGATATAATACAGTATATTAGATTTATCCACATTTCTGAATGCTCGTACGGTCCATTGTTTGTCATTATGTTTTGCAAAGCAGTTAACATAATTTTGAATTAAGAAGGCTTAATAGAACATCTCCGAATTTGTAAAGAAAGAAAATGTATATTTTTAATATAGGTCAAATTTAGAATGAATTGTTCTCACAGAAACAGTGGCTATCAAGTTTTGACGCCCAGGTAATAAATAAAAAAACAATTCATTTAAAATGATTTTTATTTGACAGGATTATTTGAAGAGAGAGATAACTTATTACAGTCGTCTAGACTGTATGGTAATAAAACTCATGTGATGAATTTAAAGCGTGTTTGGGAAATATTAAATCATAATAAAATGAAGGATTTGTCTCTATTTCATTAGCGACTTTTGGGATACGTGAGAAATATCAAAGTTCCAGGAATCCACGCCACAGTCAGACACACGCAAATTAAGCTGACTCCGCCTCTGTGCCCTGTCTATACATTGTAATTAAGTACAGGACTTAACTAGTTTATTTTTTTTTTCCTCAATGAAATTTTCAGAAGTTTCTGTTAGTCTCTTAATTAAATTAGGGAAAATATTTCATTTTACATTTATTTTAAAATGAGGCAAATTACTTCATAATTAGGATTTAGGCTCTGATTCTTAAGAAAAAAACAGTAAAATCATCTTAAGTACACAGATGATATAAAACTCTACAGTATACACACATAGCAATGCATTTACTTCATGCTGTGGGTACACATTCATGTTTAGCACTGTATGATATTTGATTTATAATTGCTTGAATTGTCCCCCAATTTTGGTACTGAAAATTGAAACTTAATCAGGACGTAAAAAAAGTCTTTTAATTTTTGTGAATATGTGACTAATTTTCATATATTTAATAGCCTTCAATATATGATTATAATTTATATCACATTATATATTGTTTTATTTTTGTTTCTTATTTAATTTAAAAAAACAAAATATTTAAATTTGTTTATGAATCAATTATTTATGGTCCTTACAATGATGCATAAAATATTACAAAGGAAATTATTAAGTATGTATTTTAAGTATCTGGTATAGACGGGACCAAAGAAGTTAATGAAAGTGTCGGCTTGATGTTTACATATAACTGTCTCAAGTCAGTCTATTTAAAAGACATTGACGAGTCAAGGACACACTTGTGACAGTCCCGTTAAAAGCTGACATAATTATGGAAACTGGAGACAAATTAGTGCAAAGGTATCACGTTTCCGTGGGAAATTCATAGAACACACTGACACTCTCCGATATAAATATTAGAAACTATAAAAATATTACTATACACTTATAAACTGTAATTATAGTTGTATAACTGAAATTTACATAAAAATTTTTGCATTATAGACTTCTTCTATTTGAAACGACGAGAATAATATTCTGTAAGAAACACTAATGAATTAATATAATATTATAATTAAAAATTTGTCCTTAAACAATTATTTTTACATGTTGAAATAACTTGAAATTGTTTAGAATTAAAATAATTCCTTTGCTTGCTTGCATTGTTTATATTTTATAACCAAATTTAGTTAGAATAATTATTTCAAGTATAACTGATACATTAAATTTAACATTACATAACTATAGATGCAATGCTTTGTCCGAAGTGTTACGTGCTGTAACGGCGGTCTGCGAAGTGTGCAAACAGTATCACCTGGGCTGATATCGACTCAACGAGAGCATTGACTGATCTCCCATATCTCACTACTTCCGGTGATAGCGGGATGTTGACACGAAAATAAAATTACATTGGAAGATAAAGTAAGAGCCAAAATATTGAAGTGAAAAAAAATTGTCAAATAATGGCAAATCAAATATAATTAAACTTTTCTGGTTGATCCTTTGTAAAAGGGATTGGGGACTGACACTTTTGTATTGAGATATAAGTAATATAGAACTATTTTTTCAATTGAAGTATATATTATATTCTTCGAGTGAACGATTCTATTTTAACTCGAAAATACATAACTCATCACCAAATTATTACAGTTTATAGCCTCAGCCAAATTTTAAGCAAATTTATTACATATTTATATTTTTTTTTTACAAATTTAGCACATTCGCATACTATTATAATAATTTTTTAATAAATTATGTGTTAATTAATAAATCAAGTGTTAGTTAATATATTTTGTATTTTTAATTAATTAAATAATTCACATTTTAAATTAATTAAAATAAAATCAATAAAAATTTAAATTAAATATTTTCATTTGTTTTATTATTTTAACTGGTATTATAAAATGAAATTCATGTTAAAATTATTTTCTTATGTTTGAAGAAGGTCAAATTAATTAAAGGTTTTGCATTTAAAATATATGCGACATTATAATATAAACAATAAAATTATGAAAATCTAAAAAGTCTCTATACGAAATTCAACTTATATCATTGAAATGTAAGTTAAAAATTATTATAATTTTGTTAAGTAAAATTTTATCAGGTTCTATAACAATATCCCATTTTACCGATCATGAAATTTGTATGACCTCCGACTACAGCGCCATAATCGTGAGGCGGAGCTTAATGTTATTATTTTTTTTATAACAATTGACTTTTGGAGGGTTACTTTTTTTTTATTTATTATTATTATATCTGGCGTTCAACTTGTTTGTATAACTTAAATATAATGCAGTGCTGAGTACATTATATTCAGTATAAAAAAAGGTATACATAATACTTGCATGATTTTTTTAACTGAATAAAATTACTCAAGGTTGTTCAATATAAAGAATAAAAAAAGTATGCAGTTCAATTCAAAAGAAAACCTAAATACATAATTACATTTTAACTTTTTAGATATGAAATTTTATTTTTTTAATGCATTTTTACAATGATATTTCTTATATGATGAAAAGAATAAAGATAGTCAAAGAAATATTTCTTCACTCTCCTTATAAATTTTTTGTTGATGTCTGAGGCGGTTAGATATCAAAATGGCTGCTGTAATTTTACCTTTTCTTACCTTCTCAGATGCCGACAGTTTATATCTTGTTGGTTTGAACGCGCGGTTTGAAAAAATGCATTCTAGCTTTTGCTTGCATTGAGAGGGAGTTTCATTGAAATTAAATAATGCAATTTGACTATCATATTATGAATTTTAATTTATGAATATTATTGAAATACATAATATGACATACTAAATGTATTATATTATAACTAAAAGTTAATTGATAGCTGATTTTATTTGAAAATTTTTGTTTTAAATTACTTTAACTTTTTATCATTCATGTATAATTCAATTACATTTTCAATTATATTGAACTATTTATTATTATCAATTTAAATATTTTAACTCTATTTAGATATAAAGAAGTTCTGGTTATAATACTGTAATAATAATGACCTAAGATGCGCCCATGAATGTGGGACTATTGAAAATAAAATCTATTATATCAAGTTACAATTTCTTGTATTTATTAATTTTTCTGAAAAAAAAATAACAACGAATACAATTATATAATTTTTTAAAGTTTTAAAGTTTTTTATTATTAAATTTTGTACAAATACAGTCCAACCAAGGCCCTAAATGAAGCCCTATCGGTTGGAACTGAGTTACATACAATTATTCAACACGTATAGTAAGCTTAAACAAAATTACCTATATTTATTAAAAATAACAATACAAAACAATACATTAATAACATTAACAAAAGATAAAAACAAAAACAAACAAAAATAAGCACGAACAAATTTAAACCCTTCAACTTAAACAGAAGCACGAATACAATTAATAGAATGGTATTACAGCTCACATTAACGCAAATTATTTAATATATGCTTTCTCAGCACTTTTTTCAATAACATTTTTTGGTCAATTGATCTAATATTTATCGGTATTTCGTTCCAAATTTTTGGTAGCACAAAATTCCATGTTCTTTCTCCAAATCTATTATTACTTCTTGGAGTTGTAGCTGCAGGTTCATTTAAAAGAGTCCTAGTATTATGATCATGTACTCTAGGCTATAAATTTTTCATATCATTGAATTTCTCAATTCAATTCAATTCATTAAGTTTATACAAAAGAACAATAAAAAATTAATTATTGTTTTAATGAATAAATATTAAATTAAAAAATTATAAAATATATTATGTATATTACTATTTAAAAGTTATATAACCATATTTAGTATAATGAGGCATATTATAAGCACCTGCAGTTTGCTACCTACTGTATATAAACGAAGCCGGTTAAGTGAGCTTACATAATGAATAATGAGATGATATAGCGAATAAGATGCGGTGTTGTCGCGTGGCCCTCTCAACAATGGAAAAGATTGTCATTGTTGAGATTCGACACAGCTCACGACGTAGTTGTAAATGCCTTTAAAATGAAGCAATTGTTTGGCTTGTTATCTTTAATTATATGATAGCTGCAGTAATAAATGTAATTTCCATTTTTAATATTTTATATTCAGTTTAAATGTTAAATTTAATGGTCTACTGATTCTAAAAATTATTTTTAAGAATCGTTTCCATGCAATTAATGGAATGGTTTCTTTGTGTTTTGTTAATTTTAGTTAATAGTAAATTTAAAAGGAATGCGATCGATTTTTAAAATTTAATTATTCCTGAAAAATTAAAATATTTCATTGTATTTCATTTTTAGCTTCACTACAAAAAATTATTTTACACAATACTTTCAAGATTCTTCTACTGATCAAATTTTATGAAAAATAGTAAAATTTTAGTGAATTTTACTATTTTATTTCAAAAAAATTTGGAAATATTTTATATCATCTTGCAAATTTCAAAGTTATCTTTGTCTTATACAATGGATTGTCAAATTAAATTTGTTAGGGTCCTCTAGATATAGCAATATGAATAATAAGCTATCTGCCTATACCATGATCTCGTTGCAATAAATAATGAGCCATATGTTATTTTTCAGATGAATTTTATGTTAAACCTATTTACAGCTTATAATTGCGTTCACCTGAAATAGCAGATAGCTCATTAATACGAACGAGGGACGATATAGGGAGTTAAGAAAAGTGCATTTAATATTGCTAGTATAATTTTACCATTTGAAGTGGGTGGAAGAAAGAAAATTGAAAACACCCAGTCCCAATACTGAATTTTCATCTTAGCTCACTTTAGAAATGGCTATATATCTTTTATGATATATAGAGCTAGTGGTATTCGAACTGAAGACCTCGCCATATCGAAGTGCACCAGATTAAAAAAAAAAAAAAATACATTTATGTCAGCTTTCTGTTGACCTCGCTTGTGATACGGCGACACAGCGGGCGAGCATGCTAAGAGATTTAATTTCTTTGACTTGTTCTTTGCATGTTGCTACTTGACATATGATATGTCTACTGCTGCTTGTATTGTTATTGTATGCAGCCTTGCTGTCATATCCATATCATTTATAGCACCCTAGCTTGTGAGGGATTTTATTAATGTAAATTTAATGCTATATTTTTAATATATGACATGGAGGATTGTTGGTTTAATATTATGCAACGATGAAAATTATAAAATTCTTAATATTTTGCACATGCAATGTAAAATGTTTATTTGATCCAATTATAATAGTAATATAATAGATTGATTTGTTATATTTAATGAATTAGTGTTGTTATTACAGTATAAGTATTAATAGCAATGTTTTTTTATATTTTATTTCGTATAAAGTTTCTAATGACAGGAACTTTGATGAAACCACATACGATTTTCACCCTATAATAAAATTGCAATGTTTTATTACATTTATAAAATTCAGTTGTTTTATATTAATTATTGATCATCAACTAATTTAACAAATTTTTTCAATAAATGATATGCCACTTGTTTAATATTTTAAAAAAATAATTAAAAATATAAAAAAAACATTTTAATTTTATTAAAATAAAAAAAATTAACAAACTGTGAAGAAATGTGTATACAAAGTGGCCTTTTTATATTCGTTAGCACAGCATGAATGCATGGTAAAAATTTACAAATAAAGAGTACCTGAATGTAGGTACTGTTTATTTAATATTATTTAAGGATGAATCTCAGTAGGTTGATATCTCGCAATCGTACCGCCTGAATGCAACAAAACTTGCAGGGGACTTAGAACTCACCATCAATAGGTGATATACAAATTTTGAAGCAAATCTGTCTTATCAGTTTTGTGAAAACTGAAGTAGAAGTTTAACATTGACCTTATGGACGAAAACCGGAAATGGAGCTGTTGTAAGAAAACTCCCTGACTGAATTTTCTCAAACCATAAGCGATTAAGTTTTAGAACATTCTCGATTTTTTAAAATTTATTTCATTCGATTCGTTTGTAGGGAAATATTCTTTGACCCCAAAGTAACTGAGATTAATCGTTAAAGCAGTTAATTTCTGAATGAAAATAATATAAAATAGATCAATAATCATATTTCATCAATTTATTTTTACATTATTACGTACTCCTATATTCCTATTATGAAATGAATAACACCCAAAAGCATAAAATTAATATTGCTGCAGCAAATCAATTGCTTGTTTTGACATTTTGTTTTACAAAATACAAACAACTGATAAATGGTTAACACATATTAAAGTACATAAAAGATTAGTAATATCTATTATAGATAAATATATTGTTATTTAAGTTACATCAAAACATAAGTTAATTAAATATATAACTAAATTAACAAAAGACACGCAATAGAAGTCAATGATAGTTTTTAGTCAAAAAATATTTAAAAATTTTAGTATAAACAAAATTGACAGTTTAATAATAAAATAAATCATGTTTATCATTTCCTTTGAAGCTTGCATGTCTATGATATATATAATAATAGTTAACTAGATGGTAATATTCATAGTAGTTTGTTGTTTGTAAAATGCCGCGACCGACGCTCGCAGGTTGCATGATCGTAGTTATTATAAGCACCTTCCAGGATAGTAACCTGTGGATGGAACACACGCAAACCGGCCCACCTTTCATGTGAGGTTCATCAATGATTCCGCTGTAACTAGGAAAATTGATTTTTTTTTTGCTTTTAATATTATTAATTTATATTATAGTATTTTACCCTTTGATTTTTATCACATTTTAAATGGAATTAAAGATAAAATGCATATAGAAAAAAAAAACATCAACACCAAACTTGCTGTATTATGGCTTGATTTCTGGTGGCAGGATATATGAAATATTCAGAAATATGCATATAAATTTGTTGTATTGATCCATGTTGTTTATCTGCTTATGTGTAAACGATCGGATCTAGAAAAAAAATTCAGGGGGAAGGTGGGGGGGGGGGTGCCTCCATAAGACCAATGTTAAAAAAAAATTATATTGTTCATGCTAAACCAAAATTTCGAGGGGGGGAGGGAAGGGCTGCAGCCCCTTGGATCCACGTTTGGTAGGGGGCATGCATGACCAAAATGTGTTTATTGCCCCAAAATACAAACCAATCAACCAACGATCAATGTTATGTCTTGAGTATAAATTATTTGACCTGCTTATATACTGTGTAATCAATCGAAAAGCATGCAATAAAGATTATAAATTATGAAAGAATTTTACAGTTAGAAGATTCCGGAGAAAGGTGGGGAGGGGGGAGGGGTGTAAATATATAACAGTCAAGAAAGATTATATTTGAAAGAAATGACATGCTAATAATGATAATTAAATCAATGTATTTGTATTATTTTAACCTTTTAAAAATTATAAACTAGGCTTTAGCATATTTTATAAAAAGAAATTAATATAATTGCATGCGTTTTGAAATGCTATAAGCTGCAATGCATGCATATATATTATAAATTACTCATGAAACGTTATATAGTGATTTCACTCTTATATATAATTTGAAAAGGGTAATACATGCCCATTGGCATTCGTTTTTGCAGTAATATTTGAACCGTTTCAAAAATTGAACCCCCCTCATCTCCCAAAACTTTATTATAGTTGACATCAAAATAGAAATGTGCCTCTTCATACATGTCATTAAAATTAAGTTTTAATGATCTTCTGACACGATTTTTGTCACACATATTTCAATATTGTTCTCTCTCTATAATCGTTTCATTGCATGTTAAAAAAAAATAAAAAAAATGAACAAATAGAATGATTTTCTCATAAATTTGCACAATGTGTACCATGTCACACATATTTGAAATAAGTTTACCTTTTTAAATTAGAATTTATTAAATAATAAAGCAAGATTATTCTGAATTTCGTTTATCAAACAACAACCTGCAATATATTTTTTGGAGAAAATGGTTAATGAAATAGCTGGTACCCATATTTTATATTTAATAAAATTTAAATTATATTTTATAAATATTGTAATTAATTTGATGAATTAGTTTAAATATCATTATAACGTTTACTAATATGCTAATGTTAATTAAATATTAAAATAAAATATTTTTTAAAATTAAATTCATATTAGTATAAAAAATTTATTTCTATTTATTTTCTATAAATAAATATATAATTTTTTAAATATAATATTATTGATATTTTTGGGCAATTTTGACACATTTCAGTGCATTTTAGTCAAATATGCCATAAAAATACATATTTCAACAATAACACTTATTAATTGTGAAGAAATACCATGCTATATAAAGACAATAATTATTTAGACTTAATAATTAGACATTCATAAAAACAATATATCAACATAAAAGACAAACCCATCATTTTATTATAACAAAATTTTGGTCAGTCTAGTACAATAAAAAGGCATGAAGTCAATCCAAGAATCAATTCATCACAGCTAAGAAAGCGCTGTTTAGAACATAAGATCTTTGCGGTGATCTTTCTCAAACCCTGAAGCAAGTCACACATTTTTATTACCGTTCTGCTCTTACGTTTTAATACGTATCTCAGCTATAAATAGTAACATTACATTGAAATTCATATCAAAAATAGAGAAGTATAAGACAAACAATCATACTTAATTTAAATAAAATTCAGTAAATAGAAAAGTAGAAATTTTTATTTTAATTTATTTTCATCGCTGAAATTTAAAAAATAAAAAAAAGAGACGGCAAGAAGTGAGGAAAAGAGGCTTGTTATTGGGCTAATAAAGTCTCGTAGTCTTTTATAATACCTCCTATGTGGAAATAGCCTGAGGGTATTCTCATCAGCTGTTTAGACCAATTACCATATAAGCAGTTACCGCTGTAGACTTGGCCGGCCATTTAAAAACCCACGTATAATTCCTTAAGGGCGATATCTTTAGTTTCACTGATTTTACGTATGACGTCACTGATTTTTCTAATATTGTAATTATTTAAGTAATAATAAAATATGTGACATTATCCATAATTTTTTAATGTTATTTTGTCTTTTCAATTGCATATAAGCATGTCAAACCATTTAGTTGAAACCAAAATTACAGACACAAACAAATTATACTTAACAAAATTCATATATTATAACATTAATTCATTAATATCCCCATGCTAAGGTATACAAGCTAATATTAGAGTCATTTAGAAGAATTTATTCCTTGTCGGTTAGTATCAAATATTATTTGGAAATAAAAAAAAAAATATGGAAAAAATTAATTATGGCAATTCATAGTACCTAAAACGAATCATAATTAAATTAGTGAAATAATTTCGTTGGTAATGAATACAGTAATCACCATGCATGAAACAAACATGCATAATCAACTTATAAAGGTCACTTTTTTATCTTTCTTGAAGAGATAAACGACCTTATGTTCATTTTTGAACAGCAAGGCCTCAATTTATGTAACGTCTTATTATGCTGAGGGGTACCTTTCCTTCTTAATTTTTGGATTGTTTTTAGTAAAATTTAAAAATATGAGATGTATATAATTGTACTGTTATATAAAAATTGATAATTAATTGGTCTGTTAATCATTGCCACAAATATGTATTTGCAGAAAGATTCGATGCATGAAAATTTAGCCATTATATGATTTAGCTTTTACTTCATGCCAGCGTTAACACTCTGCCATATGTCATGCATGTATTAGAGCGTAAAAATATTTGTTTAATAGATATTTGTATCACTGAATTCGTTGAAATTTAGATACCATGGTCATGCATACTTCTCGTCAATATCCACTTTGCAATATTGATAACTATGCAAATATCAATAATAGTGTTTGATTGTATTTGCTTAGTGCTAACCCATGTAAATTACAAAATCTTATTGTTGCAGTGCCCCAATTAAGTGGGTTCATATTTCGATTAAATTAAAAATATACACATGCTAGAAGAAATGAACTTGTGTCATGGGAACTTGAAATGATGGTCGAAATTCTATCCTGCAACCCCTGGACATACGACCAAATGGAATTTTAACTAATAGACATGATATCAAAACGATATTATAATAAAAGGAATTGTAAACAAAACAAACAAAATGCTCCACAACTATAAAAGCATTTCAGATCATATTCCTATCACTAGTTCTTAAATTTCTAAAATTTCAGATTTACATGTCTATGACGTCATAGCGTTTTCAGGCAAAATTTTAAGGGTGCAATGTTTATAAAGGCTCCAAAGTAACATATAAATATTATCTCTATCCACATGATACTAAGTTACTAACTATTTTCTTTTCCTATATATTATAAGTAATATAGAATATTATTACTATCTTAAATACATGCAGCAATATTCTCAAAGATTCAAGTATATAGTTTTCAATTGCATCATGAAATTTAAATTACTTTTTTATTACCGAATAATAAATAATAATCTTGTTAATATTCAATAAAACCACGAAAGGTCTGCAATAAAAAAGTATGAAATTTATAATTTAGTTTTACATAATTACCACAAGGTGTGTGAGAGTGTGAAAATTACCTTCTGTATTGAGTTTAATTTTCAATATCAGTATGCAGATTATACCTGTGAGGCATATGTGAAGTATCGAACAAATTATACAGCCTTGCAATTTCAATGTGAATAATATTCAATTTATGTGAAATCTTTTAGTTTTACATTTTTTTAATTTAAATTTTATTACAAGATTATATTATTTTCAATAAATTGTAATTTTAATTTATTTTGAAAAAAGTGGTTTTAAATCATTTTATAAAAAAATTGATGATAATTTAAATATCTTTGATCATTACATGTTTAAGAATTGTATCACGTTAATCGAAATGTTATATATTATTTTTATAAATCCATAAATTAATACCGTGTGTGTTTTACATACTTGGTACCAAAGAATATAAAACTGGATACGTTTTTGTTTTGATATTATGGCTTGTTCAATATTTTGCTATAATGCTAATGCTTGAATTACAAGCATACATGACCAACATGTGTCAATTGCCCCAAAATACAAACAAACAAATATAAAACTAAAAATACAAATATATTGGTAATTCTAAATTAACTAATATATTATAACATATTTACGTCACTTATTAATTTTAATTAGAAAATTAATCTTCTTTACAACCAAATGTTAGAAGATCGAGGATAACATTTATTAGATATTAAAAAAAAAAAAACTTTGGACGCTTTGAGGTATATGAATTTAATTAAATTAAGCACAAATTGTGATGTGCATACATTAAATCATTAATTATTATTAAAGACATTTAACATGGAAAAATAATGTTAATACACACAAAATGGAATATTTCCAACTATAATTAGGGATTACAAAAGTTAACAAGTGACATTAACGAAGACAAAAATCAATAATTTGTGGTAAAAAATCAATAAGTTAACTTTCCAATAGACTTGATGTTTGAAGCGTGGGAACTCGACCTTACTCCCACGAACCGTGCGAATGATTTACAACGCGACGTCCTTTGACCCTCAAGGTGAAATCAACTTCAGTGACGTAAACCTTAATATCTCATCCAAATTAAATCACAAGTACCTGCAATTTATACACAATAATTCATCATATATTAGCTAGCTTCCGTTAAAGTTTCAGCTTTTTAGTGTAATTTATAAAGAAGATATTACGATTTTTATTTTTTAAAAAAAATAATGTGGTCACAGTAATTTCAGGTGGCAGACTGAATGACCTTTACGAGTAACCACAAAGCTATGTAGGGTACGTAAGTAAGTGCGGTAGTCTGTGGAGTGTCAAGCTAAGGTAAAGTCACTTTCACATATGTCAATCATGTCAAATAAAAACAGGTATAAAATACATAAGTTATTAACACGGTACACATTATCTATAGATAATTTAAGTTTAATAAGATTTAATGTTATATATATTACTTAAAAAATTAATTGAACTCGGAGATATTACAATGCAAGCTTTATAAACGTACCTGCATTTTTTTTTTTTTTTTTCTTTAACTAAAAAGCTCTGCTATGTATATTTATTCCATTAGGGTAAATATCAGAGTAAATATTACAATATTTACAAAATTCAAAAGCATAATTACTTTAAATTTATTTTTAGTATCATGTAAACTTTTAATAAAAATTTTTCTGTCGAGTTGATAATTTTATAATAATTGTAAGGTATATTTTAGAATATATTTTAATTCCATTAATATAAAATGAATAGGGCTATCAAGTATCTACCCTTCATATTCATTCTTCTAAGATATAATATTGTGCAGAGCTCTGTAAATATTTATAAAAAATAATAGGACAATAATTAAAATTAATAAAAAAATATATACATCATTACATCATAAACAACAACATAAAAAAAAAACAATTTTAAAAAATTATTAAAATAATAAATTATAATATTAATAAATTATTAAAAATTATTGAATTAAAATACCACAATTATAAAATAACATTGAGCACTGAAATATGTATCTGGATATCATGTATTTGATGTAAACTAATGCTATTGATTCCATTATTTACAAATTACATCATTAATTTTAGATTGTATCTCTCATTAGCATAATATAAGATAGGAATGTCACAATATTGAAATACCGTGAGAGTGACGAAGGCATTTGTATGTAATGTGACACTTTGGAGAAATCGTCCTCCCATCTCTCCAGGAACCAAGGAAGATGGACACGAGGGGTGGAACTGTTGGCTCTAGTCCTCTGATCTGGGTCACTGGGGTTGTTTGTTTGTCAATGTGTTATATGGGGAGTTTTAAAGTCACACCAAGCTATTATGGAGCTAGGCAATAATTAGCCAAATACATGAATAATATGTTCAACAAAATAAATGTTAAACGTTTTCAGATATTTTATAAATGAATTAATGTGTGTATAAATTATTAATCTGTTATGATGATAGTATACTTGTTATTAAAATTAACATACATTTAACAAAATTAATAAAGTTAATTTATATTTTAACGATTTTATTAATGAATTAATAATATTAAAAATATTATATTTTTTAAATTTATACATATAATTTTCCATCATCATTTATTTATACAGATTTATTTTTTCAAATTACATATTTTATTTAAAAAAAGTATATCAATATTTTAATAAATATTTTTTAAATAATTTTGTCCGTGTTTAGATTAGCAAATTGGGAATAAATTTGTTTAGTTACATTATTTTTCCTCACGGTTCATGTATATAGGTAATTAAATAATTATAAAAAGTTATACGCATTTGTATACTACATAAATAATAATGAAACGAAAATAGTAAATGAAAATAGATCCGAGACAACAACCTGCTTCAAGTCTCATACAAATCCAGTGATGACAACATTGTGTTATCACTGTGTTACGTCATATTGGAACTGCCTTGGAGGTAGGATCCTCCCGGCTGCAGTATCACCTGGTAATCTGACTCGCAGAAGGTAGCGGAGAGGTGACGCTCGCTGACTCGATATCCCCTGCACTGTGGTGAGATACACTGTCAAAAATAGTTGGCACCTATGATAAGTTAGTTTTAACATCCATTGCAGAGTTTCTTCTAATTATTGCCATCAAGACTTGGAAATAAAATTAAAAAATTCGAGAATATGTCAAAAACGCCTCTTGGGTTTGAGCAAATTCAAGCGTGTGGCTTTCTCACAAAAGTTCCAGTTTGGGACTCCATGTTACACTTCTACTTCAATTTTTACAAAACTGGTCAGTTTCCATTAAAAAATTATTGTATGAAAAGCACCTATTGATGATTGGCGAGCTTAAAATCAAGTGGGATTCAAAATTACAATCAACTGAAATTATTGTTTAAATATAATAATGAAGAAAATTACTAATTGATTTATTCATTAATTGATTGATTTTGTGTTTGGGACTGATTATTTGTCATATATATTATGTAGTATATGTCCCTCATTTTAGATTTATATACTAGAGCAATGTATTAGCCTATTTTCATTACACATTTTTCAGCTGCTTAATGTTTTATTTTTCTGCAATTTAAATTATTATTACTATGTATGTAGATAGTAATAGAAAACTCCCTATTTGAGACATTATTCAATCTCGTGAACTATTATAAGTCTATAACTGGTCTTTAATTTTCAATAATAATGGCATGTTATAATGATTCGTATCGAATAGGAGTGTTTTGAAACGTAACAAATATTTATTAATTTACCATTTAGTAGACCACAATTTTTACTTTAATAAGGAATGAAGAGCACATTTTAATAATTTTCACTGTGTATATGTGATCACTCAAGAGCCCGTCTCAACAGCAGATGCATTCTTGCCTGGACTCGACCTCAATATTTTTGTTGACATATCAGACACCTAAAACTTAACCTTTCCCATACTTTTCACTCTCGCGCTCATATACGTCACATTATGTTTATGATATTGTCACATTCAGTTGTTTAGCTAAATTTATATGATGTTTCGATACAGAATTAAAATAATTTAATATGTAACTATAATTATGTGTAAATATAATTTTATTCAAAAATATATTATATATTTAATAGGCTCATTACATGCTAACTAATTGCAATGCAAAATTCATCATTCAAATTTCTGTGGACGTGTAATTTCACTACATAAGAGAGCTGCAATGTCCCGAGCTCCCTTATATATAATAATTGCTGTTTAAATATATTTTTGATAAAAAGAAAAATTAAAAGGCAATTATATAATATTCAAGGCACGAAAGTGTCAAACGATAATGTTTAATTCTAATAATTTAGTTGTAATTCTTTATATTGTTATATACAGTAAATTAATGCACATCCAAGAAAAGCATTAAAAAGCAAAATAAAAGGTCTTCGTCAACAGTTGAAGCTAAAAACTTTAACTACAATGAAAAGTAAATTTTGTTACAATTTTCAATTATACTTTACTCAAAGTGCAAAAGAAAATGCTGCGCAGAAAACATACACCATTCAGGTTTTAAAAACGTGGTTTTTACATGCATCAGGGTAAGAAAATAAATATGGTTTATTAATCAAAAGCCCAAAAACCTCTTCTTTTTAAAGAAATGGCCGCTATAATTTTATGAATGTATACACCAACTGCATGACTATTTCTAAAAAGACCTTTCTTCCTTTTCAATCATTCGCTGCAGGTGTATTTATAAGAGATTAAAAAAAAATATATTAGAGAACATCCAATAGTAAAATTTGGTATTATATAAAAGAAATAAAATATATTTATGAAAGACTTTAGATAAAAAAAAAAAAAGGTGTTTGAACCGCTTCAAGCATAATACAGACACCCCTCTTACTTTTTGATGTTAGCAATTATGATTTTCGTATATATCCAATCCTGTTTTAAACACATACATATATATATATTATATATAATATATAAAACTAGCTATATAGCAAAGCCACTTGGTGCTTGCCTCTTCAAAAAACAATTTACCGTCTTCCCTCTCTCCACCTGTTACATACTTGGTGGTAATCGGTGCCCTAAGAAGCTCGCTTGCCTTGCTAGCCAGTTTAAAAAATCTCTCTCTCTCTCTCTCTCTCTCTCTCTCTCTCTCTCTCTCTCTCTCTCTCTCTCTCTCTCTCTCTCTCTCTCTCTCTCTCTCTCTCTCTCTCTCTCTTTCTGAGGCTTCTTCTTTAGGACGAGTCGGTAGGAATTTACACTTCTCTTGGCTGCTTGTTTTATCCTCACCTTTATATTCTTTGTACAATCACACGCATATTTATCAAGAACTTTTAAGTTTTAATGTATAAATAATTTTTCAAATTAAAATTTAATGTGATATTTTCAATATTAATTTATTTCTCTTGTGGCCGTACGTATAATACAACATAGACACAAAGGATAGTTTTCTTAAAATTTTTAAACATAGGACTTATTAGTTTTGTTGCTTCATACATATTATTTCATTTTTTAGATTATAATAAATATTTGCAGTTATAAAATATGTAAAATTTGAATGAAAAAACGTTTTTATTTAAGCTCGCCGCAATAGTATGTATAAATAAATTGTAAATTGATTGATTCACCATAACTCAATGAAAGAAAACTACGTTTGTTTTTAATTACATTCTATTACAGCAAATTAATCAATTTAGACTTGTAATAAAATAAAATTAGGTATTTATTTATTTATTCTTATTGCTATTAAAATAGGTCTATTCGTAAATACATTCTCAGATGTTTCTTATGTTATATTGCCTGTACAGATGGGTCTTCTGATTATTAATAAATTGATTGTGAATTTACGAACAGACCTATATAATAATAATCTTACGCATTTGTACTTTTAAAATAATTATAATAAGAAACTTGAGTTTGAAAACCCATATGTATCAGTATTCTTTTCTTACATTTGTTAAAAATTCCCACAACATACAGGTAAAATATAACAATACTATTCTAGATTAAAAAATTACGTATTCAGTCACTTTTACCTCTAGATATATACAATAACACAAGTGAAAATTTATTTTTTTGTTATATTACAAAGTTCACACTCTTTGAAAAAGGTGCGAGCGCATCTTCTTATAACAAGATTTATGACTTGGAGAATATAATGTGAGCCGTGTCACAACAGTTTTCTATGTCACCTGCTTGTGGTCATTTATGTGATATGTTGTGGTCTATATGAATGAAAAACGTAACAAAAACTACCTTTTATGTCATTTCAAAATTATTTTCATGTTTTCTTTTTTCAAACAAAAAAAAAAAAAGGTAACATTTTCACACACTTCGTGTTCTTTTAGATTTTTCAAGTTCATATAACATGGATATGTTTAAGGAATGTTTGTTATATATTACTAGCGGATATCCTGTTATATTATACAATAAAAGGTATATAATACTTCAATAATTGTAAAAATTAATGAATGAATCGATATTTAGTTTTTAAATTGACTTGATTTTTATGAAAAGCAATATTTCGACATAAGAGCTATATTTTGATTGATTATTTTTTACATGAATTTGATTTTACATGCAGTTAAATATAAACTCTTGTCCATGCATGCTTAATATTTATAGCAAATTTTAGACGTATATGTTTTACAATTAAACATGTTCTTTATTAATTCATATTTTCTAAACGTATATTTTGGGTATAATGTAAATTTTTTAATCCAAAATAAATAAGATATTCATTCACCTAGGCCATGCAAAAATTTGAAATGTACAAAATGAAAAAGTTATCCTGAAAAAAAGTGTACCATAAAAACGAAAATATACCTAACTGTTGAACATGTCCATGTATTGAAATCTCCGGTATGATTTTTTATTACATGAAAATTTTACATTTTTGTCGTATCATCTATTACTTAAAAAAAAAAGTAAGCCATGGCAATATATGAACACTTTCAAGTAACATAGATTCTCATGGAAAATGCATTTTATTGTTCATCTACTTTACATTAATATTTAATATGATTTATTATTAAATTAATTAATTTACGTAATATATAATATGAACATGGTATATAAATATAAAATACATTAAAACATTTAACATAGCAATATAATATATGTATGTATACCTCTATATATACATTTGTTTATTCTAATAAAATTAAGTGTATACATTCATAATAATCCTACAGTGTTAATATTGTGTATAGAACATAAATTATTCTTGATTTTACAGGGTATGTAAAAGTAAAGAATAATAGCAATAAAAAAATTATTATTATAGTATAACTTAACAAAATAATAACTCATATTTTTAAATTTAATATAAGAATATATAATAAACTAAGGGAGTTCCAATATAGATAGGTTATTATATAGTGTCCTAACATGAACCATGACTAATGTAAAGAAGAACTTGCCCACTATATACTCGACCATGAGTTTATATATACGGACTGATCATAAATCTAAGATGCCGGGTTTCGCTGCTTCAGACGCGGGTACTGAAAAGTCTCGACCTTACGCTCTTACATACCGTAATGATAGGTGACTTTTACACCTGCATACCGCCGCCGACCAAGTCAAAATTACATCACGTTGGCGGCCATTGCGAATCTATATATACACTTTTATACCGTGGACCAATTTTACACTACATATTGAAATCTGACGATGTGATTCATTTAATAATTTTCCAATGATAGATTTATATGCTAATTACAACAGTAAAATATTTAAAATTTAATTAGAAAATTAATACTGCTTTGCCTGTACATGTACAGGTTTTGTTATAAATCAGTAATACTGCAAGTTGTAAATGGATGTGGATTATTTAATGAATTATTGAATTAATAATATAGTATATAATAGATGAAAATCAAATTTATAAATATTAAAATGTCTATAATAAGTAATAAGTCAAAGTAAATTCAGTTTTCATGTATTAATTGTATTGATATTTTGGAAAGAAAAATTATGTTTTTGGAAAATATTGAAAAAAGTAATATTTATATTTTCAATATTATTTTGAGCAATTGAAAGCTATATGATAAAATAAATTTTGAAACAAATAATAAAACAATTTTATTGAACACTCCACTTGAACAAAAATGTACGATCAGGCTTTACAGTAAAAAGTACTATAGCTAATAATATCTGGATTTAATATTTAAGTTGGTAAAATGTATTTCTCTCTATAAAATCAACTTAATTATCTCTGCAATTTTATTAAAGAAGAAATGTATAGGTTTTGTTATAAATCTGTAGTACTACATGTTCTAAATGGTTGTGGATTATTTAATGAATTATTGAATTAATAATATAGTATGATAAATGAAAATCAAATGTATGATTTGAAACATCTTTATTACCGTAAGTCAGTCTTTTTTGTTTATTTTGAATTTATATTTTGAAAAGAAAAATCACACATTTTTTTTTTGTTAGAAAATATTATGAACAGTAAAAGCTAATATAGTATGTATTATAAATTTTGAAATAATAAACAAATTGTACAAACAGGGTAAGTAAAATGTACAAGTAACACACATATGATAATACATATTATACTATTATTCATAATATGTTTGTATTTTTCATATATTTTTCCAACAGATAATAATCTCATTTGCCGCTGAAAATTTTCACAATAAATTTATCTTCAAAATTATTAACTAATATTGATCAAGATTATTAAATATTGTGAAATTTTAATAAAAATGAAAATTTTATGCAAAGTTCAGTATATAAAAGTCTTTAATTCTTTTGAAATCAATAATTCATTTTTATTTTATTTTTATCCAATAAAAATACTTCAATATAAAAATATATATTACAATAAATAATCAAGATCGATAATGCCTTTAACAAAAATCAAGCGCGTGCAATTTTTTTTTAAACTATAAAATGTGTGGGCTGCAGTCGTGATTATATCAAGGGTCACGATTTATTCACTTCAAAATGGCTTCTCGGTCTATCAAATAAGGCGTTCTTTTATTCCTTATAAATTCTGTATTGAAACTTTTTTTTTTTTTTTTTTAGCTTATAACGAATTTTAAATATCGTATCTTTATCATCAAATATAAATTATAGGTAATAGAATTTGCTTTCTTGTTTTCTAAAAAAATCACTATTTTATATTATAAACCCTCCTATATTTTATATATTAGTTTAGTTATAAGGTTTGTACAATAGCTATCGTTACTTGTTATCAACATGCAATATGTCTATGAGCATTAAAATTATTACGATATGTTAAATAAACATATGTTCTGTTGTGTTTTTTTGTAATGTCTATATTGAAACAATACAATACATGTGTGATTAAAAAATAATTTAATATTATAGGGCTATAAAATGAATTGAAATTATATATATTATTATATAAAATGTAAATACCAAATTACATATTAGTTATGCATTGTTTTAATATTTTATGGTACTGTAATTGTAATTTATGTGTGCATGGCCTGACTATTAAAAGAGGAAAAAAAGCATATTTTTAGAAATTCAGTTCACGTTATATACATTGTTAACATTTTACCATAGAAATTATTATTAAAATAACAATTTTTCCTTTTTTTTAACATACATTTTTTTTTTTTATTATTTTACTATTTTAATTAAATAATTAAAAATTCAAATAATTTAAGTATCAGTTTTATTCAAAATTTTAAATCATATTTTATTATTTAATTATTAAATATTTTATTGATCATTTATAACTTACATATACGTTTTATAAAATGATATGGGTCATTGAATTTTTTATTTACTGTGAAAATATATTAATTAAATTAACGTAATTAACGTAAACATAAATATACTACTAAACGTTCGTTATAAAAAACAATAGTAATTCGTCATTTGTCCTTCATGGCATATTAAAATTAATTATATGTAAAATCTACCGAATAAGTGAATTCAAGTTCAAAATTAATGATTTTTCATTGAATTATTTTGCTACTTGAATTTCACTACATTTTACATGCAGATTAATACGCACCATGCACTTCTCAAACCAGGCAAAATATGACAAATATTCACTGCGTATAAAAATTTGAACGGTGAAAGAAATATACCTTTACAAAATTCTAAAACTTCAAACACTTCCGATTTTTCATATAATACTAATATATTACAATAGACATATTGACCACCAAAAAGACTGAAAATACTTAAAAATATTCACTTAAAAAAGGCAAGAAGTCAGTAAAAATATAATATTCTCATCAAGTCTAGCGTAGAAAAATTTTAATCTTTCTATTCAATAATTTTAAACAAATAAACAATATTCACAATATAACAAAAAAAAAATTCAATATTTATAATCTTTTTTTTTTTTTTTGACGAAGGGACATTGAAGTAGCCACAACAGATAGGCACTTAAACATCACACAGCACATGCAGGGCGCGGTCCAGCACAGGTATATGTTAACATAACAAAAAGACTAAACAGGTAGTAAGACAGTGACATACACTGCTTGTCAAGCTAAAATTGCTAAGCCCACCTACACTGACTGTGTGTAATGTCAACGTCTATAATGACAACACGGGAAAACATCAAACGAGAGGTAAATGCTATGACGGGGGTATTTTTTTTTTATATATATTTAAAATATACTTAGTGATACTTATATTTTGTATATGTGAAATTGTCAAGTGGTTTTTTTCTGCATGTATTTTTTTTTCTTGTAATTTTGGTTTACAAAATATGTAAAATTTCATAGCATAATAATTTTAAAAGAAAAAAATGTTAAGATTTTTTTTTTTAAATTGCATTTGAAATTTTGTTTTACTGTATATAGTAAAGATTTTATTGATTAAATTTTTTGAAATTATTGGAATATAATAAAAAATTATTTGAAACATTACTTATTTTAATCCTAAAAATGAATATATTAAATGATTTTTTTTTTCGTATAATTTTATATTTGTTATTTATTTATATTTTAATTAAACTGAACAAGAAATGTATAAGGCCGTGTATGCCCAATTGGTTGCAGCTCTCCATATCTTTGTTACACATTAAACGTGTCTACTAATGAAGAAAATATACAATTTGAAGAAATGTAATTAGAAACACCAAGATAAATTAAAAATTATAATAAAAATATTATATTGATTATGAATGCCACAGCAGCCGGCCATGATGTTTATATATATTCAGCAGAAGGAGGACTTATAAACGTATATAATGTTAGGTTTTTGTATCTTCTTGATCCTTCCCTCATGGAGCTTGGAGCGTCCAATGAGAAACGTAGAAATAACTTCGGACAACCTTCTTACATTCCTACCAACACAGCGGGTGCTCTTGCTTGCTTGCATGGCATGATATACGTAACTTCTTCTACCTACATATCACAAAAACCATTGTTCATTTCGAAGAAATCGTACCAGTTTTTATATTTAAAACAATTGTATATTTTATTATATATAAAAATATCCCACGCCATATTGTTATATATATAAAAATTGACTTTTTTTTTCTTATGTCTGATGTAAGATGGTTTTATATTGTAAGTTATGGTAACATTAAATATTGTGAGGAAATTTTTTAAAATGTATATAGGTATATATTGTATGATTTTTATATTGTAGTATTTAATTCTTTGTAATTCAAGTGAAATTTTGCAAGAATTAAAGTCTCCATAATATTCGTTAATACACCAACATAAATTAAGGAAAGCAAGCAAAAAGTATTGTTTTATAGGATACTGTTACATCTTATGATGGTATT
This sequence comes from Siphlonurus alternatus, assembly GCA_949825025.1. NCBI lineage: Eukaryota > Metazoa > Arthropoda > Insecta > Ephemeroptera > Siphlonuridae > Siphlonurus > Siphlonurus alternatus. The sequence continues at coordinate 21,442,748 of OX463785.1, read as the reverse complement.
TTTCGTTGTAAGGATGGAAAATCTATAAATATTCAGAAATTTAAGAAAAACTTAAGAAACTCATATACAAAATAAAGAGAAATTATTTATTTTCAAAGGAACTTGAAATGCTACTTTCTTTGAAATTTTAAAATAACTATCGTTCTTATTATTCAAGACACTGTGATTTTGTCACATATATAACCATATTTGCATTAAAAGATGCATTTTGATATACCAAGTGTACCAAAGTTGAACATTTGAATGAATTAAAATAATTTGTTGTAAATTTCTTCAAGTCCTGATGGTGCAAGTTTTATAAGTAATAAATTAAATACAAAGTAATGTTCTTATATGCTTAACGTACATGATAATATATGCATGTTGAAAATGTACTGTAATTACTAAAAGCAAGTACTGACCAAACGATTCATTACTGGCACTTAAAACGTCGCTAAAATGACGTCACTTATTATAAAAAATTAGAAGTGTGAAATTAATTACTCATGATTGACTTTGCACTCAGCGGTTTTTCTCAGAACACTCACTAATTTAAGTCTCCTGCGTCAATGCATGAACATCTTCAATTATTAAAAATTATTGCAAAAATATGTGACGTTTCAACTACATGGATTAAATTTTATATATTAGTGAACAAAATGTCGTTTATTGCATATATTGATCCAATAATTCCATATAATTAATATTAATCCTGTTCCATTGCAAAAATGACAATTTATTACTTTCAAATGCACCACACGCACATATTCGTGTAATTTTACTTTAATCTTTTAAATAAAAATACAAATTTTATCTTCATTATTGTTGTACAGAATGTACTATTTCAATTGTTACTTAAATTGCATGCAAAACATGAACTTAAATCTACCATATAATAATTAATGAACTTATCATAATAATAAATATAGCTTAAAAAAATGTACGAATTTGCAGTCATTTAAGTCTCCAGCTTATTTCAACTTTTATAAAATTGTTAATTTGAAAGTATTATAATTATATAAATGTATACAAAAAAAAATCTGAATACATTTATTTTTCAAACTTATTATGATATATTATATTATATACGTGCAAACCACACAAAGGTAATATTTATGGTTTTTAATATGAGTAATTTATAACTTGCATGAGGTGCATATCGTATTCAAGGTATAATAATTACATAAAAAAAAACAGGAAAAATTATTATAAATGCTTTTAGTATGAGAAAATGATATAAAATATGAAAAATAGTTTCAAATAGAATATAATAATTTATTCAAAAATTAAGGATAATTCACATATTTTAGATTTCAATTAAATCAATATAGAACCAATAAAACGATAGCCGAAGTGTGACGGAAACAGCCGACGTCATTTCTACCTGATCCAGACGACGAAGCAAGGCTATTGTTGCGGTTACATCATTAGCACGCAGCACGCAGGTCTACATAACAATTATCCAGTTGCTCATCATCTAATATAACTACGGTCTATACCAGCAGCCTTTGACAATTTTTGCCTCACAGCTCATAACATTGACTTCAACAGTGAATTATACATGTACAGACAGAGCTGGTTCCTAATCTAATAAAATAATTGTATTTTATACGTTATGATAACCGAGAAGAGTTGAAAAAACACTTTGCTTCATTTTCAAGTACAAGATGGACCTTAGCGAGACAAATGAGCATCGCGAGGCGCACTAACTTGAAGCTACTATAGAATAGAAACTTTTAACGAGTGTGTACTAGTGTGAATTAATAAAAACCATGATTTTTTTTAGAACTAAAAAAAAATGAAGCAACACACTCACAAAAAATATATGCAAAAAAAAAAAAAAAAGAAGCTAGAAGACAATAGCACTAGATTTGATTACGTTTTAAGCGTCGTTTACCTGTCTAACATAAGATTTATTGCCTTGGTTGACATGGCTGCTTGTTTGAGAAGGCTAAGTGCTGGCGGGCCATATCCTACCAACAGTTTTATGTGGCAGAGATGGGCACCCAAATAACTTCAAAGTACCTTCGACCGCGCTCGGAGCGTGAGAAGACCCAACCAATATCATCCATTAGGAGCTAGCTATTGTAAAATTTAAATTTTATTATTGCAGTCAGGTAAAGATGATCACTGTAATGATTTAACTTTTATAAAGATTTCTATAGCACGAAAACAAATTATAAAGTGTTGGTTTAATTGTAAATGAGTCTAAAGCAAAATTATAAAGCAAAATTAATTTGGTATTTAATTATTATTTAAAATTTGATTGCAAGTTTGGTAAAATTCAGGCAAAAATAAAATATTGACATCATATCTTTGTAGTATTTTATTATGAAATTTTAATTTTGTTATAATATTAAGAATTAGATATTGTAAAAAAAGTCTCTTGTTAATGAAATTAAATAAAATATTGATAATTTATAAAAAATAAAAAGATAAAATTACCAATATAAATTTAAAAAAAATATATATTCAAATTTATTTTTCAAATTTTTTATTTCGATCATAGGCTGTACAGCATGGATTACGTCAATTATTACATAAAATATGTAACGTACTTAATTCTGCTGCATTGGTGCTGGTGCTGCATACTTTTTTATTAGTTTAATATTGTGAATATAAAAATAAATTATATTAAATAATTTATTATTTAATATGATGCAGAATATAACAGTTAAACAAGGTTAAAAAATTTTTTACATTTATTGAATCGTTCTCTACATATTTACTAAAATTCTAATTTATTCTCGTAGCAGCTTGCATAGAATTACATTAAATAAATTACAGTATATTAATAAAATTATTGAGAAAGAATGTGGATATAATAAATTTTTAGCCAGTATTATACTAATTGATACTAAAAATAGTATCAATTACATTTAACTATAAAAAAAAATATATATAAAAATTCTTGTGGTATTACACAAAAATATAAAGATTGTCGTCAACTTTTTTTCAATGGGAAAAAATAATCCCACACCCAAAAAATGTCTCGCATCAACATCTTAAATTACATTAGTCAACTTGTCTATGTGTGTAACCTCAGAGGTGATATTCTATAGCTTCCGCTTGTATTATGTTTATGATACTGAGAGAGAGAGAGCAGAGAGAGAGAGAGAGAGAGAGAGAGAGAGAGAGAGAGCAGAGAGAGAGAGCAGAGAGAGAGAGAGAGAGAGAGAGAGAATGATATTTTGGGCGTCATATTTTTGACTGACGTTAGATGTTTATGACATTTTTATAGACCCTTCAAACAAACACAAAAATAACTCCCTTTCTCATCATGTACAAGTATGTAAATTATATTCATTCAATGATTATTTTGACACCATCTTTTATTAAAAGGTATACCATAATAAATTTAAAAGTACTGCAATATATGTCATTTTTTTAGTATACTAAATTACTAACATAAACTATATAGTTTTAAATTTATATTTTTACTGTTTGTATAAAATATGAGTTATTATTTATTTAATGAATATTATTTAAAAACATAATGAATATTGTTTGAGGTAGTATTATGCAAAAACGCCCTATTGTAAGTAGATCAGTAAGTACTCTTTAGATTTGCATATAGAAATGGATTGTTTAATAAATGTAACCATTAACTCATTCGTGCTTGAATTTGCAAAACATAATATTCAACTGGGTTAACGCCAAAAACGATATGCGCACCTGAATAATGTGGTTAAAAATTACTAAAATTATAATTTAATTTTTTTAGTATTTAGATTATTTATTTATTTTTATAAAACAATTGGTTACTTTTACTTTCTAATTACTCAGTAAAAGCACTTTACGAACTCTAACTTGAATTTTGTGAGCTTATCCAGAGTAGGATAAGCTACGGCCTCGCAAACTGACTGAGGAAAACGTGGAAACCTCCAGCTAGGATGGACGCTACAGCTTTTGTCAATGAACCGGAGGTGCAATGGTTCAAAGCCAGGTTATAGCCAGGGGAACCACATGGTGGAAAAACACAACAATTTACTCTTATTATATACTACTGGGTTGCAAACTTTATTTTTCTTGAAAATGATCACCAATCCAACTACTAATCACGCTCAGTATTACTTGACTTCAGTAAAAATTCTTAAATTTTTACATATTATACATATTATACCACCAGAAATTTACTATATATGAAGAACTATGATAATTTTTATATTATACACGGTTTGATTTGTGCTGCCACGGCTGTAAACGATAAATCTCGCCAACTTAGACTTTAATTATGTCTCGCCATATTAACATCGATTACAATTTCGATGAGAGTTGCACACTGCATACTTTCCCATGAGAAACATTTTGTAGTAAATTCAACATATTTAATATTATTATTATTAACATGTTCTAATATACTTTAACGACTATATGACGCATAACTATATTAATTATATCTGGATTAAATTTATTTTAATAGTTTTAGACGATAAAATAAACAGCATAAATATTAATATGGACACTCCCTATCTAATTGTAAGTGCATGCTTTGATTTGTTACCACTTTCCATAGTTTCCATTGCTTTGTTGCCAACATAACCTGCAACTCTGCATATAATTTATATAAATATTTGTTATACTTATTTGATAGATGAAAAAAATAGTTATAGATCTATAAAAATCGTAAAAAAATAATGCATTAATATATACATCCTTTATCAATGATCAATATTCTATTTTTATTAAATAATATTTGCACATTTTTATATTATAGAATACGGAATACGGCATGTATAATACAAATATATATTATAATATTATATATACAAATACTATACTGTAAGGTTTTTGAACATACATTATATAAATTCGGTAAATGAAACATTAAAAAATAATATATAGAAATATACGACGATTTAAATTAACTTGATTTATAATAGAAAAGTACAAAACCATCTCAACTTCAAACAAAAAATATAATGCTATAAAAAATATAATATTTTAATTCTCTGCATGCTTCAAATATCTTAATAATTTTAACAACAAAGTTTTGTTATACTGTATAATTATATACCAATTGATATCAAGAGAAATGCAAAAAGAGTCGTGGAATAATGCAATTTATATCAAACAATATTAAATTAAACAAAATCATTCATGATTTTTTTTTTCCAATGTATGCATGATGTTTCATTTAATAATATGCATTAATTGCCGTGCATATTAGTGCATTTAAGAGTGGTAGAGTGGGCCTAATGGCCTAAATCCTGCTCTCAATAAAGACAATTTTGTTTATTTAACTATAAATTGAACCAATATTTGTTATACTCTCTTTATTTTAATCTATATACTGCAATCACATGCATTGCATTATTTCTATATGTACCGATGCTTTTGTATGTTGCTTGTAGTAAGTATAATACAACACGAGTTGAGAGAATCTCTGTAACACACCTGTTGCTGTGATTTGATCAAATTTTTTTCCAGAGATCTTTTTGGAAAATTTCAGCCATTACAAAATAGATCTCCCTGTTGCAGTTAATTAAAGATGGAAGCAATTTTCCATCCCTTAAAAATAAAACCTATAACATTCATAATATTATTATGGAATTAGGCTTATTTTACATCTTGCATCCACTGAGCCACCCTTATCTCTAGCTGCGATAAGAAATACATAGTTATCAGGTCAAGAAACTTATGTACATGGGTGTATAACAATAATGTAATGAAAAACAACGCGATAAATTTGGTTGATTGATTCAAGATGACGTAAATTAGACAATTATTTACCAAGTCTGTCTGGTACGACGGGTCATAGACAAAGGTCGCGGGAACAAAGGCCGTGTTAGCCGGTAAGCGTGCTTGACTTGCGCTCGGACTTAAGGGGAGAGACACCGGTTTGATGTTATATGGCTTTTCATGCTTCTTAATATTTAGATATGTCTATTGTTTAAACTGATAGTGTTTATCTAGACAAATTGGTCAGGAGGGAAGAAAATATTTTGCGGATTTTTTATTTATATTAAATATGTTTCTTTTATTCTACAATGATGTTTATTTTTGAAATAATAAAAATTAAATTAAATTTTTAGAATTAAAATAACTTAGTGAGGGCTATCAAATATCAGAAATTTGAAATAGGGCATTTTTTTAGGCCAAGAAAAAATTTAACATTAATTGTACTGTATACACTAATTTATTAAGCAGATATTATTGATTATGATACACTTTTCATAATATGTTTTACCTGCTCCACGATATCATTCGATAGCACGTTATTGCTTCTTAATTATTCAGCCATATGCAATAAATTAACATTAACAAGTGAATCAATATTTAATTTATTGATTATATTTTAAAACAAAAAAATAATAACAAATATTTTGTAAAATTTAAATTCAGTATTTTCAAAAATTGTAATAGTAACAAATTTCATAAAATAAAAACAAAAATTAAATATAGTTCTAAATAAAAAATTCATGGCGTATTTAATTTATATTCAACAAAAATATTAATTTAAGAAATAAAATGTATTATTGATTTCATTGCAAAATAAAATTGTTTATAAGCTCCTTAAAACAACAATACTGAAAACACATACCTCTGTCATAAGTCGGTCTGCTCCTGTACCCTCCTCGTCTCTAAATATGATCTCCGAATTATAATTTGGTTCGAGATCATTAAATCTCGCATCATTTCTTTGCACTCTACCCTCAGATAATCCACTGGCATGAAGGGTATTTTCTGACATATTTGGAATATGTTGCATGAACACTAACGGAGTTAATTTTCTTGGTGTTTTAATTCTATTAGCACCCCTTCCTGGACCACATCCTTCAGAAGGTAATATAATTAATAATAATATAAATAATATTGAAAAATTGTCATATTTATTATTACCACCTTTAAGGTGGTTCACCATTAAATTACAAAAACGAATCATGTCCACCACCCCCGAGAACAGCACATTACGTGAACTGGTGTAGATTCATTTAATTTGTTTAATTCATTTAACCGTAACACATTATTTATTATTAATTAATAAATTATACACAATCTTGATCACTTTTACATATACACACACTTTTTTTTAACACTTTAAATTAATAATATTAAAACTAGCACAGGTGTCAGTACAAATTGTCGTCCGACTTGTATATTAGATACGGAACTTTTGTCATGCCTGCCTCGTCCGTACCTTTCCTGAGTCTTTCAACTTTTAAAAACTTTTGAAAGAAAAAAAAAAAAAAAAAGAAAATCTAAAAGGTAGTTGAGGTGGGGGTAAAAATATTTCTCTGTTAAAATTTTCTCTTTCTTTGTGTCTCTTTCTCTTTCTCAAAGTCTCTGTCTTCCCTCCCTACCTGTGACTTCTTGACTTCTCTTTCTGCCACCCTCTTCCTCCCCCCTCTTTATCCCTCCCTCTCTCCCTCATTATCCCTCCCTCTTTATCTCTCTCTATCCCTCCCTCACTCTCTTTTTATCCCTCTGTCTTCTTTCTCTCTCTCTCCCTCTCTCTCTCTCTGTTCTATCCCTCTCTCTCTGTTCTATCCCTCTCTCTCTCTCTGTTCTCTCTCTCTCTCTCTCTCTCTCTCTCTCTCCCTCTCAGAAAGTTCTCTCTCTCTCTCTGTAGACGGACAGAGATATGAACAGATAGCAAAAGTTAGTGGTGGGAGTTTTAAAAGTCATGAAGATGATTCTACAAAATTCAATACCACGTGATCATTATACTTAAATCTGATTGGTTAATGGGAGGAGCTTAAATATATATAAATATATATTTTTTTAAACTTTTTCTCATGATATTTTTTTTTTTTTTTTTCATATCTTGTCTGCGAGGTATATATATTTTTATATACATTAAAAAACGTTAATAGAAAACCTTTGGTTTTTCATTCTGTTTTTAGTGTGATGTGATAGCAGCAGCTTCATTCATTGACGGCGTCAAAATGTGTCATGTTATCAATCTTAATGAACGCGAAGAAAGTCATTTGTCTTTAAAAGATAAGATAAAATTGATTTTGTCATTTTAATTATTACACAAGTATTTTAAATATTTTTTATTGATATCAGTTTTGATTAGAATGAATGAAATTATATATTTCTTTCATTTATTAATATCTATCTTTAATTGTCTTATTACAGTTACAATTTTTTTATTAACAAATTAGTTTTTTAAGCAATTTCAAAGTTATTGAGTAAGGTATATGATCACGACTGTTTTTGGCCTTAAAGGGTAGATAAAGTTCCATACCTCTGTAGCTGTTGTCAATTAATGTGCATGTTAGCCAGTGCATTGCTATTTAAAATTGCAGTTGCATAAATATAGAGTTCAAACTCAGCAAATGGTGCGATCTGAAGGGAGTTTTTTTTATTAAATTTTAGTGGGAAATGTGGCGCAGAGTTGACCGAGTCTCGTCAGATCACCGCGTATTCAAGCAAAACACCGAGCGTAATAGGGAGTTGGATGGGTTACCATTTTCAGCAGAAAAAAACACACTGCACGTTTTCCACCCATGCAAGAGTAAATCATTGCGCTTTCCCACCTTCCACTATTATATATATGGATGCCCTTTCTTTGGACCTCATTAGATTGCGTCCATGGACCGTGGCTTTTGAGCGGAAGAGCTCAAGTTAAGGTTTCGGAAGGTTCGGGAGTTTTATTTAAGTTAGTGATTAATTAGTTTAAGTAGATAAATGATAACTCTTTAATTTTAATAGTGTCCAGTATTTTATAAATTAAAATTATTTTAAAAAAAATGAATAAATTTTGTCGCATGTTATTTATTTTTTTTTAACTACTGTTAATTTTTGTTAAAAATCTTTGTTTACTTTTTGAGTGCATGCGCATGCAGGTATTACCGAAAAGAAAAATCATAATATTAGAATATTATAAATATATAAAATATTATGTAATTATACGATTTAAGAAAATTGTTGAAAATAAAATAAAAATGGACTGGTACATTGTACCGTGTATACAATAGTACATCAGATAATGACATTATATTATTATAGTTATATAATAAAACTTTACTCGCAAGGGCTGTATAATACATTACAAGCTGTAAAAAAAAAAAAAAAATGTTTACTTACCCTCAACTACACTTTATTTACAAATAACAAGCAGAACACTTTTGATAAGAAATCTTGGTGATAAGTAAAATTGTCACTGAAGGCAGTCACGATACAAGTAAATTTGTAATCGTAATCTATCAACGGGGAAGTTATTTAAATTGCAATTTTATTAAATTATTTTAGGAAATAAAATAAGTGCAAATATGCTCTATATAATACGTTCTATATATTTTACAGTGAATGAGTTATATTTTATTATCAGTGCATTGAAAGCAGAAATAAAAATTTGCAATTTAACCTGCAAGAAAAATTTAATTTCAAAAACTCTTTATATTAAAATTAAAGACTATACAACTTTTTCTTTAGGACAGATCATAAATGCTGGTGTCTCTCTCTCTCTCTCTCTCTCTCTCTCTCTCTCTCTCTCTCTCTCTCTCTCTCTCTCTCTCTCTCTCACACACACACACACGGACGGATGGATGAACATGGCAAGCTAACATTCCTATCTCTCTAAAGCGGCACAAAAAAATTGTTAATGAGTCAACAAACATTACATTACAATAAATTATAAAACTTAAACAATATTTCTACCTGAATTCTTTACAAATTTCATTATATTCATTGCTTGTCTCTCATCCATAAGAATTTATGTTTCTTTACACTTAATAATTTATATAAATACTAAATAGGTGTTATAAAAATTCATAAAAAACATAATTTGTTGTATTTATTTATATATATATGTAGAAATAAAATGTCATTTTATTGTTTTAATGCAAGTTGCATTATAATTTAATGCATGTATTATGAATGTCCAAGGGCGTCATTAATAATATGATGACACATAAGCAAGAAGACAGTGTTTCGTATATTGGGATATTTTAGTCTAAAAAAACTGCAGTTGTACCCTAATTAATTATAGCGTAAAGTGCATGGCCTTTTAAAATAAAAATGACCGAATGAAAATTCTTATATATATATAGTCGTCCCGGACTAGCGTTGGTTTGAAGTCACGAACCTTTTCCTTTGTCCTTCATTATATAATGCCAATGGGAGGATTGCATGACGTCAAATCAACGATAGCCCATGACGACTATACTCTTTTTTTTTTTTTTAGCTCAGAATGCAAAATTTGGTTTCAGATGATTTATTTATAAATGATAATTTTATTTTGTACTTTTAAATGCTGCATGGTATATGCTATGCACTAAGGCTTCATGATGTTTAATTGTGATTTAAGTATATTAATGAAGCTGGTATATTGTTTATAAAATATCATACAATATTGATACAATAATAATTTATTCTCATTTCGATAAGAATTATTAAAATCTTAATTATTAATTTTCTTTTTAATTTTTGCACTAATTTATTTTCATTTTACCTATAATTATGATACTTTTTTACGAAAATAGAAAATAAAAAATTTTACAATGTAATTTATCAGAAACATTCACTATAATATACAATGTTAAAATATATCCAACATAATCGCTCTACATATTCATGACTATAATAGATTATACTTAATTTAAAATTACGTACTTATTCACTGCGAATAAAAAAATAGCAGCAGGTATGCATCAGGTCTTTAATGAGGTTGCAGCATGATAAAACTTGTCCATTATTTAGCTCATTACAGAGCATGTCAAGATCTATCACGCTCGGGTGTTTTATGGTCGTAACCAAGTTTAACCTTGTTCGTTTTTTTTTTTGTAACAAAATTTGGTAAAATAATCACGTTTTATATAAAATATATCTTGACAGTTTTTATACTCGATAACATTGTGTAGATATTTTTTATATAACACTGATTTAATTTTCCAAGTATGTAATGATATTATGGCACTAAATATATATTATGGTGGTAAATTAATTGTTAATTAATAACTCAGAGTCCTCTAGGCATTTACCTGAAATTGAGGGTAAAGTGGAAACCACAAACAGGATGGACGCTTGAGTTTTTTTGTCAATGAATCAGAATTGCAATATTTAGCAATTTAGTCCAAATTCTGCAGAGAAAATACATAGTTGAAAAGCGCAAACGATTTACCCTTGGGTGGAAAACATGGTTTTTGTTGAAAACGGTCACCAATCCAATTACTAACCACGCTTGGCGTTGCCTGACTTCGGTGATCTGACGAGATCCGGTCAAATGCACTGCGCCACACCTCATGCGCACATGGTACCTGGGATTGAACTAAGAATTTATTTATAAGCACCAAGTGCCCGAACATTAAAACTATAATTTAATAGAAGTATTATACAAAAGCACGACACAAAACTATAGTTTATCTTATTTTTCATTCATGCCTCCTAGCCGGGCAGTTGTAGAGGATATTGACATCAATGCGTCGACAAGCTAACATGCTAATAGTTTGGTACAATATTACAGAGCGATGATAATATTTTGCCAATACATAACATTGATGAGTACGCCATGCGCGTCACATTCATAAATTATATATCAACATTGGTGTTAATTTACACTTCAGGGGAGCATAAATTTTGTCCCTGGCTGATTTACTTCAATTCCAAAAGAGATGCAATTTTTATAAAGAGTTACTGCATGTGTAACCAACCTGACGAAATTTTAAAATACAGTAATATACGTTATATTGATAAAGACAAGGCCTACAAATTGATCAAGGGTAAAGTTTTTAGAGTCCTGAGTCATGTCAAAAAGTTGGGGGAAGATGAAACAGAACGGCACAAGTCGGCAAGTCATCTACTTTTTTTTTAATTAATAAATCCTTTCCCTCATTTCTCTTTTCATGAAGTCTTCGTGTTTTCATATAACGTTTGGCAATTTTAAATATGAATTTCAAAATTTTTTTTATCTGGAATATGATACTCAATATTTGAATGTTAAGTTTTACAATTCCGTTTTTAATAATGCAATTTTCATTTACTAGCTTAAAATTAAAAAAGTGAATATTCATAATTATTTTAAAAAAATATATTTTAATAATTACATGTAAAAATATTTATAAAAAATTAGTAAACAAAGAAAATATTGATTTGCTATTAAAGAGATTATATAAAAATTGAATTAATTGTTAAATAAATTATTTTTAAAATAAATATAATGATTATTAAAAATTAATTGTAAGTATACAAATAATGCAAAATAAATATTTAAGTATAATATAACTCATAAATAAAATATACAATATTACATACAGTGATATTTTTCCAAGCTACATTATAAATTTTATATTGATTACTTAAAACAAGAAAGCAAAATTGTATTATCTTTTATCTTATACAATTTGGGGGTTATATTGCTCTAAAATAAGATAACGCTGTAACTAACGGTAAATTTCATATGATGTTTTTACCCTTCTTTGTTTTAGAACCCACACCTTGCCTGTTATACTTGGTGTCTAAAATGAAGGTAATTAGATCTGAATAGATTTTTAGTGATCTTTAAGTGGTTCGAGTATAGGGATGCTGATGCTTATAAAACCTTATTAAGGTAAAAAAACAACACAACATGTATCTCAGAATACCCCTTTTTTATAGTAGTTTTGATACGAACCTGATATAAAAACCGGTTTTGAGGCGACAGAAGCGGAGCAAAACGAATTTAAGCAAGTTACATTAACACAGAATTAATTTGATAAAGGATTAACTATTAATCTTATAAAAGGATTTTCGTATATATTCAAAACAAGAATTATAAAATAAAAAATTAAATGTTGCAGTAAATAAAGTTATAAAAATAATGATTTGCTAGTGTCAGTTTTATTATAAATTTTGTTTATTTTATAAATATAATATGGGAAAATGTAAAATTTAGTGATATGCACATTACGAATAAGTAATAACTTACAATAATATTTCTGATTAAATATAAGACTTGGAACATGCGTGATTTGCGGGAGTTGCATCTTCAATAGTTAAACGATTAATTATTACATAAAAAATATATTTTTGGGAGAAAGAACATCCAATCTAGAAATTTTCATAAAAAATGAAATACGCTGTGCAAAAAAAACAACAAGGAGATCAAGGTAAAATGTTATTGCTTAATTGAGGTACACTGTCTGCCTTATAAAATATCTCACCAATGTTTGATAATATAATATATTGCCATTTCTAGGTGAGGGATAACCGCCGATAACTGTACATATATCTGGGAACGTTATGAATTTTCTGCTCCTTTCGAAAGCAGTCTATATAAAGGATCTAAGTGAACTTGAGATTTTTGGTTGGCTAGACTGGGTGCTCTTTTTACCTCCCCAAAAATTATAAACCTACATCTCTCTGTCTATTGGAGCTACAGCACCACAGCAAATGAGACAGGGGAAAAGTTCGTGCTTCCCCGAGCTGTATACTGTACATGAACTAATTTCAAGTTGCCTTAATTGCTGATGTATTAGAATTCATGAATGTATATTGCATTTGAATTGAGACTTTTCAGCAAAAAAATTAAGAAACTTTCCATAAATTTTTTTTTTTTTTGTCATAAATTCATAGCTCACCTACCACCAAAAAAAAATGTAAAGCAGTTTTATATAATCTTATATAGATAACTATAATTTGTATCAATATAACAAAAATAATATAACAGCTTTCTGAACAACTTTTAGATAATATCAGTAAGATAAAATTTTCTATCGTTATAAAAAGAAAAAAAAGTCAAACTTTGCAGGGGGTGTGGATGTAAATAATAAAAAAAAAGATGCCGCTCAGATTTTAGAGGTAAAGTTTTTTTGTATTGCAGTGGTGATGGGATGTCACTATGTATGTTGCTAACAATCTATCAGATAGAGAGGGGGTAGAACACCCTTACCTCAAAGATATGGCTCGTGGGGGTAGGAGGGTGAGAAATTGTCTGTTGTGACACAAGCCACGCCGAAGGGACTCCTTCCTATATGCCCACCCACCCTCAAAAGTGTAAAAACTTACCTGTATATATTGAATGGAAAAATATAAAAGGTAAAAATGAAGAAAAAAAAAAAGTTTACTTAGGGTGGGAAAAGTCAAAATATATATAGTGCTTTTTAAGTTTTTCTTATTTTTACGCGGTAAAGATAAAACGAATCATATATATAAATAAAAAAAAGAGGTGGTGTGTGTATATATGTGTGTATATATTGTATGTAAGTAGGTTTCCGTTCTTTTCAATAACAATATAATATGAAAGCTTATATATATAAAATCTTATATATATATGTTGTTATTACTTTTAAAAATTTTCTATTGAAAATTTTGTGAAAAAGAAGACGAGCATAAAAATGCGGTAACTTGTGTGTTCAAAAAGAATCTACACAAAACGGAGCGCGCCACATGTGATCACCTTCAAAAGATAGCGCCTTATTCTAACATGTATATGTACAACAAGTAAAATTGTTCAATTTTAATCTAATGGAAAATTAGTTTAATAGAAAAATAAATATTTTATGGTTATATTCATTTATGCGTTAAATGTTAAACGAATTCAATTATAAAATGATTATAATTTTGTTTTTCATATTTTTTTTATTGTTATTTTTTTTAAAATGTTATTTTCTAGTTTATAAACAAATATAATACCTTTTTTTTAAAGCCCCTGAAATTTATGCAACTTTTTAGGCAGGGTTGTGTTTGTCACTTTATGTTGCATATATACAGGCTGAAAATTTGATTTTCTTAACATTAGTGTATGTTAGAGGGAGCTTCACTTTTTTATATTGCATATAGATGTAATTACATGTAATGCAATGTATTTATTGATGTATTGATTAAATTCATGTAATGTAAATGTTATAGCTCAGCTCAAAAGTGATGTAACTATTAATTTTTCAATAATAATTATCATTTTTTAGTAACGTTTTGTGTATTTATATAATTTGTAGGAATTAAAATAATGTTAATTAATGTTTATATTATTTAATTAATATTGTTACTTTTTAGTGTAATAAAAATAAATATTTTATATATGTTAAAAATTATGTAAAAACTAAAAAATTAACTAAGTGTATTAAAAATGTATTAACTTTAAGAAAAATTTTAACTTCAATTTTTTTTATATAATTTAAGAGATTTTAATGCCTGCAATAAATTTCATTAAATTATAATAATTAAATTATTGTAAGCCAAAATTCAAAATCAAGATAATTGTAAATCAAATAATATTATAATAAATCTTGATGTGAATGGTTCCATAAATGATTATTCATTAATAGTTTAAAATAAATACATGCGGGTTGTTAAAATAAAGTTAATATCAAATTCTCGTCTAAACAGTCCGAGTTGAAATCTCCCTGTCAATTTACTATGTAATTTATGTAAACTTTGGTACATATCGGACAGGCGAGGATTCAGAACCAAATTTCAGAGGGTGCTGTATACCAGGGTATACTGTATACCCATGAGGCCTATGTTAGAAAACATAGGTAAATGCCTATTTATCCGTGCTAATTCCAAAACTTTGGGGAAATGCAGCCCTCGCAGCCCCCTTCCCCCCTGGATCTATGCTTGTGATAAAGTTGTGATATGGGTACAGCATACATCTCCATATAGACTGATAACTGATAATTGACGCCAGAAGCCAGAGGGGCATCGTGCTGCCGAAAAAATTCTACTTAAAAATGAGGTACAAATGGACAACATACATGAAAATCCGCATCCTTTTTTACTTGTATTTTTCTTTTGTAATTTGGATGGAATAAAAATAAAATATTTTATTGCAGAAATGAATAGAGGGTACCAAATTATGCTACTCTGAATTTTTTCAGATTTTTTTGAGACCCGGAACTATTTTTAAGCAATTATTGAAAGCCCTGTGATTTCAGTTGGCACCCCTGATGCCTAAATAAAAAGGATAGAGACTGGACGCCTATTGACGCCTCCAGGGGGCGTGGCCGCACTTTCAATAATTATTTAAAAATAGTTCTGGGTCTCAAAAAAATCTGAAAAAATTCAGAGTAGCATAATTTGGTACCCTCTATTCATTTATGCAATAAAATTTTTTCATACATATGTTGTCCATTGTATAGCCACAAATCAAGCTATTGAAGGTAAGAGCTTTGTATTAATTTGACTGTATATTTTATCGTACTCTGTCGGTGAGATTCCAATAAGCTACTTGGGTGGCATCTATCGGTAACTTTTACAAATATTTGACGGATTATCTTCGAAGTAAATTTGCATTCCTACCGCGCTGTTTTTGTATTTTATCTGTATAATACTGATAATACACCATAGCACAGTTGACCACAGACTTGTAATGTACACCATAGACCATTAAAGAAAGATACCCCGTTCATGAGATGATTTTTAATTAAATTTGTCATACAATTGTGACATTACCAAAAGAGTTACAATTAAATGAAGTACTTGTTAATCAGTTACCACACGTACCTTATGGTAAAAGGTGTAGTTTTTTTTTTATTCTATATCTTCATTGAAAAAAAAAAAATACTATAGAGACGAATTCATTCATTTATTTTTTAATTTACTGAAAATAGCAAAATTCTGAGAAAGAAAAAGAGGACAAATTAAGTGAAAAGAAAATAAGGCAATAATAAATAAGGCGAATCAAAATAAAATATACAAATTTCAATAATGTTCATAAACTTAATAGCTTATGGTTTCGGCTTATGTGGTGTAGTTTTTTTCTCACAACAGCTTCATTTTCAGTTTCCGTCTAAGGCTCCGATGTTTTACGGTACCTCAATTTCCACAAAACTTGTCATCAGACAGATTCACTTCAAAATTTGTCACTTCTATTATGCTGGTGAGCTTAATTTAAGTACCATGCAAGTCTCATTAAATCAAGGTGACCGTTTTCAGAGATCCCAATTCATTCTTACCAGCATTGTTAGAATTGCGTGGCAAAATTTCAAAATTTTATTTATATATAAGTGCAAAAATCTCAGGATTTTAGCCCAAATTGGCCCAGAATTTTAGTCTGACGATTAATTGAGCTAAAGTACATAAAACTCGCAATTTATAATTTTAATTACATTTTTATTTAATAATTACTCTTTAAACGTCTTAAACGCAGTAATTTTAAAATATAACTCATAAAAATAATAATACACATTAAAGAGGTATGCTAAATTATAAATTAATAACCGTTATAAAACATAGACAAACATTTTTTAAAATGTAAAAACTTCGTATTAAAAAAACACTGAATGGTAAAAATATTTTGACATAATATATATTAACATTAAAAAAAATTAAATATAAAATTTTTACCTTTTCTTGTGTTGTTCTTGAGCATCGTGATGATCCACTACTAAAAAGACTACCGACAGTTTTAAAAAAACTTTGCCACAAAAATAAAAAAAAAAAGTTGAAAGTTGATTTTTTTTTTTTATAAAGGTTAAATAAGAATCTGGCAACATTTAAAACAATGTTAGGATTGTCAGGAATCCAGTCTTCAACTCGTCTTTTTTTTCTATTGCGTTAAGATACCTCCTGGAATATATACTTCTATCCACACACACACACACACACAAAAGCCCGGTAAGTTTAGAGGATAAGTTGGCGGAAGGTGCGAGCTTAAACTCCGCCACGCGCTACTCCTTGGGTGGCGTAGTCTCGTTGAGTGGAGAAAAACGTATGCCATCACCACAAAACTATAACTTGAATGCCGACTACTTCAATAAAAAAAGAATAGAATGAAAAGTTAGTAACATAGCTTTAATTTTAAAAGTGAAAAAATAAGGCGGCTTGAAACATGAGGTTTATCCTAATAAGACTCCAATTTGTCAATTAGAAGACCACCCATATTCTTGTAAAACCGGAATATATGTTGAAGAGCTAGAGCTACTGTTCATCACTTTTTATAAATGATGAGAGTTTTTATATATTTTTTTTTAAACATGTCATGATTATAACTATGAAAAATATAATAGTGATAACATGTAATGTGTTATAAACATGATTTTTTAAAAAGGTGACAATTTTTTTTATAATATTTTAACATAATATTATGATGGATTTGTATATAATTTAATATTTAATCTGGTTATATATTTAAGATAATTTTATTTTTTTATTTAACCATCATGGACTTACAAAGAAGTGGAAATAGGGGGGAGGGAAGGGGGGGGGACTACCAAGACCCCCAAAAAGTGCATGACAATTTTAAAGTCAAATTTGCTTTTAATGGGTATAGCTTTACGATTTTTTTTAAAAAGATTTTTAATCTGTCTTTATACTTTTTTCCGGTTTAAAAGATTTGAGGGTTCATACATAAATATATTATATAATATATTAGACTTATTATAGAGATAAAATCTTAACAGATATGTTTGACAATATGTAATAATAAAAATTATGCTACTAATTTTTAAGTTATTTAACTGTACCAGGTTAATTATCATGAAAAATAACATCTGCATATTTAAATACCAGAAAGTTACAGGTCTTGTTTGGTCTTTGCGGAGTTAAGTATCATCTATAGAATGAATTTTCCCACGCCTCTCTCTGTGACCACTGGAATGTCCTGAAGTTCTCCCACCTCTGTCTTACCTTTATTATTAATATTATATATAGCTCGCATAGTCTACGTGACAAATATTTAGCAACCACATTTTATGCATTATTTATATTTATGTTATATTCCGTTAGTATATTTCATTGTTGATCAGGCGCGGATCCAGGAGGGGGGGGGGCTGCAGCCCCCCCCCCCCACCCGAAATTTTGGATTTAACATGAGCAATATAGGCATTTCCCCCACTCCCAATTTTGGAGGCAGCCCCCCTTCCCCCCCCCCCCCCCCGAAATTTTTTTCTGGATGCGCGCCTGTTGTTGATCGAGTCGATAGGTCTGTAGTTCGATCGTAATATAAACCCTGCTCGGTGTACACCTTACCCCTACTTTTAATATAGTAGAAAATGAATTTGATCAATTAACTTGTGGCTAAATGAAATTTATTATCTGTAGTTTTTTTCGTAATGATTACAAATTAATGTTTTGTTATATGATATAATTACACCATTCGTACATTAATTATGCTACAAATTTGTAGTTTAATGAGAGGCTTATTATTGTTCTTTTTTTTATTATTATAACGTTAATTTTTTAGTATAATACAGTATTTTCATTTTCATTTACGCACTTTATAGCGATCGATATCAATATTAAAATTGCAAATTTTATATAATTATGACTAATTTTGAGTATGTGTTATAATTGCTTGCTCCAAGTTACACTTTTTATGAAAAAAATATATTTATTTTTAACTGCAATTTTTGTGACGAAAATTATTATTTTAATTTTTTTAAATGTAATTACCTTTAATTATTTCAAAATTTATTTCACTATTAAATATTTTATTACTAATATTACAAATTTGTCGATCTTATATGCTTTAATAATTAATTTTGTTACTATATTTTATTATTTGTTTCATGAGGAAAATTAAATAAACAAACGAATAAAAATTCGTAAAATCACGTAAATGTTGATATGGTTGATGTCTTTTAATTTAGGTGACAAAAGTAACAAATAAATTTTTATTTCCTTCTTGAAGATTCTAGTCGAGTGACTAAAAGTTATAAGGTTTGACTTTTAGAGTAGAAGACCCTATATACAATATTTACAGTGGTGTGTTTATTGACTTATGTCTCACCTGTTCTATATGGTTCCTACCTGCAGCATTAAATTTATAACACGTATATAAACAACACACAGGAAGTAATAAAGCTATTAATTTACTCATATTGACAATATAGCACCTCAGTAATGAAAAATGCATTAGAACCTTTTTTTATGATGTGCAAAATATACAGTAAAAAAATAATATGTTAATTTTGTCCCATAAAATATTTTTATTGCTTTTTTTTCTGGTCGCAAATTACATCGACTTTTGTCATGGGTCCCTCGTAAACTATAGGGTGGCCATATAATCCACCTCAGTCTAATAAAAATGTGACTGAGGGAAACATGGAAACCTGTCAGGATGGTCGGATGTCATTATATTACCTCTCGTATGCTCGAATGGGTGTTCTTTTAGGATCGAACCACCATGATTCCAGCATTCAATGTTGTTATTCAGTAAATTTATAATATTCTCTTTTTTTCATGATTATATTTCTAAAAAATATAGTTATATTATGCATGCATAATAATTATGGTATATTTAATTAACACTTTTTATTTACATATATTACCATATTACCTAATATAGCATTGATGGGAGACAATGAAAAAATTAATTATCATCTATAAGGCCACTAACGAACATAAAATGCATTTATTTACTATTCTTGTCCGAAGACACACATCATGCAATTAATGATTCCAATATGTGACAATGAGCTAATTATTGTATTGCGATTAAAAATTATCATGCATTAAAAAGGTAAGGTAACACGCCCAATGTTAAAAAAAAATATCCCACACACGAAAATTATGAAAAAAAATTAAAATTTTCTCCTCTATACATCCCCACTATCAGTAGCTAAAATTTCAGACCATACACAAATTCATAACTCAAAAAGTAACTCGGATTTGTGTACCTGATATTTTAGCTACTGCCATGATAGGGGAATTAGGGGATGTAGAGGAGAACATTATTAATTAATATTTAATTAATGTTAAACATTAATAATATTAACATTTTAATTTCTTTCCATAATTTTCATGTGTGGGATTTTTTTTTCAACATTGGGCATGTTACCTATACCCTTAATGGCTGAGACAATAAAAAATAATCTGTAAAATTTGCTGCCTGTTGCTTAAAAATCATCGTTTGAAGATGCAATTCAAATTTTTACTAACATGTTCTCTACCAAGCTTTATGCATGGTGTAAATTTAATATTTATTTTTAAAATAAAAACACATAATTACATTATTTTTTTATTTATTATTTAAATTTTAGACATAAACATGACATTAATTATAAAAATTATAATGATACATAGTGAAATTAAGTAGAAAATTCTGGTGAAGTTTTTTATGGTAAAGTAGATTTGTTATTCATTGGGGGTGTAAAAATGGAACTTAATATATATTAGGTCGTTATATTTTGTTATAAATTTAGTTTGATTTTAATACATATTTTGCTTCAAGTGCAATTAACAATCCCAATAAATGAATGACACAAAGATGAATGATTTCAATTGAGAAGAAAAGAGATTGAAGAATTTCCAATTATTAACTATATTTGAGCAGAGATAATACTTTGTAGTAAATAGGATATTTTTACCTTTTCAGTTGAAAAAAATGTTAATAAATTGAATTTTTTAAACATTAATATTATTAGTTTAATGTATGATTTTTGCAATATATACACAAGCTAATTATTATATTATAAAAGAATGTACTCATTAGTACGTATAATATGTAATTGACTTAATAATTTTATCATTGAATATTTATTTTAAATATCATTTTGATTTATTTAATAGAGGTTGGATTATATTAGTTAAAATCAATAAAAAGTTTGATTAAAATTTAAGCAATTTTTATAATTGATTCTGTATGATTGTTTTTTTTTTAAATTGATATATTTGCAAAAACTGAAAATTAGCAATAAATGAAAAATAAAATTATTAAAATTTGTTTAGCATTATTTTTTTAAGCCCTAAGATCAACAGGGGTGCAATTCTATGTCTTTTTAACAATAATGGTACCAACAATACTTGACATAACAATCACAATGGGACAAAACAATTATTTTTTTTCTCTACAACAATGTATATATATTCACAATTCTATTCAACAAATAACATCTAATTTGGTTTCTATATACTAAAATATATAACGTTTAACAATAATATATAATGTGCTTTATCCATCACTATATCCAACAGTCAAATTCCTTGCTTGGGTGTATATATTTTTTTGTTATTAAACTAGATAGGTATACTAAAGACATTGGTAGGATATGTTATAGACATAATACACCTAAGCAAAGATACACTTCATTAAAATTTAGACAAATATATTTTTATTATTTTTATAGGCCTAATATGCATGGAGAAAATTTATACACTATTTTTTGCACTACAAGTTTATAAGTTAAAAAATAAGAATGCATGTACGCGTATTCTCATCAACAAAAAATAGCTGTCGTACATTGTTGAAAATTATCATAAATTATTATGTTTGTTGAGAAGAATGTATCATAATTTGATATCTGAAACACGTCTGATACATATATTTTTGTAAATTTTCTATTTTAAATATTTTTTATTCAAAAATATAAATTATACTCCTTTTGCAAGCTTGAATTAATTACTTTGCAAAAAGATTTTATATTTCATTCAATTTTTAATTTAAATTAATATGCATCAATTAATTAACAAAAAAACTGGACAATTATATAACAATTTTACATATTTGTGAAATACGTTTTTAATCTTTGTTTTAATTATTTTTTTCAGAAATGGATTCAATAAACTTAATTCAGGCATAATATAAAACTAAACACCATTTCATTTTAATATTTAACACATTTTGAAGTGCACTTTTCTTTAGAATGACCATTTCCTTGCACAGTCATGTTTCCATCACAATTAATGTTCTTTTCAATTTAAAGAACAAAACTTCTGAATTACCACAAGTATAAACTTCAATTTAAATAACCTGTAGTGCAAGTTAATACCTTTTTTATTTTCATCCATGTAGTTTCTTATATATTTTGTGAGCTTTAAATATATATTTTTTGAGATCTTCAATAGAAGATTCAAATATAATCTGTGCCATCTGATTTTAAAATGCCAATTTTATATAAAATATTTATAGCACATTGTCTTTCCTTTAATATTTATACCATTACTTATGTCATATAAAATATTAACGGACACTTCCGTTAGTTTAGGCTTTTTTTTTTTTTCTGACAGCCGCAAACTGGAATTAAATTCCTTATTGTTCTTTTACATTATCATACAAATTTTTAAACAACATATTTATGTTATAAGTAATGACTGAAATAATTAATATTTAATATAATAATTTTTTTTCCACTTTTTTGACTGACTTTTCTGCTTTGTAAGCATTTTATAATACTTTAACATAATGCAAATATATTACAGTAGATTATAATAATTATCTATGTATTCTGTTTTAGAACAGTAAAAAAAAATTCATGTAAGAAAAATTACAAAAGTTTTACCATGTCTTTTTTTTAAATGGATAATCAACCCTAAAAAAATATTACTAAATAAATACAGCATAGACTCCATAGAGTTTCATGTTCCCCAAATACATTGGGGTGGGGGGAGAGTTAACACCCCCACCCTCATTGGCAGTTCGAAAATTATGTTCTATGGCACCCGGCCCCCTCCCCATGCCCCTAACCCAAGGTTGAATCTGCCCTTGATTACATGGCATAGCTGCTGACTCTTCTAAAAATTATTTCAATTACAAATTTGAAATATATGTTTAAATGGCCACAGAGACTAGCAGAGGCCTGTGTGTCTTATGGCCAAACAATTTACCAAGATTTCAGACCATTCTATGTTTCTAGAACGGTAGCACTATGTGTCACTTATGGGCAACATTGCTGCTATATCTATTCTGTAACAATACAATCAACAGGAAACTTCTCAAATATTGACTAATTTTCTGAGCAAAAGAAATGGAGGTCTCTTATGGTCTTTGCACATTCAAGCAAACATAGAAAAAGTTTTGAGTAGTACTGCAGGTTCGGACTGGATAGCTAGGGTCAGTCAGGGTCATATATAGGCATTACAGGCAGCAGGGGCCACCTAGAAGGGGGCCTGAGGCCACTTTTTGTATGCTGTGTTAAAAAGTGGAGAGACCAGTCCCTGACCCAGGGTTTTATAGCCGGTCCGAGCCTGAGTATTAGAATGTTTTACACTTCGTCGCCTCAGAATGCAAATCACGTAACTACAAAAAAAATTGATGGGACTTTGACCCTTATGTTCTAGTAAAATAAGGTTTAAAATTGCATCC
Organism: Siphlonurus alternatus; assembly: GCA_949825025.1. NCBI lineage: Eukaryota > Metazoa > Arthropoda > Insecta > Ephemeroptera > Siphlonuridae > Siphlonurus > Siphlonurus alternatus. The sequence continues at coordinate 21,418,882 of OX463785.1, read as the reverse complement.
ATTTTTTTGTAGTTACGTGATTTGCATTCTGAGGCTACGACTTATCATTTATGTAATAAATTTTCTTAAGGTTGATAAGCCATTTCTCTTTTGACAAGGAATGTTTTCTTGATTATGTCATTTGGTTTCAACTACAATCTATTTTATATCAGCGGTAACATTTTTTAATACAGTCGCTGCCTTTGAAAATTCCCTTTCTTTACATGACAGTGTTTCAATAAAATACAATTGATTGGCTAGGGAAACTTTCAGGGGTGATAACTGTACAGTACATAGAAAATTTCAGTGTTTTGAATACAATTTAACAATTTTTATAAAAGAAATGCATATAACAGTCCAATATTTTGCCTTTTATTTCTTTGGGGTTTTAGAAATAATTTTTGGTTATCATGATTTTATCACACAAAATTAAATTATAGTTAATGCCAGAAATGTTAAGCTTACAATCATATTCTGTTTTTGTGAAAATGACTACATGATTAAGCATTCTAAAATGATTTGGTAATAACTGTTTGAACACGTTTTTCATAGATTTCAATTAACATTTAACTAACAAAAGTGACTAGCCATTTATGTAGTTACAAAGCAGGTTAGACATAACTAAACATTGACACATTTAAATTATTTACAACTTCAAATAAACATACAATTATTACGTCTTTGGTATAGTTAATTTTATATAATTCAATATAAGAAAAAAATGAGCTTCATTATGGCAAGTATGTGAAATTCATAATAATTTGTACCAATAATTTTAAATATTATCAATAAAATTGAATTTATAAAAGGAAGCATAAAATTTAATTACTGTAAACAAATTAATAATACTTTTTAATCTGTTGCAACATTAAGCAGGTTTTTACAGTTTTTACTATGCAAGATGTAGCAAAAATTATCTCTAGCTTTTTCTTATTAAAAAAACTAGCAATGAGTTATCATAGCAATAATCAGGAAGAAAGATGAGGGGTTGGAATTCATACCCCTACCCCTAAATTCTAAGTTATAAATTGAGATACAGAACTCCCTTTCCTCTGAATCCACCTTTACCTATAAGAATTTATTTTTTTATTATATTTTCTTAATGTTGCAAAGAAAAGTATAAGTTTTATTATGATAAATTACACAATATTAAATTTAACATAGAACGTGCTCCTTATTTCCACCTAGAATTTTGGTGGCAAGCAAACAAGATAAAGGAAGAAGCTTTGTGGCATGGAAGGCTTTGATAATTTTATAAATACAACCTTTTTGTATTGGCCACTAGAAGTTTACAACCATGCAGTGGTAAATAAAAAATGTGAGAAAGATTTATTGAAAATCCCATCTCAAGCAGCTTTAAATATTACATAGTTAGCTTTTAATATAAAAAAATTGATGATACAGGGTAGTAGTTAATATCATCAATTAATAGAATCATAGCATACAAATTTTAATTTGTAAGCAATGGATAACCAGCACAATTTTTTTTTATTGCAAAGAATGAACAGAGGGAACCAAATTATGCCATTATTTTCATTTTTTTTTTCTCGGAACTATTTTTAATTTTTTTTTAAAGTTCTGCATGTTCTTTTGGCCGCCTGGATCCTTTTAATAAAAAGGCCGGATAGAGCCTTAAGGCCTCCAGGGGGCATGGCCGCACTTTCAATAATTTTTTTAAAAATAATTCTTGGACTCAAAAAAATCTGAAAGAAATCAGAGTGTTATAATTCATTTCTGCAATAAAAAAGTAATGTAGGATGTCCATATTATGGTACAGTGATCACTTTTAAATTATGGTCATATTTTTTACTAGAAGATATAATTTTCAAAATTACTCACTATTCGGAGCCAAAGAGGATACTAAGTAATTGATTGATAAAAAACAGAATTATCAATGATCTTTAATAGAAATTCAGTACGTATTTGAGCTTTTCTACTTTTGGAATATGAACTTCATCACTTTGTAATACATATTGTTCATACACTTACTACAGTAAATAATATACCATTGATGTACAGTGAAGAAATTAGAAAAATTATACTCTCATTATTTGAGCATAGTTGTAACTATGAAGCAGGATCTTAATTAAAAGCAAGCATAAAGGAAAATTTTAAATGATCATCACTGTATCCACAATAAAGGAAATCACTGCACCATTAATACATTGTCAATTAGCTTTTTAATTTACTCTACAGACAAAGAAATTACGAGCAGAACATACTCTTTCGTGTGTAGGCCAGCTTTGGCCATTTCTAACCCTGTCTATAGAGTCAACTCTCCAAGAAGGAAGAAAAAAATACTGCCAAAAAAAATGTCATAGCTCTATAATGGGACACTACTGACTTTACCCTGCATTTAAAGTATTTAAAGTACAGTCGTCGCCTCAGAAAATTTCCCTTTGCAGCCTTGTTAATCACCATGCTCCGTAAGAATAACACAGAGCATGGTAATTAACAAGGCTACAAGTAGGAAATTTTACAAGGCAACGAGTGTACATTGAACATTGTAGTAAAAATGTCATATACCCATGGACTGGTAAGAACTAGTAATAATGCCGATACGACAAATTATCAGCATTAATTTATTTTGTACTAGAGGCAACTATATTATATATTATTGCTGGTTTAGATTTTTGGTCAAAAAAAGTTGATGTATGAGGTGTTTAAATAATTAAGATGATAATGTATGTATGACCATTTTATAATGCTGAAATTGACTCAATATTTGTACTATCAGCTTTCACCTAATTGCATAGATGAAGCCTTACTCTAAGCCAGGACTAACTTGTTCGACCAATCAAAATCATCAAAGTTAGAGTTAGGTCTCATCTATGCAATCAGGTGAATTTATTGTTAATTCTACCAGCTTATGGGTATAAAACAAATATCAACAATTTAAAAATTATAACAATTTTAAAGAGAGTATTAAAATTGGGAAAATTTTCAGTAGAAATTTGCATTTTTAATACAAAATACCATGAAAAATGAAAAAGACAATTAATACTTCTGATACAATACGTATATAATTGGGACTAAAGTGGGTAAGTCATCAAGACAGCTTTTTTCATACAACCTTCACGAGCTAGACGATGGAGTAGATGGTGAGACCGACAGCCATGGCGAAGAGGACTCTCAACACAAATTCTCTCCTCTCTCGCACGCTTAGCTTGGAGGCAGACTGGGAGCAACAGAGGGCCGAGAGGGGCAGTGAGACGTGCAGAAGGTCAGGTAGCATCAGGGCAACGTCTCGAACCACCTGAGGAGAATGAGAGTTTAGAGGGTTGTCAGGGATACTAGAGGGGAAGGAACATTAAAAAAAATGGACAACCTACATGAAAAATTTTAAATGCAGAAATGAATTAATTATGCTACTTTAAATTTTTTCATATTTTTTGAATCCCAGAAGTATTTTTAAATTTTTATTGAAAGTGTGGCCACGCCTCCTGGAGGCTTCAATAGGTGTCTAGGCTCTATCCTTTTTATTAAGGATTCAGGGGTGCCAACTTAACTTACAGAACTTTCAATAATTATTTAAAAATAGTCCCAGGTCTAAAAAAAAAATCTGAAAAAATTCAGAGTAGCATAATTTGGTACCCTATCATTTCTGCAATAAAAATTTTCATGCAGGTTGTTTATTCATCAACATCGCAAATCTTAACTTTTCTAATTTACTCCAATTAAATCAGCAATCTCAACCTAACCTATATTTACATTTTTTAAGAAAGTATTTCCATATTTTTCATAAGACTTCTAAATATATCTCTAACAAAAATCCACTAACCTGATGAGCAGATCCTTGTCTTTCTATGACATTCTCGACAAACTGGTCCTTACTGGCTGCCAAAATGTGCACCGCCGCCACCCCTACAATTGGTAACACTCCATTTGATGAAATCTCGATTCTTTTATCTGCCAATCTCAAGACCGCAAGCGTTGAAATGAACTCTGTGATGGAGAAGAACAGCTGATGTCCCCACTGAGAGTAGAAGTCATCGTTCCAGTAGTTGACGTAACTCCACCAAGAGTAGTAGTGGGAGAAGAGAACCGACGCAAAAAGAATGGCCATCGAGTATCGGAGCTGCCGTTCAAGCGCTAGAGAGACGACATAACGAACCGACTCGTAGAGAGATATGATGGCTGCGACGGTGATCAACCAGATATGTAGAGTGTTCCGTGTAGCGTTGAAGTATAGGTGTTTATATGAAGCAACTCCTGTTTCATATGTGCCTGTGAATAGAGAGAAAATAGATTTAGTTTGCTTCATATTAGTTTTACTGATGCAGATAGGGATGTTGTTTACATTGAATGCCTCAAAATATTAGCGGCAGTAAAAATATAATGGCTTATGATAGTGAACTCTGAAAATTACAGTACGTAAATCTTTTATAGACATTATGCTATTTTTCTTTATTAAAAAAATGGTTTTCACCTTAAACAAATGAAATAAAATAGTAAAATGGCAGCGATCAGAGCAATGATGATACATACAGTAGAGGAAATATGACTTATTAAATTATTTAGAATTTAGATTAATATCTATGAATTATCAAAGTAAACAATTAGTTTATACATTCCAAAATCATTCTTACTGAAGGTATGATTGATTGATTAGTTTGTATTTTGGAGCAATTGACAGATTTTGGTCATGCATGCCCCCCTGAAAGTCTGTTTGTTGTGTGTATATTATAATACAGTAGATAACAACATTATACAGTATTTAATGGTCCTTTTTTTTATTACAAAGCATTCACATACAAAAACAAGATCGTAAAACAAGAAGGGACAAGATAAACAATAAATCATAGTACACTGGAGGCCAAGCTAAGTTTTTTATCAAAGGGATGCTGCGAGTCAATGAAAAAGAGCAACGTTGCCATTTAGGTGGCACACCTGCAGTTGAACAATAGCGGTGCTGCTTTATTTGGCAACGTTGCTTAATTTTACACTACTTTATAGGCTGGCAGCACTCGTATTTGTTGGGAGGTATAGCTTGGCCTCCAGTGTACAACATTCCCTCCTCTCACCCTTGAAGGTGGTGTCCCAGCAGCCACACGTGCATGCTGCCTTGTCCACTCTGCGGTTGTATTGCTTCCAGTAAGTGGCCAGCACTGCCATGTGTAGGGGCGGCAAGACGGCAGGCAGCAGGCAACCGCACAGCCGCGCTAGCCAGGCCGCAGACTCCCTCACATGACCAGGGGGGCTCCTCACTGTAAGTTAATGATAAATATCACAGAAGTACCGTCATGACAGTGATTTCGATAGTTATTATTAGTGGAGAAAGTTTGGATATTAAGGTCCATTTTTACACCAAATTACAAGAGGTATGCATACGAGTATAAGAAAAGATTTTTGCAGCAATAGACAAGTTATCAATTTTAAAAGTTGTCTTATTTAATTGAGGAAACCTAAGTTATGATGGTCGATATTGACACTGAATTACTGCATGAAAGATTAGACCACGTGCATGGAACTCTTAGGCCCTCCACTGACTATAGTTTTTATGGTTCCCTCATGTTAATATTAAATCAAATTCTAAGATAGAATTACATACCATGGCCACAAAGGTAAAATACAGTACTATATGATACAGTAGTTTACTCTGTACACCGGTATAAACAACAACATATCCCAAGAAGGCAATTTTTTGTCAACTTATTATATTTTTTTACATAAAAGTATCGGAAGAACCATGCAAAATTTTCTATCTAGTCTTAACCAACTGATGATTGGAGTCCTGGAAGTAAAAGGTTATTAATCAACAATGAACTCAAGTGATAAAATTAAAATACGATACATTACTTTGTAACATGCTGATAGATTAACCAAAGATTAAGAAAATCTTCTGTGAAATTTTTTTCAGCGTTCTTTACAAACAAATTAATTAAAAAAGTACTGTAATACTGTATCCATGGCAACAATTTAAGAAGGAAGCCTTAAAAAAATTATGCAAGAAAACAACAACAACAAAAATTAGAAGAGTCAAATACTGCAAATACAGCAAAAGTTGAGAAAAAGGTAATAAAAAAACGTGTTGTTTTAACAGAAAATGTTCATTATATAATAAATTACAAACTCATTACATTATGCAGCACAAAATATACCAAATAAATCTATTAATTAACGTGCAACAGCAAAATACAGATAAAAAAAAAGTCAAGTGAAGCGACATGCTAATTTCTATTGCGAATTTTACAAAGTTCGTGACTCAATTTAAATTAACTTACTCGATTTTTACTTAAAGTCATTACTCCTGAATGATGTTGTCTAGTTTGCAGATAAGATATCAACAGCCACTCGTTGCTATGTGGATTTGAAGCCCCCCTTGGCACGCGATTTTCTTTCTTCTACAAGTTTACATAAAAAAACAGCTGATGTATATTGACCGGCAAAATTTTACTGCGCATTCTGTTTTGCGCATGCTCCCGCTTTGTTTCAAAATAAATTAAATTTGTAGTAATAAGTAAATATTAAATTCATTTTTTACCTTTTTCTGTACTTATACATTATCCTATTCTCAAAATTTATAATTCCAATGGTTATCCTTAGGATCAAGAATAAATACCTGAAATTTTTAAAATTCAAGAAAACGCAACCCGCTTTTCTCTTACGCTGAAAAAGTTGCCGAGATTTCGTCAATAATTTTCGAGCATGCGACGCACTTCGCAAATGCATGATTTGCAATTGGCTGTACTTTTAATCAATGAAAGAACATAATTATACATTGATTTCATGTCATCATTATTTGCTTTTTAACATTTGTTTCACTCCAAAGGCAGCTTTATGTTGTATCCTAAATTATTCTTTCACAATTTTATTAATGTTATGATAATAGGAATAGATGAATATAAACAGTGATGTAGACAAATTAATTTTTTATAGACCAGCCCACAAAATATTTATTATTGCTTTTTAATCTGCAATTTGATATTTTTAATTTTATTGTATTATATATTTTTTAAGTATTTATAATTAATTATAATAGTTAAAGAAACACTTATAGTTACTGAACGAATAAATTTTGGTATATCGTCGTCTATCAAATGATTTTCAATCCTGTATATAAAATGATAAACCAAAATTATTTCTTTTAATTAAAAAAAAAAAGTCTTTCAAAATGTTAAACCTTTTTCTTCCGATTCGGTTGTGGAGTTGTATAGAGCTCAATGAATAGGACATATCCGACATATGCAAATAACATCTAGTTAGAGAAAAAATTCAAAGTTATGCAAAGGCTTAGCCTCCATGGAGAATTATCTTAAAATTTTAAAACAAAAGGAAATGTTCCTTCTTAAAATTTATTTCAATTTTTGTAAATATACTTCTTTCAAAATGTTGAACTGTTTTCTTTAATGTAGCAATTTTTACATTACACTCTAAATACAGAGGACACAAAAATAACAGATGGAGATGTAGCAAACTGGAACGTAGCTCACACAGCATAATAATTACTATAGTGAGAAAACCAATATATTAATGTAAAACTTAATTATCATCCATTAAGATCATCAAGATAATGTGATACAGTGAAAAAAAAAAAAAAAAAAAAGGGAAAAATAACATCAAACATGTGATTGTGGTTAAATTTTCATATTAAAATCTTATCTTTAACTGATAAAAATATAAAAATAATTTTCATAATAATTCATACAAGAAGAGTAAGTGCATCAAGAAACTTATTGTACTGTGAAAAGAAGAAATAAATTATGTGAATATATGACAATTTATGCAAAAGTGCTTTTTAAATAACTAATTTACTACTAGTAAATTGTTAAAATAACTAATTATTTTGTCAAGATGTATAGACTTTTAATTGAATTTAAAAGTTGTGTGTTAAATATATTATGGTGCTAATGTGATGTTTAAAAGGACACAATTTTAATTGTTGTATTAATTTTATAGATCATATATATTTTAAATATTGTTTGGGTATATGTGTTTAAATTTATTAAATTTAGGCTAATTTTAATTAGAATTAAGTATGTTACATATTTAATGTAATAATTGACGTGATCCATGCTGTACAGCAGTACAGCCTATGATCGAAATAAAAATTTGAATTTGAATTTGAATAAATACAAAATATTATTAAATTACACAAATTAACATCAAATTGTAAATATAACTTGACATTAAAATTTCTAAAGCATTGAAAAAAAAAATCAATATAAATTCAAATTATTAATATTAATTAAAAAATTCACGATGACTTGTGACGTCACTTAGAGCGACTCCAGGTGGTCTGGGATGTTATAATTTTACATTATTCTAGATCACAGAACCGAAGTCAATGCATCAATAAATTCAATTACATTATCCTCAATATTTTCTACGTAATATATTATTACATCGTATACTGTACGTATACTCTAAAATGCATTATCTATCATGTCAGATTTTAAATTTATTAATAATATTATGCACAAAAACATGATGGAAATAGGACATAAAACGATATCGACTCGATTATCGACAAATAATATCAATGCTGTAATATTTCCATTTATTATATTAATTGATAATTTTAACTCATTTATTTTAAAAAATATTTTATATTTTATTATAAGTATGGAGAAAAAATGCCAAGTAATCCAGCACCCAATAAATTAATTTTCAATATAGTATTTATTTTTTCGAATCATTTAAATTAATCTTTTTTAAAAATATTACAAAAATATGTTACATTATACTTTCCTTTAATTTAATAAATTCATATTAAATTATAGATAAATAATAAATGTTATTAAACTCCCTAAATCTATATTAAATTACATACAAAACAGGTACTGAATTTTTTAAACAATTTTAAAAAATTAAATAGAAATTCACTACTAAATAATTCATAGACTATGATTAAAAAATTCACGACTGTGGTTATAGACTTTATATATGACGTCATTTTGGGCGGCTCCAGGCGGTCTGGAGATGTTATAGACTACAGGTGTTTTCCCTTGGCCCCCTCTGAGTCATCATAAAGTCAAAGTCATCATACTTGAATACACCCGAATCAATATCTTATTCACAACGAACATTACCGAAGTACTAAATTAGAATGTTGAATTTTTTATTATAATTTTCCTCCCACCGACATACTGGATCGATATCATTATTTTAACTAAAATGGCGTTAGAGTTCGCAGCTACATATAAAGTTCTTGTTTTAGGTGATTCAAATGTTGGTAAAACTTGTATTGTTCATAGATATTGTGATGAAAGATACTATGATACATACATATCTACAATCGGTAAGAATTTTGTATGCTTATTTTTTTCTTATATACAATTTTTTTATTATCATACATGAATAACTTAATATGTAATCAGCTGTGTAAACTTTCGGTGTGTGACTCATCCTTAATATAAGGGTTATTAAACCATTCAGGTAAAATAATATGCTTAAAGCTTAATCGAGTAAATTTTGTAATCACATAATAGTAGACATAATGAATAGAGAATTTATCTATTACAGTCGATCTTATAATACGGAACATAAATATAAAGACGTATTATATTTATTATAATACCATAACGTAAATGTTATTTAAGGTAATTAATTAAATAAAATACAGTTAAAAATAGCCTGCGTGAAATTCAATATCATGATTTAAAAATATATTGATAAACTGAAAGTTGAATTTCATTGATAAAATATCTTATTTCATTTTCTTTCTTTTTTTTTTTTAGGTATCGATTTCAAGCAAAAAATTATAAATTTAGATGGGACACCGGTCAAATTACAAATATGGTAAGTTTTATTAAAATCATAAGAAATGGAAATTTACAAAAATATTTTATACTAAAAATGATGTCATATTCCATGCAGTAGAATCAGTAAAAAATATATAAATAAAATTCTGGGATGCATGTTTTTTGTGAATAATATTACAATTTGTTATATAGTCATCGCCTTTTAAAATTTCTCTTTGCGGCCTTGTTAATCACAATGTACCGTAAGAATAATACAGGGCATGGTGATTAACAAGGCTGCAAGTGGGAAATTTTCCATGGCAACGAGTGTAAATTTGAAAGTTAAGGAGTGTACAACACACTTCTTAACTTGCAAATTTTTCCTATTCAATAGAAGTCATCTATGCTGCAAAAGAATTTGTTGTGATGATTATTTGTTTTATCCCATAATCTATTTCTGCATGCTCCTTAACCCTTTACAAGAATATTTTTAATATGATGCTTAAATTTATGCTAATAATTATAATGTCGAGCACAATGCATATCTTTTGATTATATAACTGACACAAATTTTAATTTAATTAACGTTTTATAACTATAAAGATATATTTTTTTAATTGATGGATGCTTAAAAAATTAAACTTGTCATTTTTTACCTTTTTTAAGGAAAACATTTAAAACACCATAACTTTATTCTAAATTACAAAAGTTAGAATTTAATGTTTTTAATTTTTTTTTTAAATTTTATATATTTTATAACACGTACGTAATTTTATTGTTATTTTATTAATTACATTTCTAAATTATGTAAATAATATTTGAAATTATAATATATACACATTAAAATGTCTGCAATATTATTATAAATTAAAATAAATCACGGTGAAAAATAAACTTAACAATTGATAATGAAAGGGGACTTTCAGCTGGAGAAAAGTTTGAGGTTTTGAAAGTGCTGTATGAGCTGTTGCAACTCCCTATGCTTTAATTTTTTTTAACTGTAAGGCATAATACATATTATATATTGCACCAGAGATATTAATATGATGATTTGATCGATTACAACACGCACATAAAAGCTTCAATTAAAATATATTATCTTATTTTGAAATATGTATTTTCTGAAAAGTCCCCTACACTTAGAGGAGTTTGGCAATTTACAAAAAAAAAAACAACAAATACATGGGATGTAGATTCAATCATTGATGCATGAGAAAAATAATATTTGATCACTTTTGGAAAGATTTATTTCATATGTCTCCATGGTCTGAAGCTCTACACCATGCTAGGCTAAAATTATGTAACTCGCTTGAAAAATAATTATTTGAGCTCATTATATTTAGTAACATCCTGCATCAATTTATCTATTATGCGATAGACATACTTCTTATAATACAAGAAATGTATTATTCATCCAAACACGACTTTCTTACATGAGTTTATCGAGCGACATAAATATGTTTGTTCCACCGTGCAGAATTATTGTCATTTGCTATCTATTCCTTGATTATGTTATTATTTAAACATATTGGGATCGATTCACGAAGCAGTTAGCCAGGTTTTTAACCACGTTTAACTATACCTGTTTTACGTATTAAATCACCTTATAGTTAAACGTGGTTACAAACCTCCCCAACTGCTTCGTGAATCGCACACATTAAAACTATAATTACAGTTGTTTAATAAAAATTAATTATTAAATAACAGATTATATGTTTTAAAATAACAATTCATTAAATGTAAAAATAAAATAAATTAAAATTAAAAAATATTTATATTTACAGTAAATGTACGTTTTATTTTAAAATTTTTAAATAAAATTGCTTTAAAAATTATGTTTAACAATATTAATGTACTGTATATAATATGCATATATATAGAAAAAAATAATCAAAGCTGCTTGTTGGAAATATTTACTCCTGCTTTGTTTGTAAGTGGTACTACGTAGTCTATGGAAGAATAGTGAATCATAAATCTTCGTGATATTAATTTTTTTATTTAAAATTAATTTTATTTTTTTTATTTTTTTTTTTTTGCTTTTTTAATTATCCCATGGAAAATTACAAATTTGCATCTCTCTGTCTAGTGGAGCTGCAGTTCTAGCAAGTGAGGCAGGAGTAACGTTCATGCTCTCCCGAGGTTTACACTAAAAACGTGTATATAAGATATTATATGGATGGGTGATGGTCTAAAACACACATTCCCTATGTAATCGTCGGTATCGGTTTCAGGGACACGGCCGGCCAGGAGCGGTTCCGAACCCTCACCACAGCCTACTACCGCGGGGCCATGGGCATTCTGCTCATGTATGACGTCACCAGTCTGGAATCCTTCAACCACCTCTCCTACTGGTTGCGTAACATCGAGGAGGTAGGACAATTAACACAGAGTTCACAGAACGAGTGATCATGTCCGATTGCTTTAAAGACCACTGGAGAACAGAAAATGGTCCTAGGAGAAAGGGGGTTAATTTTAGGGTTTAGGGTGCTATATTTTTGTCTTATTATTGAATTTATACGGAACACCTGATAAACGCATTTCGCGAAATACCAGTGCAGTATAGGTAGCGATAAGCATGCGAGGGCCTTTGTAAGTATTTTTTGAAATGTGAGTATATTTGATACATGTATGCATTTTATTATAACTTGAAAATTAATTTACTGTAGTTTTTTTTTATTTTTTACTCAGTTTTGTTATTTTAAATCAAAGAGTTAATATGTATATTAATTCTTTGTTCTAAATGGAGACTTGCTATGCATAATTATTTGAATTACATTTTTGTGTATGCACTTCATTATGCGCTCTGTCGGACTTAGGTAATTCTATTTTATTCTATTTATTTAATTTTATTCTATTTTATAAGGTAATTCTATGGAGTCTATTGTGGCAAGGTTATATCTTAAAATTTTAGGGGTTGACTCCGTTCTTCTCTTTTTAAGTCTTTCAAAATAGCAAATTCTGTAATAATTTTTAAAGTTCGAATTATTCCTATGTGTTTAGAATGGCTGTTCTTAAAAATTTCCTTCAAGTTGACAAAGGATCTTTATGAAAGGTCGACTGTATATGCTGTGACGAGGTAGGAGGGTTTCCCAAGGTTACAGAATGACTCACTCAACGTCATTAACTTTTACCGTTCATAACACGACACTTTTTATGTTATTACTTGCTTTTATAGTGACAACCGTGACCTATTTTGTAAGAATATATTACATAGTATTTTACGACGAACTGATATTTTTTTATTTAAAAATTAAATTTAAATAATTAGTATCTCTTATTGTTTAATTAAAATTGTTGATAAATAAATGTTGAAAATTAATTCAAACTTTTTGTCGAATAATTATTTATTAATAATATTAATTCCTCAAGTGGAAATAAATATCGAAAAGATAAATCTATTAGCTGCATCATCTGTCACTAGTGACAGTGTAAATATGAATTACACGTGCGAATGGAATTGAAATATAAATGGTCATTTCATTAATTCAAGCTCCTCGTCAATCCATCAGAAAAGGTTTAAAATGCAATCCGTGGTCCTTTAATTCTGGCATTATATATTATTGTTACTTAACACCCCTTTGTTGCACCCTTCAGTAAAGTGCGCCTCAGAACTGCAGGCTTAAACTAGTTTGCTTCTGCGATTTTTTTTATTAAAAAAAAATAATAAAATTATAAATTTTAGTAACGAGACATCGTACGTTGTGTTTGTATGGCCAGATTGAGTCCCAAAACTCCCTAATATTTAATTTTATGAACAATATCTCTTAATTGATGTTGCAAATTCTACAATCAGAAGAACGTGTCCAAATGATGGTTAATTCGTCTGAGAATTGTATGATGATGGTTAATTAATATTTGTGTTTCAGAACGCCTCGCCAGACGTGATCAAAGTACTGGTCGGTAATAAAAGTGACTACACTTCTCACCGATGTGTCGACACCGAGAGGGGACATAAGGTAATTAACTAGACAAGATAAACTTATGCATGCACGGAGTTATCCAGGTTTCTCACTACCAACATATATTATTTGTCTTTGACCTGGCGCTAATCGCGGTTAGTGAGAAACATAGGTAACTTCCAGGATAACTCTTTCATGAATCGTCCCCCGTTAATGCTCTTCGAGTGATAGCGCTTTCATGTCCTTTATTGTGCTGTTGATTTTTTTTTTTTTTTTTTTTTTTACAAGGATACACCCCTAAGAGCTTACAGCTCGCGGCGGTGGGTAGGGATAAGGTAGGGAACGGATAGTGGCCACGGCCTGCATGCTTACGCGTCCCAGCATTCGCTGAGGTGAGACTGAGGGAACCGTGGAAAACCTCAGTCAGGACGGACACCTCTACTTTTTCTCAATGGACCAAAGCGATGTCAATTCGGCCAAAATCGGTGTGTAGGTTTGATAGGTCTATGCAATGCTCTGGCATGTAGTGTAATTTATAGAATACAGTTAATTTCAATTAATTTTAGCATTTTTCTTTTATTAAGCACTTCCTATAATTAGTATCATCGGACCTTATAAAATTAAAGTAACCAAATATTTTATTTAATTAAAGATAAATATATTTTACTTCATACACTTATAAAAAATGTTTTGATAAAATTATTACAAATGATTTGAATTTAGTATACAGTATACACTAAAGAACTAATTATAATTTAATTAATAAATAATTTTATAAAATAAATATAAAATTAATGAATATAATTATTTTTTATTTAAAAGTAAATTTTGTTTTAAATCTTGGTATATACTATATTTCTATATTTTTTTAATTTCAATTAATTATTTAATTCTGTTTTTAATATTTTTAATTTCATACGTTGATAATCATTGATTAGTTTTTGTAATAAATAAACCTTTCTAAAGTTCATTTCTTATCCGTCCTCTAAATAGAAAAAAAAAATACAATTTTTTATTTACGCTGTTCTTACGTAGTACATATAAAGTGATATTTAAATTGAAATTTTGTCCGTACGTTCCAGATCGCGGAGAACTTCGAAATGCCGTTTTTCGAGGTATCTTGCAAGCAGAACGTCAACATTGAGGAGGCGTTCCTGACCTTGGCGAGGAACATCAGGGAACAGAGAGAGAGGAGGGTGAGTGTTCTCTGTTGTTCTGAATGTTGTCAGAGACATGTTTAAACAATAGTTCAAGGGTTGTTTAGGAAATTATTAAAAAAATTGTGAGGTAGAGGGTGAAAAGTTAGAGACACTGGAAGAAGTGTAAGGGGACTTCGAGGTACAATTTAGTTATAAACCTTGGGGGAAAGGAAGGGGTGGAAGAGAGGGATCCTGCAATGTCAAATTTGGGGTGAGAGGGGACGGGTGGTAACACCTTCCAAGTATTTTGAGACCTTCTAATCTGGGCCACATTCAATATTCAGTTGTGTTTCCTTACAGAGGGGTCTGCAATTTGATTTGAAGCCACGTACGTAAATGCGACCAGCAGTAAATTAATGTACATGTACACTGAAGTATAGATTAAAGAGATAACAGGAAAATTAATGTGCTAAGGGAGATCTATCTTAAAATTATATAGGGAGTTTTTTTTTTTTTTTTTTGGCTTTGAAAGAAAAATAATAATTTCTCTTCTAAAGTCTATTGTACCTCCTTCAACATAATTAATTTCCTTTAATTCTTAATTATCAACTTTTGTACATAACATACAAACGTCGAGCTTCCAAGTGCATGAAATTAATTTTGCAGTCTATGCAAATTACAAAATTCAGTTTGACTACACCTGTATTAAATTTCTTATTTTTGCTAATATTTTGTATATAGCAAATAACTAATATTTAAAAATACTACAAATTTTCTTTAAAAAATAAACATAAAAAATAACACAAATTTAAAAAAAAAATTTAATAATAAAAAAATTAAAAATTATTTTTTATAACAAGACTAATTCAAATATAAATTACAATTTGATTTTAAAATGTTTTAGAACGACTCGTTCGACTCTCCTGAACGCGGTGACCCCCAGATCAGCCTCACAGAGCAGAAACTAACGGAGGGGTGGAAATGCAACTGCTGAGGAGGTCAACCCACGAGGGTGTCTGGTATTGATAAGACTTCAAACAGGGACGTTCGTATCTCAACCCCAACATGTACTAACATGTACTAGGTCGTGTACAGAACTCTGCACTCGATTTCATTATGTTCCAGGATGCAGAAATTGGGCACAGGGTAATGATTACGAACAAACCTTTAAGCAGGTTAGAAACGTTGCCCGTCTTGACGTTAATGCCAAGGAAAATATATTATTTTTATTTACTTTTTGTGGAGTGTAATAGGTAGTATTAAAACTGAAAAACTATAGGTTTGTAATTATAATTGGTTCAAAGTATCTCATAACATATATTTTTCAAGAATATTAATGTAAAATTTTTATTATCTCGCCTAGAGGTTAGGCAATTTGTTCAGCAGCAGTACGGAGTTGGTTGCCTATTCAGCAGGGGCAATGGCGGCCGTTGCATGCCTAAGATTTCAATCATACCCGTTTCCGTTTCTTAAATTGGGGTGAAATTATACATCAAAGTGCTGTTCTGAAGTGTATTAGGAATGGTGATAGTAATTTTCATTGCAGTCAAGAAACGATGGTATTGAGTAGTAAATTAAGAATATTTGGTTAACAAATAGCTATGTGACTATGCTATGCCAGAATTATATTGGACCTGATTCAAGAAGGGAATTATCCAGGTATCTCTTTAACCACGGTTAATGCCAACCTAACTCAATGGCACTAAATGAGTTTAGTGAGAAATCTGGATACATTTCTGGAAAACTCACAAATCATGCCTACTCTGTCTACATTTAAATTAAATGAAATATTTTACATAACATTTTAAGATTTTCAATTATTGATCTTGCGATAATAATTTCAAATTATGAAAATTTCATGTCATAAATTAAAAAAATGAACCAACATATTAATTGATATCTAATAATTTTGATTTGATTTTTTTTTTTTTTTTTTTTTTTTGTAAAAAAAAATCCTTAAGTGAACTTATTTAATTAATGGATGATAATTTTTTGTCGGTGTGCATTTTGGGGTTGACGATACAAAATGTTCATTGTAAGCTTTTGATGGAGTCATCATCGAACAATTAAACAACAACAATAATAACAAAAACAACAACAATTCATGTCGTCGCTCTAGTGATGCTTTGAATGAACCTATTTTTTAATAATAAATCAAATATATTATTAAATAATCAACTGCTTTTTTTAAAATTTAATAAAAAAATTAATAAAAAAAATGTACCTTAATAACAAAATTTAAAAAAAATGTAAATATGCCTTAAAAAAGTATTTTTAATTGCACAAGAATGTGAACTTTTGCTCATTACTGTATTATTTTAATTAAAGTGCTTGTTAAACACTTTATATAGATCAATTTAATGTAAATGCACATCATATTATGCGCTTGAAAAATTGCATTTGTAGTTCTGTAATGAAATGCATCATGACCAAAATATATCAATACTATTTCAATCATATTAATTGTATGTTAATTTGAATAATTGTTTTGTTTCTTACAAATGAGGGCTCGGCGATCAAACAGTTTAATTTTTTCCAAAGACATACTGGGACCTGTTATACCTAATTTTTCCTATGCTTGAAATCATTCCTGTCTTCCTTTAATCCTTATTTTATATTCCTCAAATTAATACCTTCCTTTTAAGTTAATCAATTCCTTCATCTCCATCTAAAAACTACATCTCCAGGCGGTGGTAAAATCCCATAATTCTCTTATTTTCACTCGCCCTCTCGGTGACGGACTGGAGAGTAGCCATTACGGTGAAAGCCGTTTGTCACCTTCACAATCATCCTTCCACAAGAAATACTTTTTCCCATTACCTTCACCTTACATTTAATTATTCATTTATATATTTTTTTATTTTACATCCCGAGAATGTCCAAAGATATTTTATTTTGGACAAATAATCACTTAGGTAGATTAATTTAAAAGCCATTCTCAATACATTTATCTCTATTCAGTGAAATGAGATAAGAAATTCACCTTTACCTGCAAAGGTTTATACAATTATTTAATCACCAGGCCCTCATAATAATATATATTATGTACATATAAAACAAATTATGTAATTTATTGTCATTGAATTTGTCTAAGATGAACAATGGCGTACCGACCTCAAAATTTTTTACTGCAGAAATGGATAGAAGGTGCAAAAATATGCTACCCTGAATTTTTTCAGAATTTTTTGAGACCGGGAACTATTTTTAAAAAATTATTGAATGTCCATTTTGATGACGTCACGAGGCGCCTCTCCTTAAAGAAAAGAATAGGACATTAACGCCCGTGACGTCATAAAACGGACTTTCAATAATTATTTAAAAATACTTCCCGGTCTCAGAAAAATCTGAAAAAATTCAGAGTATCATATTTTTGCACCCTCTATCCATGATTTCTGCAATAAAAAATTTTGAGGTCGATACTCCATTATTTCAAATACATTTCTTCTCATTCTTAAGTTTCTTAAATAATAGATTAGTGAATTAATGCTGGCAATAATTATGCAAAACTAACATTTGCCGATTTAAAGAAACTTTCTGTTAAATAAACTATACCCCTACCAATGTACAGATGATTAAAATTTAATGCATTCTAATACTCTTACAGGGCATTTACAGGTTGAGATTTTCACTTAAAAAGCTAAAGTATTTTTTTTATCTAATTTGCGCTTCCTATATCACAAATTAATTAATAAGAAATATGTATACCAGTAATATTTTGCACAGGGAGTTTTTGTATAAAACAATGATTCTTTTAGGCCATTGTTGTAATTTTGATTTTATTTCTTCAATTGTTTTCATTGTTATAAAAAACAGACGTCATTACACAAAAAACATTATTAATTGTTTATTTGCTGCTTCATAGCTAAATACGGGTTATTATGCCATGCACAAAATATTGTAACGCATTTTCGTTATTTTAGCTTTCAAATATTTTAATATAATTATTAAGACTGGTATTTTTCATTCTGTAGATCTTGCATTTCAATGCACAACACCCCATGTAAAACTATGTAAATTGCTTAAATATTGCACAATATAAATGTAAAATCAAAATAATATTTAAAAATAATGCCTAAATTTTAAAATAGATATAATTTTCTTACTGGTAAAATTGCTTACTTTAATTATTATTTACTAATTCATAATTATTATAAATTTATTCTATGATTATATTTCATATTTTTGTTAATTTTTTTAATTTATGAGCACAAATTAAAATTAAATTTGCTGTAAATTAGCCATGCTACCTTGATATAATTAATGAAATTACTGTATTAAAGCTATATTCTCAAAAAAACGATTGAAGAATTATATTCACGCTTTTACCAACAATGTTATTATATTATGGTACATGAGTGTGCTGTATGTACATTTCTGGACTTTTAAAACGTGATTTGCTTTGTTATACAATGCATAGAGATATGGTGGTTTTATAATTATTTTTAACATTTCATAATTTCTTCAAAATGTAAATTTGAAACTGCACTAACAAACAAATGAGACATAGATAAGTTTAGATAACGTTCTGAATTTACAGAGGTTATAACTTTGAGACATTACGAACGGTACCACTATCTAGTTTGCTGAAACTGCTGCTTCTAGAGACATTGCAGAAAAACAAATGTCACCACGCCTCCATAAGAGCAGGAGTGACGTTCATGATGTCTTGAAGTGTATTTCTCCAGACATTCGAAATGTACAGCTATGGTAAAAAAAAAAGAGATATTATTCGCATGCTGGTGTTGAAATGAGCACCATCAGTCCACTCGTTTGTTTTATTTGACAACACTGTTGGAGTTCAGATAAGGTGACTCACAATAACCTCAGAATGTATCTTGCAACGTTGCCAGTCAGCACTATTGGTGCTCTGAATCTCATGCATGAAAAATGTCCAAGTCTTATTATCCAGAACTGTACATTTCTTAATATGCTTCCTTTGATTATGTAATATCGCCCCTCGTCCGAAATAATGAAGTATCTGTTTACTGCGATTTCGTTGCAATAATGAGCTATCTGTTACTTCAGGTAAGCGCAATTATGAGCTGGTATAAATCACCTGAAAAAGCAGATAGCTCATTATTGCTACGAAATCATGAGAGGCAGATAGCTCATTATTTCGGACGAGAGACGATATTCTATTGAAGTTTGGTGACCTTTAATTTTTTCCCTTATAACCTGAGTCACTCTTTCTAATTAAATTTGTATTTTAGAGCTTCATTTCACCTGCAACTCTGGTTATCTCTTTATCTGTGTAAATAATATATTTTCTCTTGTTTTAATTAAACAATTTTTCACGCAAACGCTGTGTACATATGAGCACAATATAGATGAAAAATAAAAATAATAATTATGTATGTGCCAATGTTAACTCCCTTTTAGCCCATTGTATAATAAACCCTCAAACGCTTCTACTTGTTAAACCGTAGACCTTAGAAATGAAACAATTATGTTCCTCTGATTTTGGAATAAAAGATAAGCTGTGATCCTCCATTCTTTTAGATCCTCCTAATGAAGGTCGAGTCTGATTCAATAAATTAATTAGTGCTGAGAAATCTTACTAATGACTTTTATTTCTTAACCTAATGGAGTATTGACATCAATTTGTTTTATTGCAGAAATGGAGAGAGCGTGCAAAGTTATGCTACCCTGATTTTTGTCAGATTTTTTAGAGCCCGGGAATTATTTTTAAAAAATTATTGAAATTTATTTTTGTGACGTCACGAGACGCCGCTCCTTAAGAAAAAGATAGGACATGCCGCCGCGTGACGTCACAAAAAGGACTTTCAATAATTTTTTAAAAATACTTCCCGGGCTCTAAAAAATCTGAAAAAAATCAGGGTAGCATAACTTTGCACGCTCTATCCATTTATGCAATACAAAAAATTGAGGACAATACTCTATTCCTAATTATTTATTAGGATATCCAATACTAACTTATTAGATTCATTTGGTTCTTATATGACATTGCTTTTTTTTTTTAGTTTTTAACATATTGTTATTTTGATACTTAACAAAATTAATATGTATTTTTGTTATTTTTTTGTTTTGTTTTGAAAACAAATGAAATTAAATTTTAATTAAATTATATTTTTCAGCAAAGAAAAATTTTGTTAATCATTACAAAATAAAATTATTACATACTCTTACTTATTTTTTATTTTAAATTTACAATTATGTAGTGTATTTTAATAAATTATTAGGTAAGATTTTAGTGGTCTCTTTTAGAAATATTTAACCTACTTGAAGCATCTTTAAAAATTAAAATATTCTGTGAAAAATAATAATTTGAGGTCCATTTATTGTTAAAGAAGAAATAATACCATGTATAAATAAGAGAAAATTTCATTCTAATGAACATTAATTAAATATGAATTAAGTGTCACACTATATATTGTGCATGTTGTTTACGATGCTACAAGTTGTTTCCTAGCGACACCCTCATATGACTATTGATTGAAAGTTAGCGTGTCAAACATTATCAGTCATATGTGTAAAATTCCAAGTGTACTTCTTACCCAGTGTTTGTCCCATAACGTTGAACGCTGATATCGATATAACAAGATTCAGTTTATTTAACGATAAGAAAGAGATGGAAATCGATGACTCTCATTTAGAGAACGAAGGTGGACTACAAGGCTATGAGAAGATTCGAATCGTTGGAAAAGGTAAGTAAAATCTATGGGAACTCCCTTATACTATTTTTTTATATTATATCATTGCTTTTTGGAAAGTTATGAGATTTTGTTAATGCCCTTTTAATAGTCACGTAAAGAAATTATTACTTATAAAAATACTGCGCACTTATATTAATAAAATATTAATAATACTGCCTTGGGGTTAATAACTCCCTAAGCATCAAATCTGGGACTCAAATATTATACTGTATATACATTGACGTATTTTTTAAATACGATAGTTACACATTTTTAATAAAATGTGAATAATAAAATAAAAATAATAAAATGAAAATAATAAAAAAAAAAAATTGTTAACGCCATATAGAGGCTTTAAGTCAGCTGATTTTGCGGTGTTCCCACAGTCCTGTAAATGTAAAAAAAAAACTCGAATTTGTTTTTTTTTTATTTTTTTTTTTGCATTAAATAATTTTTTTTTGAGGAAAATGAGCTAAAAATATAAATACAAAAATATTAATTATAAGAAATCTTCAAAATGGGAGTTAGGAGACGGTTTCAAAGTAATAGCTTCAATAATTACTGAGAAAAAAATCAAATTTTCTAACATGGTGGCTTATATGGAAAAAAATTCCCGCTGGCGGAACAATTCAAGCCTCTATTGCTGCAGAGCCGTCCCTGATTGGTCCGTGTGTTCTCCAGGAGCGTTCGGTCTCGCCGTGCTGTACCGTCGTACCTCTGACAATCAGCTGGTGGTGATCAAAGAGGTCAACATCCTCGAGCTGAGCGCCACCGAGCGGCAGTTGGCCCTCAACGAAGTGCAGGTCCTGGCAAGTCTTCACCACCCCAACATCATCAGGCAAGTAGCCAATCACTGTCCTGGGAACCAATGACGTCACAGTTCTAGTGCAAGTCCTGGTGAGTCTTCATCACCCCAACATCATCAGGCAAGTAGCCAATCACTGTCCTGGGAACCAATGACGTCACAGTTCTAGTGCAAGTCCTGGCAAGTCTTCACCACTCCAACATCATCAGGCAAGTAGCCAATCACTGTCCTGGGAACCAATGACGTCACAGTTCTAGTGCAAGTCCTGGCAAGTCTTCATCACCCCAACATCATCAGGCAAGTAGCCAATCACAGTCCTGGGAATCAATGACGTCACAGGTCTAAACTAATCAGAGATGCTTCTGTCTTTTAGATTAATTCACGTCGACTCCTTTAATAACTCCCTAAATGAATTGATGTGTACTTTAATATATTATTTTATTTTAAAATTGTATTTATCGTCTTTTATATACTTCTGCTTTTTGCATATTTTTTTAGCGAAAGAAGGTACACGTGGGAAATGGATTTAGCTTATATGCCGTATATTTTCATGTGGTCAATATAATATTATTAAAATGAACTCCAAATATATTATTGTAAAATAATATTTTACTATTAATTTTTTGTTTATTTAGTATACAACAAACGTAATACAAAGTTAATAAATATAAAACAATTTAAAAAATTTTATAAAAGAAATTAAAGTTGATTTACAAAAAAATAGTATAATAGTATAAAAAAATAAATGTTAAAAAGAAAGAAAACTAAATTATTTGATTATTCTGAACCCATCATCAGTTTTCAGAATTATTGATAACCTGAACAAAAAATTTAATTGCATAATAATTTCCCTTATATGCGTTCACGGGCGGAGTGGTTAACACAAAAACTGGTGTCCGAAACATCCCGCCTGGTTACAAGAACCATGGCATTACTGAAGACTCGACTGGCATTTTGCAGTAAGATTTCAAGAGTTTTATAGAAAAATCTTTAAAAAAAAAATGGATAGTACAGCTCAAAATATTTTTCCACATCAATTATGATCATAACTCCAGCATCACTAGTATTATAATACCTTAACAGAACATAAATAAAAAACAAAGAATTTTTTTCAACATTTAAATAATTTTCTACCTGTCATTACGTTAGTTTAATGTTCAGTTATAAGATATTAATGTTATGTTGTTATGTTTTTGTAATAATTTTTGTGACTTGTTCTATACTGTATGGCCTACATAATGAAACAGATCTATTTAAGGTAGAGATAACACGCCCAATGTTATTAAAAAACCCATTCATGGAAATTATAAAAAAAAAGAAAAAAAATTAAAATGTTCTCCTTTATATACCCAATCAGTAGGTATCAGGTATACAAAAACAAGCTAGTTTTTGAGTTATTAATTTTTAAAGTTGGCTAATTTATCATGGAGAAATGGAAATTCCATTTTAAATTAGTGAACTTTAAAAATTAATGACTAAAAAACTAGCTGGTTTTCGTACACCTGATATTTTACCTACTGATAGGGTATGTAAAGGAGAACATTTTAATTTTTTTTTCCATAATTTTCATGAATGGGGTTTTTACTAACATTGGGCGTGTTATCTCTACCTTAATCTAAATAACAATGAAAATAATCACGCTGATTGTTCATCTCTCCACCTAACATGACATTATGTGCAGCTACCACCGCAGTTTCGAGCGCGAGGGACAGCTGATGATCGAGATGGAGTTCGCGGACGGAGGTAACTTGAACCAGCTGTTGGCCCGCCGCACCAGCCCGCTGTCCGAGCGCGCCGTGCTCCATCTGTTCAGGCAGATTTGTGCGGCGCTCCGCCACATGCACGAGAAGGGAGTATTGCATCGAGACCTCAAGACCGCAAACGTCTTCCTTACCACCAGCTTCGTGGTCAAGGTGTGACAAAAGAGAGAATTGTAGAGAAAATATAACAAAATTAAAATCACAAATGAAAAAATTTTCCTTTCTTACTTGTTTTTAATTTTTTCACGAGACAAATCATTGTGTTCAATTAAAATAAATAAATATATGTTAAATTATGAAAAAAAGTGTTGTTTGCATGATAATGATGTCCATGTTTTAAGATAACTTTGAATAACTTCATTTAAAAGTATAAATTTAATTACATTTATCATAATGTTAACGTGTAAAAATATTTTTAACATTGGGCGTATTAATTTTTTCTTACATTTAACGGATTAAAAAATCATATCAGCATGGGATCTAAAAATGTTTTTATTAGATTTTTAAAGATATATTGACACGTTATTAAAACACCGAATTTCTTGTAACATTTTTTTAAAATAAAATAAAAATATTCCAATAGGAAATTCATTAGTTACAAGTTTTAAAAAAAGCACTTTTGCATAAATTGTCATATATTCACATATTTTATTTCTTCTTTTTACAGTATAATAAGTTTCTTGATAGACTTACTTTTTTTGTATGAATTATTATGAAAATTCATTTATATTTTTATCAGTTAAAGGTAAAATTTTAATGTGAAAAATTAAGTACAATCACGTGTTTCATTTTATTTTTCCTTCTCCTTTTTTTTTCACTGTATTGTGTAGGGAAATAAGTAATGTATAAAAAAAAAGTTAAATTGTACATGGAAAGAGTTTAGAACTCAAATATTATTTATAAATATTTATCAATTCAACTATAAATATGGTTTTAAATAAATATAATCGTTCCCAAATGTCAGTAAGTTTCAATGTTGACTTTCTTATCAGTAAATATAAACCTTACTGGCATATTAAAATTTTCCACAATCTCTTTGGGGATCTTCAAAAATAACAATCCTAAAACTAAAACATTCTTTTAGTTATATTCATTGTTGTGCTAAGTTTTACTAGTAGGTTAAGTTTTATGGGTTAAGTGGTGTTATTTTTAGACCACCCTGGTCTGTTTTAAGGTCGGAGACTTCGGTATCTCCAAGGTTCTGACCACGAGGGCGCAGGCACAGACCATCCTGGGTACTCCCTACTACATCAGCCCTGAGATGGTGAGTCAAATATAATGTCGTTCAAAACATCTCAATAATATAGTGGACAAGAAATCATGAAGGAAAGATTAAAGGGTGATATTAACATCCTTATTTCAACCATACTAGAAATGGGTTCATATTTCATTTAAAAAGAATCAAACTGGATTTTCCAAAACATTAATATAATTATTGTATGTTTTGTGTTCTTAGTGAAACTTGGTGAATTGCACAGGATACAGTAAAGGCGGATTCAGATGGCGACAACGGCGATGCGACGCGATTTTGACGTAAAAGCTGTGAAATCCTATATGGCAGTGAATTCGCCGGTAATCGCGTTAATTACGATGCTCTTTTCCTTTTAATCGCCAAATATGTCCGCTAATTGATGTACGTTATAGCAAGTACGCATTAATCGCGTCGCGTCGCATGACAAAAATCGCCATGTGAATTCACCTTAACGCAGTATATTATATGAGAAAAAAAAAGTATTATTGCCTTACCCTTGCAAGACAAATAAATAATAAAAATTTAGTGCAGTACACAATGTACAACTTAAAATTATTATTTTTATGCGATTCTTTACAAATTATACTAGGGAGTTTAAGCCCAATTATGCAATCTACCATCCAACATAATGCCACGCAGGCAAGCAATGTAGGAAGAATCGAATGTTTTTTAGTTTATATATTAAATCAGATTTAATATATAATTTATTCAATTGCAAATAAATAAATATTACAATTTTACATTTAATTTTTTAATAACAATTTTATTTTTAATTTTTATTTTTTGATTTAACTTATTTTTATGTTTAACATATTAAAATTATAAAATATTAAAATTATAAAATATTAAAATTATATTTACATGATAAATTTAATTTGTAATTAATATTATATCACCTACAATAATATTTCCGTATGCCAGATAATTAAATATCTGCCTGATTAAGGTTTCATATAATCTTCAACGGTTATTGCTAACTATTTGTTTATGGTAGACGTAAAATATTTTTACACTAAAAGATAAGAGACAATTTTCTTGATCAAATAAAATATAAGGTTCAAGTTATTGAATTTTCTGTTAATTTTTTTCAGCGGCCGATTTGACTAAATTTTGATCAAAGATCATCGAAGTCACCCAAGTTGCAATTATCTTTTCATTTATAGCTCAGAAAATTTATCCTATTTTTTCCTTTCTTTTCTAAAAAAATTTCTCATTTTTAATAAAGGTGCACTGAAAAGATGAATAACGAAGTACATCTACTAAAGTTGTCGTCAATCTTAAAATCCATTTCTCAACTACTATATTGAGTCTCTACTCTAATGGCCGTAAGTTGCAGCCAACCTATCTTGGAAAAATCCGACAATTATCCGAGAATTTTAATGTTAATTAGTAAATAATCCATGGATAATCCTCAGATTATTTTCGGATAGGTGGCTGCAACTTACGGCCATAAATTCCATATAGTCGGAAAGCAAAGCAAGCAATGAACCGAGAACATTTTTTTTATTTTTTTTTTTTTACAAGGATACACCCCTAAGAGCTTACAGCTCGCGGCGGGTTAATGGGTATGGAACGGATGATGGCCACGGCCTGTTACTCGTCCCAGCATTTACTGAGGTGAGACTGAGGGAACCGTGGAAAACCTCAGTCAGGACGGACACCTCTATTTTTTCTCAATGGACTAACATAATATCTTCATCTTTTTTTATTGCAATGGAATCAATAATTTTGTCAAATTATTTTGAAGTGGTTATATTATGTTAAAAATGAAGGAAAATTTAAAATAAACTAATATTTTGACATTTCTCTACAGTGCGAGGGCAAGCAGTACGGCCCCAAGTCTGACATTTGGGCCGCCGGTTGCATCTTGTACGAAATGATCTGCCTGGAGAAAGCGTTCGAGGCTTCCAACCTGCCGGCTCTTGTCAACAAGATAATTCGAGTGAGTTAAATAGAAAATTGTCTTCGTTTGTATCATGATGTAAATTATGAGATATTAGTAAAAGTAGTAGCCATCATCGCTTAATTGATAAAATTTAAATTAGTATTGAGATAATATTGCCACACTCATGCACGTAATTACGCAAATTATTTATTTAAAAGTTCAAAGATTCAGATTTTGTTTATTTTTTTTTATTCAGTATTTAGTTAATGTCACCAGATGTATATAATTGCGCGTGTGTATTTATATTATGATAATGAAGGACCCTATTAATAATTTCCACACTGATGCTACGCTTGAAATCACTTGATTTTGCAGTTATTCACGACCCATTTAAAACAATTAAAAAAATTGATGAATTTATTGATGCACTGACTTTGAGTCTATGAACTAAACAGTTGTGCCCGTAAAAAAAATATAAAAAATTGCTGTTTCAGAACCAATTTTTAGTGTGAAAACCATTTATTTTATTTATTTAGTGGGTGACTGGACACTTTAGTGAATGTATGGGATATCCTTTTTCATGTCACCCATTGAGTTGTTGTACTGTTTTATTATGTACTGATACTCAATAAACAACTATTATTATTATTTAGAATATATTTTCATTGACAATAATGGAGTATTGTCCTCAATTTTTTTTATTGCAAAAATGGATAGAGGGTGAAAAGTTATGCTACCCTGATTTTTTTCAGATTTTTTAGAGCCCGGGAAGTATTTTTAAAAAATTATTGAAAGTCGTATTTGTGACGTCACGCGGCGTCAAGTCCTATCTTTTTCTTAAAGAGCGGCGTCTCGTGACGTCACAAAAAGAACTTTTAATAATTTTTTAAAAATACTTCCCGGGCTCTAAAAAATCTGAAAAAATTCAGGGTAACATAACTTTGCACCCTCTATCCATTTCTGTAATAAAAAAAATTGAGGTCAATACTCCATACAATAAATCAAGTATAATAAGATATATCCCTAGCTTTATCTCACCGTACGTTTCATCAACAATTCATGACCAACTTCACCCACATGTCTTGATAGGGCCAGTTCGACCCGATCCCTGAATCCTACTCTCCCGCCCTGGGACAGCTGGTACGCGACATCTTACAAAGGGACCCTGAGGACCGTCCGAGCGCAGCCTACCTTTGTGAGACGCGTGTACCTGAGTTATTGAAGAGGGCCAGACTGGCAAAACCTGCCGACCTGAGACCGACCTTTATCAGTATGGACTTGGCTCAGGACGCTCAGGGTGATAACCGGTAACTCTGAAAAATTTCATCTCTGCAATTAATTTTATTAATCATGTCAATTAAGTGATAATGGTGATTTCAATGAGATGAATTTTATATCTTGTTCTTAAAAAAACCCTGATGTTAAATGAGATACATAATATATTAATTTTATTATACTCTGTATAAATCTTGTAAAAATAAATTTCAGAATTAACAGACACCAATAAAGTATACATTTTTGTTGTATGATTGCGTTTTTTGGCAACGGTTGAATTTATATATTAAAAAAAAAAAAAAAAGATTTTAATATTTTGATCAAAATTTTTTTCTAAAAAATTTTTTTATATATTTAAAATTTTATATATATATTTTTTAATTTAAATAAAAAATTGTCAATAAAGATTTTTTAATCAACGTTTAATTTAAAATTATTAAAAATTAAATAATTAACGTGTTTAATTATTCGAATTTACTAGCAAACTCCCTGGGAGTCTTATCATTAGCGCAAATCAATATACTTGCTAATAATGATGTTACCACAAACATGGTCTATTATATAATGTTATCTCAGGTCAGTGCTTTACCATTGGAGGTCACACGGGGTGAACTTTGACCTTGAACCGATACTCTTACCTCCGAGGATCAAGGTCACCGAGGTCGCTACGGGGTCAGGTCATATTCTGGTGGTCACGGCAGGTCAGTTTCTAGGTTAAGAATTTAAGTAAATTAACAGTTTTTATGGTTTTAATGTATTTATGAGAATGAGTATAATTAAGAAGGATTTTCATTAACATTCTAAATAAAGTCTCCGTTTGACCCCAACTTTAGGCAAAAAGGTGTCAAAATTGGAAGAAAGGAACAAAAAAAATTTTGCTGTTTTAGTTAAAACCATTAATTATGTTATATAATCGTACAGTATATTATGAAGATCATCGTTAAATTATGTTACAAATTACAATGAAACATATTATGACATTTTTATATATAGCTAGATATTTTAAAAATAATGAAATTACAATATAAAATTTATCATTGTCAATGATACGATTTTCTGAATTAAGATTAATTTTTTTTTTTTTTGCAGACGCAATGGTGTACAGTTGGGGCGAGGGTTCAAAAGGTCAACTTGGTCACGACCATCCTGAGAGCAGACGACAGTTCCCCCAGCTAATTGAGTCACTACGAGGCAAGGCGATCAACAAGTGAGTAACGTACACATCATTATTATACGTTTGTATTTCTTTATTGATATTTAACCGATTGGTTGAAACAGTTATACGTATATATGTATTGTATTCATTTTCACTGAAAAATGCACTTAAATGTGAGATTCTTCAGTATAATGTAACTTTTGTGAATGAAATTTTTGCCAGTATATCGTAGCACATGTCGGTAGAAAATCATCCTGGCAGTTTGACGTTAATTGAAATACGCCAAGAGGCTTTCTGAATAATAAACAGGGTGCACTGCAGGGAGTGGGCGGAGGCGGCTGGGACCTTTTATCGGGGAGCGGTCACTCCAGGAGCGAGTTAGGGACCTTTAGTTTGTAAGTTAGTTTTTGCATTATGTGTAACAACCACTGTATTACGTACAATAATAAAATTATAAAATAGTCCTGATGGAGAGAATGCAAATAATTAGTAAATTAGTATAATGGTTACTGCAAAATTAAGATGTGCTTATCACTTATCATCATGCCATATTTGTCAGGGTCAACCCTGAGTTAGGCTGGTCAGGTGGTATAATAAAGAGCTCTCTAATGACCTTCCTTGAAATTACATACAAAATTGAGAATGTGGACATGATTAGAAAGAAATGTATCATAATATTATTAATCAATGTTTCATTTTGGGATTAAAAGTAGATCCTTTCACAACGCAATTTAAATCATTTTTAACGAGTTAAAAAATTTGAACTATTTTCAATACCTTAGCTCCTAAAAAATACGCGTCCACATTTAGCCTCCCAATTCATTATTGTAGCTTAAATTGTTTGATTTAAACTCCCTATTAAGATTAATATATACATTTAATGCGTAAAGTAAATGCGACATGTAATCCAAGCAATAATTGCAAAACTTGTGTTGCATTATATCCATCACAACATTATATTTATTTATTTTATATTAATTGCAAGTATGATTTTACAATGTAAAAACAAATAAAGAATTTAAAATATATAAAATAAAGTACAAACTAAATTTATTTAATTCACGTTTTACTAATAAAAAATTATTAATTAAAAAATTAATAAAATATTATTTATTTCTGCTGTTATTTTTGTGTAACCTATAGGAATTTTAAGTCAGCTGATTTTGCAGTGTTCCCACCGTCCATCCAAATCTATGTAAAAAAAAAAAAACGCAAAATTGCTTTTTAGTATTAAAGAAATTTTTAGAGGAAAAAAAAAAGTTTTTGATTCATTATCAGAAGATCCCTAAATGAAGAGGGGGAAGGGTTAGGAGATGGTTTCAATTTAATAGCTTTAATGAGGGCGATTCACGAAAGAGTTATCCAGCATTCTCACTAACCGTGGTTGGCGCCAGTTTTATTCAATGACACTATAAAACGTGGTTAGTGAGAAATCGGGATAACCCTGTAAATCACTCCCAAAGTTACAGAAAAAAAATTTCAAATTTTTCTAACATGGTGGCTTATGGAAGAAATTTTCCCGCCGAGAACACTTGAAGCCTCTATACATTGTACTTGTATTGTCACAGGGTGAGTGCAGGTCGCGGGTTCAGCGTGTTCGGCAGTGAGAGTGGCATGTTGATGACTTGCGGCGAGGGGGAGAGCGGATGTCTGGGGCACGGGGACTTCGTGGACACTGCCAGGCCGCGCATCATTGGTGAGACTTCCTGACTTGTCTTGTAGGGTAACTAATTTCTTGGCTCTTGATGGACCTGATTGGACTTTATTTACATAACAAGGTGATCATATGTTATAATCTGTATACTTCTGGACACCTTACCTATTACCCCGCCTCGAGTTCATGGGCGTGTATCATTAAAAAAAAAGCTTTGTTTGTTGGCATTACCACGCAGTCTATGGAAGCGTTGGTGAACTAAAACTCTATTGGTGAGTGCTCTTTTTACCTCCCCGAAATTATATACAAATTTGCATCTCTTTGTCTATTGGAGCTGCAGCTCTAACAAGTAAGGCAGGAATAAAGTTCATGCTGTCCAGAAGGGTGTACGTATTATATATACATTTAAAAGTATTTTAAAACCAATTAATTGTGTAATTTACAACAATATCATTTATATATGTACTGTCTAAAAACAAAAATTTGGTAAGAAAATATTCATAATTTTTATAATTTTGACCAAAGAATGTATACCCAATTGTTATTGATATACAATTTCTGTTACAGAGCGTCTATTGAGCGTGGACGTAACGTCAGTTAGTTGCGGTCCACGCCACGTGGCAGCGCTGGGGTCGAAGGGAGAACTCTTCACGTGGGGTTTGGGACGTGAGGGTCGTCTGGGTCTCGGACATCAGGACAACTGGTGAGGATGTCCTGGCTTTATCACGTGAAAATGTAGTGATTTCATGCCTTCACCAATGCATAGCACTATCAGATAATATAAATTTAAATTCTCTATAGCTTTATTAGAGAGAAAATGACAGGTTATTTTAAGTACAAGCTAGATTATGAATAATATTTGTAAAATTTCTGGTAGTAGTTCTTATGCATACTTTTAACGGGCTACTAAATTTGCCTTCATTACGTTTAATACGTATATACGGGACACTAATTTATCTATTTATTATCTGAAATATTAATATGGAATCTAGAAGAGACTTAAGGATATAATTAAGATTATGCTACTAATGTGCAGAAACAAAATTGGGGAGGAATTGATAATAATTTTAATAATATTAATTACAATACATTTTATATAAAACTATATTAAAACTAAAAAAAATCACAATATATAATTAAAAATTAGTATTTGAAATAAAAAAAATAAACATTTAAAATTAAATATTTTATTTTAATTTAAATAAATAAAATGTATGTGTAATTAAAATTTAAACAACTAACACATTTTTTATAAAAATTACACGTTGAAATGCATTATAGTAGCACAGTAGGGGCACAAGTTAACATATCATGTACTTTACAAAATATATAATGTAAATAATATGAAATTATACTTTTTATTAACTTTTTACTCAATTCAATAATTGTATTATTAGCACAAGTAAATTTAAAGTAAACATAAAACGTGCTGGAAAGTACAGCAATCGTTGTGTCTTTTTATTAATTTATATTCCAGCTGTTCGCCCCAGGAGGTACCTCTACCTTCAGAGGTGGACCGTTCGGGCCTCAAGGTCTACGCTGGATCTGATGGAACAGCTTTAGTCACGGCAGTTGGGACCGTCTTCGCGTGGGGTAGTAACGTCAACAACAAACTAGCGCTCAACAGAAAGGGAATCTGCGGCCTTATGGTTTGTATTTTACAGCTTGATTTTATTGGAAAACAAGAACTTTGCTGCAGAGACAAAGGATCATCTCGATATCATTGTGTTTAGACACTTTTGCTATTAAGTAATAACTATTCTTAATTTAAATTATCTGATATTATATTAAAATTTTAAATTTATGACAGATGAAGTTTCAGTTTTACTTGAAATTAAACCAACAATATACTTAATACTTTCGTACTCCAGTTTGACACCAAGAAGGCAAATTAATGAAGATAAAACTATACGAAATGATTGTATATTTTATATAGAGAAAATATCAGGTAGGAAATGTTTACAGCATCAATATAATATTTTGTTTAAAATTCATGATTGAACAAAGACAATATTAATTAATATAAATATATAGAACAAAAAGACACTTTTGATGGATGATAATATTTATCAAACATTTATAATAAATTCTAAATTTCAGCGCCAGGTGGAGTCCGTGTGGCGACCCTCACTGGTGCCCCTACCCTTCAAGGTCAGTGACGTCAGTCTGGCTCCTCTCCACACCGCCCTTCTCACCCCTCAAGGTCAAGTCTTTACCCTGGGTAGCGACCACATGGGAGGAGGGGGGAGCAACCCCAGGCGAGTGGCTGGGCTCGGGGAACGAGTTAAGGTGAGACGCACACTGGCACCTTTGCAGAAACGCATGTTCTTACTGTCTCCTTGTAGTAAAAAAAAAAAAAAAAACGTTTTCGAGATAGTTTCTGGGACGGAATAGCACCAAAATCATGCACACAATGGCAAACTTGCAAACTGTAATAATAACCTTCTGAAACTTATGTAAAACAAAAACAAAAAAACATAGACATCTCTAATGGTAACCGTTGTTTTAAATTTTGTATATTTATTACTATACGCTAAATGACGTATAATTGTAATAAAATATATAGAAGTGTTTACTGTGTATGAGACAAGCAGGAACATAATGCAGCTGAATAATATTACTAGTTCTAAATGTTCAATAAATTGTCTTATTTTTTTCTCCTTCCTTCTTAATTACACATGTATGTTAAAACGGTATATACCACTACCTTGGAATTAATGGGCGCGATTCACGAAGCAGTTAGCCAGGTTTCTAACCACGTTTAGCTTAACCACGTTTAACTATACCTGTCTTTCTGTTTTACGTGTTAACCCACCTAGTTAAACTTAGCCTTGGTTAGAAGTTTCTTGGTTTCTTGGTTAGAAACATGGATAACTGCTTCGTGAATCGCACCCAATGTATTTGGTTTGGTATGATAGACTTAATTGATATAAAGCTCCAATTTTAATTCAACAATTATATATTAGTGTAAAAGTAAAATGTAAAATGTAAAAGTGCAAATAAAAAACGATATCTTTGCGCTTCATGTTAAATCTTTAATGATTCGAGCGATTCGAGAATGTTTCTCAAAATCGCGAGTCTTATGACTTTCTTCCACAGTGTCAATCTCGATTTGTTCATCTCTCAAAACAAACAATTTAAGTCCAGATAATGCGATGTTCAAAAAAATATTTATTATTACATATCGGATATGTAATAATAAATTTTTTTTGAACATTGTAATATCTGGACTTAAATTCACATATCGTCGTTTATTTTTATCACACAAACATTTTAAATTTTATATCAATCATTTCTACGTAACTAATTCTTACATACAGTACATTTCTTGTATTTGTTTTTCTTGCATTTACATAATACTACAATGTTATTACATATTTTATTGTTAACAATATTGCTCCCAAAGCTTCTGATTAAATATTTTTTTTTTTTAAGTTTCGTATAAAATTATGAAAATAATTTTATTTTTATTAATTTGTATAAAAATATTTTATTTTTAATTATTTATTTTTATTTCAAATTTTTGTATTGTTTTAAATTAACAACAAATAAAAATGATTCGAAAAAGTTTGAAATTAATTAAAGCAATAGTTCGAGATAATGCAAACCAAAATATTGTAAATTCTGAATTATTTGTTACTTCTATTTTTAAGTAGTGGGCAGTAACAAATTTTATTCATTAATTCCACCAATTCTAATTTTTGGAATACATTTTTATATAAGATGGAATATACCAGAAAAATATAAATAAATCGCAACCAAATGATGTTAAATATTATTTAATTAATGTTAATTATCCTGTATTTTTCTTAACAATAAACAACAGCACTTACTTGAATGTTTTTTAGTCGGCAGCATGTTGATTCTGCAGCAGTCGTTTTCAATGTGGCAAAACGTCCAGCTTTCTCTATTTGCTAACACAGCTGAAACTTGTGTTATCACTCACAACTAATAAGTGATATCTCGCTGATAACGTATCTATGAAAACGTTTGGAAGATTTTGAACCACAGGGGGGCGTTTCTCAAGTATTATTTTTATGTTACAAAATAAACAACAAATATCATAATTTTGAAATAGTGGCTTGTAGTCAAGTTTATTTGATATTCTTGCTGACAATTAATGCTTTTTGGCCATCTTGTGTTACTTGAAATTTTGAAAACAACGGTTAATATATATTACAATAAACCTTTCTGCAAATTTTAATAATCAAATATGATTAGCGACACACGAACTGTATGTATTTGTATATGATCTAAATGGGCAGAGCTATATATATAGAACGTTTTGATGGAAATCTCACTTCTATGCACAACAGCGAGAATATAAAATAAAAATTTTTACTGATAATGATTTAATGAACAAAATAAGCTGAAATTTATATTATAATGTAAATAATATTTCTCAATAATAATCTAGCAGAAAAACTCCCACGCATTTTTTTCTTAAATGTTTTTTACCTTCTGTAACTAACCTGTCAGAAGGTTGGTTGGTTGGTATTTCGGGGCAATTGACATATTTAAGTATGTACTATTTAATAATTATATAATATACTCAGTGTACATAATTATTTCAAACCTATCTGAGCAAATTCACAAAAATTCTGATTTTTTTTTTGAGAGGCAGATATTAGTGCCATAGTTAATTAACGAACTGATTTTTTTAATTTTCAGCATAGGGCTTTCCCATGGAGAGACGAACTAAAAACTTAATAAAAAAAAATTAACTCGTTAAATTATTTTGAAACTTTTTCTATGGCTTTTAGGCACTGATATCTACCTCTTAAAAAAATTTCAGAATTTTTATGAATTTGCTAAGGTTTACATGTTAATCAAAGGGGACTACGTCGGGCTGATTGGTATTATCTCTACCTTAATACAATTCTAATGGGAGGGTTGCGTGACGTCAAACCAAAGATAAATGGTCCCGACTTTAGCTGTTCATAAATATTGGCAATGTTGCTCACTGTTATTTTACAATATAACCAATGCGTATGTAATTCTTCTTGAATGTTGGCAGATGTTGACGTGCGGGGCTGACTTCACGGTGGCTGGGACCGAGGACAACGTGGTTCTTTTCTGGGGCGTTCGTCACTCCACCAGACAGCAGCTACTCGCGGTCAGTTTTATGTAGTGGAAGGGGGGTCCCAGTAATATATTTACTACAAAAAAATCAATCTCCTGAACCCTAAAATTAAGAAAATTAAATTAATAAAGTCAAGAAAAATAAACTTACTCTGAAAATTCAAAACTTTCTCACATAATGAAATAATGTTCATGAACAAAAATTAGACCGACATCGGTGA
The DNA here is from genome assembly GCA_949825025.1 of Siphlonurus alternatus. Taxonomy (NCBI): domain Eukaryota; kingdom Metazoa; phylum Arthropoda; class Insecta; order Ephemeroptera; family Siphlonuridae; genus Siphlonurus; species Siphlonurus alternatus. The sequence continues at coordinate 21,382,439 of OX463785.1, read as the reverse complement.
AATTTTCGAGATATTCAGCATTTATTTACTTATTATTTTTTTTTTTTATTCATTATTATAGAATACATAATACAGTTTTAGAAAATTACAATTTTATAGTTTTGACCTCTATGAGCTTTAAGCTCGAGCAGAGGGAAAAAGAAAAAAAAAAATTAATTTAAACTGACTTGATGGCGGAAGTACAGGAAACAAACTATATATTATATGCAATTATACAATAGAAAATAGTATAATATTTAGGCTATAATATATTACATTATATGCGGAAGTTAATAATTAAATAACATAAAACAAATTGTTTCCAAAAAAATATAAAAATAATTAAGAAGAAAAAGTTGCAGAATAAATACAAAAGTACAATTGAATGAACCAATAATAATATAAAAAAAAAAGAAAATAACAAAACAACAACAGCAAAAAAAATACATAAATTCAATTGCATAATCCTATATTAAGTTAGGCATAGTATATTGATAGAGAATTTTTACTTTTTGAACTATTATTACTAAAAGAAAATTGGCACAAATTAAAATACTTTTTAACATTATCTGTGAACATTTTAACAGATGGTGATGAGCAATAATTTAAATGGGGACTGCTGTGGCTCTTTTGACTTTTAGTCAAATCAGTAAATATATTATGTATATTAATTACATCAGCAAACGCAAACAGTCTGTTATTCATCTGCCCTTTATTTTACGGACTAAAATATTTTCAGTTTGCCATCGGAAAATATTTGAGCACACAATGTAATGGCATTAATCCTTAAAAGAGACGGACCACTTTCCAATGGCACTGAGGATTATATAAAAGTATTGTGCATAATGTATATTCTCATCACATCCTTATTGCTCCTTATATTATTCAGTGTATTTTTGTTTACTCATATTTTGTATTTCAGGGAGACGTCGTGAAGGAAATTAATGTAAAAGAATACATCACAAAACCTCAGGAAATATTGGCGTAAGTTATATCCTGAATAATTATTAGTGTGTTCAATTCATTAGCTCATACATAACAAATCAGAAATTACTTAGAATTAAATGAAAAGTGCATGATTTTATAAAATGGAGAACAAATTAAAAAAAAATAGACGGGGACTCTTTAAAAAAATGCGAGATAAGACCTTTCTATACTTGCAAGATGGTAGACTCACAAGGAGAGTAACGTAATTTCTACTTTAATGACACCCTTCCAAACATTATATAACCATGCAGGCGCGGATCCAGGGAGGGGGGGATTTCGGATTTAACATGGGCAATATAGGCATTTTTGCCACTTCAATTTTTTTTCAACATTGGCCCTCTTAGGGCACCCTCCGATTTTTTTTTTAATCCTCCCCTGTAAGCATGCACGCTTAATTAATTAAAATTGTACAACGCTTGAATTCAATACATTCCAAGAACCATGCACCTCTCGTATTAAATTACACCCATACAACTCCTTATTATAAAAAGCTGTTTTGTATATTATTTCCAGATTGTACAGCAGTGACGGTGCTGGCCCCACACTGTCCCTTGGCAAAGTCTGTCCCTGTGAAGAGCCGGGGCAGATGCTGCTCTTGCTGCACACCTCCGCACCGCTGCCCCCCGCCGTGGACCCGAATGACCCCGCCCTCGAGCCCGGGGCGAGGCTGAGGACTGTCCGTTCAGCTGATGAGAAGAGTCTGCAGCAAAACACGGTCAGAAAATGTCTCACGTTGTATATATATAAAATTGTTTTATCAAGCAGTTAAAAATTTAAATTATAAGTGTATATAGTTAACAGTTAAAATAAATTCTCCAGAAAAAGGGTTAGTCTTAGGGGATCTATGATCCTCGATAATTTTTTATTCAACATGGGCAACCCCCCCCCCCTTTTTTCTTATGCGCATGATGATAGCATGCATGGATATAGAAAAACTATGTAATGTATAGATACAGTATAATTTTTTTCATGTCTTTATAAATTTTCGTAGTAAACAAAATATAATCAAGTATAATTAATATGAATAATTTTTTATTAATTTTTTTCCAGATACCTGACTGGTTAAAAGCTGAGTTAGCCGCTGCAGCAGATCACACAAACTATAAGCCCTAATATAAATACCTATTTAACTGTATGTATGTTATATTTGAAATAAATTATATTTTACTAAATTGCATCACAATTTTTATTGCAAAAGTCAATTAAATTATTAAAGTTAATGATGAACAAAAATATCACCAAATTAGCACCACATATTAGTTGAAAGTAATTTACACTAGAGTTTTTTTGTTTTATCATTTGATGAGGCTAGAGCTACTAGAACTGAAAAAACAGTAAAAAAAATAATAATAATTATATTAAAGAATATCACATCATAAACATGCTCTTTTCTTTCCAGTATTGTTTGAAATATATTTAAATAGTATGTTCGAACAAATATTTATTAAAACAAAAAAACAGCTTGCCTTTAAGTTAGGCAACTTGTTCAGCAGTAAAACACAGCAAGTTGCATACACCGCAGGGGCGATGATTTTTAATATAATTTTGGCGAGAAAGCATGCATTTTTAATTTTATTACAACTTAATAGTAATAATAACTTAATATTTGCTTCAATCAGAAAATACTGAAATATTTTTCTAAGTATTATAAAATTCCTACTAAAATTTATTTTGCATTATCTTGATCCATGCTGTACAGCCTATGATCAAAATAAAAATTTGAATTTGAATACTTAATTGGTGGTAAGAAAAATTGTAAACAAAGAATTAAATTTAGATGATAAAATATTTTAATATTTATTGCCATGTATACAATTTTATAGACTGTAGCATAAAAAGTAACAAATTTATTATCAAATATGAAAATAGAATACAATAATATAGAATCTCCGTGCATAAAAGCTAGGATATTTTTAAAACATTTTATACATATATTGCAATATTCCCGTGTCTTGAACATCTGAAACTCCATGACACATACTTATATTGCACATTACAGTAAATTGGAACAATTATTTTACATGCATATAAATTATTTTTTATTCTGTATACTTATATTTTTAACACTAATAAATAATATTAAGCGAAATACATATTATTAGACTTAAAAGCTACCCCTTCAGTTTTGCAATGCTCTACAATAGTTAGAACTTGTAGAACGTGCATAGTAAGGATAGAGTGTAATAAGAGGAACTTTACATGAATTATTTTCTATATGAATGGACAACATACTGTAATGAAATTTTTTATTGCAGAAATGTACCAAATTATGTTACTCTGAATTTTTTCAGGTTTTTTTGAGACTCGGCCAGAACTATTTTTAAATAATTATTGAAAGTGCGGCCACTCCCCCTGCAGGCGTCAATAGGCGTCCAGTCTCTATCCTTTTTACTAAGGATTCAGGGGTGCCAACTGAAATCACAAGACTTTCAATAATTATTTAAAAATAGTTCCGGGTCTCAAAAAAATGTGAAAAAAATCAGAGTAGCATAATTTGGTACCCTCTATTCATTTCTGCAATAAAATTTTTTCATGTATGTTGTCCATTCCCTAGTTTCAAAGCCTGCAATATAGCTTTGATCAGATTTTATACAGTATAAATGAATACAAAATATGTTAACCGCAACATTTTTTTTTTTAAATATACTCTAGGATAAGTGTGACAGCTTTATGAATGTTTAGTAACTCTTCAATCTTAAAATTCACTTTTTTTTTTTTAAAAAAATAGACAATAATGGTTGCATTTTTTTATTTCATAATTAGAAAATGTACCTAAAATTATGCTTTTCTGAATTTTTTCAGATTTTTTGGAGTGCGGGAACTAATTTTAAAAAAATATTTAAAATCTCTGAATTAGGGTGGTACACCTGATGGGACAACCGTGACGTCATTTGTCGTGCTGTGATTGGCTATTGATGACATCACGGTTGCAGTGATTGGCTATTGATGACGTCACGGTTGTCCCATCAGATGTACCACCCTAATTCAGATATTTTAAATATTTTTTAAAAATTAGTTCCCGCACTCCAAAAAATCTGAAAAAAATTCAGAAAAGCATAATTTTATGTATATTTTCTAATTATGAAATAAAAAAATGCAACCATTATTGTCTATTTATTCTTCTTTAACATTTTAAAATATAAAGCAAAGAAGAAGTGACTGGGTGTGCTTTATATATTTATTCCAGTCTTTATATTAATTATATTATATATATTATATTAATTATGCACGCAGCTTTCACAAATTAATTTAGATAAGTCAAGTTTTAAAGTACATAGCTGTGCAATAGTTTTTTCAAAATAATAAATCTAATAAAAAAAAATTACGTTCAGTTATTTAATTTTGAATACACAAATATTGCAGTTTCTCAAAACCTCTGTCTCTTGACTTTAACTTCCTTCAGCACTCTTGGTACTTTGAGTTCGCGGGGCTTCTTGGGGCGTGGTGACGGAGGTGGGGAGTTGCCAGGGCTGCCAACTGGGGAGGTGATCGGCGTGCTGCTCTTGTCATGTGCTCCCAGCCTGTGGACAAGGCAGCATGAAATAAATAAATAAATGAATAAATGAATAAATAAATAAATAAATAAATAAATAAATAAATAAATAAATAAATGATTGAATGAATAAATAATAACAACCTTCTTTATTGGTTGAATTTCTGCACATGCAAAACAAAAACACTAATTTTTCAAAATTTGACTGTTTTCTACTCACAATAATTGCAACAACTCATAGCAATCCATCATTGTTATAATATCTGTCCAATGATGCCTTTTTCAGTGTTAATCATGAGATAATGTAATATTTAGCAATGCACGGAACATAATGTTGTTGCATGGCACTAGCTACCTGTTTCATTTTCATAATTAACGGACATATTCCATAAGTTAATATTACGTATTTTAATTTCAATGATTACCAGCTCACCAAAATTCAAACACTATTTCAAACTCTATAACAGTAAAAAAGCAACGGTGTATGTACTGTATCTAGAAATGAAAGAAATACAGTATTTTATTTACTGTAATGCTTACAAATGGATGGGGTGATTTTCAATAATAAAAGCAATACCCTCTAGGAGTTGAGTAGTGAATGGGTTATAACTGTTATAAGCTTTTAGACCTTCCTTCCCCTCATCTACACTAAGGTCGTTGAACTCCCAGACTACTCACAAGTTGAGGTGCAGCATCTGAGCACAGACTTGGTCGTAACCGTCGGTCGAGGCTAGCATCTGACAGGAGCTTGTCATAGTTTCGGGCGCCACCACCAGAGGCGCTGCCTGCGAGGAGAACTTTGCAGCGTCGAACACGGTAGTCTGCAGCACCTCTGGAAGAAGCAACGTAGAGAATATTGTCATGCACGTCACAAATGCATTCTTCTATCACTGTATCGGGAAAATCACTTGTAAAGTCAATTTCTACTGTACCAGCATATCATGTCAGTCATAAAATTCTTGAAATGATATTATAGTCTTAGCCCAGGCACGAACTTAGAACCAAATTTTGGAGGGGAGGCTTTCTCCATAAGACTAATATTAAAAAAAAAAAAAAAAAAAAAAAAAAAAAAAAAAAAAAAAAAAAAATGGAGTCGGGGGAAATGCCTACCCTATATTTTTCATGTTAAATCTAAAATTTCAGGGAGAAGAGCCCCCCACCCCCTTTGGGTCCTCAGCACCTGTCTTAGCTAGTGAAGTAAAAAACAGACTGCAATGTCTTTATTGCCAAACTTTAAGGGGAATTTCTTCCAAAGCTAGGCAAACATTGCTAAATATTATTACATTATTACTTAAGACATAATATAGATCATAGATGTTTTTACCCTGCCATATTTGCTTCAACACCTACATAGATTTTAAATTTAAGGTATAAATTTTTAAAAATCTACATATACAAACAAAGCAGGGTGACTCACTTCTGGAGAGTTTGGCTCCCGTGGATTTGTACTCTTCAATCTCATTGTCCTTGGCCACGAGTTTGTCCATCAACATCTTCTCTCTCTCCCTCGACTGTTTGAGCAGCAGCAGCAGCGGCACCGTCACCAGCGAATGAAGCTAAAAACATGACGTGGAGTTAAAGAGTAAAAGAAAATCTCTCCCCAAAGAAAATATATTCTAAAATTTGGAGCATATTCTAAATACATTTATGGCAGGAGGAAAAATAAAAAAGGGATGGGTCTACAAGTGAAGTTAAATTGGAATAGTTTCTTCAAGATTTTCTGCTGTAAAGTATTTGTATTTTATTACACTTTGAATACTGTACAGCATCTTTTATTGAACTTATAAAGTGTATATTATACTACATTATAAACTATGAAGCTTTAAGGGTTGACAAAACTTGACAAAACCAAAACTTCTAATTTTAGCTCGATCATACTGAAAACACCTGACGACATGTAATTGGACCTTAGGAATTTGAATATGTAGGAATTTTGAAGATTCAATCACAAACAAAAAAGCCGGATTTTGTGGCCTTTAACTTCAAAACAGTGAAAACGGCAAAAATTGCCAAACCAAAACTTCCAATTTTTGCTCGATCATGCTGCAAACCCCTAACGTCATGTAATTGGACCCTAGGAGTTTGAATATGAAGGAAATTTGAAGATTCAATAACAAACAAAAAAGCCGGATCTTGAGGCCTTAAACTTCAAAACTGAGAAAACGGCTAAACTTACCAAAACCAAAACTTCTTACTTTAGCTCGATCATGCTGAAAACACCTGACGTCATGTAATTGGACCCTAGGAGTTCAAATATGAAGGAATTATTAAGATACAGTCATAAACAAAAAAGCCGGATTTTGAGGCCTTTAACTTCAAAACAGTGAAAACGGCAAATCTTGACAAAACCAAAACTTCTAATTTTAGCTCGATCATGCTGAAAACACCTGACGACATGTAATTGGACCTTAGGAGTTCAAATATGAAGGAATTTTAAAAATTCAATAACAAACAAAAAAGCCGGATTTTGAGGCTTACAAATTCAAAACAGTGAAATCGGCAAAACTTGACAAAACCAAAACTTCTAATTTTAGCTCGATCATGCTGAAAACACCTGACGACATGTAATTGGACCTTAGGAATTTGAATATGTAGGAATTTTGATGATTCAATCACAAACAAAAAAGCCGGATTTTGTGGCCTTTAACTTCAAAACAGTGAAAACGGCAAAAATTGACAAAACCAAAACTTCCAATTTTTGCTCGATCATGCTGCAAACCCCTAACGTCATGTAATTGGACCCTAGGAGTTTGAATATGAAGGAAATTTGAAGATTCAATCACAAACAAAAAAGCCGGATTTTGTGGCCTTTAACTTCAAAACAGTGAAAACGGCAAAAATTGCCAAACCAAAACTTCCAATTTTTGCTCGATCATGCTGCAAACCCCTAACGTCATGTAATTGGACCCTAGGAGTTTGAATATGAAGGAAATTTGAAGATTCAATAACAAACAAAAAAGCCGGATCTTGAGGCCTTAAACTTCAAAACTGAGAAAACGGCTAAACTTACCAAAACCAAAACTTCTTACTTTAGCTCGATCATGCTGAAAACACCTGACGTCATGTAATTGGACCCTAGGAGTTCAAATATGAAGGAATTATTAAGATACAGTCATAAACAAAAAAGCCGGATTTTGAGGCCTTTAACTTCAAAACAGTGAAAACGGCAAATCTTGACAAAACCAAAACTTCTAATTTTAGCTCGATCATGCTGAAAACACCTGACGACATGTAATTGGACCTTAGGAGTTCAAATATGAAGGAATTTTAAAAATTCAATAACAAACAAAAAAGCCGGATTTTGAGGCTTACAAATTCAAAACAGTGAAATCGGCAAAACTTGACAAAACCAAAACTTCTAATTTTAGCTCGATCATGCTGAAAACACCTGACGACATGTAATTGGACCTTAGGAATTTGAATATGTAGGAATTTTGATGATTCAATCACAAACAAAAAAGCCGGATTTTGTGGCCTTTAACTTCAAAACAGTGAAAACGGCAAAAATTGACAAAACCAAAACTTCCAATTTTTGCTCGATCATGCTGCAAACCCCTAACGTCATGTAATTGGACCCTAGGAGTTTGAATATGAAGGAAATTTGAAGATTCAATAACAAACAAAAAAGCCGGATTTTGAGGCCTTAAACTTCAAAACAGTGAAAACGTCTAATCTTGACAAAACCAAAACTTCTAATTTTAGCTCGATCATGCTGAAAACACCTGACGCCATGTAATTGGACCCTAGGAGTTCAAATATGAAGTAATTTTGAAGATTGAATCATAAACAAAAAAGCCGGATTTCGAGGCCTATAACTACTAAACAGTGAAAACGTCAAAACTTGACAAAAACAAAACTTTTAATTTTAGCTCGATCATACTGAAAACACCTGACGCCATGTAGTTGGACCCTAGGAGTTTGAATATGAAAAAATTTTGAAGATTCAATCACAAAAAAAAAAGCCGGTTTTGAGGACTCAAAATTCAAAACAGTGAAATCGGCAAAACTTGACAAAACCAAAACTTCTAATTTTAGCTCAATCATGCTGAAAACACCTGACAACATGTAATTGGACCTTGGGAGTTCAAATATGAAGGAATTTTGAAAATTCAATAACAAACAAAAAAGCCGGATTTTGAGGCCTCAAAATTCAAAACAGTGAAATCGGCAAAACTTGACAAAACCAAAACTTCTAATTTTAGCTCGATCATGCTGAAAACACCTGACGACATGTAATTGGACCCTAGGAATTTGAATATGTAGGAATTTTGAAGATTCAATCACAAACAAAAAAGCCGGGTTTTGTGGCCTTTAACTTCAAAACAGTGAAAACGGCAAAAATTGACAAAACCAAAACTTCCAATTTTTGCTCGATCATGCTGCAAACCCCTAACGTCATGTAATTGGACCCTAGGAGTTTGAATATGAAGGAAATTTGAAGATTCAATAACAAACAAAAAAGCCGGATTTTGAGGCCTTAAACTTCAAAACTGTGAAAACGGCTAAACTTGACAAAACCAAAACTTCTAACTTTAGCTCGATCATGCTGAAAACACCTGACGTCATGTAATTGGACCCTAGGAGTTCAAATATGAAGGAATTTTTAAGATACAGTCATAAACAAAAAAGCCGGATTTTGAGGCCTTTAACTTCAAATCAGTGAAAACGGCAAAACTTGACAAAACCAAAACTTCTAATTTTAGCTCGATCATGCTGAAAACACCTGACGCCATGTAATTGGACCCTAGGAGTTCAAATATGAAGTAATTTTGAAGATTGAATCATAAACAAAAAAGCCGGATTTTGAGGCCTCAAACTTCAAAACGGTGAAATCGGCAAAACTTGACAAAACCAAAACTTCTAATTTTAGCTCGATCATGCTGTAAAACACCTGACGACATGTAATTGGACATTAGGAGTTCAAATATGAAGGAATTTTGAAAATTCAATAACAAACAAAAAAGCCATATTTTGAGGCCTTAAACTTCAAAACAGTGAAAACGGCAAAACTTGACAAAACCAAAACTTCTAGTTTTAGCTCGATCATGCTGAAAACACCTGACGTCCTGTAATTGGACCCTAGGAGGGAAATTCAAAAAGACTTATCCGCGAGGTTTAGCCGGCGGATAACTTGTCCACATTCTAGTCTGGATAACCTAAATACTTTGCCGCGTGGACAAGTATAGGCTCAGACATGTGTTTAAATAAGTTACTTTGGACAAGTCACTTAGCCAAACCTGTTGGACAAATTCTCGTGGCAAAGATAGCCGCGCGGATAAGTATCGCGGTCATCTCTCCCACCTGGATATTTTTTTAATTAGGACGCCATCTTGGATTTCGTCTTAAATATGGAGGTAATTTGACCTCGATATATGGTGATTTGTTGCTAATTTATTGAGCAATTGTGTTTAAATTTGATTGAGTGTCAATTTGTGTAGTTTTTAGGAGACTATAATTTCAAATTTTAGCGCCTCCCTATTATATTATCGTTTGTTTTATTTCTTTTCTCTCCCCTCGCTCCCCTCATCCAGCTGCCGGCTTATCCCTCTTTTTCGGCTGACATAATAAAGAAGTGTCATATTTTTCACCAATTTTGCACCTATACCTATTAATACGCAAGATTGGCGTTAATTAATTTATATTATTACAGGATCATATTCCATTATGATATAATTATGAGGTAAGTTAAATATCCATTAGAGAATTGCTTATTTTGATGATATTTGAGAGATGTGTAAATATAACATAAATATGCAGATGAAGTCTCGGAAAAGGTGACAGAAATTGTATCTTAGAGAACATAAAGGACTCTCATAAATCATCAAAATTAGTAGTTAAACGATAGATATTTCACTTATTTTTTTATATGGCATAGAGTGTGTCCTTGGGAAGGTCTTATGAAATTATTTAACACAAATATTCTGTATTTATGTTTTAATTACTAAAAAATATAGCACAGCAAAACATATGCTACCTTTCAGAGAGGGGGGGCCTTGTTGATTAAATAGAAAAGGGGCAGTAACAATTGAAAATAAGTGCTAAATTGTTTTAAATCAAGCCTTTGTATACAAAAAAGCTACACAAATTGATATTCAATCAAATTTGAACACAATTGCTAAATAAATTAGCAACAAATCACCATATATCGAGGTCCAATTACCTCTATATTTAAGACGTAATTCAAGATAGCGGCGTAATTAAAAGATATCCAGGTGGGAGAGATGTCCGCGATACTTATCCGCGCAGCTATCTTAGCCACGAGAATTTGTCCAACAGGTTTGGCCAAGTGACTTGTCCAAAGTAACTTATCCAAAAACTTGTCTGGGCCTATATTTGTCCACGCGGCCAAGTATTTAGGTTATCCAGACTAGAATGTGGACAAGTTATCCGCCGGCTAAACCTCGCGGATAAGGCTTTTTGAATTCCCCTCATTATGTATGTTGTTTGCAAGTAGAGTTGATTGCGTGCGGCGATCGTCTTTTGTTTTATCCCATCCAGACATACGGCTAGACATGTCTCGAAGCTAGGGCGTCATAGTCTACACCCTATCTCTACGGTCTGGTTGAACCTGGTAAGGTGCCTGGTAACAAACTTGGCCATCTGCTGGTACAATTTAACATTATATCCGTACCAGCCTGGCTGGTAAGAAATGGTCACTCTGCATAGCCTGGCTGGTAAGATTTTACCTGGTGTGCTGGTATGGGATACCAGGTCTTACCTGGCAAGCTTAGATCAAAATTTCCCTCCCCCTCCTCCTGCCTTAAAATATGCTGTTTGCTAGTTTTTTTTAGTATCAAAAATCATTTTTTAATTTTCTATATACGAAAAAGTACAGAAAAAATAAATTTAAAATTTTTATTTGGTACTTAAATGATACACTCAAAACTTGTTTTGACTTATGCAGTGCTGACATCTGAGAGGTGGGGACGGGGTGGGGATATGCGGGTAAAATGGCGGCCACAGAAATCATATTTAGAAATAAATTTAAGGAATGGAAGGAAACTTTTTAAAGGGACTCTTCTTGCATCTCTTCCATCCATAATACTGTAGTCTGGGATCTTTCAGTGGCTCACAGTATGCCAATTCCTGCAGGGCACAGTACATTAAACATTAAAACTTTGATTCAAAATGTTGTGGCATAATCTTGATTCTGATCATTCAATTCGATCTTTGAAATAAATAAAAAAAACATGAAGGTATGCTTTTATTAAATATTTGATTTTAATTTGAATGATGAGAAACATAAAATATTCAAAATAAAAATATGTACTTACCATGCAAGGAAAATAATGAAGAGCAAGAAGAACAAACTGCTGGCATTGTGTCTGCAATGATCTGCAGTTGACTTATGGTTTTTCCTTGATTATGGGTTTCTGTGAGCACAAAAGTAAATCATTAATGCCTACACCTAAGCAGTATGATTTATTTATTACTGTTAAGATGTTTTTTTACCTCCAAAGTCACTTTATAACACAAATTTAACAGTAAAACAGGTCATTTTCACGGTTGTTGACATCTTCAATCACTTCCATATGTTTTGCAATGATGCTTCACTTTTTCACCACCAGGTGTCAGTGACTAATAAAAACGACTGAAAATTTGTATTAATTTTTAAATAAATTATTAATTAAAATAAATCAATTCATTCCATAATTAATGTGCAAAAAAATTTTTTTTTTTTTTTTTTTTTTTTTTTTTTTTTTAGTATTTTGGTAAATTCTCATCAACAGTCGATCCACACAGTATAAAAATTAAATTGTATAATTAATCTATATTTACAGTGTATATCAATAAATTATTTAATTAAATAATTTATGTATAAATTATAAATATAATATAAAATATTATTATATTATAATTAATATGTTAAATTAATAATATTTAAAAAATAATAACAAATTAGTATATAGTTACAAGATCTTCTGGTAAATCATACCAGGCAATACCAGACAGTGGCTGGTATTGCCTGGTATGCCCTGGTTCGGCTTATCAGCATTTCATGATGGCTGGTAAGAACAGGTACGGCTTACCAGCACTGCTGGTTTAGTGCTTGTAAGAGTCTACCAGCCACCTTACCAGGTTCAACCAGACCGTAGAGATAGGGCAGGTAATCTAAGATCTGTTAGACTGCAGTATGCATACTGTATATGCATGGTACATACATGCAATGGTCTCTTTTAAATATGCATACCTCAGCAGTCCCAACTTCCTTGAGACGCAGTTTGATAATCAGGCTGATGAGACGTAACTTTTTCGTCAACACCAGGTCCTTGTACTTTGCAGGAGTTTCGTCTGAACCTGTCATTTCCATGGGGTCACTGCCGGACGGGGTGTGATCCTCAAATGTAAAGCGTGCATTTGAGTCTTTGACAAACTCAAACACCTTTTTTAGAAGATCCTCTTCATTATCCGATGAGAAATTCTGTAAAATGGAAGTAATAGTATGCATATATTTAGAGTGTGCCAATGAAAAAAAAAAATCAAATGATTTTCGAAAGACTAAAGTCTCTGGAAAAATTATTTTTTAAGCAGAATGTATCATTACATTTTATTAGCTTGGCATTTTATTGATGAATATATATTTATATTTATAATATATACATATCATATAAGGCATCTTAGAGCTTAGAGTAAAGCAAACAAAATAACGAAACTTACTTTCACGTGAGACCCCAGTTCATTTTCTTTGATTCTTTCTCTCCAAACCGTTATTAAATCAGTAATGTAAAAGTTATAGAAGCCCTTGGTTTTAAAATACATAATACATAAATTTTTTTGAGATTCTGGATGTTCTGATGCATTTACAGACTCAAAAAACACCCAATTTTTCTCGTTGCTAGACATATTTTTAAAGTTTCTGTAAATAAATATCAGCTGTTTATTTGAACCAGTACACCAATAGAAGAAAAATAAAAATGATATTTAGTGTATTGGCGTTTCTCATTATTATTTCTTAAATGATTAAACTAATTTCATCAAAAGCTTTAAAATAAATATTTAAATCAATTTCTTAATATATTTTAGGTTAAAATACTTTAACCTTCAAATTATTTTGTACAACCAAATGTGTGGTAATTTTAAATAGTTGGTGACTTTTGTTTAAAAAAGCGCTTAATTTAAAAATACTCAGTTTTATTGAAAGCAAAGTTTCTCTGTATATATTCAAGGTGGCTGCATGGATACGTCTTGTATATATTAAAATATACCTTAGAAGACTTGATTGTTTTATTTACATATCAGCTTGAGGTTGGCAGAAAGTCAACCAAAACAATCAAAATTTCAGACATTCTCTGGCGATTATCAGTCTCTCATCTGCTCAAATGATACCTGCATGCAGCAAACGTGTGCATGGGTCATGGAGGAAATATTATCCTTGGTGTGGGTTATCTACGGAGAGTTGATGTTGTAAAAAAACTAACTGCAGTTTACTTGACTTGATTTATATGACATTTTTATAGTGCAAAAATTGTTTATTATTATAAAAATAAAAATGACTGAGAATTTACCTGATTAATATTATAAAAAAGCTAGAGAGGTCCTATCTGATACAAACATATATTTTGTATTGACTTTGCTAAAAAGTCCCCACAAGACCAAAAAGTTTAGCCATGTCTATCTCTATTCTGTTGTAAATGAATAAAAACGTGAAAAAAGTAGCAATATATTTAGCATCTTAAATTTTTACATAGCACTAAAATTTGAGCTAGAAGAAAAAAATGCAAATTATAATGTGCTATAAATTTATCATATATAATATAACTGCACATTTTGTATATAGTTACAAATTCCTTTACAATGAACAAACAAAAACAAGAAACAATAACAATTAATGACAGACCAAAAGCTGTAAAGTTTTTCACAAACAAATAAACAATATCAACATTGAAAAACCTATTATAGATGCTCGTCTTTCTAGGTGCAAAATGGCCCATCTAAAGTGCAAAATGGCATTATTTTTCTATTAGAGTAGGTTAACTTTTATACCAAAAACTTTGACCAGAAAAATAGTTAAAGGTTCTTTCAGTTAATTGATTAATTGAGTCGATCTATACATGTGGTTTCACTTATCCTTTCCTTCAGCATATAAGCAGATAATAGAAAGGAGGGGAAATTTCATTGCCTCATCTTTGAAAGTGACTGTCACTGGTGATCAAATTTTAGTATAGAAGGTAGCCAACTCTTTTTTACTACATACATTATTATCAAACCCGTAATTGAGCTCCAAAATTCATTCCAAACTTTCTTAGTATTTAAACTTACACAACACATACTTTGACCCATATAAGTAAATAAAACAATATTAAATCACAAAATAGAATAAAAAATAAAAATAGTAAAATATATTTCCAATTACATTTTTTTTGTACTATTAAAAAAAAAAAGATATGGCATGTAAACATTTACAAAATATTTATAGAAATTCCAAGATTTTTAATTCTTCTACAATAATCTTAAATATTACTAATATTTTTCCTATTCGATTAAAACATGGCATACAAATATTAAAGCCCATTTAACTTGCTGCTGTTCATGTAATGGGGTGCCACAGTCATTTTTCCCTCCGTCTCCCATGAGGTTTGTATTTGAGAACGGAGGGTAAAATGGGTGAGAACGTCACACCAGCGGAAAGGAGAAAAGACTTATTTCGTTTGAAACATTTTCCAATGGTAATTATAACTTTAAACATTAATATGTCCATAAAGTAGAGTGAGCGATTGCATTTTTTTTTAATATTGTATTTTCTAAAAATAGTTTAAGCTGCCCTCTATTGAGAAATGAAAACCAAAAAATTTCATCTCAAATAGTTTCACCACAAAAAATTCCCAAAGTTAGTGTTTCGGAGGCCTTTGACGTGCAGCCTTATGGAACACAAAACCGCGTTTTACTCCAACATTTTCTGAACTATGCTACCATTTAAAAAATACCTACGTAATCTATGATGAATTCTTTAATGAATTTTTAAATAAAAAAAAAAAAAAATTACAGAGCCGTTTTTTCGGAAAAAAATCTTTAAGTTTTTGCGGGTTAATTCCCATAAGGATTTTCATGATTTTTTTCCAAGAAAACGACCCCGTGAATTTTTTTTTTTTTTGAAAATTCATTAAAGAATTCATCATAGATTACGTAAGTATTTTTTAAATGGTACCATAGTTCAGAAAAAGTTGGAGTAAAACGCAGTTTTATGTTCCATAAGGCTGCACGTTAAAGGCCTCCGAAACACCAACTTTGGAAATTTTTTATGGTGAAACTATTTGAGATGGAATTTTTTGGTTTTCATTTCTCAATAGAGGGCAGCTTAAACTATTTTTAAAAAATAAAATATTAAAAAAAAAATGAACTCGCTCACACTACTTTAAGATCAAAATATTCTGTAGTAGTATGATGACTCATTAATAAAATTAAAAATCTTAGAAGATATTTTATATGAATATAATTAAGGTAACATTTAACAATAAAATATATATTTTAAGTCCCCAAAAAAATGCAATTGACAGGAATGAGTTTTCATATTCAAGCCAGAATTAAAATTTTAAATTTAAAGCTGATCAAAATGTGTTTACAAATTAAAACAGTCATGTTTAAAAAAAAAAATATTTCAATTAACTAATTTTAACAAATTACTTCCAAAGTACAATATCCATTATAATTTATTTAAAAAAAAACAAACAGTAAGTGATTTTAGTACAAGGCAATTAGTTTGAATGGAAAGAGTAGTTGTAGGAAGTTCAGTAGCCAGTTCAATAGACTTCTGGTTCCATTCTACTGCCTACTGAATTTTCTACAAAAACTCCTAGTGCCTTCAAATCACACCACCCCATGTTAAAACATATCTATCATCACTGGCCTTGAACAAAAGGTTCACTCCTGCAATTCCGCTGTCAACTGAGGTTAACTCCTGGACCCTCCTAGCCGCAGTTGCTGGAGAATGGACAACACCAGCTCCTTCAGCGTCTGTAAACAAAACAACTTTTGAGAAACTGAATTCTGAAGACGAAAAAAAATCAGCATTGTCTTTACAATGTATTTTATAAAATTGGAAGAGGGAGAGAGTCCCAGAAAAAAAAAAATAAAAACAGTAAATAAATAAATAAATAATGAATGAATGAATGAATGAATGAATGAATGAATGAATGAATGAATGAATGAATGAATGAATGAATGAATGAATGAATGAAAGCAGGTGACACCAACACTACGGATGTAGCTTTTTACATTACAGCTGTACTGGTGATTTTAAAAATTCCATTTCTTTTTCTCAACTTATACCCCCGCAGGTTTCACGTAACTTGGCTCCATATCCCCAATGCCAAGCAGCTTGTGTTAACTAAAATGTGTCATTAAGGTTCCGTGATCCGTACCTGAGGCTTGCACCTCTCCTCCAACCAACTGAAGACACAGCCAGACAGCTCGGAGAAGTTGCTCGTGGAAATGGCTGCGTTGAACGTCACAAACAAGTTGTCCATGATTGCCTGGAACTGAACACAAGTATGAGGAACAAGGTGGTATCTATAGCCAGTCAGACAACTTTGAGGATTTTTTTAATAAAATTTGCAAAATAAAGGAATGTAATGCTGTCTTTAATACTAATTTTCTGCAGACTATGTATCCATGCTAATTTATTTAATTTCTTATTTGAATCTAGTTTAGTGAGATTGAAATATTATTAAAATTTATCCTGTGTTCATGTCAGTGATACATTAATATCAAACAAAAATGTAATAAAGAGAATTCAAAACTCATAATTTCTAGATTTAATTAAATAATTTTAATAAAAAATTAAAAAATATAAATTAGAAAATATCTACAATTTTTTTTTATTTTTTCTTAAAGAATGGAGTATCAACCTCAATTTTTTTATTACAGAAATGGATAGAGGGTGCAAAGTTATGATACTCCGATTTTTTTCAGATTTTTTAGAGCCCGGGAACTATTTTTAAAAAATTATTGAAAGTTCTTTTTGTGACGTCACGAGACGCCGCTTCTTAAGAAAAAGATAGGACTTGCCGCCGCGTGACGTCACAAAAAGGACTTTCAATAATTTTTTAAAAATAGTTCCCGGGCTCTAAAAAATCTGAAAAAAATCAGGGTAGCATAACTTTTCACCCTCTATCCATTTCTGCAATAAAAAAAAAATGAGGTTGATACTCCATTTAATCACGGAATTTAATTTAAAATACAAAAATCTATTTGCTAAACTGATAATTACATAAAATGTACTGTATACTATGTTTTATTTAAATACTTATGTATTTAGAACATTATGTATTTAAAAAATATTAAGTTCCAAAATATTAAAGGTACAAAACAGTAGTTACCAAGTCACTGCTTTACTAAACAAATTCTCTCTAAAATGAACACTCACCACTTGGAACTTGGTCTCGTCAGACACCCTGCTCTCCTGTTGTCCTGGTTGGTTCTGATGTGCGCGCACCATCTGCTCGTAGTTAGTCTGCATGATGCGCAGGGCGAGCACCTCCTTGCGCAGGGCGTTCCGTTCATCCTCCTGCTTGCGCTTCTGTTGCAGCAGGTACTGTGAAAGTTTTATTACCGTGTTATGATAACTGCTCAATGAAATAAACTCCAATTCTTTGATATGCATTATTTTATTGAAATAGACAGACAAGACCAAAAACACAAAATTATCGAAAGGTGATAAATGCTATATGGCATTGATTTTCTTCAAATTTGAGCTCTACATACAAGCATTTTGAGAACTTTAATTTTATGTAATTGCATTACGTGTATGGCAATGAAGTACCGACCTCAAATTTTTTTATTGCAGAAATGGATAGAGGGTGCAAAAATATGCCCCTCTGATTTTTTTTCAGACTTTTTAGGGACCGGGAAGTATGGCTAAAAAGTTTTGCCGAGGTGGGGTTCGAATCCACGTTCCCTTTTGAGTTCTATCTTTAATTAAGAGAGGCGGCAAGAGGCGGCACTTTTTCTGCACCTTCAATAATTTTTTAAAAATACTTCCCGGTCTCAGAAAAATCTAAAAACATTCAGAGTAGCATATTTTTTCACCCTCTATCCATTTCTGCAATAAAAAATTTTAAGGTCGGTACTCCATTGATGATTCTGTTACAATCAAACTTCTATTTGTTCAGTAACAAGAAAAAAAGACTCGAAAACAAAAATTAAGGTACAGTACAGTATTGCATCTGATGAATCTGCTCTGCATATATTCAAATATTTTGTCTATGATCAACAAAAAAACTGACTGAGGTATACATTAGGGTAAGTTCAAATTAACTTTGTGGTATTTGAAGTAGTGTTAGGATCACTGCCAATAGAGGCTTCAAGTCCACCGTCCTATTCAAACATATGTAAAAAACAAACTCGAAATTGCTTTTTTTTTTTTGGCATTATAGAAATTTTTTCCAGGAAAATAAGTTCTTGATTAATTATCAGAAGACCCCTAAATGGGGGAGGATGGGGGATAGGAGTTGGTTTCAAATTAACCATTTGAATTGAAGCCTCTATAACTCTGGACTCGTCCGTTACCTGGATGTAATCAATTGACTTCTGTAGGACGGTTGCTTTGCTCATCTTGTACCCCGAACTGTCTTGCTGCTGACACGTTGGCACCAAATCTTGCAGAGAGTCATAGCCCTTCTTGATGGCATCTCTACGCTTTTGCTCGGCCTGCGTGTGTGCCTCGCGCCTCCGCTCCTTGTAGCTCTGACCTACCGTCGAACTTTTCGAGTCACTGTCTTCGTCATCTGAGTAACAATGGTAAAGTTAGATTTATTGTCATAGAAAATGGATGGTGTCGCTGAGGAGTGTGCTATGATTGGAAGTTGGGAGGTGAATAGAAATTGGTGTAGTTGCTGTTGATTATTATTAAATTATGTTGCAGTATAAGCTAAATAAAGGAGAAAATACAAGCTACTGTATTTGACATTACTTAGGTGTATTGTAGCAGCAACAACAGTCTGATTGGCTAACTAGTTCTCTAGGTTCTTGTCAACATTAGGAGTGTTCAAATAATAACGTCAGTAAAATGTTACCGGTAGTAAACACAAGGAATAAAAATGCTAATTAATTTTTTTTTCATCGGTACTGTTAAGCAATCTATGGACATTGTTTGCAGAAACAGCTAGGTATTATGCATAATATCTTGATGAATGAAATAGCAACCTGTGTTATGAGCAGATGATGAAAGTGTGTGAATGGACCCAGTGCTGCTGCATCTGGAGAACGGAGGATATCTTTCTGTCGGACTTGATGGTTCCATTTTTAGCTCTTCCGTCGTAGGAATCGAGGAAGAAGATGCTGAAATATTAATTCCTTATTAATATAAGATATTATTACAATGTTAAACGATGATTATCAAATACAGTATTATTTGTAATTTATTCTTACCTTGGTCAAAGCCAATGTCACCATAGGGTGAGTCTGACATGCTATTTTGATGCTGATTAAAACCGTTTTCAAAATATTAACTAAAACAAAGGTAACATAAATATTTCAAAAATATTTTATAAACAGAAAAAAATATAATTATGTTAAAATTTACACTGTAATTATTAAAATAATGTTAGAAAAGAAAATATGTTTCAAGATTTTATCTACAGCTGTTTGATAACAACAAGAGTCTTCGGTTATTCTGAGCTGCTTGATGGTATGCGCAGAAAGAGAGTTTTTGGTCTTATTTTCCTGTATTGCGCAATAAAATGTTGCTTTACTATTATTTTTTGTATTTTTTTATTTTTTAGTTGCAGCAAAGTTTACCTAGGTGGCAGCACTAACTAGAAATCTAAAAATGGCGGAGCGGTTAAAATTTTTTGTTTTCGCCGGCGTTCTGGTGATTTTCAGCCTATTTGTGTGTGAAATAGATGCCCAGAAATATGACGAAGATAAAGGTAATAATTCAATATCTATATTAGATCATAAAAATTACAAAAAGTGTAAAGTTAACCTCAAATTTAAGTGTGAACCACCATGCACACAAGGCATGGTAAAACCGCTACACCGGTTTTGTTTTGAATATTTTTGGCAAGCATGCGAGCATAAGCGGAGAGTAATATAATCGAGCATCAGTAAGCTCTATTTACGTAAATATTAAAATTTTAGGAAACTTACTTTTACAGTATTCATTTCCCTTGCTGAATCTTAACTTTAAGATTGCAAGAAAGTATGGTACAGTATGCATACTAAAGGCCTGCCGGTACGTATGCATGTACTGTAGGCCTCCGTAGGCTATGTGCATGGTATGCATATTATATAGGCTATGCCGGTGGAAGCGGTAAACGGGGGGTATGATATGTATGCATATCCTGATACATATTATGCATAAAATTGCCTACTATATTTTTAGAATGATTTTATCTTTATTGGGATCATGTCTTCTGCAGCGGGGGAAAAATCTACTGTATGCATGCATACAGTTTTTGAATTTATAATTAAAAATGTTAATTTAAAGGCATATATATATGCATGACTCATATGTACAATATATTTCATCTGAATTTGAAGTATGCATACATTACTGTAAAATACTGTTTTTCTTTTAAACCTTGCTTGAATCAGTGTACTCTATATTATTTATTTTACACATTTGTCTTTTAGATATAAAGGCTTATAGGTAAACCCCTAAGCCTTTACCAATCCCTCCCCCATTAATAAATAACTGTTTATGATACAGCTTTCCAGTTAACAGCGCTGTCAGCGTACATGCCCGATGTACTGAAACTGTACGTAATGTTTTATTCCAGTGCTCCATCTGGAACCAGGGGACACATATAGCTGCTGCACAACAAATAGAGAACGTACGGAGCTCAAGATAATATGCTACAGTGGACAGAAGCCTCACCTACTCAGCATGTTCCAGTCAGTTTTCGTAAGTTCTTCTTTATTACAAACCATTGTTTATAATTTCTGTCTGATGATGCCTTTTCCATTGTTGACCGTGGGACAATGTACCGGTACTACCTGATTTTGCTCACCAGAATATAATGGCAGTTAGCACTAGCTATTTTTTTAAAGATTAATGTCACCATTGCTCAATATTTTCTGATGATAAACTGAAACTATTTTTAGTCCAAAAAATAAAGGACAAAATAACCATTAATTTGATGATGTAAAAAAAAAAAAAAAAAAAAAAAATGTAGATTTTAAGTAATTAATTTTTTCGTGTAAAAAAGATACTGATTTGACTAAAATTCACAGAAGTCCCCATTTAAAACAATGTCAATCTCAATGCTGAATATCTAAAAAATTTCACTGAATTTGATCTATGTAATTTTTTTCATGGAAAATTATTATTAAATATTATTAATTATTATTAATATTAATAATTAATTATTAATATTATTATTAATATAAATTATTATTTCAGGTTTGCTGAAAATTTCAGAGCGGTTCACCATCTGTTAAGCCCACTAACATTAATCAATATATTTTATTTTCTTACAAGAATTTAAAAAAAAAAGTGTATTTATTTTATCAACAAGATTCTAACAATGCACTGTCTTGCAGTTTGAGATCAACATCACCACAGACAAGTTCGACTTGTACAAGGGTGGCTCTGTGGACGAGGTGGCTCAGCAGTACGCCAAGGACCTATCCTTATGGAGTATTGTTCCATGGGGAGGCCATCGAGGTCGAGAAGTCCAGCTGAGGCCGTTCAACCAGACTTGCGTGGGCATGGACACGCGTCAGGACTACGAGATGAGACTCGTGTTGCTACGAGTCAGCTACTACCGAGTCATAGTCCTGGCAGTAGGAGTCGCTCTGTTCTTCGCAGCACCCAAGCTCGGCAGAAACACGGCCTTCCACTACATCAGCGGTGTCTCAATCGGAGTTGTAGCCTCGGTTCTCATCATCACTATTTTTATAACGAGAATGTTCCCCAAGGTAAGATGTACATGAATTGAGAGTATCGACCTCAAAATATTTTATTGCAGAAATGCATAAAAAATGCAAAGTTTTGCTACTCTGATGTTTTTCAGATTTTTTAGAGTACGGGAACTATTTAAAAAAAAAATTGAAAGTACAGAGAAAGTGACAGCTCTGGACGCCTCTCTTAATAAAAGGATAGGGCCTAAAGCCCGAC
The DNA here is from genome assembly GCA_949825025.1 of Siphlonurus alternatus. Classification (NCBI taxonomy): domain Eukaryota; kingdom Metazoa; phylum Arthropoda; class Insecta; order Ephemeroptera; family Siphlonuridae; genus Siphlonurus; species Siphlonurus alternatus. The sequence goes on along the minus strand of OX463785.1, from coordinate 21,359,922 downwards.
CTCAGCAAAACTTTCTAGCAATACTTCCCGGGCTCTAAAAAATCAGAGTGGCATAACTTTGCACCCTCTATCCATATTTACAATAAAAATTTTTGAGGTTGATACTTCATTATCATTGTATTTTCTTTTATGGGTAAATTTATCAAGCTGTTCATATCAGAACTAGATGTGCTGTTCAATGATCTATTGTAGTATCATTTTATTTATTTTTAAAAGACTTCTTCACTTTTTATTTACCATCCTCTGTGTCTTATAAATGTATTTTTCTTTTTTATTTCAAATTTCTGGCTATAAGACATGGAGGTTTCTGCTCTGTTTTTAATTTTGTTTTCAATTAAAATCTTATTATTAGTACATTAAAACTAGATGTACTGTATGGCATTATTCTATTCTACTAACTACTTAAAATGAAATTTGTATGAAAAATATTTTGGTATATGTACAGTAAACTTCCCAGAAAAAATTCCTCTGCAGTATTGTTGCATTGTTAATGCCTATCTATTAAACCGGGTTTACAATAAGCGTCAAATTTTTCTAGATGCGCGTCAGAAGCGTCTGAAGCTTGCAATTCCAAGCTTCTAAAAATCACGCGCATGCGCGCGTCAGTTTTTGACCAATCAGAGACTTTTGACGCTGCGTCTAGAAAAATTTGACGCCAATTGTGAACGCGGCTTTAGTCCGGAAAATTTTACATGACGACAAATGTTTATAGTCTACCCAAATGTGCCTTTTTCCCCCTCTTTTTTTTACCTTAACTTTATTCTGTAACCCAAGATACAGTATTTAAATTATTTTTCAATTATTCCTCACTCTATAACACAAAATTCCCTTGGTGTTTACTCACGCTGCACCGTTACAGAAGCCCATAGTGTGGACGATGCTGGGCGGAGGCTGGATGGTTCTGGTGTACCTTGGCAACCTGGCGTGGGATAACATGCGCCACATCGCCATGCAGTACCAGATGCACATCGGAGGCTACCTGGCCATCTCAGCCCTCGTCTCTTTCCTCGTGTGTTACCGAGCAGGACCGGTGACTAGTCCGAGGACCATGGACATCATTCAGTGGGGACTGCAGGTGAGGATATTGTTGATCTGGTGCAGTTTTTGGCAGGTATTGAGACACAGAGCTAAATTAATTCTGTAACATCAAGAAAGAAAAAAAAATTTTGGTTGAGTTAAAAATTCACAAAATATTTTTCTCCTGTGTTTAAAAGTTTTTCCACAGTTAAATAATTACTGCATTCCAATTTTGAAGTTGTACTGTAATAATATGTAATTATGCATGTACTGACGTGAGATCTACTTGCCCTAAAACTTTAACCATCTTTATTTATTTATTTATTTATTTATTTATTTATTTATTTATTTATTTATTTATTTATTTATTTATTTATTTATTTATTTATTTATTTATTTATTTATTTATTTATTTATTTATTTATTTATTCATTTATTTATTTATTTACAGTATTTATTTACAGTATTTATTTATTTATTTTTGTGAATTTTTAAGAACTAGCTGTCAGCTTGGAAAATTCAGTGATTTCTGTTTTATTCCAATGTTTGTTGCATTCTTTAAAAAAAAAAATTGTTTATTTTTTAAGTGTTGCTCTAAAACTATTAAAATAATATCACTACATAATGAAAAAAATTCCCTGTGTGACAGTATTTATTTATAATCGTTAACAGACTTAACAGCAATATAAATTTGAGCTACAACACTCCAAAATGAAAACTCACTTCTTTTTAAAAATAATAGTAATATACCAACAATGCTTCCCTTTGTTTTCATCAAGCCCATGCCTAAGACCACCGTCTGGATGTTGACAGGGTTTCGGGTTGGTACTGGTGCTGATGTGCAGCCACTACCAAGAAGCCACTATCGGCCTGGCCATCCTGATGCTCTCCGTGCACAATTTCCCAGCCTCCTGGAGTAGCAGGATTGCAGCCTTATGGTAAGAAGATGTTCTAGAGTTGTACCAAGTTGAGATAGGGTTGTCACTTATCTTATCTAAAATAATAAATAAGTGTGTGCGACAACTAGATTATGTTGGTTAAAAAGACTGGAACACTTTAATCGGGCACAAGAAGGGCTCACTTGCTTTAATATTTTATTGCAGCTAGCAATTTAATCGTCAGCATGGCCGTCATATGATATTGAAGCAAGTGTGTCTTTCTTGCTCCACTCAGTCCAAAATCACACACACACACACACACACAAAGAGCTAGTAATGTAATTTTGCAACATTCCTCATACAATTAGGTTGCAAGCTACAAACAGAGATAACTTCATTATGACATTTTCTGATGAGCAAATCTCACATTTTTTTAGATCCACGATTGAGTCAAAATAAAATAAAATAAAATTGCACTGAATCATACTGAATGTGTTCCATTCTTTTTGGTTAACTCCGTACTGTGTGTTTTTATGAATGAAAAAAGAGTCTTTTTAACTGCGATTGACATTTTTGTATGTTTGAATGTAGCATGTGAAAACATAAGAATGAGACTGATTAAAGAATGAGAATGTAATTGTGATTGTTGCAGGATTGCCTTCATTTGGTGGGAAATTTCGAATACAACATCCCAGATTGATGTAGAGTGTATAGATGAATAAATTGTTATTTTTAGCTGCATGATATGGGCAGTGTGTATTTGTGGCATGTCAATAAATAGCTAGACATGGGGTAAATAGTTAACACATGTGAAAGTAAATGAGAAAAATATATTTACAGCTTTAGTCTATACTTTTTTGCTCCCTTAGGATTGTGTTACTTAAAATGGCAATAAAATTGCATGATATACTGATGTGATAGGTAATATAGTGACACTACTGACAACTACAATATTCAATATTGCTGCACTCTGCATGAATATTGCATGCCTAAATTACTGTTAAATTTGGAAGCAGTATTGAAGTACCTTCATGAAACTTGTAAGACTGATTTAGAATCTTTAAGCTAGTTTAAAGACCAACCTGATTGAAGACTCACTTATCTGAAATGGAGTACCGACCTAAAAATTTTTTATTGCAGAAATGGATAGAGAGTGCAAAGCTAACTGATTTTTTCAGATTTTTTTGAGACCAGGAAGTATTTTTAAAAAATTATTGAAAGTCCTTTTAGTGACGTCACGCGGCGGCAAGTCCTATCTTTTTCTTAAGGAGCGGCATCTCGTGACGTCACAAAAAGAACTTTCAATAATTTTTCAAAAATACTTCCCGGGCTCTAAAAAATCTGAAAAAAATCAGGGTAGCATAATTTTGCACGCTCTATCCATTTCTGCAATAAAAAAAATAGAGGTCGATACTGTACTCCATTTGTTAATGAATACTCAAAATATTAATATGTATAATATAGTGATAAATGGTATAAAACTATATGTAATTATGTTTAGGTTTCAATCTTTACATTACGTTGTTACAGTAGTTATAAATTGAATGAATTAAATTCAATATAAATTAAGGGTAAGGTAACGCCACCAATGTTAAAAAAAATCCCTCTCACAAAAATTCTGAAAAAAATTTAAAATGTTCTCCTCTATACCCCCTATCAGTACCTAAAATATCAGGTATACAAATACGATCTAGTTTTTGAGTTATAAAATTTTTAAGTTGACTACTTTAACATGGAGAAATGAAACTCCCATGTTAAATTGGTCAACTTTAAAAATTCATAACTCAAAAACTAGATCGTATTTGTATACCTGATATTTTAGCTACTGATAGTGGGTGTAGAGGAGAACATTTTAAATTTTTTTCAGAATTTTTGTGAGAGGGATTTTTTTTAACATTCATGGTGGCGTTACCTTACCCTTAATTAATTTTCATTAAAAATTTCAAATATTGGTAAATTATAAAATAAATTGTAATTATCCAATGTCTTTTCTTAATTAAATATTTTTAATAACAAAATATGAATGCTTTTATTTTTTCTCAATCCATTTTTTTTTAAACAAAAAATGTTGTATTTAAAGAAGATAATAAATAAAGATTGTGTCAACTGAAATAACTTCTTGTAACTCTGTAAAAATTGTACTGAATTAATGTGTACTTTCAAAAGTTTCAAAATACAGTACTAATGATAATTATTTAAACAAACTTTTTTTTTTTTTTTTTTTTATCTGAATACTCAATACTGTACCAAGTGTTAATGGTTTTATTAAACTTAACAAATTGGCCAACAATTTAGAAAAGAAAAATCTCAATTCTGTAAACTAGCTAGTGAACTAATAGTTTTTTAATTCTCATAATGTTTTACAAAATCAAAAGCTAAGCAAACAGTAATGCATTTTTTTATTGTTATTTTAGGTTTTAGAAACGGCAAAATCATACACCTATAGTTGAATAATTGAATAATTGTCATTCTATTTTAGACCTTTTGCTATAAAACTACAGCAATATTAAATATACAGCCAAACTGCTTTGAATAAGTGGCAAAATTATACAAAAGAAGCTTCAGTGCTCTCCACTAAGGAGACAACTGTCTGTGTTATTTATTTATTTATTTTTTAAGTCTTGTTAATTAAAATTACAACACTTTTGGAAATCTTTTCATACTATACTTTAAAAATTTGCTTTTGACATTATTTAGGTATATACACAGGTTGCTGGGAGGATGGGAAAATCAACTTACTTAGAATTCAAAGTGAATAAAAACTTATAATTAATAAACTGTTAAGATTCAGATGACATTCTCGACGTGTTTGCAGGAGTCGCTTCTTCCCTCCTCAGCGCAAGCTCATCACCATGGCTGAGTTTGAGGATGAGGGGGTTCGGGAAACGGAAAAGGCCCTCAGTGAGCTGCGTAGTTTCTGCTCCACCCCGCAGAGCAACCCCTGGAAACTCTCCCTCAAGCTCAAGGACCCCACCAGGTCAGTTAGAGTTGCATAAGGTTCTTGGAATTACGTCAAGGCAGTGATGTAATGAAATAGATGTGTGAAACGATTGACAAATAAAATATTACAGGATTAATACTATTAGTATTGCTCACAAGATGTAGAGAATTTTATTCTGCTGTTATTATAATTATTTTTTTCTTAACATTTTCAAATTAATTGACAAATTTGTTTATTAAAAGAAAAGGATAGGAATATCCAGCAAGGCCTTACCGATCGAAAGAGTCACAGCAGGTGGAAATTCTTGCGATAAGGCCTTGCTGGTTATTCCTATCCTTTTCTTTTAATAAGATTATCACAACCTAAATGGTTTATTTTCCTCAATTTGAACATTGAAAAATTTGAAAATTCATTAATTTCAATTAATTTATTTTTCAAGTAAAGCACCTCATGTGAACTAGAAAAAACTGATAATTGTACCAAAATGCTGCATCTTTTTTTAAATGCATTTTTCTTTTTTGGGTTCTCTAAGTCAAATATTTTTTATGTAACTATTTATTGCTTCGGTTCAGTGTATTTTTTTTTTATTTTTTTTTAATGTACGTACTGAATTTCAAGCTTAAACAGTAAAGTCCTTGAACTTCATAGTACTAAGGGTGTGTATAACAACCTTAATTAAAAATAATGGAATGAATTTTTTTATGACATAAATAAAATCAAGCACAAAAGTATTAAGACATCTGTATTGTCGGCAGGTTCGCGAGGTTCATGCAGGGAGAGTCACACCTCAGCGACGACGAGTTGATGGAATACAACATCATCAAGTGTCAGGCCGACGAGCTGCTCACCGACGATGATGACGAGGACTACTGACCTCCCTCCCCTCAAAAGTGACCTCCCCTCCCCTCAAAAGTGACCTCCCCTCCCCTTTAAGTGACTTAAATCTCCAATAAAGACAAATTCTCATCCAAGCAAGATGTTAAAACTTTCCCTGTAAATAAATAATGACAAATTAAACTCATATTTTTGTAAATGTGTCATAACTTTTACCAGTCATCTACAATGTTTTCGCATTTAAATTTTATAATAGTGATGGAAGAAATTTTGAAAGTGTGTGTAAAAGTGGGCTGAAAGTAAATACAGTAGCGATTGAATAATGTAAACAACTTTGTTAAATTTGTTTGTGGCAAGATTCAGAGATGTTTCCTATTATATTTATTGTCCAGAAATCTGTACTCCTCATAATTACAGTATTCTTCTTAAAAACTGAATATAAAAAATAAAAATATCTAATGGAGTATCAACCTCAATTTTTTTTTTATTGCAGAAATAGAGGGTGCAAACTGCAAAGTTATGCTACTCTGATATTTTTCATATTTTTTAGAGTCCATGAACTATTTTTAAAAAAATATTGAAAGTACAGAGACAATGATGCCTCAATGTATTAATAAAAGGATAGGACCTAAAAGGGGCGTGGGCTCAAATCTGACCTTGGCAAAACTTTTTAGCAATATTTCCCGGTCTCTAAAAAAATCTTAAAAAACTAACTTGTGTGTTCATTTTGAGTTCTTCAAGAATATGAGACTTACTGCTCTAAGAAGTTCCTTCCAATGCTCACTGGATTGTGTCAAAGAATTTCCTTTTTCTGTGTTTTGAGACTTTTACAGTACATACATACTTCCTAATTACTGTAATTAATTTATAGTACTTTCTCTCATGTGCCAAAGGAGAAAATTCAGAGAAACATAATTTCCATTTAGAACATATTAATTTTTGAACCATATAAAATAATTTGATAAATTTATAAAAGACTAACTTATATTGAGGGAAATTCCCCCCCCCCCTCTTCCTCCCTCCCTCCCTCCCTCTCTTCCTGGATCTACACCTAACTATGTACTCAAAGATTCCTTCTTTATCGTTTAAACTGAATTACAGTACTAAATTCCTACTTTTCACAAGTGCCTTTAAGTTTTTTTTTCTTTAGGTGGTGGATGTTTGAAAGAAAAGTTTACCTAATATTCAGCTACCCGTAATTTATCTCTGTGTTCTCAATGCACTTAGCATTATGAGAAGGTTTAACGTTAAGTGGGTTCAGCAAAAGTGCAATGTAAAAAAGTATTTATTGAATGAGAGAGTTTGGCAGTAAGAATAAGCGTTACGGTAAAAAAAAAGGTGTTATTTGATGGTGAATCACTGGCAATGCTAGTAAAATTTATATGTACTTTACCATACTGTGTTAGGAAATAAAATAATGTGTATGAACTTCAAGGTAGACCAATAAGGTCAGCAATGTATTGAGTCTAAAAATAAGTGTAAAAATGGAGACTGCTGCTATTTAGCAAATCAGTATAATTTTTGAAGTATCCTGAAAATATTGATGAACACGGTAAATTTGATATTAATGTGTGATTTGGATGCTACTTATCTACAATGTCAGTAGAGTAGTGCAAATCTATTTTCATACTAAGTATTCAAGATTTTTAAAATATTGAAAAATATAATGTAATCCAAAAATGAATGAGAGCAACAACAAATTCATTTGAACAATTAATAAAACTTTTTTTGTGTTTCACAACATTGAAAATGATTTAATTTGTAGCCATTATATTACAATTACTTGACAATTATTGAGCTGTTGTGTGATGGTCTGTTAATTTTCTAGTTTTAACTTGTGACAGCTTAAAGAGGTGACTGATCTCATTTAAAATTATATAGACAATAATTTGTTGCCTTAGAATTATAATTTTATAATTTGAAAAGTTATTAGTATGGTTTTTGACCCATTTATTTGTTATTACAAAGTTCATCAGATAAGGTTAACCCTAAAAAAATATTTAAACTTGCTTAAATTTTATTCAGAGGCAACAATTTGTATAAATATGTTTTACTAATAGATAATAACCTAATTAAATTCTTGTTTGTGAATAATATTTCTGTAAATTTACATTCTAAGAATAATTCCTTTTGATTGATAAATCTAAATTATTTAGTGTTACTGATGTGTCATAACAAAAACAACTGGTTAAATCATTCTAAAATCTTCCCATTTTTTAATTCTCAAAACTGTTCACAACAAATGCAAGTGTTTTGATTATATTATACTTCCAATTCCCTCAATATTTAATTATTACTTTGACCAATGGAGTATCAACCGCAAAATTTTTTTATTGCAGAAATGGATGGAGCGTGCAAAGTTATGCTACCCTGATTTTTTTTCAATTTTTTTTTAGCTCTGGAAGTATTTTTAAAAAATTATTGAAAGTCCATTTTGTGACGTCACGAGGCGGTTCTCCTTAAGAAAAGGATAGGACTTGCCACCACATGACGTCACATAAAGAACTTTCAATAATTTTTTAAAAATGCTTCCAGGGCTGTAAAAAATGTAAAAAAAAAAAAAAATCAGGGTAGCATAACTTTGCACCCTCTATCTATTTTTGTAGTAAAAATTTTTGAGGTTGATACTTCATTCCACGATTGTAAACAATATGTACTTCCACTATTCATTTGAAAATTTAATTTTATTTTGAAAAATTAATCATCTTTTAGCATAATTGAACAATTGTAATTTTTATATTATAAATTATAATTTCTCTCTTTGTATTACATAATTTCTGTTGTTTCTCCACGTCTTGTAAAAATGTAAATAATTTAAGTTTTTGTTACTTGGAAGTTTGAATAAACAAATTAAAAAAAAAAGTATTTTGTTGTTAATAATTACCATCATATTTTATATTTTAACCAAAATAATTTGCTTCAGCAAAATAGAAATTATAAATTAAAGAAAATCATAATTTATTACATTTCTTAATTTATTATCAGTTGAAAAAACAAATATTTGTTTAATTAATTGCCATCATTAAAATTAAATTACTGTATAATTAAGGATTTTTCATGAATTACTATACAATTATAAATTAATATTAACAGAAGATTTAACAAATAAATGTGAGCACTCTATTTTATTAATTTTGTGCCATAATGCTTACAATTTCATACATTAACAGAGAATTTTTTCCCACCTGGGAACACTTCTAGCCTATTTTTATACAGCTCAATTATTAGTTTCAGTTTAAAATGTTTTGTTATTAAAGTACACATTATATTTTTCACAAGATATGGTAAGATGAAAGCAGAGAGAGGAATTTGCTAGCATAATCTCTTTAAAAAAAAAAAAAACTACCAAAGCCCCAGGATGTTAGGCAACTTGTGTTGCTTCAAAGACAAGCGGGTTGCATATCTACATATATTTTTTTTAAAGGGCAGCTCGAATCTGAATCTGATTTTTTCTTTATTATATAATATGTATATAATATATATATGTATATATATATATATATATATATATATATATATATATATATATATATTATATATATAATATATATAATTATATAATAGCAGTTTTTATTTTTATAATGTGTGTTTTTTTATTTACATTTTAATATTTTAAAATAATCAAGGTTGATTTGAGTGTATAGACAGGATATGTCTATACATACCCTGGTGTTTAGATATTTTTTTATCTGACTCGACTTTATCTATTGTATTTTGTACTGTGTTTTTTAATAATGCAATAAATTAAACATTTTTAAACTGAAAAGCTGAAACTCTTTTGATGCTCTACTAATAGTTTATACAAGAAAAGTAAAATAAAATTATTATTTATATAACTATTGAAATTTTATTTTCTATTGATTACAATTTTTTTTCAATAATAATTCACGAAAGTAATAAATCAAAAATAATATTATGATTTTGAGATCTCTTCCTGAGACTTATGCAGCGTAACTCGCCCAGCAGTCGTGACTGAACCTGACAGGCTTCACTCCGGAGCCGGCAAGTTTGAGTTTCTCTCCCATCCTCGTCTCGATCTGTAGTTCCTCGTCAGCGGTGATTGCCTCGTGATCGGCGTGGTCTCCGTGACGTGACACTAAGTTGACGCGGGCGGGCAGACGTTCTCCGGCCTCGTTGGGGGGTTGGCAAAGAACGTACACCATGTACTTGGTTGGGTCGGCGTCGATGATCAGGAATTCCCAGTCTGTAAGTGAAATAAGAATTACGAATCTGCAAGTCACTTTTTTTTTTTAATAATAGAAAGAGGAGATTGAAAAATGAACCTTTGAATTTTTTAATATCGCATTGTGTCAAAATTGGAGAGGAAACCATGGAAACCACTGTCAGAATGGTCGGTAATTGATGGAGGATGCCATCTTCCATCAATTACCTCCATCAATTACCGACCATCCTGACAGTGGTTTCCATGGTTTCTTCGAGGATGCCATCAATCACCTCCTCTGTTCTTTAGCAACTACCACTTGTGAAGAGTTTGGCAATGTTTGGGATCGGTTGCGCATACCACTGTTTCAAGTACAAAGTTTCAACGTCCTCTATTTAAATATTTCATGCAGGTAACTAAAAAGGTACCCACTCTCGCGGTCGTGGACGTCCGAGTGGATGCTGAGTCTTCCCTTGTCCTCTCCGACGGTATTGATGGTCGTCGTTTCAGTCTTGATCTCTTGACCGGGGGAGTGGCTCTCCAGCTTGGCAGTGAGGCTCGTCACGCTGTCGCCAGTGTTCTGTGACGTTACAAAGTCACTCATATTTATCACTTATGAAACAACCCGATGAATGGACAATTTGCATCAACTTTTTTTAGTAGCTCAATCGAAAGAGGAGGTCAAAAATTACACCTGTGAATTTTATGCGATTTTTATTCGTACTGCATCATGGCTAAAAGAGAGGTCACGTGACCTGGAGCCGGCGCCCGTGTCGCCCGTGACGTCATTGAACTGTCTGGTCAAGCAAACGATTGTCTATATAACGCTTGTAAACAATAAATTAATTGTTGCTTGTTTCCATAGCAACGTGGTTGTTTGCAAGCGTTATAAAGTCGATCGTTTGCTTGACCAGACAGTTCAATGACGTCACGGGCGACACGGGCGCCGGCTCCAGGTCACGTGACCTCTCTTTTAGCCATGATGCAGTACGAATAAAAATCGCATAAAATTCACAGGTGTATTTTTCGACCTCCTCTTTCGATTGAGCTACTAAAAAAAGTTGGTGCAAATTGTCCATTGTATACATTGAAAAATTTTCAAACATTTGAAATAATCGTGCTGCAAAACGCTGTGACGTCATACTCAATTAAACATGCATGCAAGCATAGGTAAAAGTGATGTTTTACTATATATATGACATATATGTCGTCATAATGTTTTGTAGGCCGATTTCAAGGAATTTAATTAAAGCAAAGAAAAAAATAAACTTGAATGCTGTATCCAAATATGCAAGAAAATTTTCTTATAGCTAGAGGTGGTTGACCATTTTTTTTACTGAAGATATCTTAAAGTACTAGTAAACCCGGATTAACATGTATTTTTCTTTTAATGACAGTCTATAGCAAGGCCCAATTTTAGGTTTAAAACATGTGTCACACTTCATTGGTAATTTTAATTATTTTTTAAAAGTACGAGGGTCTGACGACAATGGGCCACAAGGCTCCTCTAGCTTGAATACGATGTGTGAGACCCAATGCAATATATCAGTTTCTTTTGACCGAGGGGTGTCAGCGTGGTCACGGTTGATCATGTCAACAACACGAAGAGGACACATTGAGAAAGCAATTACTATTATTTTTCTTAGTTGTAAATTTTTTTCAAGGAGTTGAACAATAAGGGTAACCCTCCCTGCGGCACGCCATCCGTGTGTGGATCATGTGGGAGGAGGGTAGGTTTGTAAGGAGACAATTGTCGCACCCTCGCCCGCCGGGGAGTCGAAGGCAGAAAAAAAAAGAGAAAGTCTTCCGACAATTTCAGTGATTTTATATCGTCAGATTAAATTATTTTTCCTGATCTTCACAAGCATCGCAGAAAAATGACACTCCGCAGGTTCATTTATGGAATATAAATTCATTTGCTTAAAAAGTGTCAACTCTGTGACAGAGTAAACAAACCTTATATTTGCTAGCAAAGTGAGCAAATCGGCAAATGCTTTGACTTTTCTTTCATATTTTGACCCAGCCGCTTCTCTCTGTGGCCTGATGTCGTCACTGAATAGCCGACGTTACAAGCTGTTTGAATGGGAACTTTAGGGTGGATGTTGTTTTTTTGTACCCAGTATTTTTTAACTACCTATGATACATGATATATATTAAAGACAAGGCCGGGGCTTACTAATCCTTTAAGCCGGGAAAAAGGTTGAAAAGGACTTGTACACAAAACCTGGAAAAATTAGAAATCTATCAAGCAACGTGGTTTCGAAAAAAAAAAGGTTAAAAAAATGTTTAATAACCCCCCTCCCTCTTCACCCTACACCCCCTTTGCAATGTGTGGGACAAAACAAGTCTAGCTAGCTAGGGTTCATTGATGTAAATGGGATTCTGTAATACAATTTTAATTTAACTGCATGATTATCAACTTCCCCCTTGATTTAAGAAATGGACCTTACTTTGACACGAACTCACCTTGACGTGGACGCAGGTCTTGGTTCGTGTGTCTTCCTCGGCACTTGGGGCCCAGGGGTGACCGTCACGGTACAACAAGGACTCGACTGCCACCCAGTTGCCCGTCATCTGAAAATTTAATTAATTTAATCACTGGTTTGCACAAGTACAACATGAATTACGTCATTATACAAAATATAACTAAAATTAGTTGACGTAAGAGAGGAGCTTCGAATGTCAGCTACAAATAATTGAAGTAAAATGTGTTGAGTATTTCTAGAGAGAAGTTGAACAATAATAAATTTTTATTACTTCGTTATTTTTAAAAGAAATTGGCACCTAAATTATAAACACTAAATTATATATTTTAAAATAACAAAATGAGTACCCTCATTTAATTATTTTGTGCATTAAACAGAAATTTAAAACACATATACATAACAAATATTTTTAAAAGTCATTAAATTTATTTTTTTAAATATTTTACTTGATAATTTGGACCAAATATCAGCAATTGATAATTAAATAGAATGGTTAATATATTTTTTATGTTTATTAATGTCTGCAATATAATATAATTTTATGAAGTATTAATGCCTATGAAATATCAATAAAACAATATAAAATACTATATCTAGGTAATATAGGATATACATAATATTGAGTTATTGATAAGACACCGCATAACTTTGCACCCTTGCAATATATTTTTTTAGATCGATACTCCATTCAAACTTACCGCGAGAAAGTCGACCTCTTTGAGGGGGGTGATGTCAGCGCAGGTGATGCGGGGATGGTCACCATGGTCATGACCGTGGTCACCGTGGTGATCGGCGGTCACCAACCCCAGGGCAAGGACGACTAGCAGGCAGCGAGCAAACATCTGAAAATGATGTCGGCGGTGAACATTTGGTACAGCTTGATTTATTCATATACTGTGAATGTTGACAGGTTGTAGCTACTTTTAGTTTCAAATTAATGCATTTATTAAAATATGATTTGAATTTTCTGTTATATATTTGATTATTTGCTTTAAAATATTTCAGTTATATTTTCGGCAGTTGTAATAAATTTATAATAATTAATTATTTATGATAATAAAAGTAATAACTATGCAAAGTATTGTAATAAAAACAAAAATATATTATTGTTTTATTGAAACTATAAAAAATTTAAATATTCATTATTAAAAATAATATTTTTTTTTTAAAAATTGTTAAAATATGTAATATAGAATTACTTAATTTACTCAATTAAAATATTAAATAAAATTTTTACGGTGACATTACCTTGGATGCAGTCCACAGAGAAATGATACTGATGTCAAGTGTGTACCAAACTTATAGCAAGGTCCAATCTTGAACTTGACCGTGAATTGACCTCTGTCTTATCAGCATGACCCTTGATACTAAAAGTACACAGATCTTATGTTAATATTTGAACCAGACTGTAACTAGGCACCCTTATTAAAAATATTATCATACACCTCGAGACACCACTAACGTTGCCACATTTAACGAATAACTAGACCTAATATGAGGCTGAAGCGTAAGTGTCTATTATACCGGCGGTGGCAGAAAGCGAGTGGCTTCGGCTGCTCGCTGCGAAGCCCCGGTGAGTAGGAGGGTCGCGACGGTGAGCGGTGAAGGGTCTGGGCGTGAGCCTGCCTGGATTCTGTGCAGATCTTGGTGGTAGTAGCAAATACTCTTGACTTGATGAAGAGACAGAGACAGAGAGATGAGAATTTGAAATTTCGGGGGAGATAAGAAGAGTATCTAATACCATTTAAGTTAATTTTAACATGCTTCAATATAGACTTCATGGCAGCACCCATATAATTGAAGTAGGAGTTCGGAGGATGAAAAAAATGGGAGAGATTTTGAAATAAAAAAGGAATTTTCCAGGAATATAAATATATTTTTCATTAACCACGTTCTGTGTCATCGAGGACCATTGCATAAATCAAATTCTCTAAGAATAACACTAACCGTGGCTATAATTATGGCTATATTAAAAAAAAAACTAGTTTCTTCCTTCTTATTTGTGAATAATGACAGATTAATAATATCATTGAATTGGGTTTCGCTTATTCTTTTCTACAAACTATAATAAACTATTGAAATTTCTTTAAAGGACATTATATGAACATTGATATATAATTATAATATTATGTTTTGCAGATTGTACAACTTAGTTAATCAAGAAAAAAATAACTTCTTATCCTTTTGAATAGTTCCTAGTTAAAGAAAAACATGCACTTTCTGTCTTCGCCGACCCCCAATGATACGTCAATTGAATAGCTACGTTATTGTTATAAAATAAATTACTTCCTAAATTACATAATTTATAAAATCATTATCTGCAATTTTGTACGATCTTTGGTTGACTTTTTACCATCGCTTCATGCAGCAGAGACATCAGAGAGGTCATCAAAGGTCAAACGATGGTTGGAGGTCATCAGTGTCATCTTCGGTCGTCACACCCAAAAATGAAATTCTGGAGGGAGGCAGCATATCAACAGTAATAAGTAGAATTAGAGGAAAATAAAGTAAAATATTTGATGATTTGTTTAAATATAAATATGTACACCTCTGGACACCCCGAACGTTACTCCTGCAGATATGTTTATGCCAGTTTTTACGCATTGTGGTGAACTTGAACACTTTTCTAATATAGCGAGATTTTTTATTTGTTTATTTAGAAAGAAACAGACACAAATAATAAATAGTAAAATAGCAATTACAAACAATATGTGTATTTTTTTAAGAACAGCGTGAAAAAAAATAGTTACAAGTGTTTTATTCTTTTTTCTCCTTAAAATTGCAAATCTCCTCCTCTTTATCATGTATAGATAGAATGTTTTTACAATATAATAAAACTATCGGAATGAAAAAAATATAAGAATTGTAAAAAAGAGGTAATATGATTTTGTTTTTTTTTTTAATATAAAATTTTTATTTCTCAGTTATTGTGGACTGACTAGATAATACTATATTATGTATGATTGTAATTATAATAATAATATAAAACTGATGATAATATCTTTTAATTTTTATGTTTCTTTTACAGGTATTGCAGTACTAAAATATTGTAAACATGCAATTTGTACTTTACGGTTCTATATCTGCAATAAATAAATACAAATACAAATTAAAATAAATATTAATTAGATTGTGACTTACAATTAGTAACGTTTAAGTTCATAATTAATTAATTAATTATGCAAAGTAGTCAAAGTACTTTTAGTGGACCGACAAAATCTACAGTTTAAAGTCTAAAGCATGTATAATATATTTTTAGTTTTTTTTTTTTTTTTTTTTGGTATAATATTTAATTAGGTAGTCAAATTTGCGAGTTTCTCATACATACTAAATGTAATATGCATATTTATTTATTATAATGTATGTAAATTTTTTGTTTACTCGTAAAATTTTAACTTATCAATGATTCTTCATAGTATAATATATATAATACAAAATATAATTTATTATATCAATAAGAATGAAATTTTATTTTTACTTAACTCTATTTTGTATTTTGTTATTTATTTGAATTTTGTAGCTTAAATATGTTTTAATATAATTATTAGAACAACTAATTACTGCCGAAAATTTATATTTAAGGAAGATACTACTGTGCTTTAAATTTTAAATAAAAATTTCAATTTTTTATATATTTTTTTTTATTTCATTTCAAATTTTGCAAAATATACAATATCATGACCAGGACGATAAGATGTTAATACCGGGCCTGTTTACTGAGGCTCAGCGTAGCTCGCCCAGCAGTCGGTGGCGAACCTGACTGGCTTCACACCGGAGCCGGTGAGGTGGAGTCTCTCTCCAATTCTTCGCTCAATCTGCAACTCTTCGTCGGCGGTGATGGACTCGTGGTCGGAGTGATCGGCGTGACGGGACAGAAGGTTCACACGGGCGGGCAGACGTTCTCCAGCCTCGTTGGGGGGCAGACAGAGGGCGTACACCAAGTACTTGGCTGGGTCACTGTCCAGGATCAGGAATTCCCAGTCTGGAATGAGAAAGAGGTTGTGAAAGTTACGTGCGCGTTGAGGTACTTTTCCATGGAGTGATGTCAAGCGAGGTGAGAAAAGCGCATTTACTTCAATATTGTTTGTTGAGAGAAGATTGCTTCTTGCGCTGCGGAAAGCAATTCTATCACCAACATGGCCGCCATACAATATTGAAGCAAGTGCGCTTTTCTCGCTCCGTCAAGCCTCTCTTGACATCGCTCCATGGAAAAGTACCTTTAGGCTGATATTAGACGCCCCCCCCCCCCGAAATTTCAGATTTAACAATATAGGCATTTAGCCCCTCCAAATTATTTTTTAACATCATTGGCCATATGAAGAGGGCCCCTTCCTCCGAAATTTGGTTCTGGATCCTCGCCTGAGAAACCTGATGGATTTTTTTCTACGTGAATCACGAGGATCTGATCAGTTACTTACTGTCGCGGTTGTTAATGTCCGAAGCGACGCTGAGACGCGCCTTCTCGTCTCCAATCACGGTCAAAGTGGAAGTCTCGGTGACCTTGTCCTTGCCGGGAATGTGGAAGTCTGTGGCCACGGTCATGCCGGTGTCGCTAGCAGCGCTGTCCTGGAGATACAGTCAAAGTAATTTAACATTTCTCCCGGAAGTTTGCAGATGTTTGTAATTCAGTTTTGAAATTTTGCACAGTAGTTTGAAGTAAAAATATTGACCTATGTGAGATATTGCAATGCTGAAATGCTAATAGGAAGACCAGAAATCTTATATACTTAGCTAATCTTACTTAGCTACTTCCGGAGGGAATATCATGTAAATTTAACTATAGATTCAATATTAATACCAAGGATGTTGTATACAATGGATAGGCGCTGCATGTCGTCAGTGAGGAGGAAGTGGGTGGTGGCTATAACTAAACAATTACAGTGACCATAACGCAATGGATTTTTACCTATAGGCAGTTTAAATGCTATTGATTTAGAGCTATCCTATCCATATAATATATAGCATTTTACTGTGATAAAATGATAATATATACAGTATTATTGAAAAAACTTCGTAGTGCTTTTTTCAATTAAAACATTTCAGTTTAACTCTAAAGTAACTGAGGTTAAGACTTACCTTGGTGTACAGGCAGGTGTTAGGGCGCGTGTCTTCCTCAGGAGTGTATGCAACTCCATCCTTGAACACCACAGACTCGACTGCCACCCAGTTGCCACTCAGCTAAAAACGAGACATGGTCACAATATTAGTCCACAGAGACCCGAAGTCAATACATCAATAAATTCAATTCAATTCAATTCAATTCAATTCAATTCAATTCAATTCAATTCAATTCAATTCAATTCAATTCAATTCAATTCAATTCAATTCAATTCAATTCAATTCAATTCAATTCAATTCAATTCAATTCAATTCAATTCAATTCAATTCAATTCAATTCAATTCAATTCAATTCAATTCAATTCAATTCAATTCAATTCAATTCAATTTAATTCAATTCAATTCACAATATTAGTCCATTGTTGGGTCATATAATATGTTAAAGTCATTGTATTATATAAATGATGACGTCACACATACGTGGTGACGTCACAACTTACCGCAGGGATAGAGACGTCCTTCTGGATGTCAATGTTATTGCAGGTGACGCGATGGTGATCGGCATTGACGGCGCCGAGGGCCAGGGCAGCGAGCAGGCAGTAGGCGAACATCGTGACTGCAACAAGGGTCAATATCGTATTATTATAACAAGAATTGTCGACCTTATGTAATTCCATGTTCGTTAAATTGAACCTTTTTTTTTTTAAATACCCTTATTAGTTGGTGCAGTCTACGCACGGTATTACTTTAGCAAAAATATTTTTTTTAATTTTTCAATCTAAGC
This sequence comes from Siphlonurus alternatus, assembly GCA_949825025.1. Classification (NCBI taxonomy): domain Eukaryota; kingdom Metazoa; phylum Arthropoda; class Insecta; order Ephemeroptera; family Siphlonuridae; genus Siphlonurus; species Siphlonurus alternatus. The sequence continues at coordinate 21,341,762 of OX463785.1, read as the reverse complement.
TGAAGTAAACTTTAATGGACAACATGCATGAAAAATTTTTATTGCAGAAATGAATAGAGGGTACCAAATTAATTATGCTACTCTGCATTTTGTCATATTTTTTTTAGACCCAGAACTATTTTTAAATAATTATTGAAAGTACGGCCACGCCCCTGGAGGCGTGGATAGAGAGAGAAAGAATTAAAAATTCTCTTTCTCTCTCTTTCGTCAATAGGCGTCCAGTCTCAATCCTTTTTATTAAGGATTCAGGGGTGTCAACTGAAATCACAGAACTTTCAATAATTATTTAAAAATAGTTCCGGTTCTCAAAAAAATCTGAAAAAATTCAGAGTAGCATATAAAATAGAGTAGTGAAATAAAAAAATTTCATGTATGTTGTCCATTGTAACAATAACTGATGTATATAACTTTACAAAATGTATATTAATTTTGAAAATTTCAAAATCATGCACAATATATATTGTTGCAAATACAATTTTAAAAGAATTCAATGAATCAAAAAGAAAAACTAACTTGAAAAAATTATCACGAAAATAAGGAAGCCATAAAAATTAAAATTTGCTAATTTCTCCATATTACTTTAGGCAAGACATTTTTTACCAAGGATTATATGATGAAGATCTTATACCTCAGCAGTAGGCCTGGTCGAAATGATGTCTTCTGTTGGCAAGTGCCACAATTTATACTACCGTCTCTGCTTGATAATTCGCCACGTAGTCGTGTGAACTCTTGACCTTGAGTAAAATCGTACATTATTTTGGCCAAATGGACGTTGGAACTGGCAATGAGTTTTAAATTTAGAGGTTAAATCGACGTTCGATTGATAACGAGGGCTATTTTTAGTTGTCAAAAATCATCGGTACTTTTTTTTATTTTATTACTGTCTTGATCAATATTAATAATAACTGTTTATTGAGCAAAATTATCTAATTTTTATGAAAATTAAATCTTCAAGGTGTGTTTTTGCAATTTATTAAACAATTTAATGAGTTAATTTAGTGATATTTTTATTATGTTAAATATATAGTTAAAACTTAAACTGAGAAATTAACGTATTAAATAGTAACCATTTAGCATGTACCAGTATCATATTTATTTAGATTTCATGCATGATTTAGAATAAGTGATATTACTATCATATTATATTCTCTGATGCATTATTATTATATGAAACATTGACCATCGTATTAAAATTAAAAATTGCATGTAAATTTTTTTATAAATGTAAATGTATATATTTATAAATTTCACGATTTTTGATTTTCGTATCTCAGTCCTATTACTCTGTATTTTGAATATACGAATATATAAATCTAATTATATAATATGTTAATAAATATGGTATAATTATAGAAAATAAATCTTCATCAATTATTTTAAAAAAATTGTATTCCCTATTCTTCACAATGTTACATTAAATTTCAAGTAAACCGCTCATTTCAAAGGATATTATTTACTACTGTCAATCGATTCTTTTATTTTCAAATTACAAACTCCCTTTTAATTAATTTTGCTGCTTTGGCTTCACTTTCATCATTAAAATAATATATGATAATTGAAGGTTTTCAAAAGAGACAAACAGCAAAATATTATGATCAACTTCCAAGGCCTTTTAAGAAAATATATAAAAAAAATTAATCATGTTTAAAAGGGTGCCTAGAATTTTTATGGTAAATTTATTCTTTCATAGTGAAGTGAAGTTCAGGCATTTTTTTGCAACATAAAATTTAGAATTAAGGAATAATATTTAAATTAATATGAATATTTTTTAATTTATACTTCATTTCATTTTCAATATAAATATGGAATCTATATATTATGTTTATTTATTGAATAATTTTTATTGACAAAACAATAAATCAGCTATAAATCTGAATTGTGACCAATTTGTATCACACTAGCTATATAATTATTTTAGACTATAAATATAGCCCTGATTTAATGGCATAATCATAATAGTACTTCAATATATTTTACTTTATACTATTTGTATATACAGTAAATTAAATTATGCCTAAAAAATTGTTTTTGTAGTATAACAGAAAAAAAGAACATTTTTAACTTTTTTGTTTCTTTTTTTATTTCATTTCAAATTTTGGTAAATATACAATATCACCAGACAAAACATTATGTTATTATGTTCGTATACAAGATGTTAAAGGTCCTATGCCTCAGCGTAGCTCGCCCAGCAGTCGGTGCCGAACTTGACTGGCTGCACACCGGAGCCGATGAGGTGGAGTTTCTGACCGATTCTTTGCTCAATCTGGTCTTCTTCTTCAGTGGTGAGAGACTCGTGGTCAGAGTGGTCTCCATGCCGGGACAGAAGGACGACACGGGCGGGCAGACGTTCTCCAGCCTCGTTGGGGGGCTGACAGAGGGCGTACACCATGTACTTGGCTGGGTCACTGTCCAGGATCAGGAATTCCCAGTCTAAAATAAGACGATACCTCAAAATATGGTCATTTTTAAGTTACTTTCCCGTATGTCTAGCTTGAATTTTCAAGGATTAGAACCTGTTAGACAAGGACGGAGGGCGGTCAGAAAAGGACAGAGTTCATACACCTTAGTGCACTAGAGGGGAGTTGCTAAAGTTGCCAGTTATTTTGACTATATTTACATTATTTTTTTTTTCCGTGCACGATACAACTGCATGAGCGGAGGCTGCAAAGTAAAGATGCAGGTCCATGCTGATTTCAAAATTACTATGACTTAAAAAAACATGGCGGGTTGGGACCAGATGTGCATTGTGACGTCATTTTAACAACAGCAAGGGTCAAATCCTTCTTTTGCAGTCGCCGCACATGCAGCTGCATCGTTCACGGAAAAAATAATGCGAATTTTGATTGTCAAATTTACAGTATTTGAACTTTGAAAGACTAAAGGTGCATTTCCATGGAACGGAGAAAGTCACCTTGCGGGGAGCAATTGTATCACCAACATGGCCGTCATACGATATTGAAGCAAATGCGCCTTTCTCGCTCCGTCTAGCCCCGCTCGACATCGCTCCATGGAAATGCACCTCAACCTCTAATAACATCCCAGTGCAGTGATGACTTACTGTCACGGTTGTGAACGTCAGAAGTGAGTGACAGACGAGCCTTCTCTTCTCCAGCGACGGTCAGGACGGTGGTCTCCACCTGCTTGTCCTTGCCGGGAGAGTAGTAATCAATGGCCACGGTCATGCCGCTCTCGCTGGCGTCGCTGTCCTGTTGATTGAACAATGTTAAAGTCGTATCTTTGGTTCGACGTCACGTGACCCTCCCATTAGTTGAGGAGGGCAAAAGAGAGGTTTGTGACGTCAAAACAAATATAAGTCGAGACGATTGTGGACTGTTGTTTCAATTTTCGTCTGATAAATTGAGTATCGACCTCAAAACTTTTTTTTTTTTTTTTTTTTTTTTTGCAGAAATTAAAATATAGAGATTGCAAAGTTATGCTATTTTTTTTTCTTATTTTTTTAATCCTCGATCGTTGTTTAAAAACAAATATTGAAAGGACAGAAATAGGAGTCAATTCTTAATTATAAAAGGATAGGGACTATAAAAGAGGCGTAGATTCAAATCTGAAATTTGCTCAACATTTTAGCAATATTTTCAGGCCTCAAACAAATCTGAACAAAATCATCAAAGTAGCATAACTGTGCACCCTCCATTCATTTCTACAATATATTTTTTTTAAGTCGATACTCTTACTATATAAATTCTCTTGCATCTATATAATTAAATTTAGAGAATACTTACCCTGGTGTACAGGCAGATGTTGGGACGCTTGTCATTTTCAGGGATGTAAGAAACTCCATCCTTGAACACAAGAGATTCGACTGCCACCCAGTTGCCTGCCAACTGGAAACGAGAGAAAAATATTATGTTAGTACGAAAAGTGTTATGTTTATGATTAACAGGCGCAGATTTGGAACCAAATTTCAGGTGGTTGGGGTTGGGGGAAGGCTGGCCCCATAAGACCAATGTTAAAAAAAGAGGAAGTGGAGGAAATACCTATATTGTCCACTTTAATTGCAAAATTTTGGGGTAGGGAGGCGAAACAGCAATTAATGACGCCAATTATTTCAGGGTTGATTCAAAATATTGGATGATTAAAGTATCTTTTACAAAGGAGACTTTCTCCCTCCTCTATATGACGTCACACAAACCTCCCGATGACGTCACGCACCCTTGATGACGTTACAACTCACCGCGGCAATGGAAACGTCCTTCTGGATGTCAATGTTATTGCAGGTGACGCGATGGGTAGGGTCGGCATTGACGGCGCCGAGGGCCAGGGCAGCGAGCAGACAGTAGGCGAACATCGTGACTGCAACAAGGGTCAAAATCATATTATTATAACAGGGATTATCGATCTTATGTAATTTATTTAAGTGCTTCTTTAAATTAAATCCTTAAATTAAATAATTAATTAATTATTATTGCAAATTGAACTTCATTTAGTTATAGTACGAACTAAAAGATACGTCTCATACATATTGAAAAACAAAATAATTAAAAATATTTAGCAGCAATGGATTTAATGCTAAACCCAGCACATTGCAACAATTACTGTAATATTATAAAATAAGAAAAAAGTTAACTTTAATAGAGAATTAAAAATTACAATGGATGTGGCTAAATTATACTTCAACAGAAATTTTATTAATATGTTGACAATTATTCTATGTTCAATTCTTATCTAAAATAATTTAATTTCATAGCCAATTTTAGCAAACCAAATTTTATTAACTTTTACCAATAATAATTATGTGTAAAACTATTTTTTTCTGAATAAAATAGCTCTTTCGAAAACTATAATTTTTTGAAATTTCAGACCATAATAAAAAATACTAACTTGAAAAAAAAAGAAAAAAAGAATTAAGTATCGCAAAAAAAAAAAAATCTATAATTATTAAAATTTGCTATACTTTAAGAAAAATCTCCATTATTTTTGGTTGCAATAAATATTGCCAGGGAGTTAATTTATCCCAAATCTTACCTCAGTAGTAGGCCTGGTCTAAATGATGTCTTCTGTTGACAAGTGCCGCAATTTATAGTACCGTCTGTGCTTGATAATAATAGGTCATGTACGTCTGTGACCCCTCAGTACTGTCTGCAATATTTTGGCCAAATGGACCTTGGAACTCCCTTTGAGATTCAAATTTAGAGGTTAAATTGACGTTATACATGATATCGATGATATTGATATTGAGGGCTATTATATAATAATATATATATATATATATATATATATATATATAATTATATATGTATTATATATATATGGGTAGGGATGGATAAGGTAGGGAACGGATGGTGGTCACGGCCTGTTACGCGTCCCAGCATTCGCTGAGGTGAGACTGAGGGAACCGTGGAAAACCTGACAGAACAGATACCTCTACTTTTTATCGATGGACCAAAGTGATGTCCAAAGCTTGGAGAACCACACACAAATTAAAGTTTTATAGTGTATTCAAAAGTATTTGTGAAGTGTATATTTCATGAACCGTTTTTTGTAATTTATTATAATAATAATAAATTACAAAAAATATATTTATAATTGAATGGACAACATACATGAAAAAATTTTATTGCAGAAATAAATAGAGAGTACCAAATTATGCTACTCTGAATTTTTTCAGATTTTTTTGAAACCCGGAACTATTTTTAAATAATTATTGAAAGTCCTGTGATTTCAGTTGGCACCCCTGCAGCCTTAATAAAAAGGATAAAGACTGGACGCCTATTGACGCCTCCAGGGGGCGTGGCCGCACTTTCAATAATTATTTAAAAATAGTTCTGGGTCTCAAAAAAATCTGAAAGAATTCAGAGTAACATAATTTGGTACCCTCTATTCATTTCTGCAATAAAAAATTGGCATGTATGTTGTCCATTGAACATCTTTGATGAAGCCTTTATAATTATAAAATATGTTATGGACAAACTTTGTAAATTTAATTTAATTGGTTCATTATCTTTATATGTAAATTTATGTAAATTTTATAAATTTTAGTTTTTATAATCTGATTTTTTTTTATTTATTTATTGATAATTATATAATATTATTTGGCAGTAAAATTTCGTTATTTAGAACGTAATATATTATTCAGATAAACCAAGTTTATTGTGTTTTCATTTTTTTTTTTTTATGAAATTGACAAAATATAATAGAAATCAGTGTAAAAACATGCATTTTTTTATGAAATAACAAGATTTTCAATAATATGATGAATCATTGACGACTAGATTTTGAGAAAAATAAGGGATATTCTGAATTTCTTACTCTATACTGAAGACTATTTCTTTTTTATAAAAACATATTTGTAGCAAAAAAAATAATATACATTTCAATACCACTGTATACCTGCGACTTTTTTAATGGCTCTTTAATTTAATATACAGTAGTGTTTTGTTAAATTTAATGTAATTATTGAACTCAAATTTTCATCAAATTTACCAGAAATATTATATACGCGTGCGCTCACATAAAGTTATTAATTGATAGAACCATTTTTGAGATACCAAATGATATTTGCTACTTCTGCATGCATGCAGTCGATTTTTTGTATTTATTCTTTATTGAACACTGGAGTATTGTCCTCAATTTTTTTTATTTCAGAAATGGATAGAGCGTGCAAAGTTATGCTACCCTGATTTTTTTCAGATTTTTTAGAGCTCGGGAAGTATTTTTAAAAAATTATTGAAAGTCCTTTTTGTGACGTCACGCGTTCCTATCTTTTTCTTAAGGAGCGGCGTCTCGTGACGTCACAAAAATAACTTTCAATAATTTTTTAAAAATACTTCCCGGGCTCTAAAAAATCTGAAAAAAATCAGGATAGCATAACTTTTCACCCTCTATCCATTTCTGCAATAAAAAAATTTGAGGTCAATACTCCATTGCAAACGCATTTAATTAATTTTGCTTAAGAGACAAACAGTGTTATTTTATGATGAAGACTTTTAAGAAATATAAAAAATGATATATATCCCGTTTACAAATTTGTTAGAAAAATGGTGATTTTATTTAATATAATTATATTAATGTAAGGATGCATATAATATATATGAGGTATATACTTTCATATTGCAGTGAATAATTGAAGATAAATGAAAAGGACGTTTTGCAACATACATCTAGAGAATAATATTTGAATTTAATTTTAATTAATATAAATATTAAATAATTGTTTAATTTCAAAAATAAATATGGGGTCCTACACAATTATTATTATGTACTGTTTTATTTTGTTTATTTAAATATTGTTGGATATACTAAACAAGACTATATATATGCTGCAGTACGATGACAAATTTTGTCATACCATACTGTGATCAAATAAATTACTTTAGATTATAATTTTAGCCCTATTTTAATATTAACAGTATTTTAATGTATTTTTATTCATGCTTCTATATATCTAACATAAAATAAAATTGTGCTTTAAAGGGCTCTGTTTTTTTAAAAAAAATAAAGTAATAAAAATAATTTTTTTTTTTATTTCATTTCAAAATTTTGGTAAATATACATTTTCACCAGAAAGTTACAAGGTCTTATGCCTCAGCGTAGCTCGCCCAGCAGTCGGTGCCGAACTTGACTGGCTTCACACCGGAGCCGATGAGGTGAAGCTTCTGACCGATTCTTTGCTCGATCTGCTCTTCTTCTTCAGTGGTGATAGACTCGTGGTCAGAATGGTCTCCGTGACGGGACAGAAGGTTCACACGGGCGGGGAGACGTTCTCCAGCCTCGTTGGGGGGCTGACAGAGGGCGTACACCATGTACTTAGATGGGTCGCTGTCCAAGACCAGGAATTCCCAGTCTGGAATGGAAAAAATATTAAAATATGGTCTCTTTTTATGTCTATCTTGTCTTTTCAAGGAGTAGAATCAAGAATTAATCCCTAGAAGTTTACAACTCGCGTCGGGGTATAAATAGGTAAGGAAAAGATGGTGACCATGGAAAACCTCAGTAAGGACGGGTACCTCTACTTTTATCAACGGCCCAAAGTGACGTTTAAATCCTGGGGAACCACACACAAGTGCATCCCTGGATGGGAAGCGAGACGAATTTACCCCAGGGAGGGAGCAATGTATAAATGGTCACCCATACAAGTATTAACCACGTTTAAATTAGCTTGACTTTGGTGATCTAACGAGAACCGGTCAATGCACTGTGCCATGCTCAGCCTTTTCAAACCACAAATCAATTTTCATTATTCTCAAGCCATCTCAGTGAAATCTCTTGGTCTCCACCCCTAACTGCATGGTCCTCTGACACCCCAGCAGAAATAAATACTTAGGGCTGTCTCATACAGGATCGTATGATTTCGCAGCGTATGATAAAACCATTAAGAACCTATGCGATCAGATGTACGCACGCACACAGCTTCGTTTCGTATCGCATGACATCGTAAATTTCTTATTTAGAACCGTTACTAAATTGTTATCATACAAAGTCATATGATGCGATACGAAGACAGTGTGCGACCCGCCTTACTGTCATAGTTGTTGACGTCAGAGCTGATGCTCAGACGAGCTTTTTCCTCTCCAATGACGTTAAGGACGCTCGTCTCGACGACCTTTTCTTTGCCGGGAGCGTTGAAGTCAATCTTGATGGTGACTCCACTCTCGCTAACGTCACTGTCCTGAAAATAAGAACAATATGCTAGTTAACACCGGGATGTAACTAAAGACCTTTTTTGGAATCAGAAATTTTGAATTTTTTGATTGGTCGAGAGCTTTTCCGTTGCCGATTCCGAACTGCAGTTAATAGGAATTTATGTTTTATGGCATTCAAAATATCTATAATTCATTTTATCTTTTGATTCCATATTATACATACAAAGTTTTTATAACATTTGAAGTTTTTTACTTTTTTTTTTTAAAGTTTAAATTTAATCGTCTGTAAGTTACAATTTAGAATGTTTTCGAAAATTTCTTCAAAAAATATATTAACTTAGTGAACTTACTCCTATATTAATATAATTTTGTAATTTTTTTATGCAGAATAAATAGAACTGGCACCATCATACAGTATAAAGAACAATAATAAATTTTTAGTACTACTTTCTGGCCTCTAAAGAATTTGAAAATAAGTCGAATGCCGAATGCATTATTTTGTACCCTCTATTCATTTCTGCAATAATTATTTTTAAGGTCAAAACTCTTTTGTTATGTAAATATGATTAGCGCCCTATTGGTGACTTACCCTGGCATACAGGCAAAGGTAGGGACGTTTGTCATTCTCAGGGATGTAAGAAACTCCATCCTTGAACACAAGAGACTCGACTGCCACCCAGTTGCCACTAAACTGGAAACAAGAAATAAAGAAATGGTAATACAACAAAGTGATATTATTTTCATGAAAAATATTTGCCACTCAAATGCGTTGTTTTAATTATAACAAACTGTAGTTGTCTATAAATTATTTTAGGATTGGTTAATACAATTATAAATTATTCATGTGCTTTAAATTTCTCATTATATTTATATTTTAGATTTTACTTTAAAAAAAATTAAGTATTAATTCAATCAATTTTCGATTTTTTTTTTTAAATTTATTTTGTTGATGAAATATTATAACCCCCCCCCCCCCAATACACTGGTGTATGCAAATTAATCAAAGTATTGTCTCAGGTGACTCCCCCCCCTTCTCTTTTCATACTCTATGACGTCACACAACCCTTCCGGTGACGTCACGCACCCTTGATGACGTCACAACTCACCGCGGCAATGGAGACGTCCTTCTGGATGTCAATGTTATTGCAGGTGACGCGATGGGTAGGGTCGGCATTGACGGCGCCGAGGGCCAGGGCAGCGAGCAGGCAGTAGGCGAACATCGTGACTGTAACAAGGGTCAAAATCGTCTCATTATAACAAGGATTGTCGACCTTATGTAATTTTTTTACGTTTTTTTTAATTAAATTCCAATTGAATTCATAATTGCAAATTGACCTTTATTTAGTAGTACGAGCTAACGTCTCGTAACAAAAAATAATATATAAATATTCGGGCAATAGAAAGCCAAGTACGGTACCTTTTGCAATAATAACTAAAGTGGGGGATAAAAATAGCTTATATAAATTTATGTGGCGGAGAAGTCAAAATTACAATATGAATTTTGCCTAAATATTTCATTAGAAAATGGAAAAATGCCATTAAAATGTACAATAACAATAAACAAAGTAATGATTTGAAAAATATATCACAAAAATAAAGAATCCATAAGAATTAAATTTGCTACTTTAACCTAAATCTCCATATTATTTGCTGGAATTAATAATATGTAAATTAATATATTATAAAATCTTACCTCAGTAATGTGTCTGGTCGAAATGATGTCTTCTGTTCTTAAGTGCCACAATTTATATAGCACCGTCTCTGCTTGATATTATTAGGTCACGTGACTGTCAGCCCACGTGACCCCTTGACCTGTCAAGTACTGTCTGCATTATTTTGGACAAATGGACCTTGGAACCAGCAATGAGTTTTATATTTAGAGGTTACATTGAATTATCCAAGATTGATGGCTGTTTTTAAAGAAGTAAAAATCGTAAACATATTTATTATTATAAGTAATTTTTAATACTGTCTTCATCTCTTTTTTGTTATATATAGTTTCAGTGTATTCAAAAGTATTTGTGAAGTGTTCTCTTCATTTGCTTTTTTTTTTTTTTTTTCAATTTTATATATATGTAGCTAATTTAATTATATTTTTATAATTGAAATGATTAACTTTGATCATAAAAATAACTATAATTATCATAAAAACAGGATAAAAGATTTGGGTGGTATTCACGAAAAGCGTTAAGAAGAGTTTTAAGAAGAGATATTTTAAGGTGTATTTTAAGAAGAGACATTTAAGAAGAGTATTCAAAATCTCTAAGAAGAGAAAAACACATATATCTTCTTAAAACTCTTCTTAACACTCTTCTTAACGCTTTGTGAATACCACCCATTATTTCTTAATATGTAATTATTTTTATTATTTTAGTCAGAGTTCGTTTTTTCAACGTTAAGTATAACAAGTAAAACATTTTTATTAATTGATATTTTTGTTGTTGATAAAATTAACAAAATATAGAGTAATTAATGGAAATTTGTGATTTTTTTTTTTTTAGAAAAGAGCAAGCATTCAAAGAATAATAATGTATAATTTTTTTTTTTAATTTTTTAATCAAACCCTATTGGGTACTTTTATTTACTAATTACATACTACTTTGAAACCCCGAACCTTCCGAAACCCTAACTTGAGCGTTTCGCGGGCTCTTCTGGAACGGGGGCGGCCACGGTCTTGCAAATCCATCCCGGCATTTGCCTGCGGCTGAGGGAAACGTGGAAACCTCAGCCAGGATGGACGCTACAGCTTTTGTCAATGAACCGGAAGTGCAATGGTCCAAAGTCAGGGGAACCACATGGTGGAAAAGCGCAACGTTTTACCCCTGGGTGGGAAACGTGGTTTTTGTTGAAAATGGTCACCCATCCAACTACTAACCACGCGTGGCGTTGCTTGACTTCGGTGATCTGACGAGACCCGGTCAAGCGCACTGCGCCACACCTTCCACAATGTATAATTAGTCAGCTCATATAACTATGATAAATCCATGACGTCTAAATTTTATGTAATTTTAATAAATAAAAGAAACTGCTGTGATTCCTCTACTCTTCAGAAGACTTTTTTATGAAAAAATAATCACATCAATACCACGATATATCTACTTCTTTTGTAAAGGTCCTTTTATAATGGAGTATCGACCTCAAAATTTTTTGTAGCAGAAATGGATAGAGGATGAAAAGTTATGCTACTCTGATTTTTTTCAGATTTTTGAGGGACCGGGAAGTATTGCTAAAAAGTTTTGGCGAGGTTGGGTTCGAATTCACGTCCTTTTTGGGTCCTATCTTTTATTAAGAGAGGCGGCAATCATTCTTCTGCACTTTCAATCATTTTTAAAAAATAGTTGCCGGTCTCTAAAAAATCTGAGAAAAATCAGAGTACCATAACTTTGCACCCTCTATCCATTTCTGCAATAAAAAATTTTTGAGGTCAGTACTCCATTGTAGTAATTATGTTAAATTTAATATAATTATTGGACCCAAAGCTTGATCAAATTTATTAGAAGTATTATGTATGTACTGTACGCGTTTTCCATATACAATATAGGTTGCCAAAGAAAAACAACAAAATTTCATGATAATATTCAAGGCCATTTATTAAATATGTAAAAAATGTATCGTGCTTAAAAATTTGTTATTGAGGGCGCTTTTAAATATTAATTAATAATAATCATTGATTTAATTAATGTAAAGAGTATTGTAAGGTAAATTTATATTTTCATAATGAATTTAAAATATTTGAAGAATTATTACGTTCTGCAACATATCTCTAGAGAACAATATTTCAATTAATAATTTTATTTACATTAAATAATTGCTTTTAATTTCAAATATAAATATGGAATCCTAATATGTGTTCAATTATTCTGTTCCTGTTTTTTTCTGCTTGTTTAAAATATTAGTGTGTACTTTAATAAGACCGATATATTCATGTGACTATTTATATTTAGTTATTTTATATAGACAAGAATATATAGATCAGCTATAATATAAATATTCTTTATTGTGGCCATAAATTTGTCACATTAAGTATACCATACTGTGGTCAAATATATTATTTTAGACTGTAATTATAGCTTTGATTTAATAGTAACAATATATTAATCTATTTTAATTCATGCTTCTACTGTATATAAAATTATGCTTTGTAAAAGAAACATAATATAGTAATAAAATCGCTCAGTAGTTTTTTATTTTTTTTATTTCATTTCAAAATTTTGGTAAATATACAATATCACCAGATATAACATCATGTTATGTTCGTATACAAGATGTTAAAGGTCTTATGCCTCAGCGTAGCTCGCCCAGCAGTCGGTGGCGAACCTGACAGGCTTCACACCGGAGCCGATAAGGTGAAGTCTCTCTCCAATTCTTCGCTCAATCTGCAACTCTTCGTCGGCGGTGATTGACTCGTGGTCGGAGTGATCGGCGTGACGGGACAGAAGGTTCACGCGGGCGGGCAGACGTTCTCCAGCCTCGTTGGGGGGCAGGCAGAGGGCATACACCAAGTACTTAGCTGGGTCACTGTCCAGGATCAAAAGCTCCCAGTCTGAAATAAAATGTCAGAGACTAGTTTTAAATATCGTCTTTCTTTGAAAAGTTACTTTTCCATATGACACGGAGGGAGATTGGGAAATGTCCCGTACACCCTTGTGTACTAGAGGGTGTCCAGCAACCCTTAGAATGAAAAGAGAAGGCTGATATACCATTGTAATACTTCGGTATTCATCTGATGATGAGAAACCACAAAAAATGGGCATATAAGTGAATAAATAAATAAATAAATAAATAAATAAATAAATAAATAAATAAATAAATAAATAAAAATTTGTATTCTAACTCTGAACAAAAGCTCGTATTCTGATATGAAAACTTACTGTCACGGTTGTTGACGTCGGAGCTGATGCTGAGACGCGCCTTCTCGTCTCCAGTGGCGGTCAGGACGGTGGTCTCAACGACCTTGTCCTTGCCGGGAGAGTTGAAGTCGATCTTCATGGTGACTCCGTTCTCGCTAGCTTCGCTGTCCTGGAAATAGAATCAATGTTAGTACAGCCCGGGACGTAATTTAGTTTTGGAATCGGAAAAGAAATAAAATTTAAAATTTTTAGAATGGAGTATTGACCTCAATTTTTTTTATTGCAGAAAATGGATAGAGGGTGCAAAGTTTTGTTACTCTGATATTTTTCAGATATTTTAGAGCCCGTTACTTTAAAAAATATATTGAAAGGATAGAGAGAGGCATCAAGAAGCGTCATTTATTAAAAATAGGACTAAAAGGGATGTGAGTTAAACCTGAACTTGGCATAATTTTTAGAAATATTTTCTGGACTCTAAAGAATCTGAAAAAAATCCGAGTGTCATATCTTTGCACCCTTCATTAATTTCTATAATATATGTATATATTTTTTTTGAGGCCAATACTGTGTAATTTTGTTAATATGATTATCGTAATTGACAAGTATTAATACGCTACGTTGGTTTGGACATGTTGAGAGAATGGGTGATGAAAAAAAACAGGTGTTTAAAGGTAGTGTACATGGCATGAAAAGATAAGGTAGATCTAAAAAGGTTTGTTTGGATGATCCAAACAAAAATTGGATGTGATTGCAGAATGTTTGAAGAGCAGGAGTGTTATAAATATTTCTGAAGCAAATGGAGTATGCAAGAATCTTACCCCGTAAAGGAATATGGGATATGGAGACCTACCTTGGCGTACAGGCAGAGATTGGGACGCTTGTCCTCCTCAGGGATGTAAGAAACTCCATCCTTGAACACAAGGGACTCAACTGCCACCCAGTTGCCTGTCAGCTGGAAACAAGAAGAATGGAAATTATAGTACAAAAAAATGTTATTATTTTCACGATAAATATTTGCCACTCAATACTATTGTTTTAGTTGTAACAAACTACATTTATTTAACAATCAATGACACCAATTATTTTAGGGTTGGTTCATAATATTAGATAATTAAAGTACCTTTTACTTTAACAATAGTATAAGTTTAATTATTTTAATTTTAATTTTTGAAAACTTTTGTTAATGGAGTATCTACCTCATTTTTTTATTGCAGAAATGGATAGAGCGTGCAAAGTTACGCTATCCTGATTTTTTTCAGATTTTTTAGAGCCCAGAAGCTATTTTAAAAAATTATTGAAAGTTCTTTTTTGTGACGTCACGAGCCGCCGCTCCTTAAGAAAAAGATAGGATTTGCCGCCTCGTGACGTCACAAAAAGGACTTTCAATAATTTTTTAAAAATAGTTCCCGGTCTGTAAAAAATCTGAAAAAAATCAGCGTAGCATAACTTTGCACGCTCTATCCATTTCTGCAATAAAAAAATTGAGGTCGATACTCCATTTGTTTTGTTATTTCATACAAAATACATACATTCTAACCTCCCTCCCCCCTTTTTCCAAAACTCTGTGTTTTATTATGTATATTAATCAAAGTACTATATCACAGGAGATTCCCACCACCCTTCCCATACTCTATGACGTCACAAAACCCTACCTGTGACGTCACACAACCCTTCCGATGACGTCACAACTCACCGTAGCAAGGTTGACGTCCTTCTGTACGTCAATGCTATTGCAGGTGACGCGAGGGACAGGGTCGGCATTGACGGCGCCGAGGGCCAGGGCAGCGAGCAGACAGTAGGCGAACATCGTGACTGTAACAAGGGTCAAAATCATACATTATAACAAGGATTGTCGACCTTATGTAATTTATTTAAGATATCCTGCAAATCGACATTTTTTCAAGTAATCTATTAACACATTATTTAATTGACATTTATTTAAAATAAAAAAATTATAATGTATACAGAGTCTCAAAATGTGTTAATTTTAAAATATCCTTAGTTAATTAACGAAGCAAACAAAAAATAATATGATTTAAGTAAAAGCTATTCGATCATTACAGAACCAGTAGTTTCTTTTACTTCAGTATACAACTTATGGAAATTACATTTACAAAAGTATTAAATTAAAGTTAATTGAAACAAAAATATTGAGTTTTTTATGATGATGAAAATATTAATTATAAATTTTACAATAGAGCAATTATATTCTCCAATTTAGAGTCCGTTTTAATTTGATTACTTTTTCGTACTGTATAAAAGTTTATAAGAATGATTCTCAAAGGCCTAGGAGATCTTACCTCAGTAAAAGGCCTGATCGAAATGATGCCTTCTGTTCTCAAGTGCCACAATTTATAGTACTGTCTCTGCTTGATAATAGACCACGTGACTATCAGCCCACGTAACCCCTTGACCTGTCAAGTACATTATTTTGGCTAAATGGACGTTGGAGCTTGTTCTTTTTTTAGTTAGGTCTTATATAAATAGAGGTTACATCGGCTTATATAAAGTATGATAACAAGGGTTATTTTTTTTTTTGTGAGATGATGATATTTGTAAAATATAAGTGTTGTCATTGCTAAATCTGTAATATTAGGTCTGTTCATAAATACACAATCAGAAAGAATTGATTATTTGTGATGAACCTTATGTTACATGTAACATAAGGTTCATCACAAATAATCGATTCTTTCTAATCTAATTGTGTATTTACGAACAGACCTATGGTCTTCAAATATGATTTTGCAAATATTCAATAGTTATTTAAAATTATTACCAAAAATCATATAATTAATACTATCAATCAATAGAGGAATTTCTTGTTTACATTTTGGGTAGCTCGGAGACTGGCGGAGACGCCCGAAGCCACCCGAAGAGCTTCGGGATGTAGGCAGAAAACCCTAAAATCCTATGTTGTGCGTGTTAACGTAACTCACAAGTCTCACAACACCTCTTTTCTCATAACAGTTTTGGTCGCCAAATATTTTTTTTTCACTAGCATTGGTTCTTCTTGTCACCATTTATGAAACAAACTTCTACGAGAAATGATACGAATCGTCAGGAGAAATTAATTTCGAGACCAACTTTAACACGTATCTGCTATGCCGCTGACAATGTTTTGCCTACATAATTATGACGTCATATTGTTTTGTGACGTATGGTGAAAGACCCGTTGGGAGAAAATAATTTACATATTAAATTATAATAATTATGCTTCATTCATTTACTTATGGAACAACATGTTTCATACTAGTGACCGCGTAAGTTTATTATTACCCTAAATATATTACTGGTATCTTTAATAAAACTATAAATAATATTTAAATATAATGTTTATTTTTTTTATTGTTATTTAAATTAATAATTGATTTTTTAATTTAAAATATTTAAAATTTAGTTTCATCAAAATATTTTTATCAAACCATTATAGAAAATTTAAGTATATTTACAATTTTAAAATTTAATTATAAAATTATAAATATTCTCATTTCAGATACAGGATTGTTGATAGCATACAAAATTTGTGACCGTAATGGATTGCTGCCTCAGTTTTTGAAAAATATGAAAATAATAAACTGAAGTACTTAAAAATAAATAATATTTCTATAAATACATGAATTATTGTTATGCAATATTATTCTATTATTGCATTTTTATTTAGACGTTGCGAAATAGAGTATCGACCTCATTTTTTTTATTGCAGAAATGGATACAGCGTGCAAAGTTATGCTATCTTGATTTTTTTCAGAATTTTTAAAGACCGTGAAGAATTTTTAAAAAATTATTAAAAGCCCTTTTTGTGACGTCATGAGGCGGCAAGTCCTATCTTTTTGTTAAGGAGCGGCGTCTCGTGACGTCACAAAAAGAACTTTCAATAATTGTTTAAAAATATTTCAGGAGCTCTAAAAAACAAAAAAAAAAATCAGGGTAGCATAACTTTGCACACTATCCATTTCTGCAATAAAAAATAAGGTCGATACTCGATACTCCATTCAAATTTGTCACTGTGGTTGCTACGAGTTATTTTTATTTATTTTATTTTATTTATTCGTCTTACATGGCGAGGGTAAGGCATTAATGCTTACCCCTGACCAGTTATTTATGTTTTCCAAAAGTTAATTTACATTAAAGGAAAGGCTTGTTCCAATAATGTAAAATGCAAAACTTTATGAATTTTCAGATTTACATTTCTGACAAAAATAATAATAATAACAAATTTCAATCTGATTTTGAGCTATGAGTGATTTTATTGCATAGCCCCATCAATCTTTTTTAGTTTAACAATTAAGTTAATCAAATGAGGAGAAAGATTATCTTAAATATTCATACCCAGAGTTTTACATGTTAATTTCAATTACACCAAGGGGAATACGTGGTCAAAATTTAATTTTGATTTCAAAAGTTTTATGTTTTCAAAAGTATTAAAATGTAAAAATTGTGTTCCACGAAAAATTGGCATACCA
The DNA here is from genome assembly GCA_949825025.1 of Siphlonurus alternatus. Classification (NCBI taxonomy): domain Eukaryota; kingdom Metazoa; phylum Arthropoda; class Insecta; order Ephemeroptera; family Siphlonuridae; genus Siphlonurus; species Siphlonurus alternatus. The sequence goes on along the minus strand of OX463785.1, from coordinate 21,323,849 downwards.
TCAATTTTTATTTACAGCCATGACCGTGCCCCTCTGTATTATCAACAGACACGAGGGGAGAGGTCACCAAAGAGCAGACGGAGGTCAGCAGAGGTCAAGCAATGATAATCCAAAGTTGTTAATTATGTCGCAGATTCCTCATGAATTCTCATTTTTACTAATAAAAATATCAATACAGATTAACATCTTAAAAAACTGAAAAAAAAAGAGAGAAAGAAACGTCTGCGATGTTTAATTTTCAGAAGTTACAAAAAGATGTTACATATATTTTATATTTATTATGTTTATTCAAAAAACATACTACAGGTTAGGTAATCCGATTATAAAGAATACAATAGTTCATACAAACAAATTCTTGGTTAAAATACACACGTACAAAAATTGTTATACAACTAAAATCTTGGTTACATATAATACATATATAATATTTAATAATAAATAAAAGTTAATATTTACATTATATAATTAAGCATGCAATTGAGTTATTTACATATCCTTGCAATTTCTTGTAAAGTTTGATGGAAAATGTCAAGCTCGTATTTACTGTACAGTTCATTGCAAAATGAATAACGATTAACTTTTAATAAATAATATTACCTTCATAGAACTAAATTCCTCTCATTTAATTTATTTCAGCTTTATTTATGTTATTTGCGTGTATAAAAAGGGCTACCGAAACAAACCTTGATGATGTTTCTTTTTTAATATAAACTAGTTTCTAGAACAATTAGAATTTACTAAATTGGACCTTATTTCCAGTACTTTTTGCACTTTTTTTAAGTACAAATATTCTCTAAACATTAAAATAGTCAATATGAAGAAGAATAAAACTAGATAAAAATTTAGAGAGACTTCCTAAAAAGTTGCGAGAATATTTAAAATTAATTTAACAAAAATTAATTAATTGGGCAAATTAATGAAAGTTGGATTTACAGTAAAAATGTATATATATATATATATATATATATATATATATATATATATATATATATATATATATATATATATAAAGCTGGTAAAACTCAAGAAAAAAATTGCTTGAATGTAAGGAATTTTTTATCGTGTTATACGTATATATAAAGGTTTTAAAAGTTATTGTTTTTATTATAATGTATAAATATATAATATGAACATGACAAAAAAATATCATGACAGTCAAATTTATTGGAGATTCCCCCCGGAAGTATAAGGTGTCTCGCCTTCCTATTCGCAGTTCAGTCAAAGAATTAATATCTACTATTAATTCTAATTAATTCTAATTAGTAGATATTAATTCTTTGGTTCAGTGTTGTAATTTCACACATAGGTGAGTACCTCTACTTCAAACCACTCTGCAAAGTTTCAAATCTGAATTACAAAAGATTAGTTACCAACTTCACACTTTCAGCTACTTCCGGAGAGAATGTTAAATTAATTTGTCTATGTCGTCCAGCAGTCGATCGTCTCCTTGATCGTCCAACAGGCACGCGCTTGAGGTCAACAGAAAGCAGACAAGGTCAAGCAAAGATAACTCATTAACTCATTGCTAATTAAAGTATATAGCGAAATATTCGCAAAATCTAGGTGAAATATATTTTTATTAGAACGGTAGAGTTAATTCCATATACATGAAAAAAGTAGTTTTTTAATAATGGACAACCTGCATGAAATTTTTTTATTGCACAAATGAATAGAGGGTACCAAATTATGCTACTCTAAATTTTTTCAGATTTTTTTGAGACCCGGTACTATTTTTAAAAAATGATTGAAAGTCCTGTGATTTCAGTTGGCACTCCTGAATCCTTAATAAAAAGGATAGAGACTGGACGCCTATTGACGCCTCCAGGGGGCGTGACCGCACTTTCAATAATTATTTAAAAATAGTTTTGGGTCTCAAAAAAAATCTAAAAAAAATCAAAGTAACATAATTTTGTACCCTCTATTCATTTCTGCAATAAAGTTTGTTCATGTATGTTGTCCATTGTAGAAATATTCGCACTTCAGGTACTATATAAGTGTCTGATTAAAAAAAAAAAAAAAAACACGATAGTTTTCACCATTTCATCATAAATTTTACCTGATAAATAAAATAAGTTTAAAATAAAATAAAATAAGTGTTTTAGAGAGATTATATAAGTATTTTTGAAATCAGAACACTCGCTTTTGAGGTATCATGAAATCTAGCATATGAAAATAAAGTTATTATTTTTTTATTTCACACGAAGTGGTTTTAATTAATAATATATATTATGTATATTTTTTTACTTCACTTTTCAACTTAATTGCCAAAGTTTACATTGCAACTTGGTCCTTGCATTGAAAAGGAAGACATAAAGAAGTGGAAAATATTTAAAAAACACATTTTCATATTTGATTATGTTTTTTTTTTTTTTTTACTTATTAGCAGCAATTAAAAAAAAAATGAATATATTATATTAAAGAGATTATACAGTATCATTTTGTAATATATGTATGGCATGAAACCGGAAAAAATTAATGTAAAAAATCACAAAAAAAAAAAAAACAAAAACAAACAAAGAAACAAACAAACAACGAGTGGTTTTAATATTGAATTACAAGTTTACCTAAAAAGATTTTAAAAATCTCTGATAAAAACAATTATTTACATTATTATATTCTTAAATAATACGTTGTGAAGAAGAGAAGCAATTTTAAGTCACATCTGGTAGCCTGCTGTAAAAAATTGTTATTGAATGGACAGCATGTCAAAGGTTTAAAGAGCAAAGATTAAAATATTTTGGGCACAAGATTTTGTGTATCATGCTGATATTAATATATTATATAACATACCCTCGTGTGTATGTAGCTATACACTCTGTTGAATATATCGTAAGTAAAAATATATAAAACAAAAAATAAATGCTAATTAGAGTAATGCTCACCATATGTTTTACATATACATGGTATATAATAGTATATATTTCCATTATTCTAAAGCACAACGCATAAAAAAGAAAGGAAATATATGATATCAATGTCTCTCATGGGGATCACTTAAAGCCTCTATTGACCAAGTTTCCCGGAACGATAGCTCTGATGGCAGTCACATAATAATATTACAGAAATAGCATTACCATATTACCAAATTAGTTGTCAAATACCTTCAGACAAGTATAAAAAAATATGTCAACTTCATATATATAATAATATAATTGATGCCTGTTTTTTTTCTAATATTAATATATATAAATAAATATATATATATATATATATCGGAAAAAAACAGGCATCAATTATTATTATATATATGAAGTTGACATATTTTTTATATACATATTTCTTTTTTATTTTTGTAATTCTTCAATGCTATAAATATTGTCGTATCCTCGGGTCCTCGAGAAAAACAGCAGAAATTTTTCTACTCACAGTCATCTATTGGTTCTTTATGTACTCACTAGATGGCGTTCAGCACTGATTCTCGCAAGCTGTGTGTCCTTGATTTTAGGCAACTTGTTAAGCATTGTAACATTACAAGTTGCATATACGGCAGGGGGCAAATGAAATCTGTTTTGATGCTCAACAAACTTCAGGCTGATATTATATAGATAGGCGGACACTTAATATATATAGGCTTGAATAATGATAAGATAATTTTGCAGCCTTGTTAATCTCCATGTCTTGCTATAGCATGAGCAACATTAATTTTTTTTTAATTGTTGTAAAAGCTATTCATCAATATTTTTAAAAATCTTGTATTTAAGATTTTTAAAAATCTTGTATTTCTAAATACATTTTGTATTGAGAATATAGAGAACTTATTTTTATAAACATAATTTAGCTTATCTATAACCTATTGATAGATTGTTTATTTGTAATAGAAATTTGAAAGGTTGACTATAGTATTATTAGTGGTAGATAATTTTATACTTTCCCTTTAATATTTTTTTTTTTGTGTTAAGGTACTGGTCACAAGTTTTTTCACAAGTTTTTTTAGTAAATAACTTTTGCGTGCAAAGGATATCTTTTCGGACTATTATCTTTGCCGGTGTTCGATGTAATCCTTCTGTGTGTAGTATGTTGCGATGATCACTTAGTGTTCGTGCACGTCACTAACACTTGCATGTACTACACATATCACTACGTTTCGAGAGTCAACTTTTAATATGCTCCTTGTTTTTTTGTCTTGTTTTTGTTTTTAAGTTTGTCTTTCTTGCATTTATGTATTTTTCTAAAATTGAATCAAATTTTTCTGTTGTTAAATTTTAATTTAGAAAAAAAAATACCTGTTTAATTTATATGCTTGCAAGTAAAATGTGGAGATTGTGGAGTAATAATTATTTGTTAAATTTGGATTATAATTTGGAACATTTTCTTCGAACTTTTTGTAGAGTTATAATTAAATTAATTAAAACAATAAATTAATATTTAATTTGATAAGTGACGATCAATGTAGTTTATGGGAATATATTTTTATTTGAATTTTAAAAATAATTACAAGATATTTTTCTGATATACTTATTAAGGGGCATTCACAAAGGATTAAGGCCTGATTTTAGGCCCAATTTTTCATGTCAGAATTGAGCCCTTAATCGGGACTTATGCCTTTGTGAATGCCCCTTATTGTTTTGATTTTTGGTTCATATTATGCTATTTATTTTTTATAATATAAATTTATAGATAAAATATTATGCTGCAAAGCTGTACAATTAGTTTAATCTAATACGATGTAACTTTAATGTTGCAACTTACAAATAATGTAACAATGAAATCATTCTATGTCTATTAAACATGAAATATATTTTTTTTGTTCGGCCCAGATCAAAGGGGTCATAGATAAGTATTATATATAATATCATTATTGACTAATCATTGGTAATATTTTTAGTGAATAAGGCAAGACCACCATTACTATATTTATGAAATATGATAAATCTCGCCCCCCCCCCCTTCCGTTTACGAGCTATAAAATCCCGCGAGAAGCGTCAAACTTCCACAAAGTTCCTTCGATTCCACAGGTCAGTGTTAACATTTATGCACGCTTTTTGGTTCTCAAATAAATATTATAGGCTTAAAAGAATTCACATTGCACAAAAATTATTTGCGATTTAATTCATTTGCTTGAATCTACCACCTTTTTTAACAATAATTTTGTTATTTTGGGGGGACTTTTCATTTTCAATAAATTTTATATTACTTTGAATATATTTTGAATCCGCACAATCAACTTGGTTCATTGATTTAATTCTTATTTTTAAAATTTTTTATTTTTCTTAACATATTATATTTATTTTGAATTTTCGCGTATAAAAAGTTGCATACATGGAAGGGGTTTTAATAAAATTGTTAGCAAATATATTACAATGTAGTCGTATTAAATAAACTGATTTGCCTCATATCTTTCTCTACTTTAGTTACGCCATTCAATAATGGAGTATCGACCACAATATTTTTATTTTACAGAAATGGATAGATGGTGCAAAGTTATGCTACCCTGATTTTTTTAGATTTTTTACAGCCCTGGAAGTATTTTTTAAAAAAATTATTAAAAATCCTTTTTGTGACGTCACGCAGTGGTAAGTCCTATCCTTTACTTATAAGGAGAGACGCCTCGTGACGTCACAAAAAGGACTTTCAATAATTGTTTATAAATACTTCCCGGACTTTAAAAAACCTGAAAAAAATCATGGTTATAGCATAACTTTGCACCCTCTATCCATTTCTGCAATAAAAAAATTTGAGGTCGATACTTCATTATATTTAAAAGTTGTGTCAAGTTTAGTCTACTTTCCTCTTTCTGCATTCAATATCAGCTCAAAATGCGTTGTTGTAGTCCCATTTGATTAACATGTAAACCTTAGCAACCTCATGATAATTCTTTTTTTTTTTTGAGTCCTTAGCACCAAAAAGTGGTAAAATACAAAATAATCGGGCTAGCCATTTTTTTTTTTAAAATTAAGTTTTCAAGTTTTCAGTATAAGACTTTCGGATCCCCATGGAGAGCTAAACTCAAAATTTTTCCAAACTAAAAAATTAATTTAATACGGTGTTTGCTTGGCTTTGTTGTTGTTTACATTCATCAGTAGGTACTTAGGGGGAACTGGAATCACTTGATTTATTGCTCCTAATTTAACATATTTTTAATTTTTTTTTAACAATAATATATACGTAAGAAATGAATATACATAACTTGAACATATACATTTTTTTTATTTTACCTAGTTTCTTTATCATTATTCTTTGTTGTGCCGTTTCCCCCTCGTATTCAAAAGTCCGCGGGGAAAGCAATGGTCGGTGATTGGCTGATATTTTTTTCAGAATGTTAGGGTCAATATCAGTGCATAAGTGTCGTAAAATGGCCATTATTGACGTGAAATTTGGAGTAGATTTACATTTTATTTAATGATTTATTGTATTTTTCACAGATATCATTGGCAAATATTGTATTTTTTTCCATTTACTTGACATTTCAATCTATCAAATAAAATAATTGTCAAAGGTATCACAATTGTCATATTGCAGAAAATAAATAGTTTTTGGTATGTTACTACCATGTTAAATAGGTGCTTTTTGCCTACATTCACGTGACGTCATGTTTTTGTGACGTATGGTGAAAGACCCGTATAAAATTGGCTCGTCCGATTGTTTTGATATTTTTTCTGTAATTTCTAAGGTCTTAAAGGATCTTTAAAGGTGCTAAGGAATGTTTTAAAAAAAAATCAGAATTATTATGAGGTTGCTAAGGTTTACATGTTAATCAAATGGGACTATACAAAATCAGCTGTTTCGTGTTACCTTACCCTTATAAATATTATCGTACACTGGAAATTTATACGATCTAATATGGGACTACCTCTACGTTTTCTAGGTCCTTACTAACTTCGAAAGTAGTAAATATTATAAGTTGTTTCCAATTTTTTCACTTTTATTATTGTTACCATCTTACATCTGCATGCATGAATACGGTTGGCATTTAGTTTCGTTTTGACGTTTCTGTTGCAGAAATGGCCATCATAAACTCTCGTCTGTTTTGTGCACTTCTGCTGCTGGCCTTTGTGTCTGTCACTTTGGCCATGCCTCATCATCAAAACCAATACCCAAACCAATACCAATACCCAAACCAATATCAATATCCGGTAAGTTCCCATGATCCACTCGTATAATATTTTGGTTGAAGTTCTGAGCTTAAGGTTATAATCAGTTTTCAGTGTCCTTGATGCAAATTGAAATTAGTGATGTTGCAAAATAATTGCAAATAAATTTAATATTTATTATTATATAAACAATGGTGAAAATTCAGTTATATAATACAGTACTGTATATAACTTTATATACTAACATGTAAAATAATCTTGTGTGTTAACGGGGGTAAAAACCATAAAGCCACATTTAGGGCGCACTATTCTTAAAAAATAGAGCCTTAAATTAGTTCTTAAATATGTAGCTTTAAATTTAGCCTTCCAATATTATGGCACATGCAGATTACCCGTATTTTATATATATACTGTTAATAAAATTACGTTTTGTTTGACACAAAAGTGATAAAAATTAAAGTTTTTATTACTTAACAAAACGAAGAAATATATTATAACCTATAGTACTCTAATTTATAACCTTATAAATTAGTAATTAGCAGCGGAAGGAGAAGGTTGTGTGTGTAGTGAGCTCCGTACGTTTTGATAATAAATATAGGTAATTTTGTTTAAGCTTACTATATATACGTGTTGAATAATTGTATGTAACTCAGTTCCAACCGATAGGGCTTCATTTAAGGCCTTGGTTGGACTGTATTTGTACACAATTTAATAATAAAAAACTTTTTAAAAAAAAAAAAACACATAAACAATGTCTTAATTTGAGCTAATAGAAAACGCTTAAAACATAAATAAAATTAAATTGAAAGTAACTATTTTAAAATCTTTATTGTTTCCAGACGGCTCCACCAAACAATAATCCATTTCGAGAACTTACAATCGCGTTTACAAACTTTGTCCAAAGAGCAGCCCAGCCAGGGACCAGGGAACATGCTATCATGCAAAGCGCCATGACAGTAAGTATATGGACGTTCTCAAATTAGATGTTTTTTTTTTTTTTCAAAAATACATGAAAACGAGTTCATTAAACAGATGTTAATTTTTCAGAACTCATTCCAAATTGTAATTTTTTAAAAGATAGTCGAGGATGATATAAATAATGGCAGCCATTAAGATGCCATTCCTTGATAAATTAATGAATCGAGAAAATAAATTTCATTTACAGTTAGGTCTACAAAAACTATGTATATCTACCATAAAATCTATAATATATATTATATTAATAGGTATACACTATATATATATATATATAATATACAATATAATATAATCTTATTCATTATTTTACTGTAGATTATAATAATATACACATTTTATAAAATATATGTCTTGAAATTGGTAGCTATTAAGTATTTAGAATTCACATTATATAATTTAATTGTACTGTATTTAGTATTCGATTTGAAAAAAAGAAGGTTGCATTTGAATGGATAATTTTTAATTTGAATTTGTTTCTGCAGATTGCCTCCGAATTTGATAAATTTGATAAAGTTGATGCTGTGAACATCAGTATCTAGCTGCAGGAGGTTTCGAGTACCGGCACGCGCTCATCTCTTCACCATAGCAAATTAAGCAGTTTTGGTTTTATAATTATATATCTTTATATTCAAATATTTCAAACTAACTTAATTTAATGAATTGATTTTGACTGTACTTTGTTGATAATAAAAAAAAATTATAAAATTAATTATAATTATACTGTATATTTTTCTTATATTACACATAGAGTTGGATAAACCTTTACGCAGCAGTGAATGGCAATTCACGCAATTTTTAGGTGAATATTCAATATTTTCTACTTGGATGTATCATACATCATATATGGTGGTTGAAAAAAAAAAAAAAAAAAAAAAAAAAAAAAAATGAAAAATACTCATCGTCGCAAGCCATAGCGACATAATTATATATTTGCTTATTTTATATAATAAAGAACAAAAATTGAAATAGAGATTTTAATATCAGGAAACTATATTTAACAGTTATTTTTATTATTTTAAATTCACGTTCCACATGCATAAACATGCCAAATTTAATGCATTATTTAATATATTAATTTATTTATTTATTTATTTATTTATTTATTTATTTATTTATTTATTTATTTATTTATTTATTTATTTATTTATTTATTTATTTCCCCAGAAATATGCACTCATTAACATATTAAAAGATTGAAGAAAAAGAAAAAAAGGTGAAATAGGATATCTTACGAAGCACTATAAGAAGTACCAGGACACAAAGTGGTAAAATATCCTCTTGCCAAATTATATACATAGAATTCACTAAAAACAAAGAAACTTAATTTTGATAAAGTTTAAAATTTAAGTTTAGATGATTATATGTTTAAAAATTTATTGCAACATGAGTAGAATATTTTTATGAGTTCTAAAGAGTTGTGTTACCTTTTTTATGTATCATAGAATATATTATATATAATAATATATATAAACGATGTCTATTTAAGGACTGTCGCTACGTAGCCGGCCACCAGAGGCGCAACGTTTGCGTTTCGAAAAATACTGATTGGAAGAATTTTGTTCCAACATTTTTACAAAACTTTAAAGGATATTTAATTTTTAATTGTATAATATTAATTATATATATATTCTCTGATGAACAAGTTAATATGGATACTGTACAGCAATGTTTTAAGGACTTTACAAGTAAGAAAATTTCACACTATATTTCCCCACTTTGTCACAAGCCCTCTTGCTGAATTTTTTTCTCCTCGGATGTACTGTGCATTGTCCCATTGTTCGGGACTGCACCTAGCTTGCTCGCCAGCAAGCAGCGAGGCAATTACAAGTGAGGATGGTCAGCTTGAGCTTTACCAGCAGCAGGGAGGGCGCCGAGACGGCTTAGGTTCTGCGGGCTTGCGCACGGATCTGCACGGGCGGGCCCGTGGGCCGTGCAGACCCATGGGCCGTGCTCATGCAGCTCAGCATTGGTAGTCTGCACACGGAAATTGATGGCTCCTACAAGGCCTAGCTCTAGCTATTAAATTCCTCCAATAAAAAAAAAAAAAAATACATAATATATATATATATATATATATCGATTTTTTTTATTGAGAGAAAAATTAATTAATTATTATAATTATTATTAATTATTGGACCGTAATTATATAAAATTATAATATTTATTATAACATTTATAATATAGTTATAATATTATATAACTATATATATATTATTATATGTATAGTTATATATGTATTTATATAATACATATCTACAAAAATATAAAATATATATAAATATAAATAAATAAATATTTATATTTATTATTATTTTTTTTTAATAATAATATTATTGGCGCAGTGCATTGACCGGTTCTCGTTAGATCACCGAAGTCAAGCTACGTTGAGCGTGGTTAGTACTTGGATGGGTGACCGTTTCAAGTAAAAAATACGCTGCTCCCTCCCTGGGGTAAATTCGTCTCGCTTTCCACCCAGTGCAGTGATGCACTTGTGTGTGGTTCTCCAGGCTTTGGACATCGCTTTGGTCCATTGAGAAAAAGTAAAGGTGTCCGTCCTGACTGAGGTTTTCCACGGTTCCCTCAGTCTCACCTCAGCGAATGCTGGGACGCGTAAGCATGCAGGCCGTGGCCACTATCCGTTCCCTACCTTATATCCCTACCCAGTACCCCGCCGCGAGCTGTAAGCTCTTAGGGGTGTATCCTTGTAAAAAAAAAAAAATTATTAATATATATATAAATATAATCAGGCGCGGATCCAGAAACAAATTATTATCAAATTATTTTTATTTCAAGCATATGATTAGATATGATGAGCCACATAAAGCGAAACAGCATTATGAATGATAGTAAATTTTAATATATAAAATTACGTAATTATTAGGATTATTACTTAGATTCGAGTTAGATTCATTATATATAACAAAAGGAATTAAAAAATACAATAATATATTTTATTTTTTTATCGAAAAAAAAAAAGTTTCGATGCTTACTATCTTAAAAATCATAATATTAATTCTTTCAAAATAATACATCTTTGTTTATTTACCGTTACTCTCCCTTCTATTCAATTTAAAATACAATGGAATGTTGAGGCGCACTCGCAACGGTAGAGCAGGAGCATTCATCACGGCACGGCTGCCCTTCATATTTCTTTCTTTGCCTTGAGCTTTTGCTCTCTGAGTTATAGGGGCATTTTTTTAACTGCAATAACTTATCATATAATTATTGTATTCACAAATTAATCAGACTAGGAAATAGATAAACATAATTATAATGACTGTTGCTCATTTAAAAACGGTTAATCTTATTATTTCCTTTGAAATGTTGGAATTAAAATCACCCAATCTCGGACATCATTTACTAAAGACTGGTAGTGACATCTCTTTTCATTCCACTTGCATATTTTCATAGCGACAGACCTTAACATGTTGTAATATATTTTGTGTTGTGCTTAGGTCAAAGGTGTTATCAAATATAGATAAATATATGTACGGCCATTCCCATTATTTATTACAATATTACAAATTGGTAATAATTTTATTGAGTCGCCAATCATACGTGAATAAGGCATGAGGTTCAAAGATTGAAGATAATTGCAAATTACAATGTATGTGAAATATGATAAATGATAAACCTACTGTATTTTATGACGCCTTATAAAATCTTTCATAAGATTTAGTAATATTAATTATATAATTTCGATTGACAATTATCATGTTGTTCACTTGTTTAACAATTACTAACGTACCCTAATGTTAATTGGTAATTTTTGTGTACAAGTATATGCATGATCGTTCATTAGCGAGTTAATTATTATAAACATATATAATAAATTATGATTATAGAAAATTTTGAAAAATTATATTTACTTTAATAAAAAATATTCGGAGGTGTGGCGCAGTGCGCTTGATTGAGTCTCATCTGATCACTGAAGTCAAGCTACTCTGAGCGTGGTTAGTAGTTGAATGGGTGACGATTTTCAACAAAAACCACGTTTCCCACCCACGGGTAAATCGTTGCGCTTATCCACTATGTGGTTCACCTGTCTTTGGGACCATTGCACTTCCGGTTCATTGAAAAAAAAAAAAAGGATGTAGCGCCCATCCTGGCTGAGGTTTCTACGTTTCCCTCAGTCGCAGGCAAATGCCGGGATGGATTGCAAGGCCGTGACAACCGCCCCCGTTCCGGAAGAGCCAGCGAAACGCTCAAGTTATATGGTTTCGGAAGGTTCGGGGTTTCAAAGTAGTATGTAATTAGTAAGTAGAAGTACCCATTAGGATTCGATAAAAAATATATATTCGCTGATAATTTACACTAATATTAAACTAAATTAATCCCCTTTACATAATGGTACTTAAAAAAACATTTTTTATGGAAATAGCACTGGAAATCAGTTTCAATTAGTACTTTTATTTTACTGAATCACTCCTTAATTATATATATATATATATATATATATATTTTTACTGAATCACTCCTTAATTATATATATATATATATATATATATATATATATATATATATATATATATATATATATATATATATATATATATATATATATATATATATATATATATATATATATATATTAATAATAAGATGGAAATAAAAGTTGTAAAAAATTATTCAGATTTTTGCTGCTGTTGGAGATTTTGCAAGAGAATGATATCATAATATGTTGCGCTTAAATTATAGGAAATATTACATATTTTTTGTAATACAAAGATAAAATGGTGAAATACATTGTTTTGACGAAATTGTTTTGATTGTTGTAAAAACTTAGTAACTGAAATAAACAGGAAGTTAAATTTTATTTGAGGTCCTCGATTAGTAAATTTGACCCAGATGATGACGTCACAAGTCATATATTATATACTTTTATTTTATATATTTTAATATATTTATTTAAAAATGTTATTGTTATATTATATATTTTGTTTTAATCTTCTTCATATTTTCTTTAAGTAAACATTTCATTTAAAGATAATCTATGTATAATAATTAGGTGTATATAGTAAGATGAATTTTAAAATAAAGTCAAATTTTCTATGTTGTAAATTGAATCAAAATTTTCTGTTTTTAAATTATTTTAATATTATAATTTAAAAAATAAATCATTGTTAAATATATCAAATATCAAATATATCAAATTTATATTTAAATAAATCTACAATGCATTTTTATATAATATCTTGTAGCAGAAAATTTTTAATAAGGAGATGTATGAGAATAATGACCAGCAAATTACCGAAATATCAGATGTCATTATTTATTTATTTATTTATTTATTTATTTATTTATTTATTTATTTATTTATTCATTTATTTATTTATTTATTTATTTATTTATTTATTTATTTATTTATTTATTTATTTATTTATTTATTATTTATTTATTTATTTATTTATTTACAAAAGGAGAATTATATTACTCTTACGCATGCGTGGCACCAAACATGGAACTTCCTAAATTATTCGTAATTTTTATTTTTTATTCATAATTTATGGAGGAGGACTCATACAGTGTTGTAAAAATTTCTCGTAGATCTAAGCCAGCAATTAAGCCAAGTAAGATCAAATTTAATATCTTCATTATCATTTCTCCCTTCAAGTTAGACAACTTGTTCATCATCAAAACAGTACAGATTGCATATACCGCAAGGGCAAAGAATAATCTGTTCTCTTGTTCAATTAATAAGCTTAATTAAAGTGAGGTGCTTAAAACACAAGCTTACAGCTAATGATTGTTTTTTTCAGTAGTTATATAAAGGATTGTAACCACTTTTTAGTGAAATAGTGCAATCGGTGCTTTGTTGCAATCCGCACCCTAATTTTTGTAATATATTTTGTATTTGTACTTTGGGTGAAATAAATAAAAAAATAAATAAATAAATAAATAAATAAATAAATAAATAAATAAATAAATAAATAAATAAATAAATAAATAAATAAATAAATAAATAAATAAAATAGTTCTGGAGCGAGGAAAGGAGCTCGGAAATTTATGAAAATAGTTATTATTATTATTAATAAACACATATTTATACAGTGAGAGGGCGTGAGAAAAATAAATACTGCCAGCGATTCAAATCTTCAAAAATCATTGCAAAATTATTGTGCATTTAAATTATGTAGTCTCGTCTGATACTTTCTTATTTCATACTATCACTAACAATGTAATTTTTTAAGTCAAGTTACAACACAATTCTTTGTTAGATATAATAAATTTACTGCTGAAATTCCACTTTTACGTGTCAAGATAAAATGTACGTAGTGCTGCTAAATGTCGCGCGATATAAAGATTCAAAATAGTTCCATTTCTCCATTTTAAAGTAGTCAATTCTAAAAACTCAATTAATAACTCGAAAATTAGCTCGAATTTGTATACCTGATATTTTAGCTATTGATAGGGGATGTAGAGGAGAACATCTTATTTTTTTTTAACATTGAGCGCATTACCTTAAATACCCTTAAGCTAATAAATATAAAACATTAAATTCAGACTAATTAGGATATATAATTATGAGTGTAAGGTAAATAAGTAAGGAAGAGAAACAATGTTATTATGTATATATTATCTTTTATTATTTCATAACACAAAAATAATGACCATTTACAAAATAGATGTTAATTATGCGGTCTCTGCGTAAGACGCCCAGCAGGTGTTTGCGTATTTGACCGGAGCGACTCCACGGCCGGTGATTCCCAGCTTGACGGCAATACTCTTCTCCACTTCGACGATCTCATCGTGAGTCAGAGCCTCGTGGGCGGCGTGATCTCCGTGACGGGACATCAGGTTCACACGTTCAGGGTAACGGTCTCCGGCCTCATTGGCGGGCTGGCACAGGACGTACACCAGGTACTTGGATGGGTTAGCATCGATGATCAGGAACTCCCAGTCTGTATCAGATACAAGATATAATATATTAGATTGACAGGTTTAAAGGTAATCATGGTGACACACTATATATTATACCCATGTCAATCATGAAATATACTCTCAGTTATGATAGTATTAAAGATACACAGGCCTAAAATTACAAATGGACAACATACATGCCAATTTTTTATTGCAGAAATTAATACTCGTAGATGAGTGTATCAAATTAAGCTGCTTTGAATTTTTTCAGATTTCTTTGAAAACCAGAACTATTTTAAAATAATTATTGAAAGTGCAGCCACACCCCCTGGAGGCGTCAATAGGCGTCTCGGTCATATCCTTTTTATTAAGGATTCAGGGGTGCCAACTTAACTTACAAAACTTTCAATAATAATTATTTAAAAATAGTTCTGAGACTAAAAAACGTGAAAAAAATTCAGAGTAGCATAATTTGGTGCCCTCTATTCATTTCTGCAATAAAAAAAATTTAATGTAGGTTGTCAATTATATAGACAGTCACCAATAAGTGTTGTTAGAGTAAATAATCAACATTCGCATTATTTTCCTCCACGCCTGATGCAAGTATGCGAAATTGCGGTGCAAAATAAGAAATTTAGTCCTTGCCTACGTCACAAAATCCTTGCGTAAGTCACAACTCTATGCTAATAGGGGCTGACTGTGAGTTGTGACGTCAGCAAGGACCTTCTTTGCAGTGCAATGGAGTATTGTCCTCAATTTTTTTATTGCAGAAATGGATAGAGCGTGCAAAGTTATGCTACCCTGATTTTTTTCAGATTTTTTAGAGCTCGGGAAGTATTTTTAATAAATTATTGAAATCCTTTTTGTGACGTCACGCGGCGACAAGTACTACCTTTTTCATAAGGAGCGGCGTCTCGTGACGTCACAAAAATAACTTTCAAAATTTTTTTAAAAATAGTTCCCGGGCTCTATAAAATCTGAAAAAAAATCACGGTAGCATAACTTTGTACCCTCTATCCATTTCTGCAATAAAAAAGAATTGAGGACAATACTCCATTTTGCACGGTAGAACCGCGCGCGGATAAAAATAATGCGAATTTTTATTATAAAATCAAGCAATACTTGGTGTCTGTCTAATTTGTAATTTGAGGACTGCATGCTTTCACTTTAATAATAAAAAATAATATAGTCTGTATATGAACAACTTAAATTGTATTGCATGAAAAATATGGAAAGCACAACAATGCTTTATTTTGATTTTTTTTTCAGGTTTTTAGGAGTACTGCAGCAAATAATTTTAATAATTATTGAAAGTACGGCCACTCCCTCTATAGGCAGTTAACCCTATTCTTTTTTAGTAAAGACTATAACAAACCTCAAAGAGGCGTGACAGAAATTTAAATTACAAATTAAATATATAATTTCAGGATGTCTGGAAAAAGAATAAAAGTGAATAATTTTGTATCCTATGTTATAAAAAATGTCATGCAAATTTTCCAAACATGTAAAAATCATGCTGTAAAACCGTTGTGACATCATAGTCAAGCAATGCCTTTCTCTAGGTTGAGTTTTGAAAAATTTACATGACATTATCAAAGCGTTTTGCAGCAAGATTTTAGGTGGGTAAAAAAAAATATATATATACATATAATATATATGAAAAATTGACAACACATAACTCGATTATAAAATAATTTCTACACTGCCATTATGGTCTCTATGTTATAGTGACATAAGGTCGATAACTCACTGTCGCGGTTCTGGATGTCAGAAGCGATGCTAAGACGACCGGTCTCTCCTCCCACAACGGTCAGGGTAGAGGTCTCGGTGACGGTGTCCTTGCCAGGGTAGTGGGCATCGGTCTTCACGATCATGCCAGTCGCGCTGTTGTCACTGTCCTGTGAGAGACAGAGAGACAGTTAGTGACAGTGCCAGGGTAGTGGGCATCGGTCTTCACGATCATGCCAGTCGCGCTGTTGTCGCTGTCCTGTGAGAGACAGAGAGACAGTTAGTGACAGTGCCAGGGTAGTGGGCATCGGTCTTCACGATCATGCCAGTCGCGCTGTTGTCGCTGTCCTATGAGAGACAGCATATAATAAATAATGTGAAGACATGCAGATACTTGAATAGAACAATAGATGATTTCTTCGTAGATACATATATTAAAAGTGTTTAATCTGATAATTATTTTTTTTTTAAATATAATACAGTCGTCACCTAAGAAAATTTCCCATTACGGCCTTAAATCAGAATGTCCATAAAGAATAACACAGGGCATGGTGATTAACAAGGGGAAATTTTCCAAGTCGACGAGTGCATATATATTTATTTTATTAACAGATTTAGAATATATATGCAATTTAATTTACTGAAATCAGAACGGACCGTAAAAGATCTTTAACATTTTATAAATATTTTTTATTTCCTATAGTTAAAATTGTTAAAATAATTAATTATTTTGTTTAAGGAAATATTTTAAAAAAAAAATATTGTCACTTGTGCCGATGAATCTTGAAAGGGGTGAAAAAGATGATATAACATTATATTATTCCTATTATATTATGTATTATACTATATTATTCTGACAGCAAGCCTTAGACCTTAATATTAATGCTTACGGTTCCCCAAGAAAGTGTTTGACCTTGAACGTTCGCTAGTACTGACCTTGGAGTAGAGGCAGGTCTTGGTGCGCTTGTCGTCAGCGGCGATGGGAGGGTTGAAGGGCTGTCCGTCCTTGAAGGACACAGACTCGACCGCGACCCAGTTTCCGGTCAGCTGTAGACACAAAATTATTATACATTAGAAATTTACATCATAGTGTGTTCAGCGGCGGAAAACCCAATTTATCAAATTTATAAATATAGATTTAAAAAAAAAATATTCTAAAATTGTTAAAAATCGTATTTATAGTATTGAAGTTTATTATTTTTTAAAATTATATTTTGTAATGTTTGATTTTTTTTTGTAATTACTTAGAATTTAAAAATAAATTAATTATTTTCAAACATACCCAAAGGTACACCTTTTCCAAAAAAAAGCGTGAAATGTAAATGAAAAGTACAAGATAAATTATTAAAGTGAAAATGGAAAGTATAAAATAGATAAAGAAATAAAATTGTTCAAATTACAAATGGTAAAATATTATATTCTCTTAATAACTGCAAAGGAACGATGCATTCTGTAACTTCCACAAATTCCGAACTTCACATTTTTAAACTAATTAGTAAGCACATAGAAGAGTCGCAAAACGTTAATAGTAAACTTTCTACCTTCAGATACATAAGTTACAATCAAAATAATTTCCGACAGAAATAGCCGGAAGTGATTGGTTTTTGCCTTCCTGTTCACATCTTTCTTTTTTTTTTTTTTTTTTTACCTTAAGTTGTACAGTAGTGTCCAGAAAAGGCAGAGCCTTATATTTCTAGTTCACATTATATTAATCTATTGTTAAAATATAATATTTTTTATAAAAAATTATTTTATTAATTCTTAATAGTGAAAATTAATTTAAACCAATAATACAAGTTACATGGTAACAATTTTTTAACCATCTGAGTTTCATAATTTTGCCAGCAATCCTCTGTGTCCAAAATTACAAATTCAAATATGAAATAAGAAAGTCAGAAACTTGACACTTCCGGCGCAAATTTCAAATTGATTTGACACTTCCGGTATACGTAAGGTTCATATTTAACTTGGTTTTCAACGGAAACGCTCGGGTGTCCTTCGGCTCGGTTCGGCCAGTGAAATTCTTCATTACAAATCGGCTACCAAAGACTGAAGATGTTACAAACACGACGTAAACCAAGTTAAATGTGAACCAGAGTATAGTGACGTCACGTTGATTTGACTTGACACTTCCGGTAGTGACGTCATGTTGATTTGATTGATTTGATTTGACACTTCCGGTAGTGACGTCACGTTGATTTGACTTGACACTTCCGGTAGTGACGTTACGTTGATTTGACTTGACACTTCCGGTAGTGACGTCATGTGGTGCTCACCGTGGCGATGTTGATGTCCTTGAGAGGAGTGATGTTGGCGCATTTGACTGCGGGGTGGTCCACGGCGGACACGGCGCCGAGGGCCAGTGCAGCGAGCAAACAGTAGGCGAACATGGTGACTGCAACAAGGGTCAAAATAACATGTCTTAACGTGAGATTGTGGACCTTAAAGGAAGTACAGAGAGAAAGCTCCCTATTTCAAATGAAGATTTTTAGTTGAAAAATCTTAATTAAAAAATTTGTAATTTTCGATTACGAAAGTCTTAATTTACATTTGTAATAACATAAAAATAAATATATATCACCTGATGGGATATAATAATATGTGTGGAGTTTCACTTTACACCACGTTTAACTTAATTTATTGTTCTTTCTTGAATTTAGTTTATATTTACCTTCATCTAGTCATTAAAATCTTTATTAATTTTTAAACATTATTAGAGAATTAGAGCAAATAACATTGATTTTTGCTTTAGACAACTCCCTTGCCGAAAACTGTAAAGCAGTTGGAAATTTGAATTTCATCACAGAACTTCAGATGGGTAAACGAAGCAATTTAATTATCTTTAAAAATATAAATAATTTACTTTTTAAAATAAATTATAATTACATTTATTATATAAAAACATAAATAACTTATGGTATAAAATAAATAATTGAATATAAAATATTATTTATTTAATTAAATGAAAATTAAAAAATAATAAATATTTGCTTTTTTAAATGTAAATTAAATTGCATTTTTTTTAACACTACAACACAAGTTCAATATGTTTATCTGTAAAGGGTGAAAGAGTATAACTTATATACATTAACTGATATCTTTATTTTGTTTTTAATGACCTTTACTCATTAAATTACTCATTAAATTTATAAAATATATCAAGTGAAAGTTCAAACCATTGACATATTTCATGCTAATTCAAAAGTATTATAAACCTTATGACATAAGGTTGAAATTACAGTGCGACTATAAGAACTTACCTTAGCAGTAGACCAAGTTGAAATGATGCAGTGTTGACGTCCAGCCCGTGTTTTATACCCTCCTGATCGTGGTCGACATGGCCTTGTGGCTGATGCAGTTTACACTTACTAATCTGGGGGTGACCGCTGACCCTTGCTATGTCCCAACATTTTGTTTTCTTGACCTGATGGACTATCGGCTGACAAAATATTTGATATATTTGTTTTTATTTTTCATTATATTAATATTCAAATTTTTCTCTCTTCGTCTGTGTACATTTTAAAGTCCTTCTTAATTAGTTCTTATAAAAGTGAATTGTTTTTAACCCTAGATGATTTTTTATTAGATCTAATTATTTTAAATTATTATTCGTACAAAGGCTACTAAAAAGGTGCAGTGAATACAATTAAGTAACTTCATTTTGATACTTCGATTGTAATATTTATATGTGCCTTTATAAATTTAATAAAAATTATTAATTACCATAAATTATAAAATTGTAACAAATTGTATTGAGTTACAATTTAATCAAATTTATTATTAACTGCATGCAATTCTAAATTAAATAAAAAATATTTTATATAATTATATGTGCAACATATTGTAGTATTATTATTACATTTATATTTTGCAATAAAAGTAAAATTAAAAGTAATACACAAAATAAATATTATGTCAATATTCATAATTTTTTTTTTTTACTTGCAATGACCTTGAGTGTTCAGTGGACAGTTTGAGCGCAATATTGACAACTTCAATTACTTAGCAAATAAACATGTGAGAAATTAGACCTGTAATTAGATTTAGACGTGTGAAGGTGAAATGTAATGAGTATGAAGAAAATATGTACGAGATAAATGCTGCTTAATAGTTCCTGGTTTTAAGATGAATTTTGTTTTAAAAAAAAATATCATAACTTACTTTTCTCGTCCTATAATGTTAAGGTTGTATGAAAGATTTTCTTAAATCTAAAAATCATTTATTATTTGTAAGTCAAGTCGCCTGCATGAAGAAAGAAATAAAATCAAGATTTTATCGTATAGATATTTATTTATTTTTTATTTTATTTTATTATTTCACCCAAGGTACACACAGTATTACAAGTAGTGGGGTGGGGGTAGCAAGCAGGCTTTATGTGTGTACTCCATCTCTGTTGACAGTTTATATTTTCTTACTATAGCAAATAATTGTCGTCCATATTAATAATAAATATTTGGACTGACATCAACAAATAGAATGGAATATTCTCGAAGTTGAGATACCAACTGCTAACTAAATTTTGTATATAGAGAATATGGATGTTAAATTATTTTATAATTAAATATAACGGCTTATAAGCAATCCCGTTTATTTGGGATGAAAATTTGGCACGTAACTAGTAAATGGTGTGTATGTAGATAATTCAATTCTTTGATTATTTTATTTTATTTTTTTTCTTCAACTAAAATTGTTGTAGGGCACTGGTCTTAATTTAACTTTCCGGCTCTTTGCGAACACAACCTATCAATGTTTAGCATTTTGTGGCTCTGTTCCAATCTGGGGAAGCCTAACAATATATCTCAGTATTTACCTGGTTGTGGCTGAGGGAACCATGGAAATCTTAGTCAGGATGGTCGGCAATTGATGCAAGATGTCAGCAATCTCCTCCATAATGCACGAGTGGGTGTTCTCTAGAGCAACTAACACGTAAATTATTATCGATAATATTGCTATTTAAAATACACATAGTATATGTAATTTAATTACTATAATTATTGTATCAAAAGAATTTATATCTTTTATTTTTCCATGCAGTTATTAATAATAACTTTAATAACCTTAGCAATAATATTTACTTTTGATGTTTGAATTTTAACCTGCATGTCCAAGCCAGATTCAGATCACCAAAAGTAATTACAATTTACGATGGCTTTCAACGTTTTAAGAGCTAAGAAAAAAATTGTCACATTTTATTTATTACAATTTGGATTTGCATCATAAATTGAAGCTGTAGATGTAATGATTGTAATAAAAATCAAAATTAGATTAAAACAATTTTTTGAAACATTACAACTATGACAATAGGTCTATTTGTAATAACTATGACAATAGGTCTATTTGTAATAACTATGACAATAGGTCTATTTGTAATAACTATGACAATAGGTCTATTTGTAATACATATTCGCGATATCAGTACAGGTAACTAAGAAAATATAATTGATTATCATCTGATCCATACGAGCAGACCTAATAAGTATGCGTTTAATAATAATTTAAAGGGACAAG
Source organism: Siphlonurus alternatus (assembly GCA_949825025.1). Classification (NCBI taxonomy): domain Eukaryota; kingdom Metazoa; phylum Arthropoda; class Insecta; order Ephemeroptera; family Siphlonuridae; genus Siphlonurus; species Siphlonurus alternatus. The sequence goes on along the minus strand of OX463785.1, from coordinate 21,301,743 downwards.
AATAAAAAAAGATCCCAATTTACGTACACAATATTAGCCCAAAACACTGATCCTATTTAAATTTTATTAGAAATTTTTGAATATATAATGAAAAGCCTTTAATTTTTGTAAATTTTTTTATAATCTAATGAAAATATTATATAATACCAAATGTTGTTTCATAATCAATTGTAACAATCTAGTGTATTTTAATTGAAGTCCTCGCTTGGTCAACTTTGACCCTGCTCAGATATTGACGTCACCATGTCAAATGATAAATGTGTAAATTTAGCACAGATCAGCCCGCAAACATTGTCATAGATAATTGTTTAATATCATGTAAATATTATAATGCTATAAATGAATTTATTATCATTATTGTGGTTGAACAAACGATGAATTTTTTTTTTAAAAAAACTTTGTTTTCTAAAACTGTTTCTCCAAACATTGGAATTTTGCATTGCGATTAAAGAAGCTGTGGCATCCATCCTGATTGAAGTTTCCACGTTTCCCTTAGTCATAGGTAAATGCCAGGATTGATTGCAAAGTCGTGGACCGATCCTGCTCCCGGTGAACTTCCCACGAAAAACCCTAAAATTGGGATTTTGGAAGATTCGGCTTGTAAATTTAGTGAATAATTTTATTAGTAATTCGTAATATTTATATAGTAAGTAGAAATTAATAAAAATTAAGTATGAAAAAGGAAGTAATAATTTAGCGAGCGCATTGCTATTTATATACTCGTATTTCATTTATCCATTTGACTTGAACTTCTATAGAGGCTCAAGTGTTCCCGGTCGGGAAAATTTACACCATAAGACATCATGTTAGAAAATTTAATTTTTTCTTAATCTTATTTTCCTCTTTTTTTTAATGCCAAAAAAGCAATTTCAATGTTTTTTACATAGGTTTAGATAAGACGGTAGGAACACAGCAAAATCAGCTTACTTGAAGCCTCTAATACATTATTTTTTGCTGCATTTTTCAATGCAAAGGATCTTGCACAACAATCAGTTGATTTTCTTTACAATTATTTCATTAGAAATTCACAATCGCTTTCCAAACTGTACGAACACTTTTTCAATGATAAATTATACATTCCTAGCTTACTCATACCTAAATATTTATAACTACAGTTATGAAGGGAGAATCGTGAAGTATGTCACTCCTGGCATAGTCGAGTCATTCAGGTGACAATGTTCAGGTGTGATACCTTGCTGGTCGTGACCTCGCTGTTGTGTGGTGTCTTAGCAGGAGATCATCCTCCGTCATGTAGAGGTGTGAGGACGGTGAAAGACGTTAAGTTAATATCACGCAGGTGAGAATGTTATTGAGGCGGGAAATTTAAATCATAAGATACCATGCTAAAAAATTTGAAATTTTCTCTGTAATTCAAGTGAGTGCACCTCGTGATGTTCATTTGTGTCGCTAAGGTCCATCTTGCACTTGAAAATGAAGCAAAGTGTTTTCTTTTTTTAACTTTTCTTGGTTATAAATTACTTTAAAAAAAATACTAAATTTTGAATTTATCCATTGTATTTTTCAGTTTGGAATGAAGTTCCGCAAAGGAATTTTCCCTAACAAATATTTTTCTTACGTTAGTGAAAAAATGAATTCACTTTTTTTTTTTTACATAGGTTTAGATAGGACAGTAAGGACACCGAAAAATCAGCTGACTTGAAGCCTAGCTCTATTGAGGACATATTATAAAGGAAATGTGGGTACAAATTTTGTCTGTTTTATTCAAGATATATAGCATTGGTAGAATAAAGAATCAAGAAAATTTATATAACGTATTAAATAGCAAATTATAAAAGCGATTTGTGAATATATTTATATTTAATTTTAATTCACTTTTTATACCGTACAATTACTATGAAGTATTAATCTGCATGTGTCAGTTAAATAATCAATATTTTGATTTTTCACATAACTTACAGGGAATATTTATTATTTTTAACAATATCATGATATCAAGTAAGCAAACTACGATACAACTTTGCTCCAACTGATAAAAATAATATAAATATTATCTTTTTGGAGGGCAAAGTTTAATTTTAGACGACCATAGAATGATCGTACGATCGTATATCAAAGTTCTATTATAGAGTTCTTTTCGTATGCTGGTGTATTTTACAATTTATTAAACCTGATTTACTATCATTGAAAGGGAGTTTAATAATTGCTTTTCTCCATCAAATAATACATTTCAATTCAATGTGTCAATAAATTTAATTCACGACATCTAATAAAAATGTTAAGTAAAATTTAATACAACAAAGATTTCAATTTGATACTTTGTTTAAAAATGTAAAATAATAAATGAATAAATAAATAAATAAATAAATAAATAAATAAATAAATAAATAAATAAATAAATAAATAAATAAATAAATAAATAAATTAATAAATAAACAAATAAATAAATAAATAAATGTTATTATTTTAAAAGTTGTCTCCACTTACCGTGGATTTGACGTCATGAACCTTTTCCTTTGTCCTCCAATACAATATTAATGGGAGGGTAACGTGACGTGGAAGAGGGCATCCTACTTAAAAGAGCATGACGTCATCGCAATCGCTTATATATTAATTTTCACCTGCAATAAGTATTTAAATTATCAAATCAACAGTTAAGCGGCAGCTGGGTGACAGTGGAGTCGATGTCTCTCGACCCCCCGGGCGGCGAGGGGGAGAGTCGGACCGACGTTTGCATTCACTGCGAGGTGGTGAACGCCTCCTCCAAACAGCTGACCTTGCTGGCAGAGACACATCGACCTGACGGAGAGGACATGGACGTCGCTAACGTCACCTTCAGGGTGGTAGGGGAAGACCTGGGGAGGTGGAGCATCCGACCTGAGCTCCCCATCTTGAAGGGTAAGTGGATTTAGACTGGAATGATTCGATACTTAACTTCCCATAATCAAAAATCCTACTCATTGATTATCCTTTACAAGACTTTAACTTTAATTAGTTAATTATAAAGACAATGCAATTAACTAGTATTGGGTGCATGGCTAATTCTCATAAACACGACAAGAATTAAGAAATTTTTTATTGCATATTTGGATAAAGAACCTCAAATTATATGTTGTCAATTTTTTCATATATTTTTTATTTCTTTAAAATCATACTGCAAATTAAACGCTAAGACGTCATAATCAGAGAATTAAAAGGTTGAAGATGTGATTAATGTGGCAAGAGTTCATTTGACTACCAAGAAGATGATGATATTAAAGATGGATGGTGTTGAAGTTTATTTGTGTAGTAAGAATCTCTCAGAGAAGTTACAAATATTAGTCATGGCCAAAGTTCAGTAAAGTTAACCTAAATTTTGGTCACGTCTCAATGTTACACTCTTATCTATTTCCAAAAAGCCGTCCTTTTTCTTTATAGAACCAATGTAAAAATGGATTAATTTCGTATAATGGAGTACCGACCTCAAAATTTTTTATTGCAGAAATGGATAGAGGGTGCAAAAATATATATTTATGCTACTCTGAATTTTTTCAGATTTTTCTGAGACCGGGAAGTATTTTTAAAAAATTATTTGAAAGTCAGTTTTATGACGTCACGGGCGTTTAGTGCCTATTCTTTTCTTAAGGACAGACTCCTCGTGATGTCATAAAATCGAATTTCAATAATTTTTTAAAAATAGTTCCCGGTCTCTAAAAAATCTGAAAAAATTCAGAGTAGCATAACTTTGCACCCTCTATCCATTTCTGCAATAAAAAAATGTCATAGCAAATTGTCCATTACAGTAAAGTTATAGTGAAGTTTATTAATAAATTTTGTTTCATAATTTTATCAAGGTATTTATTTCTATACTAATTTGAAAACGTTAAGTAATTATTCACGATAGTATGAAAGCACTCTGATTCTGGACTTTGAAATTAAAATTTAATTAATATTGTTTACTAAAAGTGTGTCCATCACGATAATTCAATGAAAATATTGTTTATATTCAAATATTTAATTTTTACAGGTTCTCAAATGCTAGTGGTCTCTGCCGACCCTTCCACTCACTTTGTGCTCATGCTGTGTTCACCAAAACCACCACTAGAGGGACAGAAGACCCCGGATGGCGAACGTTTTGTGTCCAGCATTAGTGCGCTCATCCGTCGCCAGGGGCGTGGTGATAGCGGCGAACTAAACAAGAAGGAGCTGGCTGGAATTATGAACCATATTATTGAAGAGTTAAGGATAGAGGAATATCGACCATTGAAATACAATACCAAGTGTTAAATAAAGAATTACCTAACCAGTATGTTCTGATAAAATAAATTAGTAATTCTGTTATAACTACACTTCGTGAAAGGCTAAACGTTACATTTGAAATTAATGCAGAAATATTTAAGTATAGTGTACTATATAATATAGGATAGGGGATTATGTTTTAATTAAATTAAAAAGGATGAAAATCACTCAATATTCTCGATCTATTAATAATTCAATAAATAATGTAATATTTAAATGCTAATTTAATTTGAAATTCCTATCTTTGATATGTCCTGCAGAAAAATCTTATACATATAATATATATATTATATAGTTAATATTTTGTATTATATTTCCCTCATTATAGTCAAATCAGAGGCAGTAAATTTTACAAACAATCCAATAAGAACAATTCAATATACTTTCTTTTTTTAGTTTACAACGACCAGAGCTTGTTTATTTATATATAACTTTTATTAAATAAACTTATAACTAATATAAATAACTGAATTTTAATACTTTCTTGAATACATAATATATCATGTAGGCAGTGGCCGCCCCCCGTTCCGGAAGAGACGCTCAAGTTAGGGTTTCGGAAGGTTCGGGGTGTCAAAGTAATATGTAATTAGTAAGTAGAAGTACCCAATAGGGTTTGATAAAAAAAAGAAATATAATAAAAATTATTGAGAATTGCAGTCAACATAATATATATCGTGACGTTGTGGATTTTGATTTTCAAAATTATGACCTTTTTTATACTAAAAAAAGTTACGATAAAAAATAATATAAAAATATATAAGATATCACGAGAGAGAGAGAGAGAGAGAGAGAGAGAGAGAGAGAGAGAGAGAGAGAGAGAGAGAGAGAGAGAGAGAGAGAGAGAGAGAGAGAGAGAGAGAGAGAGAGAGAGAGAGAGAGAGAGAGAGAGAGAGAGAGAGAGAGAGAGAGAGAGAGAGAGAGAGAGAGAGAGAGAGTTCAGCACAACAAGAAACTTCGCAGTCTAAAGTTCATTTATTTTTAAAATTTCCATTTCCATGATTTCACCAAAACAGAGATAGAACGATGTGGCGCCTCCTCGTTGTCCTGGCGCTATGTGGCGCCTCGCTGATCCAAGGTGAGGATGAGGAAGGGATTTCTTGCAACAACGTCACGACACAGAACAACGTGGCATTGACTGAGGTAATTATAACGATGTGTACGTGCGTGTTTTTAGTACACTAGAATAGAGTACTGCATGTGTATATACGCTATCCATCTAGCTCAGTCATAATATTTTATACTAAATCTATACAAGTAAAAAACAAAAATTAATATCTCAAATGCTATTGCAAAAGAAGCATGTTGAAAAATGACAAATTTTAGGTTTTTGAAAGAATGTTTTATATTATGTTTCAATACTGGAGGAATTGTATTCTAGTATAATATTCAATTTCCTTGGTGTTTGGTCTCACGTCAGTTTTTAAAATATATATGACGATATTTTGAATTGGCAGAAATTGAATATATTGTACGGGAGTTTCATGTTTATGTTTTGAATAGCACGGAGATGCCCGAAGCCACCCGAAAATCTTCGGGATGTAGGCAGAAAATCTTAAAATCCTATGCTGTGCGTGTTAACGTATCACACAACACCTCTTTTCTCATAACAGTTTTGGTCGCAAAATATTTTTTTTCAATATAGTGTTGGTTTTTCTTGTCACCATTTATGAAAGCAAATTTTAAGAAAAATTATAATGCTAATAGCCATGAGGAGAAATTAATTACGGACCATCTGCTATGCCGCTGACAATGTTTTGCTTATACAAAATCATGACGTCATATTACTTTATGAAAGACCCGTATATCCATACTAAAGCTAGAAATTTCAATGTTCAGTTGCACGGTAGCTGGGTTACTCGCACGTCGGTTATGCACCAGAAGATGAGCACGAATGCAGTGAGAGGCTGCTTCACTTACGATCTGTGGAATGGCTTGGAGAGAACGCGATGATGATGAACTCATCAGCCAACATACGACAACCCAATGGAAGGGAGACGAACATATTGAGGGAAATGGACCTTCGTGTTATTGGAGAACACAAGGGAAGGTGGACAATAGGAAGATGCATTACATCGGTAGGTACATACACTTGTATGCTAAAAAAGAAACAAAAAAGTATTCATATCGTCCCTCGTCCGAAATAATGAGCCCTGTTTTAATTGCAAATATGAGCTATATATCTGCTATTTCAGGTAACTTTGCCACATTTCTCATCACATATAGGAAAAGATCATCGCCACGGTTCAAAATATATGAAAACAATTCAGAAAAATAGTCTAAAAAATTAGGTTTTAGTAAAAAAAAAAAAAAAAAAGTAAAAGAATCTGTTGTATAGTTTTTTTGCAATGCTAATTAACAAATTTAACATTGGAAGGATACAAAATTTTCATTTAAATAAATTAATTATAATTAAACCAACGGTTAAAAAATTCCGAAAAAATTCAGAGCTAATTTGACGATTGTTGTAAGTCCACCAAATTAATTTGAAGAAAATCTGTTGTAGCGAATTTTTCGTCCAAATTTCTCAGGTTAAGCCTTAATTACGCACACCTGAAATAGCAGATGGCTCATTATTGCAATGAAATTAAGGTAGGCAGATAGATCATTATTCCGGACCAGTAACGATATTCTGTTGGTTTATGATGAAGACATTAAGGGGGGGTTCATGCGGCATGGCACCATTCTTAGTAGATGTTACTGTCCTTTCAAAAGTCAATAAATGTTTATATAATCTGCCACTCACTTGCTGCATTCATCATAAAAGAGACGGATTCAGCACTGCGGTTCAGGGGGGGGGAAGGGGGTGGTGGTGCCTTTTCGCGTAATGTTAAATCTGGGGTGGGAGGTGAGGTCACGAGTGAGGGTGATAACACCTTTAATATATTTTGAGAACTTTGGGGGGGGGGGGAGCGTTTGTAAAAATAGGGGGTCATTAATTTATTATTTTTAAATTTAATTTAAAAAGTAAAAAAAAAAAATAAAAAAAATTGAACACATTATAAATTATAATATGATTATTCTGTATGTATGTATGTATGTATGTATGTATTTTTTTTTTTTTTTTTTTTTTCAGGCATGCGAATGCTACTCGTTTCTGCCGACCCTTCAAGCTACATGGTGTTGGGACTCTGTGTTCCTAATGAACCATTACAAATTCAAGAAGAACTGGACAGTACCATAGAACGTTACTTTACCGGCATTAGTGTCCTAGCTCGCCGCCAGAGGCGTGGTGATAGCGGCAATCTCAGCGAGGAAAACCTGGCAAAGATAACCGATGAAGCGATCGAGACCCTTGGATTGCAAAGATACCATAAAGAGGGAAATCTCCGAACTGATTGTTAATAATTAGAAAATTATATGATATTATAAGTGTACAGATCTTGTGACATTATGTAAATCATAAATAAAATAATATAACATTTAAAAATGTAGTGAAAATTATTTTTTATAATTAAAAAAAAAATGGCATATAATTATGATATTGGTCAAAATGCATGAAAATTTTAATTGCGTGTTATTTGAATAAGGGATTTTGAGGTCGAAATTTTGCTTAATTAGGATCAAAACTTTAAAATAAAACTAGGGGCAGATATTATTACAGGCAAGGCATTCTTGAGGAAGGACGTTCCATTTAATAATAATAAAATAATAAAATAAAATAATATTTTCGAGTTATGAATTTTTAAAGTTGACTAATTTAACATGGAAGTTCAATTTCTCCATGTTAAATTTGAAAACTTTAAAAATCAATTACTCGAAAACTAGCTCGTTTTTGTATACCTGATATTTTACCTACTGATAGGGGATGTAGAGGAGAACATTTTATTATTTTTTTTTTCATAATTTTTATAAATGGGATTTTTTTAGCATTGGGCCAGCTGATCCGTATTATCTCTACCTTAAATTTATTTTCTCATGACTAACTTATATGATTTTTTTATTGCATAATTACCATATTATATACCAAAAGTTATGCTGTTTTTTTTAAAGATTATTATATAGAGGAGAGGAAGTATTATTAAAAACTTATTCAGAATTTAACTTAATTAATCCCACGCTTCTTTCAGTCCTTTTTATTAAAAAATGACTCCTATAGACTCTGTACTTTCAATGATTTTGTTTTTTTTTTTAATTTCCCGGCCTCTATTTATTTATGTTTAGAAAAATGAGAGTACAACATAATTTGGTATATAACCTCTATTATTTTTTATAATATAAATGAGTTAAAAGAATCTTGAAGACAACTCTAATAATATCCGGGAAAATTTCCTCCTTTGGAAATAGTTTCATAAATTTTATGGCCGTAATAAAATATAATTTAGTCTATTATATGATTTTCGCTTTTAATTAATTATGGTTCGTTGGTACTTTCCAAGTTGACTATTTTATTTCTTTTGGGGAGAGAGGGATTGCTGGTATAGCCAATATTGAGTATCGACCTCATTTTTTTTTATTGCAGAAATGGATAGAGTGTGCAAAAAGTTATGCTACCCTGATTTTTTTCAGATTTTTTAGAGCCCGGGAACTATTTTTAAAAAATTATTGAAAGTTATTTATGTGACGTCACAAGACGCCGCTCCTTAAGAAAAAGATAGGACTTGCCACCACGTGACGTCACAAAAAGGACTTTCAATAACTTTTTAAAAATACTTCCCGGGATCTAAAAAATCGGAAAAAAATCAGGGTAACATAACTTTTCACCCTCTATCCATTTCTGCAATAAAAAAATTGAGGTCGATACTCCATTTCACTAATTTATTGTAAATTTCTTTCCTTCTTTTCTAATAAGTCATCATTTACTGAGAGTTATCTCTTCACTGTCTTGTTTACAAAACTAATTTCCAGATTTTTTTCAGTTACTGAAATCCTGCTACTATCTACAGACTCTTCCAGCTACCTCATGATGTCACTGTGTCAAAATGATGTGGATAGAAAAGGACCCAACACTACCAAAGAGAGCTTTGTGTCAACCGTCTTTTTCATGGCTCGCATCCAGGAGCGAGGTGAGAGCGGCAATGTCAACGAGGAGAACCTGGCGAAGATGATCGATCAAACGATGGAAAATCTTGGACTGCAAAGCTATCATAAGAAAACTTACAACTCTAATTGTTTATAATGTTTTTTATTGAAATGTTTGTAGTCTCAAAGACTAAATAAGATGTGGGTGCGATTCACGAAGCAGTTAGCCAAGTTTCTAACCACGTTTAGCTTAACCACGTTTAACTATAACACGTACGTGAAACAGGTACAGTTAAACGTGGTTAAGCTAAACGTGGTTAGAAACTTCGCTAACTGCTTCGTAAATCGCACCCTTTAGTCTAGAAAAATTAAATATACTTTTTTTTTTTAACTAAAAACTTACTAGCTATATAGCTTTTATAAGCAAAACATATTTCACGTTCTTTGAGATGACATTAAAATATGTAACATTAATTTCATAATTTAAATTTTATATATACCATTGGAAATTCATTTGATAAAAAAAAGCTTGGCATGCAATTTATAACTATACATCTTTATATAAAAAAATGTGAATTAATGTATTTTAATAAAGAGCTTCCAATATACAGGATCAATTTATTTATTTACTTTTAAGTCAGCACGATTTACCCACGAAGAAAATCGGTTTTCTCACTATAACCATGGTTCATTCAAACTGAGGACAACTACATTGGGTGCGATTCACGAAGAAGTTAGCCAGGTTTCTAACCACGTTTAACTATACCTGTTTTACGTGTTAAACCATTTAGTTAAACGTGGTTAAGCTAAACGTGGTTAGGAACCTAGATAACTGCTTCGTGAATCGCGGCCCATTATTTACATTAACCGTAGTTAACAGAAACCCTGGTTATCTTTCTGAATAAATCTTTTTGTTAACACTGCGTCAATTATAATAATATTATTATTCAATATTATTCGACGCTATTTTCTACCTTGTTATACACTATATAGTAAATATGATGAAACTGAGTTTATTTTAAAAAGTTCATAATATAATATGCATTAAAAACAGATCATAAGGTCTGTCTTATACAGAATCGCATGATTTCGCTGGGTGTGATAAAAAAAAGTAAGAAATGCGATCAGGTGTACGCGCGCACACAGCTTCGCATTAAACTCTCGCTAGTATACGATATAAGCATCATAACATTGTAAATATGATTGAATGTTCAAACCCATATTTTAAAGAAAAATAAGTAGTGAGGGTTAATTATACTTTTTTTTTTTTAAATTAAAAATTGGACATAACCTCGATTTCTTATCACATGACCTGCTATGACCTTTGACATAATATATATACCCAAAGTGTGTGTATTATTCCAATACCTCTAAAGTTTATTACATGTTTATATTGTATAAAATATTAAACCTTAAATTTAAATGCATGTTTTTTTGTTTAATATTTTTACTTATGATTATTACATGAAAAGAAAAATGTGGAGGGAGAATATTTATCACTGCTCGCACGTACTGTACTTGTGTTTCATTTACTGCAGAGACAGAACGATGTGGCGCCTCCTCGTTGTCCTGGCGCTATGTGGCATCTCGCTGGTCCAGGGAGAAAATCATGCTGTTTCTTGCAGCAACATCACGGCCTTGCAAAATGTGTCATTGACTGAGGTAAATATTTTAGTAAATTGTTTGATATTGTGTATACACTCGTCACCTTACATGGAAAATATCTAACTTACAACCTTTTTAATCTTTTTATTTATTTATTATTTATTTATTATATTTATTCAAAAAACAGACTACAGGTTAGGTAATCCGATTATAAAGAATACAATAGTCAATAATCATCATTGTGTACAACATTTTGCTGTTTTTTAAAGACATTTTTATTTATCCTTGATATCACCACGTATATAAATATCATCATCAATTTATGGCTACAGTTGACATTGATTGTGCACTATACTGACACCATAAAGTTGGCAGCGAACCTGCATGGTGTTAATTTTTGAACTACGTGCATGCATTGAGGTCCCGTTATATGATTTAACAATGGTAAAATCAAGAAAATGTCTGACAGCAGCCACAGCATAATTTTAGAGAATTGACAACATTATTAAAAAGTATTTGTCACATATACCTTTCAGACAAGTATTAAAAAATATTTCAACTATATAAGTGATTTCTTTCGTATAAATTTTGTAATGGAGTATCGACCTCAATTTTTTTATTGCAGAAATGGATAGAGCGTGCAAAGTTATGCTACCCTAATTTTTTTCAGATTTTTTAGAGCCCGGGAACTATTTTTTAAAAAAATGATTGAAAGTTCTTTTTTTACGAGACACCGCTCCTTAACAAAAAGATAGGACTTGCCGCCGCGTGACGTCACTAAAAGGACTTTCAATATTTTTTTAAAAATAGTTCCCGGGCTCAAAAAAATCTGAAAAAAATCTGGGTAGCATTGTAGCATAACTTTGCACGCTCTATCTATTTCTGCAATAAAAAATTTTGAGGTCGATACTCCATTTTTGCGATTTCCCCCATACTATATAGGTATTGCTGTATCATCGATGCAAAAATTCAAAATTTCTACACGCAACGCCATGGCCTCTATTGGTCCTTTATATACTACTCAGTAGAAATATAATTTTTGTATAATACAGTTGCAGGGCACCTGGGTGTCTCGAAGATCGGTCGACGAGGAAGACTACGACGTTGGTTCTGGTTGCTACACGTACGAGATCTCGGACACCTCGGACACTGGAATGACGATGAAAAATAAGTATCGGCCCAGAGGTGGCGAGGAAAGTGACGGACTGATCATGAACCTCAGGGTCATCGGAGACAACAAGGGAAGATTCAGTGTCAAAAGTAAACAGCATTTGTTGGAAGGAGAAGGTTAGTTAAGAACATGAATTTAGAGATATCCATGTATCGTCGACAAGAAATTAGCCAAATGTTTTAGAATGTTTTAATTAACCCCGTACAAACAAACTTGAATTTATTTGTATATTAAATAAATAAATAAATAAATAAATAAATAAATAAATAAATAAATAAATAAATAAATAAATAAATAAATAAATAAATAAATAAATAAATAAATAAATAAATAAATAAATAAATAAATAAATAAATTTTATTTAATTCTATTTTCTAATTTTTACTTGAATTAATTATATTAATTAATTGAATTAAAAAGAAAAAAAAGTTAAATAAAATAACATTATGTATGATCCATATATATAATATATGAATGGTGCACGGGACGTATAGCCAAAGACAACTTGAATATGGAGGCTTTCTCATTTCTTTGTAAATTTTATACGGACGTATGACCGACATGAATCTCTAATATTATATATAGTCGATCTGTACTTTTTGGACGTATTTTCGTATATTGGGGTTCCACTTTGCTCTTGCCGTCAAATTTTTCATTATGCAGAAGGGGGGAGGGGGGGGGGCTGCAGGTACAGCGACTGCAGCTATATTTAAATGTTTTCGCATTGATAATTTCTTTAGTTACTACTAGTAACGACTACATAGAGTGATACATATTGAATGAATAATTATGTTAACTATAGCTGCCACTTGCTAGTCTCATTAAAATAAATTATAACACAATTTTTTTTCAAACTAATTTCATGACAATATATTTTAAATTTACCATACTCTCCTAATGATTTTTTTCCCTGATTTGTTTTTTTTTACAATTAACTTTTACAATAATATTAAAAAAAAATGGTGTAAAATAGCAACTATATTAATCGTCTGTTTTTATTTTCAGGTATGGAAATGTTTTTATTATCTGCAGACCCCTCCAGCTACCTTGTGTTGGCACTTTGTCGTCCACCAAATGATGTGGAGGGACCAATCGCTTCTGACCCTAACATAGAACGTTTCGTTGGCAACGTCTTCTTCTTGGCTCGAATGCAGGAGAGTGATGGCAATATCAGTGAGGAAAACCTGACAAAGATAGTCGATCAAATAATCGAGACTCTTGGATTACAAAGTTATCACAAGAAACTTAATAACGCTAATTGTTAATATGTTTGAAACGTTTGTAAATGGAGTACCGAACTCAAAATTTTCATATTGCAGAAATGTGGATAGTCGAGGGTGCAAAAATATGATACTCTGAATTTTTATCAGATTTTTTTTAGACCAGGAACTATTTTTAAAAAATTATAGAAATTCCGTTTTATGACGTCACGGGCGTTAATGCAGTCCTATCCTTTTCTTAAGGAGAGGCGCCTCGTGACGTCATAAAAAGACTTTCTTTTTTTTTTTTAAAATACTGCAATAAAATATTATAGTTTGAGTTCGGTACTCCATTGTCAGACATATAAAGATGTACGACTCTTATGATGAATTTATAGTCCAGAAAACCTAAAATAAATAAGACCTCTACTCTCCGATGAAGGCGTAATGTGAAATAACATGACTGCCTTAATTATGGGAAAATACTACTTAAAAAAAAAAAAAATAAAAAAAAAATAATAATATATAGCATAACATGTTACATGGTCTTTTTTAATAACAATCAAGTCTGTTACGTTAATTTAAAAATTCTAAATACTTCGATCTCCTATTTAATAATTTCTTAAAGAATTTCACTTGTGATATTAAGGTTTGAATCTTTAATAAAAATAATAAATTAATTAATATTATACAACATAAAAATGAATTTTTGATTAAGAATTCCCAATATACTTTCTAGGCCTCTATAAGGGTAAATTTTGAATTTATTTGTAGTCATTAGGATATATGAATTGCGAGCGAAGATAACCTGTTTGCTCGCACTAATCATGGTTTACGCCCGCTGAAGGCAATTAAATTAACCAAGGTTAACAGAAAGCATAAGCTATTAATTTTTAGAACGAAAATAAGCTATATACGAGTACAAGATTTGTTCATAGTATTTAAATTATCTAAATAATTATCAAATTATGTCAAAGGGCAATTACAAATTTTTTTGGAAGAGGTCATTATACAGACGACCGTTAAGTTCACAGAAATGTTTCCTTTTATTTTCATCGTATAAAAAATATTATTTAATGGTCATTTATAATTTTAATTACATTATTCTAAAATGACGTCTCCAAAAAACGTATAATATATTTACATAACCAAATATTGAACAGACCTGGCACCATCCTTTCCCTTCCGTATGATATATGTAGTCCCCTTACCCCACCTCGTGCTTCAAGCTCATAGGGGTGTATTCTTGTAAAAAAAATTAATATAATTACATATAATAATGTGAACTATTATAAATCACTTTGAGCGATAAATATGTAGAGATCATTAAATAATTAGAATCAATAACAATTAAAATGAACAAAAAATTATATTGGTGTTGTGGTATTATTTGAATGAAAATGTAACTTTTTTTTTATATTTCTTTATTGAACAGGCATAGTAAATGTAATTTTTAACATGGCTCGAAAAGATTGAAATAATTGTAACAAAGCTTGTTGTATTATTTTTTAAAAAATATAACATTTTTTTTTTAATTTTACTTCTTCGGCAAAAGAATTCATTCATAAATATTTATTTTATTGATAAAAGTATATATTAACTTCAGTTTTCTTGAATATGAACTCAACATAACAGATTTATATTTTAATGTATTTAATTGTTGTTAAGACATAAAAGAAAACATAAACACATATCAGATCAACTTAACAATCAGTGCGGATATGTTCCTTTGCCCCGTAGTTTTGCAGTCCAAGATTATGGATGGTATAATCGGTTATCTTTGCCAGGTCCTCATCGCTGAGATTGTCGCTTTCAACACTTCCCGGACGGCGAGCGAAAATGAAAACACTTGTCACGATACGTTCATTTCTGTTTGAAATCGTTTCTTTTGATGCAGGGGCACATATTGTCATCACAAAGTAGCTTGAAGGAACAGTAGATATTAGCAGCATTTCATGGTCTGAAAAAAAAAAAAAAAAAATGGATATAGAGCTGATTTCTGTTATGTTTACGTGAGGCGGGAGAGGGGTTTCCCTATACCTGCACATTACGAAGGAGGCGCAGGAGGGAGGGAAAAGAGAAAGTTTTGGGGGGGTTAGATTATACAGTGAGCATATGCATAATGACGAAAAAAAAATATAAAAAATACTTTTAACAGTCTTTTGGCTGCAGTAAGATATTTTTTATGAGTTTTATCGTGTACTGTTAAAGTATTATTAAAGTATTTATAAACTTGATTTATTTTATTAAGTTAAGTAAACAATTATTGTACACTTTGTTTATGTGCATTCTGGCCCTCCTCGCATGACATCAGATGATCAGCGCAATCCCCTCTATATGAAACATAGTTTATGGTCCATGGTTTTTAAGAATGAGTCATAATTAAGTGAGAACACATGACATACATTATTTTCCTAACTCATTTTACCTTCTCCAAAATTTACACTCCATCTTCCCTTTTGTTCTCCAATGACCTTGAGTTGTACGTTCTCCGTATTAGTCAACTCTTTAACACCCTCTTCCTTATAACGATATTCTTTGCTGATCATCAACATCCCGCTGTCTGTGATGTTCGAGATCTCATTCACGATACAAATGGCGTAATCAAAAAATAAACCATTGATGAACATCTTGCGAAGAAGCCAGGTGCCCTGCAACTGAATCAGAAAATGTTTGTTAATTTCGTGTACCATTTATCTTAAGGTAAAGATAATACGCCAAATGTTAATAAAAATCCCATTCATGAAAATTATGAAAAAAATTTAGAATATTACATACCTGTATAAATCAGTAGGTAAAATATCAGGCTGGTATACAAAAACGAGCTTGTTTTCGAGTTATTAATTTTTAAAGTTCACTAATTTCACATGGAGAAATAAAACGCCGATGTTAAATTAGTCAACTTTAAAAATTAATAACTCGAAAACAAGCTCGTTTTTGTATACCTGATATTTTACCTACTGATAGGGGATTTAAAGGAGAACATTTTAAATTTTTTTCATAATTTTCATGAATGGGATTTTTATTAACATTAGGCGTATTATCTCTACCTTAAGGTGACAAACGGCTTAAATTCTTATACTCTTCAGTACTTCACCAAAAGGTAAAATGTATGAAGACATATAATAAATTATGCAATCAACGTCAATTATTATAAATATTTGAGCTTTGTAATACAACTAGATGGATAGATTTTGAAGCGTGAAAATACTGCAGAGAAAAGAAAAATGAAAATTATCAAATCACTCGCGACAAAAAAAAATACAAAGTCAAGAGTTTTTTACAATTATACGCTAACTTTTTAAATATTAAAGTAATCAATTAATGCTAAAATTATCAAAAGACACACAAATAATAATGTAAAATTATATTTACCTCAGTCAATGACACATTTTGAAAGGGCGTGACATTGTTGCAAGAAGACCATTGTTGTTCTCCCTGGACCAGCGAGGCGCCACATAGCGCCAGGACAACGAGGAGGCGCCACATCGTTCTGTCTCTGCAGTAAATGAAACACAAGTATGCGAGCAGTTTGATATTCTGTCTACAATGTAGTTATAATAACATTAATAACTGTTATATTGTAAAAAAGGTTCAATTTATATTATTTGTAGTACGAAAACATACTTCAGGGATTTTTGAAGATTTTTTTGTAGTATTATAATTATCTAAATAATTATCAAATTATGTCAAAGGGCAGTAACACAATTTCTTGGAAAAGGTCACTATAGGGATGACCGTTGAGTTCACAGATTTTTTTTTTTATCTTGATCATAAATGTAAAAAAATAAATTTAAAGGTCAATTATATAATTTTAATTTTTAACTACAATCTATTATTGTAAAATGACGTTCTTTAAGGTAGAGGTAACGTTGATCAGCTGTTTTTTTTTAGCTCCATTTGATTAACATGTAAACCTTAGCAAATTCACAAAAAATCTAAAAAGTTTTTAGTTTGTCTCTCCATGGGAAAGCCCTATGCTGAAAATTTAATAAATTAATTAAAAAAAAATCGACTCGTTAAATTGTTTTGAATTTTTTTCTATGGCTTTTAGGTACTAATATCTGCCTCTCAAAACAATTTCAGAGTTTTTGGGAATTTGCTAAGGTTTACATGTTAATCAAATGGAGGTTAAAAAAACAGCTGATTGACGTTATCTCTACCTTAAGACTGGTACACTGGTGGCCGGTATATTCAATAATTATTTAAGAATAGTTCTGGACCTCAAAAAAATCTGAAAAAAAAAATCTGAGAGTAGCATAATTTAGCACCTTCTATTTATCCCTGAAATAAAACAAAATTAATGTAGGTTGTCTATTTTAATAATTTAAATATTTTATATTATAATACAAATTATAATATAAAATTAATAAAATGTAATGAAAAATGCATTTTATTTTTTAAAATATGCTGATATAAAAAATTAAAAATGAAACAATTTATGAACGCCGTTTGTATAACTTTAATAACGATTTGTGAGTTTTTTTTTTGTAATCATTTAATATGGTAATATAGCAATTTATAATATATTTAAAAATAATATTATTTTAGAGTATGATGTTTCATAATTATAATATATAGTTTATTATCATAGC
Source organism: Siphlonurus alternatus (assembly GCA_949825025.1). NCBI lineage: Eukaryota > Metazoa > Arthropoda > Insecta > Ephemeroptera > Siphlonuridae > Siphlonurus > Siphlonurus alternatus. The sequence goes on along the minus strand of OX463785.1, from coordinate 21,283,978 downwards.
AAATTTTTTCTTAAATTATTTTAAGTTATTGTAAAAACAGATAAAAAAAGTAAAAGAAATAATTTTTTTATTATTATTTGGAATATCTCATAGACCTTACAAGACGTCAGGGTGAAAAAAAATAAAAAAGAGAAATACATATAAAATACCCTTCTTATACAGTATAACATACAACGTTAACATTCAGAATAATTAAATTCAAATTGGTTGTAGTTTTGCAGTCCAAGGGTCTTGTTGGTGTCATCGATTATCTTTGCCAGGTTCTCCTCGCTGAGATTGCCGCTACCACCCTGACGGCGAGCGTAGACAAGAAGCTCGTGCAACGTGAAATTTTCTCCAATATTTGCTGAGATCTGCTCGCCTCTCCGTGGTGGATAACACATTGCCAACACAAGGTAGTTGGTGGGGTCAGCAGACAATACCAACATATCATGACCTGAAAAACAACAGAACCATGATTCTAATATAAACTGCGATAACACAACACTTGAATTGTTGCATTTTCTTCACTTCAAGCATTAGGAACGAGACATGAAACGCTTTTATTATAAATTTAAAACCTTGAATGTATTATCAATGGAGTATCGACCTCAATTTTTTTTTATTGCAGAAATGGATAAAGCGTGCAAAGTTATGCTATCCTGATCTTTTTCAGATTAGAGCCCGGGAACTATTTTTAAAAGATTATTGAAAGTTCTTTTTGTGACGTCACGAGACGCCGCTAATTAAGAAAAAGATAGGACTTGCCGCCGCGTGACGTCACAAAAATGACATTCAAAATGTTTTTAAAAATAGTTCCCGGGCTCTAAAAAAAAAATTGAAAAAAAAAAAAATCAGGGTAGCATAACTTTACACGCTCTATCTATTTCTGCAATAAAAAAATGAGGTCGATACTCCATTATGTATTATTTATTTTTATTAAAACAGCAACCATCATTCCATCAAGAACAGTAATCTTGGATAGGACATATTCATAATGTCTAAAGAAGCACTTTTCTCTACCTACATCAAGCATTATTTTGAAGTATGATTACATTAACTAGTATCAACACAAAAAAAAATACTGCAAAATTATATAGAGGTGTCAAAGTAATTCACAAATTAGATTTTATTTTCAAATTGCTTTCAAGTACGTACGTGAGAAAAAATAATTTAAAATTTTAGAGGTATAGAGAAATAGTCATCAAGCTTAATAAAAATAGGGAAAAAATCATAGTTATGAATTAATTTTTCAAAATACTTTCAGGCCCTTTTAAAAAGTCTAAAAAAAATTAGAGTGGTATAACTTAGTATTTCTGCATTTTTTTTTAAGGTAGAGATAATGTCGATCAGCTGTTTTTTTAGTTTCATTTGATTAACATGTAAAACTTAGCAAATTCCCAAAATTTCTGACATTTTTTTAAGAGGCAGATATTAGGGCCTAAAAGACACAGAAAAATTTCAAAACAATTTAACGAGGTGATTTTTTAAATTAACGTGTTTAATTTTCAGCATAGTGCTCTCCCATGAAGAGACAAACTAAAAACTTAATGAAAAAAAATTGGTTCGTTAAATTGTTTTGAAACTTTTTCTATGGCTTTTATATAGGCACTATAATATTTGCCTCTCAAAAAAATTTCAGAATTTTTGTGAATTTGCTAAGGTTCAAATGGAGTTAAAAAAGAAAGCTGATCGACGTTAAGGTGAGTCGCAGACAGACTTCGCATCGCATGGTATGGTATCGTATGACTTCGTATGATAAAAATTTAGAGCCGGTTCTAAATGAGAAACTTACGATGTTATATACCATACGATACCATGCGAAGCTGTGTGCGCGTGCATACCTGATCGCATAGTTTCATAATTTTTCTACCATACGCTGCGAAATCATGCGATTCTGTCTGCGACTAGCCTAACTCTCAAGTGGCTAGTCTCACCCAGTCTTTCTTCGTATATCCACCTTCCCATGTTGTCATCTGAGACGTTATATCCCATTCTCACTGTATGGATCCTCTTGTCTTGGTTTTCCGTTGTAACGTGAAATTTAACAAACATTGTCAGCTCCTTGTCAGCACCGACCACGATTTCATTTTCCACACAAATGATGTCAGTGTCAGTATCTTTTAGCCTTGAAAATACTTTGCGAGACACCCAGGTGCCCTGCAACTGAAATATACACATATGTTGTGAACTTTTCATAAATAAAATTAAAAACAAATATTAAGAAACATTCATTATTGCAAGTGTAATAGGCAAAGTTATGCAAAAAAAGTTGTACTAAATTAGGACTTTAGGAAAAATTTATATGCGACGCAAATGGTATAAGAAAATAATATTTTGTTTTTCCTAAAAATATTAGGTCTGTTCGTAAATACACAATCAGAAAGAATCGATTATTTGTGATGAACCTTCTGTACATGAAACATAAGGTTCATCACAAATAATCGATTCTTCCTGATTGTGTATTTACGAACAGATCTATTATGTTACTATATCCACGCGGGCTTTTAAACCCACACAACCACATTTGGAAAAAAGAAAAAAATGCAAAACTAATAAATTGTTATATTTCATGATCTAAAGATAAAAATCATACTTAAATCGTGATATTTAGTTTTTTTATGTGCTTTTTATGTGACTAAAAACTAATACAAAAATCAAGCAAATAATTACCTCAGTCAATGACACATTTTGTACTGTCGTGACATTGTTGCAAGATGACCATTGTTGTTCTCCCTGGACCAGCGAGACGCCACATAGCGCCAGGACAACGAGGAGGCGCCACATCGTTCTGTCTCTGCAGTAAATGAAACACAAGTACATGAGCATTGTGTATGAAGCATCATAACATTAATCAGTTTCATCACTATTGATCATAGAGTTTAATTTAGTATTTCTGCATGATAGAAAAAGAACCTTAAATACGAAATTGGGTTACAACTTTTGTGAATATGAACTAAAAAAAAAAAACTAAAAATATTCTCTAAAAAAAATAAAAGGTCAAAGGGCAGAATCAGAATTACTTGGAAAAGATTGCTAAATTATCAAGAAATCATAAAAAAAAAATATATATTCAATTGATGTTGATTGTAAGTGTAAAGTAAGAATGAATAGAACTCATTAATTTAATTAAGATAAATAAAACAATACTGTCGTATAAGCTTGTACTTTTGTACCTTTTCAAATTATTTGTAATTCAGACAAACTATATTAGAATTAATTTTTTTATTAAATACACTAATATTGTACAAAAATCACTACAACTTATATAAATATATAGGAATTGAAAGAAAGACTTTTCATTACACTTTTTATCATTTGCAAACCATCTTATATAATTGAATTGCTCTTATAGTATAGTCTGTTTTATCATCATATACCGTATATTATACATAACGGGTATAACATAAATAAATATAATGTACATGATTATATTACAATACAAGTAAAAAAAAAAATTAAGAAAGAATTAGTACATAGGGAAAATTAAAAAGATTGCTGAGCATTCACATAAGACGTGTTCATTCAGCCATTCACCCGTAAATAAATCTGATATAACTGACGTAAAAACACGCTTAAACTTATGCAATATTTTTACAATTTGTTGAAATCAGAATTAAGGGTAAGGTAACACAGATCAGCTGACCCAATGATAAAAAAATCCCATACATGAAAATTATGAAAAAAAAAATTAAAATGTTCTCCTCTACATCCCCTATCAGTGGTTAAAATATCAGGTATACAAATTAATAACTCAAAAACTAGCTCGAATTTCCATACCTGATATTTAACCTACTGATATAGGGGATGTAGAGGAGAACATTTTAAATTTTTTTCATAATTATCATGTGTGGGATTTTTTTTAGCATTGCATGGGTCAGCTGATCCATGTTACCTTACCCTTAAAGAGCGGGAGGGACATTATATTAAACTTTATTAAAAAAATGTTTTTTTTTCTTTTCTGTGCATAAGTTATGAAATTAAAAATAATGTAATTTTGACCGTGGCAGGAAAAGGTTGCAAAAACGATTTTCTTTTTTTGTTTTTAAAAAATAAACATTTTTATAAATTGTACTTCTTAAAGTATTTTCAATTCTTTCCACGGCGAACTTTAAATCTTTGCAAACATTCCCCGTGTATATTAACCCACTATAAATAAATTGTTGTGAAAAAAATCAAGCAACTCAAGAAGGATTTCAACTTGTATAAAATTAATTTTGTATTAATGATACACAAAGAATATATTTGAATTTTTATTTATTAAAATTTGATACAGATATTTACTAATGGCAAAGCAATACATTCATAAATATTTATTTCATTGATAAAAGTATAAAGTATTTACTTCAGTTTTCTGGAATATGAATTCAACACCACATATAATATAATATATTTTTTTTTAAATTTTTAATCAAACCCTATTGGGTACTTCTATTTACTAATTACATACTACTTTGAAACCCCGAACCTTCCGAAACCCTAACTTGAGCGTTTCGCGGGCTCTTCTGGAACGGGGGCGGCCACGGCCTTGCAAATCCATCCCGGCATTTGCCTGCGGCTGAGGGAAACGTGGAAACCTCAGCCAGGATGGACGCTACAGCTTTTGTCAATGAACCGGAAGTGCAATGGTCCAAAGCCAGGGGAACCACATAGTGGAAAAGCGCAACGTTTTACCCCTGGGTGGGAAACGTGGTTTTTGTTGAAAATGGTCACCCATCCAACTACTAACCACGCGCGGCGTTGCTTGACTTCGGCGATCTGACGAGACCCGGTCAAGCGCACTGCGCCACACCTCTCACATTATATATATATATTAATTATATTATATAATATATATATATATATATATATATATATATATATATATATATATATATATATATATATATATATATATATATATTATATTATATTATATTAGATAAAAAATATAACCACACATTAGACCAACTTAACAATCAGTTTTATTATATTCCTTTTGTCCGTAGTTTTGCAGTCCAAGTGTTTTTATAGTATCATCGGTTATCTTTGCCAGGTTCTCCTCGCTGATATTGCCGTTTTCACCAGTTCCCTGGCGGCGAGTGAAAATGAATATTCTGGACAAGTAACGTTCATTACTGTTTGGAACCCGTTGTCCTTCGTACAATTCAGGTTCACACAATGTCATCACAAGGTAGCTTGAAGGAACAGTAGATATTAGTAGGATCTCAAAGCCTGAAAAAAAGGTAGGATATTTTAACGACAAAATTTATAACAGTTGGTGATTACAAATGGGACATAATGGACAGCATGAATGCAATTTTTATTCCAGAAATGAATAGAGGGTACCAAATTATGCTACTCTGAATTTTTTCAGATTTTTCTTTAGTCCCGGAAATATTTTTAAATAATTATTGAATGTTCTGAAAGTTAAGTTGGCACCCCTGAATCCTTAATAAAAAAGATAGGACTGAGACGCCTATTGACACCTCCAGGGGGTGTGGTTGCACTTTCAATAATTATTTAAAAATATTTCTGGGACTAAAAAAAAAAAATCTGAAAATTTTTAAAACAGCATTATTTGGTACCCTCTATTAATTTCTGCAATATAAAATTTTATTCATGTTGGTTGTCCATTATTCCTAACTGATTTTACCTTTTCCTTTCTGTATACTCCATCTTCCCTTTTGTTCTCCAATGACCTTGAGTTCTATGTGCTCCGTTTTAAATAAATTTTTAACACCCTCCTTTTCTCTATAATCTTTGCCGGTCATCGACATCCCGCTCTCTGTGATGTTAGAGATCTCATTCACGAAACAAGTGGTGCTTGGAAAATATAAATCATTGAGGAACAGCTTGCGAACCAGCCATGTGCCCTGCAACTGAAATAGACAAAGATGATGATTTTGTGTATAAAGATTAGCTTTTACATGGTAAGAAATAGACCCTTCTGATAGTTTTCACTGTAAAAAGTATACTTATTGGGAGGTGTGGTGCAGTGCGCTTGACCGGGTCTCTTCAGATCACCGAAGTCAAGCTACGCCGAGCATGATTAGTAGTTGTATGGGTGACCATTTTCAACAAAAAACACGTTTCCCATGCACCCAGGGGTAAATCATTACCCTTTTCCACTATGTGGTTCCCCCTGACTTTAAACCATTGCACTCATTGAAAAAAGCTGTAGCGTCTATCCTGGCTTAGGTTTTCACGTTTCTCTCAGTCGCAGACAAATGCGGGAATGGATTGCAAGGCCGTGGCTGCCCCCGTTCCGGAACAGCCCGCGAAACGCTCAAGTTAGGGTTTCGGAAGGTTCGGGGTTTCAAAGAAGAATATAATTAGAGTAGTTAGTAAGTAAAAGTACCCAATAGGGTTTGATTAAAAATTAAAAAAAATATATATAACATTAAATTGGATATAAATTATATTTGTTTTTAAGCATTCATAATATTAAAGAGTTCAATGTTCAATATATAATTTATATAATTGATGGTGTGATGGGCAACGTTAATTTGTTAAATTAATCCATGCTAATATTTTAAATACTTAAAGATGAATTAATACTTATAAAAATTAACACAAATAAAGAAATACAAACAAATAATGAAGTAATAATTAATAATATATTTTTACCTCAGTCATTGACACATTTTGCACTGTCGTGATGTTGTTGCAAGAAGCCCGTTGTTCATCTTCCTGGCCCAGCGAGGCGCCACATAGCGCCAGGACAACGAGGAGGCGCCACATCGTTCTGTCTCTGCAGTAAATGAAATTAATACAACTAATACAAAGAACATGACATGAATTACATAAGCCGTGTTCTCTCTATGATAAAAAATGTAATATATAAAAAAAAATATTAATATAAGGTTCAAAATATATTTTATACAGTACAGAAATGAACTTTAGGAATATTGGATTACATTATTTGTTCATAATTATCACAAGTTCAGAAAAGGTCATTGTGTAGAAAAAAATTCTTGAAAGGTCAAATTTTGTCAATCGTAAATTTACAAAGTTAGTATTATAAGCTTATATATATATTATAGCTTTTAAATATATCATTACATTATAATATTTGTTCTGCAAAGTATGCACACCTATTTATATAACACAAAAATAATTTCTTAAATCTTGAAAATGTTTTGAATTAGATTTCTATAATCGTTTAATATATAGTTAATATTCTCGATGATATTTTTCCTTTTCGGGTGTGGCCAGGCCGATATTTAACCTTGTCAGTAAGAGTTATCTTGCGATCTGAGGCTTACCAGAACCCTTTCCCCCACTCTTCTGGGCTCCTACTACCAGATCTGTGCAGCCTGTGCAGCGGAGTATATAGACAGCCGTAAACTACCTTCCTCCTACCAACTATATATCATCTAAGTAATCAGTCATAACCATCCCAAATCATGAAAAGTCTGCCGTGCTCGGGAATTGAACCGGAGACCTCTCGGACAAGAGTCAGATGCTCTAAGTACTACACCATAGAGCTGGTTCTATATATTCAGACTGTATACTGTATATTTAATTTATAATATTGTTTGAAATAATATCACTATTGAGTACAAAATTTCATAATTTTTATTAACATAAATATCATTCAACGTTACATTCAGAAGAGTTAAGGTTATATTGTCCGTAACTTTGCAGTCCAAGTGCGTTATTTGTATCATCGACTATCTTTGCCAGGTTCTCCTCGCTGAGATGGTGACGACGAGCGTAGACCACAACTGTCCACAAGATCCGTTCTCCGTTACTGGCAGGTGTTTGTTCCTCTGTCAGTGCTGCACTACAAAGTGCCAAAACAAGGTAGTTGTTGGGGTCAGTGGATACTACTACCATTTCATAGTCTGCAAAAAAAAAAAAAAAAAAAAAAAAAAGAAAGAACATTATATACACTCAATTCATTATAAACTGCGAAAAAAGGAAAATAATGTAGTATTGACCTCAATTTTTTTTTATTGCATAAATGGATAGAGGGTGCAAAGTTATGCTACCCTGATTTTTTTCAGATTTTTTAAAGACTGAGAATTATTTTTAAGAAATTATTGAAAGTCCTTTTTGTGACGTCACGAGGCGGCAAGTCCTATCCTTTTCTTAAGGAGCGGTGCCTCGTGACGTCACAAAAAGAACTTTCAATAATTTTTAAAAAAAAATATTTTCCGGACTTGAAAAAATCTGACAAAAAATCAGGGTAGCATAACTTTTCACCCTCTATCCATTTTTGCAATAAAAAAAATTGAGGTTGATACTCCATTATGTGACTGTTGTATGACTCACCATTCCTGGTTCTCTCTAAGTATCTCCACCTTCCCTTGTTGTTCCCGTCCACAATAAATGCTACGGTTTCGTTATGGACAGTGTCACCACTCTCCGATGTCAAGTGAATTTCTGAGGTCATCATCAGTCTGCTGTCAGAGATGGCTGTGATCTCATTTACTAAACAACCATTTTCCTTCGGGTGTTTTTCTAACTTTGCAAACATTTTGCGAGACACCCAGGTACCCTGTAACTGAAATATAAGAGAACATAATTAATAATTTAAGATAGTTTATATGTTGTGAAATTTCAGGGTCAATTACATTAATATAAATTCAAATACAAATTTTTATTTCGATCATAGGCTGTACAGCATGGATCACATCAATTATTAGATTATTACATAAAATATTAACATACCTTAAATTCTAATTAAAATAAGCTTTTCTAAATTTAAATTTATTATGAAGAGTAGGTAAAGATTATTTAATATTGCAGTTGTATAATAATAAAAATAAAAATATCTAAACATTTCAAAAATTTATATAAGGAAAAATATATATATATTTGCATTGCTATATTATGATATTATAGCTGGGCTTAAAATGTTACATTTCATGTTATAAGAAGATAAATGCTACTTAAGTATCTTTATTTATTAAGTTGTGGTATTTCAATACTACAACATGACTATAATACAGTCAAATTTACGTAAAATTCATATCGGAAGTAACCGGAAGTGAGAGGTTTTTAGTCGTCTTGTTCATGTCTGAGTCTTGAAAATTTGCAAGCATGTTAGTACTCTTCTTACAAACATGTAGTCAAAATTTCAAATTGCAAATACGAATAGAAAGTACAGAAATCTCTCACTTCCGGGTACTTTCGGTGGGAATTTTAAATTAATTTGACTGTAAGAACATACAAAATCAAGCAAATACTTCATTAAATTAGATAATTACCTCAGTAAATGACTCGAGTTGAACTGGCGTGAAGTTGCAAGAAATTCTTTTTATCTTTTCTTGAGCCAGCGAGGCGCCACATAGCGCCAGGACAACGAGGAGGCGCCACATCTGTGTCTGAAGTAAATTAAACATGTTGTAAGTGAGCAAAAAGTACTTATATACTCTTTTGGTAAAGTAATTATCATGATTAATGTAAATAAGGTTCAATTTATATTTTCTGGAGTTTAAGAATGAACTTTATAGGAATTATATTGAAGGACAATATTTTTTTATGTTATTAAAATTATCTAAATAATCATGAAATTATGTCAAAGGGCAGTAAACAATTTCTTGAAAAAAGGTCACTGTAGAGACGACCGTTGCGTTCACAGAAATGTGTTTTTTTGTTTTTGTTTTTTTTTTTTCATCATAAATGTAAAAAACTTAATGTAGAGCTCATTATAATTTAATTACATTCTATTTTATTATTCCGGATTATCGTTATTTAGAGCTTGTACTTCCCTGAAAAATTTTTATTTTCATATTTAATAAATATAAAATTAAACATTTCTATTAAAGGTGTGCTGACACATCAAACCACATCAAAATACACATGATGAAAAGTCATTTTCATGAAATAAATAATACAATTTAAGAAGTATCGAATTTTCTAAATAAAGTGTGAAATCAATTATTTTTTTTTAAATTTTATTAGTAACAATAATTTGCATAAAAGCAATTTTTATTATATTATATTATATTATATTATATTATATTATATTATATTATATTATATTATATTATATTATATTATATTATATTATATTATATTATATTATATTATATTATATTATATTATATTATATTATATTATATTATATTATATTATATTATATTATATTATATTATATTATATTATATTATATTATATTATATTATATTATATTATATTATATTATATTATATTATATTATTAATTTTTTGTTTTTAGCAAAACATGGAAGCTTTGTATTACAAATTGCCTCATATTTTGAACACACTGCCCCCCTCCCACCCTCCCTCTCCCCTTATTCCATGTAAATGTGCTGAGAAGACGAAGTACATACATACAACAACACATGCTACACTTTGATTTCATATATAAGGGGCATTCACAAAGCCTTAAGGCCACAATTAAGGCTCAATAATTTAAGACCAAAAATTTTGGGTCTAAAAAACACGTCTAAAATCAAGTTTTAAATTATCGAGCCTTAAATGTGACCTTAAGACTTTGTGAATGCCCCTTTATAACGTCTAAAAAAATATTAAAAACCTATTTTAACTATTTTTTTCATTATATTATAACATATTAAACAATAGTTTTTTACTTTAAAAATGATTGAAATCTTAATTAAAGAGCGTAAAAGATAATATTTTATATTTTGGTAAACATTTATTCTGTTCCATCTACGATTTTTTTTTTTTTTAATCTTAATTATTATTAAAATATTCAATGATTTTGATCGTATATATAATACTATAAGTTGCTGTGAAATTATATTCTAGAAATTATTTATCTCAAGCATATAGGAAAAGTATTGCATTAAAATAGCGTTATTTAAGGTGTACTCTTTCTATTTCTAACGTTAGTAAAAAAAATGATAGAAATGTGCAATCCTCGCCTTTTTAATTTGAAAAGTTCCCTTCTGAAGCCTTCGTGCATTAATTTTACAGGGCATGTTGCCATGATTAACAAGGCTGCAGAAGGAAACTTTTCAGAAGCGAGGAGTGTACAATACATTATTCCAGAGATCTTGTACTTAAAATTAGGCGCAGTGCGCTTGACCGGGTCTCGTCAGATCACCGAAGTCAAGCAACGCCGCGCGTGGTTAGTAGTTGGATGGGTGACCATTTTCAACAAAAACCACATTTCCCACCCAGGGGTAAAACGTTGCGCTTTTCCACTATGTGGTTCCCCTGGCTTTGGACCATTGCACTTCCGGTTCATAGACAAAAGCTGTAGCATCCATCCTGGCTGAGGTTTCCACGTTTCCCTCAGCTGTAGGCAAATGCCGGAATGGATTTGCAAGGCCGTGGCCGTCCCCGTTCCAGAAGAGCCCGCGAAACGCTCAAGTTAGGGTTTCGGAAGGTTCGGGGTTTCAAAGTAGTATGTAATTATAGTAAATAGAAGTACCCAATAGGGTTTGATTAAAAACTAAAAAAAAAAAAAAAAAAAATAGAATAATTATTTAGGCTTACCCTAACTAGTTTATATTTACAGATTCTTTATTCAATATAAATTAAGAAGTATATGGCAAAACTGAATTCATAATTCAAATGACAAATTTCGATAGAATTTGGCTAATTTATTATTATAGTTTTTTTCCCAAAAGAATTAACCCTACAATACTGACGTTACATGAAAATTACGTCATTGCACGTGACTTTCCTCTTGATTTTGGTTTAAATGAAATATATATTATATATATATATATATATATATATATATATATATATATATATATATATATATATATATATATATATATAAAAGAAAAAATGCAATTTATATAATAACTTTCTTTATTTCCAAATTTACAACACAGGTTGTCCATTCCAAAAACAAGAAGTTATAGTGAATGAGTTACGTTGGGTATGGACTATTACTGAAAATTAACTACAAGTCATCACAAAATGATTATGGCACTTAATATTTTTGTGCTTTGATTTGTTAAATTATAAGCATGTAGAACAGTTTTCTGAACTAATAGGAATTTAACTTAAAAGACATACATATTGCATAATTTTTAACATTAGGAACGTTAACATTCAGAATAGTTAAATTCCTCCTGGTTGTAGTTTTGTAGTCCAAGGGTCTTGATTGTATCATCGAGTATCTTTGCCAGGTTCTCCTCGCCTCCTCCCTGGCGGCGAGCGTAGAAAACAACCTCGGTCAACACGAAATGTTCTCCGACATTTTCCTCCTGTCTTCTCCGTGAAGGACGACACATTGCCATCACAAGATAGTTGGTGGGGTCAACAGACACAATATGCATTTGATGACCTAAAAAACAACATAAAATTTCTTGTAAATGAAGTATCGACCTCAAATTTTTTTATTGCAGAAATGGATAGAGCGTGCAAAGTTATGCTACCCTGATTTTTTTTTCAGATTTTTTAGAGCCCAGGAACTATTTTTAAAAAATTATTAAAAGTTCTTTTTGTGACGTCACGAGGCATCGCTCCTTAAGAAAAAGATAGGACTTGCCGCCTCGTGACCTCACAAAAAGGACTTTCAATAATTTTTTTAAAATAGTTCCCGGGCTCTAAAAAAATCTGAAAAAAATCAAGGTTGCATAACTTTGCACGCTCTATCCATTTCTGCAATAAAAAAAAATTGAGGTCGATACTCCATTGCGATACAAGGAGTTTTAGGGTAGTGCCACGAGATTGTTGGGTTGTCTGCTTACAGGATAAAGTCGTGATGTTTACCTCCTCCCCTGAAGATTAACCTTACGCTCTGAAGCATTGAAAAAAATCAAAATGCCAGGGCAGTTCCAAGGCCACAGCCGTCTCCTTTCCTATCAATCCTTCCTACTGTTGTTAATACTGTTGTTAAGTTTGAATGATTACACCAATAGCAGAGAATATGCTGTATTAAGCTAACATTGTAATAAAATAAAAATAACATTTTTTTTCAACTCTATTGTAATTCTCACCCATTCTCTGTTCATATCTCCACCTTCCCATGTTATCTTCGGAGACATTATATCTCATTCTCACTGTATGGACTTCCTTGTCTCCGTTCTTTAGTGCAGCATGATATTTCAAAATCATCGTCAACTTGTTGTCAGAATCGGCTACGATCTCATTTAAAAGACAAACCTTTTCCTCTCTATCTTGCTTCTCATTTATGAATGAATTGCGAGCTACCCAGGTGCCCTGAAACTGAAATGGTAATTTTATAGCTTTCAGGCACAAAAATTTAAAAATCAACACATTCATCATTACATTACCAAAAGGCAAAGATTCTATAATATTGATGTACTAATAATTAAATAATAAAAGTAAAATACATCAAAAATGATGTATTAAGAAAATTAATATTTGCATTATTTTCTTAAAAATTATGATATTATAAGAAGGCATATAATCACATATATAAAGGTATTTGAAAAAAAGAAAAACTATATGTAAAAATAAATGTTATATTTATTGCTCTAAGGAGATAAAAATTATACTTATTAAGTTATGAGATTTCAAATTACAGATCTATGTATGTGTCTATATAAAATCTTATTATACAAAAATAATATGAAAAATTAAAATCAAACAAATGCTTCATTAAAAGTAATTATATAATTACCTCAGTCAATGACACATTTTGTACTGTCGTGACATTGTTGCAAGAAGACCATTGTTGTTCTCCCTGGACCAGCGAGGCGCCACATAGCGCCAGGACAACGAGGAGGTGCCACATTGTTCTGTCTCTACGGTAAATGAAACACAAGTACCGAGAAGAATTAATTATAATATATTCTCTCCCTTCGATGTATATTCTCTCTCCATTACATTAATCACTAATTAATGTAAATAAGGTCCAATTTAAATTTTATGGAGTATAAAAATGAACTTAAGGGATATTGGAGTGTACATAATTAAAATTAATTAAATAAAGATGTCAAAGGGCAATATATTTCATTGGAGGTCATGTATGATATGTCGTTGATCCCAAATTTAAAAAGAAAAAAAATAAGGCTCATATTTTTATATAACATTAATTTAACTATTAGAATAAATAAATTTATATAACATTAATATTCATATATAGTGAAAAATTGTCTTTTCAGAGACAGATTTTACCATAAAACCCCTACAAAAAATTTCAAAACAATTATTCAAAAGTGACGATTTACCGTTTTTAAATTTTTAGCATTATTGGGCAAGTTTAGTTTTAGTTTAGAGAGGCAAACTAAAAAAATAATTTAAAAAATCGCGGCTTGAATAACTGCTTTGAAATTTTTTTTGTGGCTTTTCTTTTAGGTATACTAAAATCTGTCTCTCTCAAAAAAAGTCAGAATTTTTGTTTATTTGTTTATAATGAACATTTTAAGATATAATGTTCTCAACTGGCTGTATAATAGTATATATAATTATTTAATTATTATATATGTAATTATTGGGAGGGAAAAGAAAACGGCAACTAAAATTTCATTGGTAAAATTTCTTTATTCACATAATTCACATATAATTTATATTTTTTTTATTTAATTATTTAATTTTATACATTTAACATTATGTATAATGGGTGCGATTCACGAAGCAGTTAGGGAGGTTTCTAACCAAATTAGCTTAACCAAGTTTAACTATACCTTTTTTACGTGTTAAACCACCTAGTTAAACGTGGTTAAGCTAAACGTGGTTAGAAACCTGGCTATCTGCTTCGTGAATCGCGCCTATATTGCATTTAAAAAAGTATAATCATATTAAGTATATATAATACATGCATAATCAATTTTTATTAATTTAAGTTTATAAGCAATATACATAGCAATAAGCAAATTTTGCCAATTTATTTTCCCTTCTTCCTCTTTCCTTTGCAAAAATTACCAACAAAAAACATTAGTTTTAAAAAATTCAAGAAATAGCTAGGCCCAAATCCGAAGCCCGGCCCGTTGGCAGACTGTCGATACCCGGCCCGAGCTCGGTCCGCAGGTCAGGCCCGGGCCCGTACAGACCTCGATCGCAAAATCAATTAACAATAAGTCTGGAGAGTTTCCTGTACATGGTAACTTTGCAATCCAAGGGTCTCGATTGTGTCATTGACTATCTTTGCCAGGTTTTCCTCGCTGAGATTGCCGCTATCACCACGCCCCTGGCGGCGAGCGAAGATAACAACAAGTAACACGAAGTTTTCTCCGATGTCATCTGATGTCTGTTGTCCTTCCTCTAGTAACCGTGGAGGTCGACACATTACGGTGACCAGATGGCTGGAAGGGTCCGCAGACACTATCAGCATTTCAGGACCTGCATAACAGAAATATGTTTATTTGATGATACAAAAAAAAAAAACAAGAAAAAAAAAATCAGGACGGGCTGCCTCCATAAGGCCAATGTTAAAAAAAATTGCAGTGGGGAAAATGCCTATATTGTCCATGTTAAATTCAGCGTTTCAAGGGGGGCTGCAGCCCCACCAGCCTCCCCCTGGATCCGCGCCTGTGCAGGGGTGGATCCAGGAGGAGGCTGGGGAGGGCGGTGCTCTATCCCGCAATGTTAAATTTAGAGAGTGGGAGGGTGGGTAACAGGTGGAGGGTTGTAACACCTTCAATGTATTTTGTAAATTTTGGGAGGGGAGCGATCTTGAAAATGCGCCTGCGCAGCCGTTGAATTAGGCTGGCGCTTTAATCGTGGTAAACCAAATTTATTATTGCAGAGTAGATAAAACGTCACCATCTTCCGCCTTCTAGGAGTTCCAGTAATGAAATGGGCCTTATATACACGGCCTTATACTTAAGTATACCACGTGATCATATTTAGCCAATCAGAATGCTAGAACTAAGTCACGTGGTTAGATACTTAAGTAACGTGCAATCAAGGCCCAAATTCACTACTGCAACTCCTAAAAGGCGGAAGATTGTGATTTTTTTAAGATTTACATTATATTATATATTATATAAAAGCTCAAGTCGTTCTCCTCCTTTAACACTTACTCTGAATAAATTTCTTATCTGTTTTAACGGTCAATCTTCCCTTGTTTTCTCCGATGACTCTAAGCTCGATGTTATTCGTTGATTCAACGGTAAATTCATCTGCATCGTCTCCCGTCCAAACGTAAAATTTACCGTTCATCTTCAGACCATTGTCCGAAGTGTTCGAGATTTCATTTAAATAACAACCAGCCGCCATCACTGGATCCTTATCGATGGCTTTGCGAGCCACCCAGGTACCCTGCAACTGCATTAAGGCGGCATTACAAGATGCAATGGAGTATATAATCGACCTCAAAATTTTTTATTGCAGAAATGGATAGAGCGTGCAAAGTTTTGCTACCCTGATTTTTTTTTCAGATTTTTTTGAGACCGGGAACTATTTTTAAAAAAGGATTGAAAGTTCTTTATGTGACGTCACGCGGCGGCAATCTCTTTCATAAGGAGCGGCGTCTCGTGACGTCACAAAAAGAACTTTCAATAATTTTTTAAAAATAGTTCCCGGTCTCTAAAAAATCTGAAAAAAATTAGGGTAGCATAACTTTGCACGCTCTATCCATTTCTGCAATAAAAAAAATTGAGGTCGATACACCATTAATTTTAAACACAATTTAGAATTTTTCCTTGTTTGTATTGAGATGACATTTTCTTGTAAGGAAAAATTGTATTCAAAATTGTACCTTGTAGGCTTTAGGTGGTATAACAAGATATAAAATATTTGTCTAATTATTGCATACATTATTTTGAATTAAAATAATTTTATTACATAAATGAGGATTAAAAAATTTTTTGGACTTAAATATAGATTTTGTTAACACCCTTTATAAAAAGTCAAAATACAAAGCAATTTAAATTTTGTTATTGATGATTAATTAATACTACAATTCAGGAAGATTAAAAGAATACGTAACATTAAATTCAATCAAATAATTTATTATTGAATAAGTAATTAGATAATTACCTCAGTCAATGACACATTTTGCAAGGTTGTGATGTTGCTGCAAAAAACAACATGTTGTTCTCCCTGGGCCAGCGAGGCGCCACATAGCGCCAGGACAATGAGGAGGCGCCACATCGTTCTGTCTCTGCAGTAAATGAAACACAAGTATTAGTGCGCGAACAGTCGAGTAACATTGTGGGTATTATATATTATAGTTATTATTAAGTAAAAGCTATAATGTAAATAAGGTTCAAATTTTATTTTTTTATAGTTCAAAATGAACAACTGTACACGTAATGTTAAAATAATATTATTTGAACTCGTATGAAAAAGGTCATTTGATAAGATATATTGAGGTCAGCCCTAAACTTAAAAATTTAAAAAAAAAAATCAATCGATGCCTTTTTTTCGTTGCTTCAAATTCGTGCAGTTTTGATATTTTTAACGTACCATTAACAACGGAGGGGGGGGGGCGTTCATACGATCTACTATTTAAATCCATGCACCTAACATTTTTTAAATATTTTTTTGAAATTCATTGCCCTGTGGCTAATGAGAAAATATAATTATGCTGAAGCAAAAGCTGCACTAAAATTATGGGAACTGTGTACCATCTACTATGGATGGTGTCATTAAACCTTAAAAATTAAATTTATCAATTTTTATCAATTTAATATTGTTCCATAACTCTTTTTGTGTCTATGTTCTATAGATAAGGGGTATTCACAAAGCCCTAAGGCCACATTTAGGGCTCGATAATTTAAGATCAGAAATTTTGGGTCTAAAAAGCATGCCTAAAATTGGGCTTTAAATTATCGAGCCCTAAATGTGGCCTTAGGGCTTTGTGAATGCCCCTTTTATATGTCTTATTTATTTATGTTTAATTGTATCTGTACGTACACTTAGTTTTACGATAACGCAAGCTATTGCTGCAGTTTACTTGGTATTATAGTTTATAATAGGATAGTAGCCACTTTTAGTGATGTATATAGTGCCTTTGGTGCTTTTGCTGCTGTCCCCGCTCAGTGTTATATATTGTATATAAAAATGTTAAATAATATTCATTGCAATATGATTAACAATTAATTACAATGTTATTTAATTTGATGATAAATTACATTTTATTAAAGTTTCATGCTTATATATTACAAAGAAAATTTACATTTTTTGTTTTTATAAATATTTTTTCTTTTAATAATTTACAATTCCTTTGAAAAATGTACAAAAAAAAATTGAATTCCTAAATCATATTCATATTAAAATTAATAACGAACACCAAATATTTCGTATTAATTATTGCTATAATAATATTATTAAATCCACTATTAATATTTTACATTCCATAATAATACAATAAAAGTTATGTGATCATTATAATAATAATCTCTGCGTAGTAATATAAACATATACGTTCTATTATCCATTTAAATTGGTCCATTCATGTTTAATCTCCGTGTCAAGTGAATGAAGAGTAGCAGCAGGCTCGACTCGCTAGCCAGTTTGACGTCAGAAGACGGGATGTTGTTCCGCTGTTTGCTGCTCTGCTTGGCGTTCTCGGCCGTGGCTGCTGACGTGAGAATACCCTCGTGGCCGATAATATGTGCCAGGATACCTACGTTAAATGGAACCACCGAACAGGTATTTTGTTAATTATTAGGGAGGAAAAGTTGGTTGAGCATGGCATAATACATTGACCGGCTGTCGTTATATCACGGAAGTGAAGCTACATCGAGAGTGGTTAGTACTTGGATGGGTGGGTAAAAATTACGTTTCTCCCTCTCTCGTCTTGCTTTCTACCCAATGCAGTGATGCATTTGTGTGTGGTTCCCCAGGCTGTGGACATCATTTTTGGTCAATTGATAAAAAGTATAGAGGTGTCTCTCATGATTATTAAGGTTTACCACGGTTCCCTCAGTCTCACCTCAGCGAATGCAGGGATGCATAACAGGTCGTGGCTACCATCCTTTCCCTACCGCATCCTTACCCATTACCCCGCTGCGAGCTGTAGGCTCATAGGGGTGTATCCCTGTAAAAATTAAAAAAAAAAGTATATAGATAGGGGCCATGTATAGGTTTGGCAAAATAGATTGGATAGGCTCTCCCCACCACCCACTTCCCCCTCCCTCCTCAATAATACCTTACAGGGATATGTATTTTATTATACTGTGATATAAGTATATTTATTAAGGGGCATTCACAAAGTCTTAAGGCCACATTTAAGGCTCAATATTTTAAAGCTTGATTTTAGACGTGTTTTTTAGACCCAAAATTTCTGGTCTTAAATTATTGAGCCTTAAATGTGGCCTTAAGGCTTTGTGAATGCCCCTTATTAGGATTTATTATCAAAAAAATGTTATCGAAAAAAATATTTAAAAACAAAGGTGCATCATTTTTGGTTATTCTTATGATTTTTTTTATTTTTTTTTTTACTGGATAATACAATAATATATAACGTGCATGTAATTTTGTATCGCATAATATGAATAAAGAGGACGGACCTTGAGTATTAATGTATTGTTGTACAAGAAAATGTACATGCAAATTGTAAAGACGTTATGACGTCATAGTCATGTAAATATTTAATATAAAAGCAGCAAAACATTGCATATTTATGACGTCACAACGTCTTTTCCTTCAATTTTGAGAGTGTAAGAGAGTTTAAAAAAAAAATACGGAAATATTAAATTAAATAATTAAATATTAAAAAATTAAATATTAGATAATACATAAACTCGTCGAAGTACTCAAGGTATTCAAATGTGCAGTATAAAATCATGCAAGTTATTGTCAAAAGTTTTGTACGCTTCAGATACAGCCAAAACAATTCACTTATTCCCTTGAAGAATGTAATAGTGATCACCAAATACAGTTAAATTAATTTGAAAGTCCTTCCGGAAGTAGCAGAAGTGTGTAGTTTGTAGCTATTCTGTTTTTAATTGAGATTTGAAACTTAAAATTGTTTAGCAGTAGAAGTAAGTGTGAAACTTCAATGCTGAAATATGAATAGGAAGACCGGAAATCCTTCACTTCCGGTTAATTCCGGAGGGAATTTCAAATAAATTTGACTATATTAATATTATCAACCTTGAAGTCTTCATCGAATATGACCTTACTATATTTTGCAATGATATCAAATTTTTAAATAGCAATGTTTCAATCAAAATAAATTAAAATATTACAATTACAGTCAAATTAATTTAACATTCCCGCCGGAAGTACCCGGAAGTGAGAGGTTTCTGACCTTTATATTCGTATTTCCATTTTGAAATTTTAGTTTAAGGTTTGTAAGAATATTACTAATATGTTAACAAATTTTCAAAACTCAGACATGAACAGGACGACCTCTCACTTAATTTCACTGTAAATATATAATAATAATGGGGTACTGACCGGTATTTGAGTTAGCAACACTAGTAAAAAGTACTGTGAATTCTATGAAGAACGAGCCCTATTAGAGCACTCTATTATACGACAATTTGCTGATTTTATATGATTTTTTAAAACTTTTTTGATGACGTCATAGCATTGAATCTTAAATGGGAAAATGCATCAGTTAACATT
Organism: Siphlonurus alternatus; assembly: GCA_949825025.1. NCBI lineage: Eukaryota > Metazoa > Arthropoda > Insecta > Ephemeroptera > Siphlonuridae > Siphlonurus > Siphlonurus alternatus. The sequence continues at coordinate 21,263,633 of OX463785.1, read as the reverse complement.
GCTAAAATTAAAAGTTATTAAGGTAGGAATTTGAAACCTTCATTATCGTGATTCTAGCACCTAAAAACCTTGCAAATAAAGTTTTGGTTACATTTCAATATTAAGTATGGGATTTGGCAATGTTAACTGATCTATTTTCCCATTTAAGATTCAATGCTATGACGTCATTTTTGAGAGGTTTTAAAAATTCATATAAAATCAGGAAATTGTCGTAGAATGCTGCAATAGGGCTTGTTCTTCATGAAATTCTCGTGCCTTTTGAAATATTGCCAAAAATTTGAAACTTTTTTTTTGGTCAGTACCCCATTAAAATATAATGCAGATATTGAGGGATATTCACGAAGCACTTTAACTCCCACTTTAACCTCGATTTTTATCCCTGGTGCTAAACCAGGGGCTAAACATGGTTAGTCCCTATGGTTATATAGCCCCTGGTTTAGCACCAGGGATAAAAATCGAGGCTAAAGTGGGGGTTAAAGTGCTTTGTAAATGTCCCCCATTGTGTATGATTAAAATTGGCAACTCTACTACTGCAGTCAAATTAATTTGATATTCCTTCCGGAAGTAGCCGGAAGTGTGAAATTTGCACTTCTTCTGTTTTTAATTCAGTTTTCAAACTTTACAGAGTGATTTGAAGTAGAAGTACTGACCTGTATGTGAAATTCTATCACTGAAATATGAATAGGAAAATCAGAAATCTTACACTTCCGGCTACTTCCGGAGGGAATGTCATGTAAATTTGACTGTAGCTAGTCCTATCAAATATGATAACGATGCTTACGTCCCACATAATATATTTCAACACATTGAGATAAGATGTCAATAATAATTCTTATAGAAGAGAATACTTAAGATAGAGATATTGACGTTAAAACTCATGTAACAAAATAACAATTTTGTGATATTTATTTTTTAATTTAATTTTGAAACAGCATATTAGAACATTTGATAGAACTTTTTATATTTAATCAAAAGAAACTAAAAACACCTCTGGATCTTATTATTGTTATATTTTTTCCTCCTTTTTTAAATTTAATTTTCTTAAAAGGAATGCTATAAGTATAATACTTCACTTTTTTGCTCCTTGTTTAATATATTTAACATATATTATGACTGTTATAGAGGATTATATATTATATATGTACAGTATAATAATACATAGTCTTCCAAATTTTACATTATGTAATATAAGGAATGAACTAAATTATGAATACATGTATGAAATGTTTGTATTAGTTTTTTTGCTAAATAAAAAACCTATTCTATTCTATAAAGAGGGTAAGCCCTCCGAGAACCATGCTGTCATTAATTTGATTAAATTTCAGCTGAACGGTGGATGGCACCTTTTGGAAGCCTACTACTTTTACCTGGACGGTCCCCGCGCGGTGTCAGTGAGTAATGGCACGTCACAGATCTGCATCAAGGCTGACGTGGTCACATCAAGTAACTTGGAGATGTCCATGTCCTACAACTTCACGTTCGTTAACAAGAATAAGACGAGGAATTATCGTGCCAGGTTCAGAAATATCGGTGATGATCAGGGAAGATGGAACATTCTAAATTCAACACAGCAAGTTGGAGGTAATATTGGGTACAATTGACGAAGCAGTTAGCCAGGTTTTCTAACCACGTTTATAGCTTAAACCACGTTTAACTAGGTGGTTTAACTCGTAAAAACAGGTACAGTTAAACGTGGGGATAAGCTTAACGTGGTTAAAAACCTGCATGGCTAACAGCTTCGTGAATCGCGCCTATTGTAATTTAGTATTATAATAAAAATCATTAGGGTTAAGGTGGATTTTCATGGGCGGCAACGGCGACGCGGCGCGATTTTAACTTAAAAGCTGTGAAATCCTATGCGGCGGCGAATTCGCAGGTAATCGCGTTAATTACGATGCTCTTTTTTCTTTTAATCGCCTAATATGGCCGCCAATGGATGTTACAGCAAGTGTGCATTATTCGCGTCGCGTCGCATGGTAAAAATCGCCATGTGAATTCGCCTTTACGCCTCTTTATTGTTTTTTTTTTTTTAAAGTTTCTCCCCCTCATCCCTTCGATCCTATTTGAAGTTTCGCTTCATCGTTTTGCAGGGGATTTCACTCTATATCATAATTATATTCAATTCAATTATTTAATCACTGGCTGCATAAGTACAACATATAATGAAAATGATGGTGTAATTAATACAGCTGATTGTAAAAAAAAAAATATATATTTTTTTTTATTTATTTATTTTTTTTTAATCTGACTGTGCTGGCATGGTATGGAAGCCCGGTATACACTGTTGGCTTTGAAGAACTTATTATGAAGGTCATGTCAGTCTCGACTACCTTGCGATGGTTCATGAAAATTAATAGTCGAGTGCACTGGTTTCAAATTCCCGTACAAAGCCATCCTCGCCTCCCTATTCTATTATCCTTGACAAAGTCTTACCATTTTTTGTACTTCTATTGTTACAGCCGAGTTCCTGGTGATAGCAGCTGATCCTGGAAGGTACTTCGTGTCTGCAGAATGCCAAGTGACCTCGACACGACCTCCCAAGAAGTACGCGCGAACCAATGAGAGCACTGAACCGAGTGTACCGCGAACCATCACGTTCTTTAATTACCTGATTGGAGTGAACGTGTTTGCTAGACGTGGCATCGAACTGGAGGCTCAGGAGGTCGCAGAGGTCAGGAGCAAGGTCGCGGATATCCTTGGTCTATCTGGAGTACAGCCTACACAGTATTCTACTACTTGTTAAATCAATGGAATATAAAAAATATGTATTATATAGAGAGTACAAAGTTATGCTACTCTAAATTTTAGATATTTTAGAGTGTGAGAACCATTTTTTTTTTTAAATGTATTGAAATTCAATTTTCTGGCGTCACTACTTGATAAAGAGATAGAAATTTTGTCGAAGCAAAAAGAGACTAGGCCTTTAAAATCAGTTTTTAAATAACTTTTTAAAATAATTCTAAAAGTGAAATAATAAAAAAAAAAAAAATTAAAAATATGACAAAAATTTCAGCAGCATAACTCTGCAAACTTTATTCATTTCTGCAACACTTTTTTTTTTTATAGTTTTCTTTCATAATATAAGTTTATAAATAAACCACCAGCTGATCCATTTTGAGGAGGAGGGATATAATCTGCAATGTTACGTTGTCATTTTTTTTATATGTATTTATGTCTGCCTTTTTGTATGGAAATTTTTTGGTGAAGGGGATGGGGGTGGGTAATTCACCCCAACATTATACATTCTAAAAGTATATAATGTGTTTTTTGTCATTCATTTTTTTTTTTTTTTAATAATAGTTAGTAAGTAAACAAACAGTATATACACGTATGGATAGTCTGAATTTATAATTTTATTTAGATATTAGAACATTTTAATGAATAATTTTTATAATTTATCAGTCACATGGTTTAAATATGAAGTCAACTTTTTTCAGATAAAAATGAAGAGAATTATGTAAGATCTAATTCAGCCCCTGGCTTCTAGGAAGGGGTGGAGGTAAATATTCTTACCCAAACATGTTATTATTGGAACACCAATAGGATTATGGAAAAGAATTATATTTTTTTGAGATAAGAGGGAGGGGTACCCCAGGGTATACATCTGACCCACTGATTTATAATCATCGTTTTTACACCTGTATTCAAGTGGAAATTTTTATTTCATATTTGAGAGGACCTAGAGTTATGTATTTATAATTTTTTTTTAACACTAACACTAAAAATGTAGGGAAAATTTGACATCATAGTCAAACAACTTCTTTTCATATTCTTGCATGTTAAATATTTGCAAAACTATGACGTCACATCATTTTGCAGCAATATTTTAGGGGCTTAATTAAAAAGGATAAAAAAATATTTGTTTGTTTTTTGTTTTTTTACGAAACATGATCTAAACTCTATATACCATTTAAATAATTTGCAATAAAAATTTTTATGCAGGACATTATGGAGAAGGGGAAAATTATAAAGATCGATTATCTTTAATAATCCACTTGAGTTTATGAGTTACCTCAACTAACCAGGCAATCTCAATATTAAAATTTATATTTATTAATCACTCATCTTGTTATAATATTAAAAGTAAATTTTATCAAATTTTACTCACATATTTATGTTTTAAATATTACTCTTCATGCTTTTTATATTTAACTATTTGTAATTACAACACTGTAAAAACAAACAAAATAAATCACGTTTCATAAATTAGGAAATTTATTGTATTATTATAGTTATAATAAAATATGAACATGCATAAAAATATGTTAAATAATTTGTTTCATATAGTTAGTAATAATCCACAAGTTAATGGAGTACCGACCTCAATTTTTTTTTATTGCAGAAATGGATAGAGCGTGCAAAGTTATGCTACCTTAAATTTTTTCAGATTTTTACAGCCCTGAAAGTATTTTTAAAAAATTATTGAAAATCCTTTTTGTGACGTCACGCGGCGGCAAGTCCTATCCTTTTCTTAAGGAGAGGCGCCTCGTGACGTCATCAAAAGGACTTTCAATAATTTTTTAAAAATACTTCCAGGACTGTAAAAAATGTGAAAAAAATCAGGGTAGCATAACTTTACACCCTCTATCCATTTCTGCAATAAAAAAAATTGAGGTCGATACTCCATTGCATTCTTATCTTATAACGTACATGATGATACAAAATGATGTTATCAATAATAAAAAAATCTTGGTAATTGAATATAATATAATCTACTCAAGAGTGATGATTTAACATGAATAACAATGACTTCTTAGAAAATCAATTCAGTGTGAATTATTAATTTTAAAATGTAATGCAATTTAGGAAATTTAAGATACTAAAAAGTTTAGTTCTCATAACATCTGTCTGAAAATTTGCAATGAGTATTCATAAAAAATATCAGTTACTCGCTTGGATTATGTCAAAACTGCTAAAAAAACATATAAAAGATGAAATTAGAGTAGCAAAACTTTGCATATTATATGTCAATTTCTGCAATAAAAAAATTTCATGCAGGGTGTTCATTGTGTCATAGCTTATTATGGCTATACTGATTTTCATATTTAATTGGTTTTCGTCTTGTTTATAAGTTTTTTTTTTTTTTTGCTTCAACTGAACTCTGTTGTAGGGTATTGCATGGTCACAAGAGACTGAATATAACTTCTCTGCTCTTTGTGATATATGACCTTAAGGTTTTGTGGGTCCCTTCCAGACCGGGCCTGCAGCCATGGCCTATAACAATCTATCCCAACATTCACCTGGTTATGACTGACGAAACCATGGAAACCTCAGTCAGGATGGTCGGCAATTTATAGAAGACAATCAATCACCTCCCGGATGCACTATAAGTGGATGTTTTTTTAGCAACCGCTATATATATACTTGTGAAAAGTTTGGCGGCGACTGGGATCGAACTCACGACCATCCGATTACGAATCCATCTAGCATCATTAAAATCATGTTACAAAACACTGTGACGTCACAGTCATGTAAATATTAAACACGCAAGAAGGCGTTACGTTATGATTATGACGTCATAATTCAATTCTTTTTGTTGGTCACTTTCAAAACATACATAATCATGATGAAGGCCCTCTGCATGAAATATAACAATAACGTTTTATAACATGATTTTAAGAATTTTAGAGGATAAAAAAAATATATATAAAAATATATATATATATATATATATATATATATATATATATATATATATATATATATATATATATATATATATATGTAATGTATGTAACTTGAGGTTCACCATCAAAATATAATCAGTAAAAAACATTAAAAAGTGTTAATAAAATTACATAATTATTATGGAATTTTTACTTCCGAATAATTTTAATAGAACTGTTTTCTCTAATTATTCAATAAAAGAAGTTATAATAAATATAATTACATATTCATTCTCTCAAAAACTAGATTAAATAATGTTTTATTTTTTTGAAAATGGGGAACTCTCTTACAACTCAAATTTTCTACGTCAAGTTTTGGCGCTAAATTCAAAAGAAGGAAGATTTTTAAAAAATTTCCATGTCTCCAATTTTGAAAATTGAAACTTTTTTGTTTTGGGACATTTAGTTTCAAGGCATAGAGTATCTGTAAAATAAAATAAATGTAGAGGAATTACCCATTGAAGTTTAGAATATTGTCATTTCACAAGGTTAATGCTGATACGACGGGAAAATTTAAATGACATTATCTTTACCTTTGGAACATAATAATTAGTACTTGATAAAATTAAACTCAGATATAGTAATATTAATTTTATATTCTCCTCGGAAGTGATTTTCCTAGTAATACAAAAATCTTAAGTTTACCACATCGAGTACTTGTTAATGCATGCTAAATTTTCAAATTATAATTTATAATCAGGGAACCTGGAAATCTTACATTTATAGGTCAATTTATTTTACTAAAAATAATTAAATTGATCATATCTTTTAAAATCTAGATAAAGAAAGAGCATATAAGTACTGATGAAAATTCTGTTACTAATACTGTCTTCATCAGAATAACATTGATAACACATTAGAATACGGCGTGGAGTATAAGGTAAGAAAATTATTAATATAATAATAATTAATATAATGTTAAAAATCTATTTGATTTGTTAAGAGTTCTTTAATCTTACTTTGTTAACTAATATATAAATCTGAAATATTTAGTAAACTTTCCGTACATAATAATAATATTAGCTAAAAAAAAAATTAAGCAATATTTAATGGGTGCGATTCACGAAGCAGTTAGCCAGGTTTCAACCACGTTTAGCTTAACCACGTTTAACTAGGTGGTTTAACACGTAAGACAGGTGTATTTAAACGTGGTTAAGCTAAACGTGGTTAGAAACCTGGCTAACTGCTTCATGAATAATATAGTTTTTGAGAGCATATAATGAATAGCCTGTATGACTTTCTTTTTATTGGATAGAGCACATTGAGTTATGTATTGTCAAAATATTTCAGCTTTTTGTTTAAGGATTAAATATAGTCACTATGGTAATTATTTTTGACTTTTTTGAGGTAAAAAAATGTATAAAATTTAGATCAGAACATAGAGACTCATGTTCACTTTCTGAAGTAAAAAAAGTAATTATTCAGCTCAGTTTTTGTGATATTAATTTTTTAGTTGAAAAAATGCTGATTTGACAAAATGGCCGCCAGATTTCCAATGACATTCTCACTATATCCTGGATATCTAAAAAACTAGACCGACTATTGCTCTATTTTTTTGGCTAAATATTTATGTTATAATTTAAGGAAGGTTTACTATAATATAATTTTCAGAGTGATTCTCCATCTACTAAGATTATTGACATTAAATGGGTGGGATTCACGAAGAGTTAAGGAGCGTTTTAAGGAGAGATATTTTAAGAAGCGTTTTTTATACCATGCAGGTAACAGGTAAGAAAAACGCTTCTTAAAATATCTCTCCCTAAAACGCTCCTTAACTCTTCGTGAATACCAACCTCCAACCTTATTCGGGCAGGCGCGGATCCAGAAAAAAATTTCGGGAGGGGCTGCCTCCATAAGGCCAATGTTAAAAAAAAAATTGGAGTGGGGGAAATGCCTATATTGCCCATGTTAAATCCAAAATTTCGGGGAGGGGGGGCTGCAGCCCCCCAGCCCACCCCCTGGATCCGCGCCTCTTATTCCTTAACCTTTTAAGTGCATGCACTCTCAAAATCGAAGGGAAACGTGCTATGACGTCATGATCATTCATGCAACGTTTTTCCCTATAAGATGATTGCGTATTAGGCGCTTGCATGTGACGTCAGATCGGGAGTTTCAACAGTTGTCCGCCAGTCGTCGATGGTGGACCGGTGGAGCTACGCAATGTATAAGCATAGGACAAAATATTAAAAAAAAAAAAAAAAAAAAAATAGAAATAGAAATAAACAAAGAAAATATTCTAAATTCTGAGGTGAGCAAAAGTTTGTAAATTTTATTTTCAACATTTTGTTCACCTCACATTTTTTATTTTCTTTAAATAATTTATAATGTATTTTTTTAATCTTTTGCCTGCATGCAGAGTTCTCTACCAATACTGATCCAGCATGGCGGCCTGCGCGCGCATGTTTTCGTTCAACCCCTATAAAGTAGAATGATTGCGTTGCTCATGCAACTGCCTTATTATATATAATATATATTTGCATATGACTATGACGTCATAGCGTTTTACAGCATGATTTTAAAGGGTGTTAAAGGGTTTAAAAAACAAATGTTAAAAAATAACAATACATAACTCGAGGTCGTCTATATAATAAAATATACAAAATTATGCAGGTTGTTTGTATGATACTGAATGAAGGGGTTTAATGTAAAATTTATTTAAAAATTATATCATTTGATATATTACATAAATTATGCTTATTTTTCTGCATAAACATTTTTGAAATAAAAAATGCAATTTAAAATAATTTTTATATTATGTTTTAGTTGAAGCAGTATGGTTACAACCACATTGTTGCTCATAACATTGTTATGTGCATTTGTGACGTCATCGCCTCTATGGTTACATCACGAACAATTGAACAATAATAATGTGGACAACAATAGAGCTCTCGCAGATTATCTTTTAAGCAATGATATTGTTCCTTTATCATATGATATTACCATGATACCATTTCTTGAAAAAACATCAAATAACAATCAATTTGAATTTGAGAGTAATGTAATAATAAACTTTTTTGCTTCAAAGTCATTCAGAGGCCCATATATTAGATTGCATGCATTAAATACATATTCTATTACTAAAATTAGTATTAAATTGTCCACTACTGGATCTTCCGTCTGTACCAGTTGTCCATTTTCCATTACAACTTCTGACAAAAATTTCTTAGAAATTAATACAGGCTATATAAATGATTATTATGGAGTCATGGAAATAACTGGTATTAGAGGACATATAAATGATTTGTTGGAAGGATTCTACAGGACTTCATATTATGATGGTTCGGGAAATTTAAAGTAAGTATATTACGTATTATAATAAAGCAAATACCAATTAATTTAGGCTTCAATTCAGCTGTTTTTGAAGTGTTCCTCACACTCTTACCTAAGCCTATGTAAAAAAAAAAAATAAACTTGAACTTGCTTTTTTTGGCAATAAATAAATTTTTTAGGGAAAGATAAGTTCTTGATTCATTATCAGAAGACCCATAAATGGGGAGGTAGGAGATAGTTTCAAATTGATTGTTTTAATAGTTACTGAGAAAAAAAAATCTAACATGGTGGCTTATGGAGAAAATTTTCCGCCGGGAAACACTTGAAGCCTTTATTCAATAATATGGAAGGGACTGGGTATTTCCCCTTAAAAATGTTGCAATAATATAATTATAGGAATTTGTAATATTGTACTGTACATCTATACATGCAGAGGTGTAATTATTAAATCAAAGATTGCTCAATGGGGTACTGACCGGTATTTGAGTTAGCAATACTAGTAAAAAGTACTGTGAATTCTATGAAGAACGAGCAACTTTTTTTGATTACGTCATAGCATTGAATCTTAAATGGGAAAATGCATCAGTTAACATTGCTAAAATGAAAAGTTATTGAGGTAGGAATTTGAAACCTTCATTATCGTGATTCTATATAGCACCTAAAAACCTTGCAAATTAAGGTTTGGTTACATTTAAATATGAAGTATGGGTATTGGCAATGTTAAGTGATCTATTTTCCCATTTAAGATTCAATGCTATGACGTCATTTTTTAGAGGTTTCAAAATTTCATATAAAATCAGGAAATTGTCGTAGAATGCTATAATAGGGCTTGTTCTTCATGAAATTCTCGTGCCTTTTGTCAAATGTTGACAAAAACTTGAAACTTTTTTTTTTGGTCAGTACCCCATTATTTTAATAACTGACGTACATCCTCATCCAATTTTGAATAGTATACATTAGTGAATGGAAATATTAGCAGAAAAGAAGACCACGTCGTACCTTCCATGGCACTTTAAGCTTAGTACGCCGAGTGTTCTAACCATCTCTAAAAATCAGATGGTGATGCACGTCAGTTAATATTTAAATAATGGACAACATACATATGAATTTTTTTTATTGCAGAAATGAATAGAGGGTACCAAATTATGCAACTCTGAATTCTTTTAGATTTTTTTGAAACCCAGAGCTATTTTTAAATAATTATTGAAAGTGCGGCCACGCCACCTGGAGGCGTCAATAGGCGTCCAGTCTCAATCCTTTTTATTAAGGCTGCAGAGGTGCCAACTGAAATCACAGGACTTTCAATAATTATTTAAAAATAGTTCCGGGTTTCAAAAAAATCTAAAAAAAAATCATAATAGCATAATTTGGTACCATCTATTCATTTCTGCAATAAAATTTTTTCATGTATGTTGTCCATTGAGCAATCTTTGAATATAATAGACAATAATGGTTGCATTTTTTTTTTATTTCATAATTAGAAAATATACATAAAATTATGCTTTTCTGAATTTTTTTCAGATTTTTTGGAGTGCCGGAGCTAATTTTTAAAAAATATTTAAAATATCTGAATTAGGGTGGTACATCTGATGGGACAACCGTGACGTCATCAATAGCCAATCACTGCAACCGTGATGTCATCAATAGCCAATCACAGCACGACAAATGACGTCACGGTTGTCCCATCAGGTGTACCACCCTAATTCAGAGATTTTAAATATTTTTTTTAAAATTAGTTCCCGCACTCCAAAAAATCTGAAAAAATTCAGAAAAGCATAATTTTAGGTATATTTTCTAATTATGAAATAAAAAAATGCAACCATTTTTGTCTATTACTGCTTAATTAATAAACTAAAATGGTACTTTCGTGTTGTTTTTAAATAATTTTTTTTACATTATTTTATGTAATACTTCTACGTAAGAATTAAGGGTTTAGTTACTAGCTATTTCATAATAATAATAACAACATTTTTTTCCTCTGAATATATTAATTACATTTTATAAAAATAGTATAAATAAAAACAATATAATAATTGAAGAAATCCCTGTTCTAGTTAATATATATATAATTATATATACAGTAAAAATAAAATTGAAACCATTATCATAATCATTTTATATTGACTTATTATTATAGAGAAATAAAACTATTTACGCTTTATTAATTTATTCTATAATTAATTAATTTGATTTTAAATTCCTATTTCAATTAATAATTTTTATTTTCTTAATATACTTCATTTTGGTTATCATAATAATTTTATGCAATTTAATAATGGACAACCTGCATGATTTTTTTTTTTATCGCAGAAACGAATATAGAGGGTCCCAAATTATGCTACTCTGAATTTTTTCAGATTTTTTTTTGGCTCAGAACCATCTTTAAATATTTATTGAAAGTTCTGTAAGTTATGTTGGCACCAATGAATCCTTAATAAAAAGGATGTAGACTGGACAACTATTGACGCCTCCAGGGGGCGTGGTCGCAGTTTCAATAATTATTTAAAAATAGTTCTGGGGATAAAAAAAAAAACTGGAAAATTTTCAGAGTAGCATAAAAAGATATATAAAATATACAAAATTTTGTACTCTCTTTTCATTTCTGCAATAAATTTTTTACATGTAGGCTGTCCATTCAACTCTAACTTGAAATTCTGTACATGATTCACACTAAATTTTTAGATGCTGAATTGGTTTCAGTACTTTATGTCAGTGCAAAAATGCTCCAGTTTCGTCTTACATCCAGCACTTTTGACCTATAAAACACTTAATCCAAGTACAAATTTTTTCAGTTCCAAATTTGTACTTGGATTAAGTGTTTTATAGGTCAAAAGTGCTGGATATAAGACGAAACTGGAGAAATTTTGCGCTGAATGGAGCAATTTTGTGCTGACATAAAGTACTGAAATCAATTAAGCATCTAAAAATTTAGTGTGAATTATTATGTAATAAAAGTACTATTTTTCTGTTTATATAGATGGATGGCCAATACTCAATTCGAGCCTACTTTTGCCAGACAAGCTTTTCCTTGTTTCGATGAACCAAGATGGAAGTCTAATTTTACACTTCATATTGCGCATGCGCCACAGAATTGGGTACAATCAAATATGCCACAAGAGGGTAGTGATACACCCCTGTAAGTTTAACATATTTTTTTTTTAACATTCAATTTAAATAACAGAAACAATATCATCCAATATCATAATTTTCATAGCAATTTACTTTTAAAATCAGTAAATTCATATGATTATAATAAAATATAATGTTAAATGTTTTATAAAAAATTTAAAAAAAATTATAATTCGTCATATTAGAATATTAGTTCTCTTGTGATGTAAGTATAATTATGCTTTAAATCATATTTTTTATTTCATTTTATATTATTTCTCTCATGAATATACATAAATAACAAGTCAGAGCAGGAGATTTACAAAGAAGAACAAATTGCTCCCCGGAGGAAGCGCAGTAAATCCCTGAAATATACTTACGTTATAACATATACTTTTAGGTCTATAATAACAAAAAAATCTCATGTTGATGTAATTAAAGGTGGATTCACATGGCGATTTCTATCATGCGACGCGTTGCAAATAATGCGCACTTGCTGAGACATCCATTGGCGGCCATATTTGGCGATTAAAAAAAAAAGAGCATCGCAATTAGCGCGATTTTGCTGCCGCAACCTGGCGAATTCGCTCACCGCATAGGATTTCACAGCTTGTGTGACAAAATCGCGTCGCGTCTCCGTTGTCGCCATCTGAATCCGTCTTAAGGCAATAATTATCTTCTGAGGTAACGCAATTAATTAACTCAAACTGCAGTTCTTTGGTATAGTGGTTAGTATGCCTGGCTCTCGTACTAGAGGTCCCCGGTTCAAATCCCGAATACGGCAGATTTTTCGTGACTTGGGAATGGGTGTGACTGCATGGCTACTTCAGATTAAAAAGAAGTTGGTAGGAGGAAGGATGCTTATGGCTATCTATACTCCACTGTGGTGATTATGACCGCAGAATGTTGTGCAAACAACATACGTGCCTTGCTTAGAAATGGTACTTAATTGTCTGGCATGCAGACTGGGTATTAGGAGCCCCAGAGAGCACTGTGAACAGTGTTGAAAAACAAGTTATGCCATTGGTAACGAACCAACTTAATTGTGTTAAAACTTTTTATAATTTAATGTTTAGTGTTGGATATCCTGGACTCGAAGATTGGACTTGGAGTCATTTCCAAACGAGTGTCCCAATGCCCACCTACCTTGTGGCTTTTTCCATCAATCAGTTTGATACCATCACCAGCTCTGAGGATAATAGGTAAGAAAAACAACAATGTCTGTTTACAATGTACAGTTATAGAAAATAAGACTGGAACACTTGAACTGCTGGAGTGTTGAAAGTGAGATACTCGATCGCCTTGCTAATGTGGCAACACCGTCAGAGCTTTCTCACAACCTCCTTCAAGTCTATAGTAGCCACAATAATAGGCAGAGTTGCCATTCAGCAACGAGTGATTTAATTTAAAATTCTCTCTCGAAAGAAACCGGAAGTGTGTAGTTTGTGGCTACTCTCTTTGTAATTCAGTTTTGAAACTTTACAGTGTTGTATTTTACAAGTATACTAACTTATGTATGAAATTGCATCGCTGAAATATGAATAAGAACACCAAAAACCTCTATCACTTCCGGCTACTTCCGGTAGGAATATTACATAAATTTGACTGTGTATTGGTGGCTACTAGCTCTGAATCTCATGTACGCCAAATGTCCCAAGTGTTATACAGTATATTGTTTATTATTCATGTCTAGATGTTCTAGCTTTTTAGTATTTATATCCTTAAACCAGAATATATTTTTATGGTTCCTATAACCACTTTAAACTTTTACATGCTGAATTAGTTTCAGTACTTTATGGTAGGTATAATTGTTTTAATTTCATCTTACATTTGACCAATAAAGTACTTATCTTTTAACTGTAAGTATAAATTTGATATATTCAGCATCTAAATGTTTAGTGTGAAGACTTTGGACAATCACTTTGATCCATTGATAAAAAGTATAAGTGTCCGTTCTGACTGAGGTTTTCTAAAGTTCCCTCAGTCTCACCTCAGTGAATGCTGGGATGCGTAACAGGTCGTCTATCCTTATTTCTTAACCGCGTCGAGCTTCAAGCTCATAGGGGTGTATCCCTGTAAAAAACGAAAATGTATATATATTTATTTTTTATCAAACCTTCTTGGGTATTTCTACTTACTAATTACATACTACTTTGGAACCCCGAACCTTCCGTAACCCGTAAGCCTAAATTGAGCGTTTTGCGGGCTCTTCCGGAACGGGGGCGGCCACGGCCTTACAATTCATCCTGGCATTTGCCTGCGACTGAGAGAAACGTGGAAACCTCAGCCAGGATGGACACGACAGCTTTTGCCAACGAAAATCGGAAGTGAAATGTATATTTATGTCACAGGTTCAGGGTAGTAGCTCGACCTGAAATTGTTCATTCAGGTGAGCTCGCGTTAGAAGTGGCTCCAGCAGTGATCCAATACATGGAGGATTACACTCAACATAATTATTCGCTACCAAAACTTGACCAGATTGCTGTGCCTCAACTCTCGTTTGCCGCAATGGAAAACTGGGGACTTGTCACTTATCGGTAAGACAGCATACTTATTACATATAAATTTATATTAAATATAATGGAATATCGACCTCAATTTTTTTATTGCAGAAATAGGGTGCAAAGTTATGCTACTCTAAATTTTTTCAGATTTTTTAGAGCCCAGTAACTATTTTTAAAAAATTATAGATTTTTTTTTTGTGACGTCACGAGGCGCCGCTCCTTAAGAAAAATATAGGACTTACCACCTCGTGACGTCACAAAAAAGACTTTCAATAATTTTTAAAAAATAGTTCCCAGGCTCTAAAAAATCTGAAAAAAATCAGGATTGCATATCTTTTTTGCACGCTCTATCCATTTCTGCAATAAAAAAAAAAATTGAGGTCGATACTCCATTACTATATTATTATCATGAAAAAGTACGGCCAAACTTTTTCTATGTTATTATTAAAAGTGCAAGACTTTTACTTTATGTTTATATTTCACAGCGAGTCTTATCTACTGTACGACGATGCTGTGGACGTTCACGAAAAGCAGGAGATAGTGAGCACCATTGTGGCACATGAATTGGCACACCAGTGGTTCGGTAACATCGTCTCTCCGGTATGGTGGAACGTCATATGGCTCAACGAGGGATTTGCAACTTACTTCGAGTACCATGTAGTAGATCAGGTAAGTAGTGTGACATTAATTAAGATTTATTTATTTATTTATTTATTTATTTATTTATTTATTTATTTATTTATTTATTTATTTATTTATTTATTTATTTATTTATCTAGTTATCTAGTTATCTAGTTATCTATTTATTTATTTATTTATTTATTTATTTATTTATTTATTTATTTATTTATTTATTTATTTATTTATTTATTTATTTATTTATTTATTATTTATTTTTTTATTTATTTTTTTATTTATTTAGGTCGATTATGATGGCATGTACTTACACTTACACTTTCCTAGCCGGCATATATTAAAATAAGGAAAAATTATGTAATATAGCTATGGTAATGATCATTTAATTAAAGGAGGGAAACCGCTTCAGTTTTTATATTTTTAACAAATATTTTATAAATAATGTCAAACTTACTTGCGCACCAATAAAATAGTCACCGCCCTCCACCTTCCACCAGTTCAGCAGTTGACATTCAAAAAGCGCGCCGAAGAAAAGTGGGGCTTATGCCGCTTATGCCATGACGTTAAAATCAATGATAGGTTGCGCTCGACCTATCATGGTGCTTGACGTCATACGCCCCACTTTTCTTTGGCGCGCTTTTTGAATTTCAACTGCTGAACTGGTGGAAGGTGGAGGGCGGTGACTATTTTTTGGGTGCATGCGCAAGTAAGTTTGACATTATTTATAAAACGTTAAAAATATAAAAGCTGAAGCGGTTTCCTCCTTTAAGCGAAATGGACTCAAACTTTCCGTCTGTTCATGGACTAACCTTTCGCTATTCAGAATTTTGTTGGTCCCCTCAAAACCAGGTAGCCTCCTTCCATCACATAAAATTGCTTTTCTATAACATATATTTGTGACTGTGGAAACCTATGGCTATGATCGTCTCAGAAATTTCCTCTTCATCCATCTCCACAGATAAACCCGGACTGGGAAATGGAGCAAGAGTTTGTTCGTCAGCAAACTCACACGGTCATGAGACTAGACTCTCTCACCACCACGCACCCTCTCCTAGCCGTGGTAGAAAACCCCGCATCGGCCTCTGCAGCATTCGACTCCATCGCTTATAGCAAAGGTACTTGGAAATTTATTTTATATTTTCATACTTAAGACGTTTTCTAATTTATTTTAATTTAGGTATGTAAAACAAAATCATTTTCCTTGACTTTTTTTTTAATTAATTTTTAAAAGGATTCATACAGCTTTGATAACAGTATCTTTAAAAATAATGCTTTCAATTGTCATTGTCTCATTAAAAAAAAATGATTCCATTTTTTTTTTATTAAATACATTAATTGTTTAGTTTAACTCTTTAAATCGTGCTGCAAAACGCATGTAACATCGTATTACATTTAAATCCATGTTAAATATTTTTGCATGACTATGACGTCACAGTATTTTGTATCATGGTTTTAAATGTGTTCTGAGAAATATTGACAATACAATACTCAAAAGTCTTTTATCCAAATAAGCAATAACAGTAATAATATTGCACTATCCATAATTGCATGACATTATATATTTTAATAAATTCGAATACGTATTATTATTGTTACTCTTAACTCTTAATTAACTTTTCATAGGTGGCAGCATTTTACGCATGATGGCCAATTTTATGGGAGAAAAAGCATGGAAAGCTGGATTAAATAACTATCTTACTGAAAGGTATCAGAGTATTTTTTTTATTTCAGATTAAATTTTTATTTTGAATCCTATAATGACAAATTTCATTTTTATCTACATCATATCTGTATATATTTTTATAAACAATTCATCAAATTATATTTATATATTATTATTATATATACAATGTACTAGAAAATAATATTACATCTCTATACTGTAAATAATTTTTAAATATTTGTCATGAAAATTTAAAAATTGAGCACAACTTCCATATTTTAGATCTGCATGTTGTTTTTTTTAACGAGCTTACAAAAGACTTCATCTACAATATTTACTTGATTAATTCACGAGTTGTGTTCTATATATAATTATATTATGCTGGTTGGGATCATTGTGACTGTCATATCCATTAAGGTACACTTAACTATATTATTAACCTCCCTACCTTAATGTCATGGTTGCAATACGGCGTAACGTAAAGTCATCCTTATACGTGCGCGCCTCTCTCTCCTGAGCAGGAGCGCGCCTCATGCTGGCTGTGCACGTACCTGCGTCACGGGTTCGCTGCCGCGCGCCTCACACGCTGCTCACGCCAGACCTAGCCTGGCTGCCTAGCCTAGAAGCCGTGCAACGTATCGCTCTCATAAAACATATCTTTATAAAGTGCTTGTGTTTCAGTAATAAAACTATTACTTGTTGTGTGAAATTATCGCGGGTATAATTCCGTATACAGTTCATCCCTTCCTTAGCTAATAATAGTATAATTAGCACTAGGATAGGACATGACAGTGACCAAAAAAAATTTTAACTAGTCAATAAATTACCGATTATATTTAAAAAAAAATGCTAATTAAAGTTACTCTTACTTATTTTTACAGAGAGTTCAACTTCACAGATCAGGATTATTTGTGGGCTGCTTTCGCTAAGTCAATCCCCAAAGTTATCTTACCGAATTCTGCTGATTTGAAATCAATCATGGACCCATGGACCATTCAATCAGGGTACCCATTGATAAATGTGACAAGAGACTACAATCCAGCCAATCAATCTGCCAAGGTTTACCAGGTGACAATCTGCAGGAATTTTTTTTATTGTATAAAATAAATAGAGGGCACCATTTTGCTTTTTTTTTTTTTTTTTTTTTTTAAGATTTCGTAAATATGGAGTATCGATCTCATTTTTTTATTGCAGAAATGGATAGAGGGTGCAAAGTTATGCTACCCTGATTTTTTTCAGATTTTTTAGAGCCCGGGAAGTATTTTTTAAAAATTGTTGAACGTTCTTTTTGTGACGTCACGAGACGCCACTCCTTAAGAAAAAGATAGGACTTGCCACCTCGTGACGTCACAAAAAGGACTTTCAATAATTCTTTTAAAAATATTTCCCGGACTCTAAAAAATCTGAAAAAAAATCAGGGTAGCATAACTTTTCACCCTCTATCCATTTCTGAAAAAAAAAAAAAAAAAAAAAAAAATGAGGTCGATACTCCATTAGTGAAAATAAATGTGGACCAAAATTTCAGAAGTTCACATTTTCTAGGGAGTAGAACCATTTTAGCGCATGCGTTGTGCTCTTAAAATTATTTAAAAAAAAATTAAATTTAAATAAATCAATATTCAAAATTCATGATAAATGTTTTAAGGCTGGAAGGCAGGCTCAAACGTTGCGATTTGCCGAAACTGAAGAGTTTATTTTTTTCTAGCAAAACTCTTCAGCCGATGTTTTTCAAAACTATCACAGCTCCTCCGCCATATTAGTGAGTATTTATCATAAATATCTCAGTAAGCTGTAAAAATTGATTGTTGAGAAAATTTGATTTTAATGGACCAAAAATCGTATTTTGAAAAGTGATCAACAGATGGCGTGTTTTAAACTTAATATCAATTGTCCTCAAGTACAATTTAATCTAGCTGGCTGATTTTTTCAGCATAATGAGATGTTAATATTCTGAAGGCACTGTGATAGTTTTCAAAGTAGCAACTGCAATACCTACTTAAATAAAATATTAGTGTACTTTAGTTATTCTAATAGATGGCGTGGAAGGCTGCCTCCCAACCTTACAAACATGAAACGTTTGCATATATAACCCCTTGTGAACAATTGCTGCAACCCCGCACAACTTCAAAGAAAAAGAAGTTGCATAGTTTTACATCTGCAGGCGTCAATGAAATGGCGGCCATGTTTAAGAAAAAGGTCTCTAGAACATTAAACATATATTTATAAATAATATATTAATAATTAAAAATATTAATAATTTATTTTTTAAATAATTTTAAATAAAAAAAATATATTATGACTTTAAATTTTATCTAACCTAATCTATGGTGTAGTGGTTAGTGCGCTTGGCTCTGGTTCAAGAGGTCCTCGGTTCAATTCCCGAATAGGCAGACTTTTCGTGACTTGGGATGAGTGTGAATGATGAAGTTGGTAGGAAGAAGGCAGCTTACGGCTGTCTATACTCCACTGCCCTGCAGTCTTGCACTGCCACTGCACAGGCGCGAATCCAAGGGCGATCGCCCCCACCCTCGTAAAAGGTCACAAAATACATTGAAGGTTTTACCACCTCCCACACGTCATCCCCTCCCAGTCAAAATTTTAACATTATGGGATAGGGCACCGCCCCCCCTCCCCCATCCGCCCCTGCCACTGCAGGCTGCACCGATCTGGTAGTAGGAGCCCAGAAGAGTGCAGGAAAGGGTTCTGCGAGCCTGGTAAGCCCCAGCATGGTCGCAAGATAACTCTAACATACAAGGTTGAATACCTGGTCACATCTGAAAAGGTAAAATGACATCAAGGATATTAACTATAAATTTTAAACACTCAATTTACAGCATTTCTGATTATTCTAACTGTGTGTAAACTCTCCATATAGCAACGCTACCACTCAAAGTACAGCAACACAAGTGAAACATGGACCGTTCCACTGACCATCACTACCCAGACAGAATTAAACTTTGAGGACGTCAGTGTTGACTTCTGGCACGAGGGAGGTGAATTGCAGATCTCGGAGTTAACGGCAAGCAGTGACCAGTGGATCATTCTCAACAAGCAGCAAGTCGGTATGTATTTTTTATTGCATTTCTATTGTAAAATAATAAAAGCACGGTATAATCACAAACATATGTTGAAAAAACATCAATAATCACATATAACAAGAATGCAAATAAAGGATTATCACATGATTACAAAATCTCTGTACAAAAATTTCAAACTACAAACATGAACAGTAAAGACAGAAACCTCTTACCTCTGGGAATATCAAATTAATTCGATGATATTTTTGTTGCAGGCTACTACCGCGTGAATTACGACGTTCGTAATTGGTTCCTTTTAACGTTTGCACTCAAGAATGTGAATACTATGCGACAAATCCACGTCATTAACAGAGCACAGGTATAATATACAGGTGAAAAAGTTTGAAATGGACAACCTACTTTATGAAAAATTTTGTTGCAGAAATGAATAAAAGGGTACCAAATTATGCTATTCTGAATTTTTTCAGATTTTTTTGAAACCCAGAACTATTTTTATATAATTATTGAAAGTGCAGCCACGCCCCCTGGAGGCGTCAATAGGCATCTCTGTCCTATCCTTTTTATTAAGGATTCCGGAGTGCCAAATTAACTTACAGAACTTTCAATAATTATTTATTGAATAGTTTCGGGTCTCAAAAAAATCTGAAAAATTCAGAGTAGCATAATTTGGTGCCCTCTATTCATTTCTGCAATTAAAAAATTTCATGTAGGTTGTTCATTCTATTTTTATAGTCAAATTGACATGATATTCCATCCGAAAAATGCCAGAAGTGTGAAGTTCGTGGAATAATCTTATTCCAGCGTTACAATTTCACATGACATAGATTGAAAGGTCAGTATACTTCTAATTAGAAACAAAACAGAAACAAAACAGAAACAAAATATACACTTCCGGCTAATTCCGGAGGAAAATTTCAAATTAATTAAACTGTATATTGAATGTATTTTTTATTGACACATAAAAGTTTATGAAAAATTATGTACTTATGCATGAAAGTATATGTTATAGACTGTTATATATTATAGGAAATATACACTGAAATTACACAGTTGATGGAAATGAAAGATACCTTCAGCCTTTAATTCTGTTTAGGAGATGGAGAAATATAACATAATATAAAATATATTATATATATAATTTAATATAACGGTATAATATATACTATAATAATTATAACTTATTTTCTAATAGTTTTTTGTAAATTATAAATATAACCCACAATATTAACACACTGTGATATTCTTTACTTTCAGATTATGGATGACGCCTTAGCCCTGGCATTTAGCGGTCACCTCGATTACGCAAGTGCTCTTGACACAACGGCTTACCTAACATTTGAGGAAGAACACATGCCATGGGCAGTAGCACTCGATGCATTGTCCTACGTATATGACCGTCTCAGTAACGATACAGTGACAAGATACCATTTTACGGTGAGTTTCCATGGTTTTCCCACTTACTAATGATATAATTTGACTCAATTTGACTTATTTTCTCTTACAATGGAGTATCGACCTCGTTTTTTTTTATTGAAGAAATAGATAGAGGGTGCAAAGTTATGGTACCCTAACATTTTTTTCAGACTTTTTATTTACAGCCCGGGAACTGTTTTTAAAAAATTATTGAATGTGTTGTTTTGTGATGTCACGAGGCGTTAGTCCTTAAGAAAAGGATAGGACTTTTTGCTGCCTTGCGACGTCACAAAAAGGATAAAAGGATTTTCAATATATATATATATATATATATATATATATATTAAATAAAAATAATTCTCAGGCTGTAAAAAATCTGAAAAAAATCAGGGTAACATAACTTTGCACCCTCAATCCATTTCAGCAATAAAAAAAAATTAAGGTCGATGACTCTCTTGTAGTTAGTATTTAAAATTTAAATCAAGCAGTTACAACGTGATCATATTACTGACCATTTTTCGGTGAATGAGGTATTAGAATGTGAAAATTTTAGTGGCTTAATCGAAAGAAGGGGTAAAAATATGGTAATGTGAATTTTTTCAGATTTTTCTGAGACCGGGAACTATTTTTAAAAAATTATTGAAAGTCTATTTTGATGACGTCACGGGCGGCACTGCCCTATTCTTTTTCTTAAGGAGTGCCGCCCGTGACGTCATCAACATAGACTTTCCATAATTTTTTAAAAATAGTTCCCGGTTTCAGAAAAATCTGAAAAAATTCATAGTACCATATTTTTACCACTTCTTTCGATTAAGCCACTAAAATTTACACATTATAATATCTCATTTCCAGGGTTTCTCTATTTGTTGCTGGGTCAAGTATACACATTTTGCATAATATTCATGGCACAGTACAGCCTGTCACACAAAGATAATCTGAGTTGAAATAGTAATATTTTATTCTAATTTCCTTTTCTTTTGCACCATTTAAGAGGAAAAAAGACGTAATCTCGTCTTTCTCCCTCTATTTAAGTATAAAATTTTAGAAATATTGTTTTCATTTCATCCTCACTTTGAGCAAAGAGGAAATAAGATGTGTTTTAAAGATAAAAATATTAGGTTTAGACATGTAAAGGTTGAGTTGAAGACGTAATTTTTCAACTAGGTAATGTAAATATATTGTATTTCCAGACCTTCATGAAGGTAAGATTGGACAATATGTACGTTCTTCTCGACGGAATAAATGTAAGTCCTGATGACTCACATGTGACTTATCGCAAACGAGTGCTCATCGCAACCTGGGCCTGTGAGTTTGACAACTCAAATTGTATCTCGGACTCTGTCGGACTCTTCCGACGTTGGCAAGGAGAATCAGACCCAGATTCTCAAAATCCGTAAGTCTTGAAAGTTATATTGCATTTCATCATTTATGATTTCATTTTTTTTTTTTTTTTTAATAAGATACACCCCTAAGAGCTTACAGCTCGCGGCGGGGTAATGGGTAGGGATAAGGTAGGGAACTGATGTTGGCCACGGCCTGTTACGCATCCCAGCAATCACTGAGGTGAGACTGAGGGAACCGTGGAAAAACCTCAGTCAGGACGGACACCTCTACTTTTTTCAATATGGACCAAAGCGATGTCCAAAGCCTGTGGATTCACACACAAGTGCTTTTTATATCAATATCCACGTTTAATCATACATAATTAGCAAATATTGGTAAATTAAAAAAAAAAGAATAGACAACTTAATTGCATGATTTTTTTATTGCACATTTAGATTTAAGCACCGAAATTTCTGTATTTTCAATTTTTTTCTGATTTTTTTTTTTTTACCAGGTGTCAAACCCATGAGTCATGCATCTGCATCGTCTTTCCATTCATGTGTGAAAATATTGACATTACTATATAGTCATCTCAGTTTATCTTTGGTTTGACGTCACGTGTGACTTTCCCGTTAATATTATCTTGGAGAACAAAAGAAAAACGTCATACCATGCAAAGATAATTAAGCTGAGACGACTATATTACTTCACAGCGTTTT
Source organism: Siphlonurus alternatus (assembly GCA_949825025.1). Classification (NCBI taxonomy): domain Eukaryota; kingdom Metazoa; phylum Arthropoda; class Insecta; order Ephemeroptera; family Siphlonuridae; genus Siphlonurus; species Siphlonurus alternatus. The sequence continues at coordinate 21,240,293 of OX463785.1, read as the reverse complement.
TGGAGTGCAAAAAAATATTTAAAAAAAAAAAATGATAACTCGATGACCTTTATCAAAACATGCATTGAAATTAAATTCCATTGCATAATTATAGTACATACCAAAAAATAAATATAATAATGAAATAATCTGATGATTCCATTTCAGGATCCCAAAGGATATGATGGGAGTGGTAAACTGCGCTGGTATGAGAAATGGCGGACAATTTGACTTCGATTTTTTGCTGGCACGATACAGAAATACAGTATCGGATCATGCGTCTTTAATAAAGGCTATGGGATGTTCCTCAGACACAGAAATCCTCGACAGGTAATAGAAATATTTATAGAAAATGAAAGTAGAGGAAGCTAGATTGTAATAATAAATATAGGGTGCGATTCACTAAGTAGTTAGCCAGGTTTCTAACCACATTTAACTAACTATTCCTGTTTTACGTGCACCTAGTTAAACGTGGTTAAGCTAAACATGGTTAGAACCCTGGCTAACTGCTTCGTGAATCGCGCCCATTATGTGTTGTGTTTTCAGGTATATTATCTATTATATTATTTTCTATCACAGATTTAAAAATACTTGAGATATAAACCCTTCCTCTGAAATTTTGAATTTAACATGGGCAATATTGAGCTGTCTTTGATTTTTTTTTAACTATTGAACTTATGGGAAAAGCTACTTTAATTTCTTTTTAATCATCTGTACTTGAGTATATTTGATTTAATAATTTTAAAGTTAAATTTTTTTTAAAATCCTGACTTTTTTTTAGATACCTGATAATGTCGATAACGACCGAGTCTCAGATTCGGCCCTCGGACGCTTACAATGTCTTCAGCGCCGTGTACATGAACTACCATGGAGTGGACACTGCCCTCGACTTCTTGATCGCAAACTGGAATACCTACCTTAATGTGTGAGTGCACGATTTTAATCTTAATTTTGGCAGATTTTTTTAGAGGCCAGGAAGTATTGCTAAAAATTTATTCCAAAGTTTAGGTTTGAACCCATGAATGCTCTTTTTATGTTCTATCGGAAGTGACACTTTGAATCACTTTTTAAAAATAGTTAAAAAAAATCTGAATAAAATCAGACTATTTCATAATTTGGTATATTTTTTTAATTCCTGCAACATTTTTTTTTTTTTTTCATTGACAACCTGCATGAAATTTAGTGTTAAAAAATTTGATGGAGAACCTTGAGAGTCACATATATTATACATTGAAATTTTTTTCCAGATCTTTTGTAACCCTCTAAAGGCGCATTCAGATGGCGACTACGGTGATACGACGCGATTTTGACGTAAAAGCTGTGAAATCCTATGCGGCGGCGAATTCACCGAGAATCGCGTCAATTACGATGCTCTTTTTCTTTTAATCACCAAATATGGACGCCAATGGATGTTACAGCAAGTGCGCATTATTCGCGTCGCGTCCCATGATAATTAAAAATCGCTATGTGAATTCACCTTAACCAGCCTTAAAATTATGTTCAAAATGTTGTGACGTCACAGTCTTGTAAATATTTAACACACAAGCATTTGAACATGACGTCAAAGTGCTTTGAAACACGATTAAAGCCATTTGAGGCTTCAAAATAAATCTGGAAAATATAAGCAATAAAAAGAAATCCATGCTCTATTTATCATCATTAAAATAAAAATAAAAAAACTGTGCAACAACTTAATAGGTGACATGAAAAAGAATACCCAATTCAAAAGTGTCCCGTTTGGGTCCACCCAAACAATACAATATTATTAAAATATAATAATTGATTTTTTTTTACATATTTTCAGTTACGGATCTACTGCACTATCAAAGTACTTTACTGGAATTGCTATAAAGCTCAACACCAAAGCACACAAAGACAAGGTAATATTTACTGAGTTTTTTTTTTTTTTACAAGGATACACCTCTAAGAGCTTACAGCTCGCGGCGGGGTAATGGGTAGGGATAAGGTAGGGAACGGATGCCACGGCCTGTTACGCGTCCCAGCATTCACTGAGGTGGGACTGAGGAAACCGTGGAAAACCTTAGTCAGGACGGACACCTCTACTTTTTCTCAATGGACCAAAGCGATGTCCAAAGCCTGGGGAACCACACACAAGTGCATCACTGCACTGGGTGGAAAGCGAGACGAATTTACCCCAGAGAGAGAGCAGTGTATTTTTTACTTGAAACGGTCACCCATCCAAGTACTAAACACGCTCGACGTAGCCTGACTTTGGTGATCTAACGAGAACCGGTCAATGCACTGCGCCACGCTCGACCTTACTTAGCCCCACTTTATCCCAGTGGCTGAAATCTAGTGGGCTGAAAATGGACTAAACATGTTAATAAAAATGCGGACTAAATCTCTGCTAAACAACAGATATACGTTAACAGATATTTAGCTCACGTTTTTTGCACAATATTTGACCATGTTAATTAATGGAGCATCGACCTCAATTTTTTTTATTGCAGAAATGGATAGAGGGTGCAAAGTTATGCTACCCTGATTTTTTTTCAGATTTTTTACAGCCCTGGAAGTATTTTTAAAAAATTATTGAAAGTCCTTTGTGTGACGTCACGCGGCGGCAATTCCTATTCTTTTCTGAAGGAGAAACGCTTCGTGACGTCACGAAAATGACTTTCAATTTTTTTTTTAAAAATGGCTCCTGGTCTCAAAAAAATCTAAAAAAAAAACAGGGTAGCAAATTTTGCACCCTTTATCCATTTATGCAATAAAAAAATTGATACTCCATTCATGAATGAAATTTTTTTATTGTATATTTGGATAGAGCACCTCAAAAGTTATAATAGGTCTGTCAATTTTGTTCAGATTTTTTTTGAACTCTCTAACACCCTCAAAATAGAGGGAAAAGGCGATGACGTCTATAGTCATGCAAATCATGCAAATATTTAACACGCAAGTATAGGCAAATACGTTGCATGACTATGTCGTCACAGCGTATTTCCCCTTGATTTTGAGGGTGTTACAGAGTTAAAAAAAAATCTGGAAAAAAAATAACAATACATAACTCGAGATCCTGCATCCAATACAAAATTGTCATGAATGTTATCCAATAAAGCAAAAATAATGTTAATTGTTGCAGCTTCAGTCGTTCTATAACGCAAATTATTTAAATTTTGACGTGGAGCTGAAAGCTGCTGTGAACAGTGCCATCGCCAAGGTGGACGACATTTTGAGTTGGCAAACGAAGTATAGAAAGGAGGTGGTAGATTACTACAGTGCTGCTCACAGTACACGCCTACATCAAGAATAAATGAGATATCAATATCCTTTATTTCTTATATATAACAAATATATGATAATATAATATTATATAATAAAAAAGTTTAATAAAAAAAATATGTTTTTAAAAGGTCAATTTATTTGTGTCGTTATTAATTTTTTTATAATTTTAAATGAAAATGTCGATAAAAAATAAAAGTGGTGCTCGTTAAAATATTTCAAATGAAATTTTATAATTATTTTACATCAATAGTTATGAAAAAATTTTGTCGTCTTATTTTATCGTCATTGGTCTATTAGGCATCTGATGATACCCATGGCATCTCAGTCGATCGATTGCCCACATCTGTATAAGGTAAAATCACATACTTAAAAATTGCTACATTCAATCCGTAAAAACGCCGCAAGATTTTACATACTTTCATAGTATTTTCACTGCTATACTGTAGAAAAATTAAGCTCAAATAGATTAATGTACGTCATGCCTTGGCAAAATAAATATCTGCTACAGGATTTTGCGACGTGAATCGCGTACCAATTTTTCAAGTATGTGAAAAAGTATGAAGCATGTGGGTATGTGAGTACCTTCAGATCTTAAACTAGTTTATTTTTTATTTTTATTTATTTATTTCACATCAGTACATATACAATAAATATAGTACTGAGTGGGGACAGCAGCAAAAGTACCAAATTAATGCACTACATCACTAAAAGTGGCTACTATCCTATAAACTATACCAATTAAACTGCAGCAAAAGCTTACGTTATAGTAAAATTAATTAAATAACAGATTTTTTATCTAAATAACATTGTTTAACAAACTTTGAGAAATTTTGTTCACCACAATTCTTTACAGTATATGGAAGTTTATTCCATGCAGCAACTGTCGCGCATAGATCAGTTGGCAACTGATCTATTATAAACCTTTTTTTATACATTTCTAACCTAGCCTTGGGAGGTATGAGTAACACACCACCCTCTTGACCTCTGATTGAACGACCATTTTTAACATTATCAGTAATTGCTAGGTCAGTCTAAACAGTTTGGCATTTTTTGAAAAAAAAAAAAAAAAAGATCAATCACCTCAAAATAATCTGCAATTGGAATAATTCTTGTTTTGTAATACTGGTATATAATATAATATAATGTGGTTATAATATAATTATTAATTAATGTAACATATTGTAGTAAACAAACTGCACACCAAATTTTAAGGTATACACTCTGTTATATATATTCAAAGCTTTCCATTACATGTGTGATGCTTAATATAACGTTATAATGTATGTCCTCGTCATGCTGTATAATATCTTCCTGACCTGCTAAAGATGAATTTAATTTTAAGCTTAACAGCGTCTTTAATATAATATACAGCATAACAAAATGAAATTATAAATGGTTGTTTTATTTTTATTTAATTATTCATGTAATCTATTGAAAATAAAATGTATTGATAAAATAAATTAATATGAATTATTTCCTGATTGTTATTACTTATAGTAGTTATAGTAGTCTAATTTACGTAAACTAATACGTACTAAACTTAATATAAGAAGAAAAATATACGACTTAATTGTTTCTCTAAAACAAAAACAAATAAGAGAATGTTAATTAAATATATAAAAATTATTATAATAATAAACATCACAGTACAAAAATTTAAAATAGAATTAACTAAAATCATGTAATTTATTATATTTTTATAATTATTTACTAACAATTAAGAATGAGATTTATTTAGTTTTAAATCATTAATTAATATTTCTTAACTATAAAAGCAATATATGTAATAATAAAAAGCAGTACAGGTATTGTATATTTTTTTTTAACTTCTCAACTGAACCCTATTTTAGGGCACTGGCCACAATTAAGTGACTGAATTTAACCTCCCGACTCTTCGTAGACCCTACTTTTGTGGGTCCCTTCCAAACCGGGGCGGCCATTGCCTAAGCAATCCATCCCAGCATTCACCTGGTTGTAACTGAGGAAACCATGGAAACCTCAGTCAGGATGGTCGGCAATTGATGGAGGATGCCATCAATCACCTCCCGGATGCACGAGTGGGTGTTCTTTAGCAACCGCCACCTGTGAAAAGTTTGGCGGTGCATGGCTGGGATCGAACTCACGACCATCCGATTACGAATCAGAGGCCATGACTGCGTCAAGTGCCCGGTCTTATAATTGGTCAAGTGAAATAAAATATTTTACGTACATTCGCTTGTAAAATAAAAAAAATTGACATTTACAGCTTTGCTAATCACCATGCTCTGATATATACTCACAATAGTGTTTAACAAGGTTGCAAAAACGGAATTTTTTTAAAAATATCATCTCGTCTAGAATTTATGCAACTTCCATTGCACCAAAAAGGAGCGAGGTACATAAAACACAGGGGCAAGACTTCTCAATTATATCCATGTAATTAAAAATATTAAAATACATTATTTTTTTTCACTAAAACTGCGTAATTATTATATGCAGTCTTCTCTATATATATGAAAGTTAATACTGCATGTTATAATGAAGACATTTTTAATAATTTTATATATTGTTGGCTAAATTGTTTATTTAACAACAATTACTTTTCCATTATTGGAAATAATATTTTAAATAATTTTATGTTAAACTGAGCGATTTAAATAAATATAGAATCCAAGATGGAAGAGGAAAAGTTTGATTTGTCGTTTTTGAAGTACAGGTAAGAAAATTGTGTACAGATAAATATTCATTGCTTATTCAAATATTTGGTAAAAGCATATTATAATTAAAAATTGTTTAATTCAATTTGAATATTAATCATATGCCAATATATTATTTATAATACTCTGTTGCATTCATCTCCTTTATAAATAGCTGCTCGATCTCTATAAATCTATAAAATATTGCATGATATATATATAGACCTGCATAATATATTTTTAATAGCTGCCATATATTATATTTACCTACAATTTTTTAGTATGCATAATTATAAGCAAAAATAAGGTAAAAAGTGTAATTTTGAATTTCATAAAACAATTATTATTAAATTTGTATTTTTATATTAATTTTCTAGCATTAGTCAAAGTTCTTAAAAAAATGATAATTGTCAGCAATTATAGTCTGTGTTAATTTTATTATGAAGTTAAATTGTAGGTATATTATAATTATACTGTTAAAGGGTATTACATATAGGGAACAATTAATTTACCCTGAACACAGACATCTTATGCTCTCTATTTCAGGGATGCGGTGGATAAAGCAAAAGACGCTGCTCGACACTGGCATGGCTTCATGACACAGCGTCGATCCCCTCTGACCGACAACATGCGACGCTGGGCGGAGGCGACATCAGATCTACCGATCGGCCAGAGACCAAAGTTTGAGAACCTAGGACAGCTGGCTTGCCAACAGTCAAAACAAAAAGAAAAGCAAGAAAGAGTACTGTCAGAAATCTTCAGTAAACCAAACCAAGAGAGGGCAAAACAAGCAAAGATCACTGAGAAACTTCGTAAAGTTACCAAGGAACAATTTCAGGATAAAAAACTTACTGTCTTAAAACAGAAACAACATAGAGATAATTTTATTAATCAACAAAAAATTAATAATTATCAACTTCCACCAAAAGATGATATATTTGATTATGTTCAAATATTTCCAACAAAACCTATAGTAGAAACATCAACAGATGATTTAAATATTGTGTCTATAGATGAAATTATTATTCGTCCAAAAACTAATAAAGAAATATTTCAAGATATTTTAGATATTAATTTTATAAAATTTGGTGATGATACAAAAGCAAGATGTGAAACAGTAACTTACTTAATTAAATTAGGAATTGATTTAAATGATGTTAATACAACAATAAAAATACAAGATCATTTTGATGATCCTGAATTTGAAACAAAGGCATATGATTTTGAAATTACTGAAATTAAAACCAAAAAAATAGTAAAAGAAATTGTATCAGAAGAAGATATAGAAAGAAAAATGAAAGAAGAAATTGCAAGTAAATTATCACAAGAAATTGATAAATTAAATCTACCTAAAAACGAAATTAAGACAGATTTAAATATTAATTTGGAAGACTTAAAAAATGAAGATATTTTTGCAGAGATGGATGCATGGTTGAGAATTCATTACAAAAATATTTCTAGAGAAGAAAGAGAACAAATAGAAAATATAAAACAACTTGCACCTAGAAAATTAAATTTAGTAAAAATACCAGAAAGTATTAGAGAAATTGATAATTATGCTGAAACCATAAAACAATGGAAAAATGAAGAAAATACAAGAAAATTAAATGAATGTTTACATAAGTTGAAAGAAATAGAAACAAATTTTATAATTTGTACATGGTTAATCCATTTAAACTTCATTGAAGAATATTTAAGATCAAATGTTGGCAACATAATTTTAACTCCAAAATTTAATGTATCTGAACATATCGTGTTGCAGTTGGAATTAGATTCGTTTTTATTTGAACATCCAGATATAAACAGAACCCAGGCAGAAAGCAACATAGACTATTTCATTAATATTTGGCTAAAGTCAAATGAATTAATATGGAAACCTACACAAGAAATAGAATCCTGTCAAATTCTCTTAATAGAACAATTAAGAACTAAAACAATCATCTTATTGGAATATTATGGCCCTCAATTTTTAGAATTAAAACAAATACAAGTTCTTAAAGAACAAATTAATAACTTACTCTCTGATAAAAATATAAACTAATAATATTCCTATGCATATTATCTGTGTAAAAAATAATTTTTAAAATTATAAATAAAAAAACTTAATCATTGTTTTATTTTCATTTATTGTATCATAATTAAAATTTAACATACATAAATCTCATTTACATTTTATATTTAATAAATATTTTTCATTTAGTGAAAGGAAAATTAAGTTAGTACAAAAAAATTATGCACTTCTTAATTATTCTATATGATAATTCACAAATTAATGTCAGTGTTCAAAAATAACTTGTCTTTTAAAAATAAGAAGCATATGATATTATTTTAACTTGGCAAAAAATCAAAATAATAATAATTCAGTATATAGTTTTCAAAATAGTAATGGTTGGAATTCTAGCATTGAATTTAATGGTAACTGCTGTAGCCTTTAGTCAAATCAGCATCTTTTGTACACTTCAAATTAATTTGTAATTTATTTTTTTACTTTTACAGGTTGAAAGTCACATTGTAATTTAATTTATGTGTAAAAATATTTCAGGTTTACCATCAGCAAGTTGCATAAAATATAACATGGAAGCTAGCATATAATTAAATATTACTATTATTGTGATAACATCTGAGGACATTAATTTTAAAATACATTTTATTTTTAACACTGGGAGTTGTAATACTCACTAAATATTGTTTATTTTTATAATTGCACATTTTTACCTCCCACTGGCAATTTATGACAGCAATTTGTTTTAATAATATTTTTTTACAGAAGCAATAACTTCAGCTGCATATTTTTGTTCCGTGCAAAACTAAAATACAATATGTGTAGTAGTTTTATTGAACAACTAATATGATCCCCTCCCCTCCAATAATGATAAAAGCAAATGGACATGAAAATTTTATATTGCAGAAATGAATAGAGGGCACCAAATTGTGCTACTCTGAATTTTTTCAGATTTTTTTGAGAACCGGAACTATTTTTAAATAATTATTGAGAGTTCTGTAAGTTAAGTTGGCACCCCTGAATCCTTAATAAAAAGGATAGAGACTGGACGCCTATTGACGCCTCCAGGGGGCGGGGCCGCACTTTCAATAATTATTTAAAAATGGTTCTGGGTTTCAAAAAAATCTGAAAAAATTCAGAGCAGCATAATTTGGTACCCTCTATTCATTTCTGCAAAAAAAAAAAAAAAAAAAAAAAAATCATGTATGTTGTCCATTGTTGCATTATTTAAATTTTTCTAATTTTTTTTGAGAGTTTGGTAATTGTTTTTTGAAAAATGTTAAAATGTTAATCACCTAACACTTTACAAATTAATATGTAAAGTAGCATTTGTGATGTTAAAAAATATAAATAAGTTTTCAATAAATTTTTAAAAATACTGCAATCCCCAAACTCACGAATCATTTAATTTCAATAGAGAAATCATCCCGGTTTTTCTTGCATTCAGGGTAAATCCATATCTTAAATTGACTGTATTTTAGAGCATGATTAATTATTAATAATTTTACATTTTTGGAATGTGATGTATTATAAAATGAGCAATTTGATATAATTATGAATAATCAATTTTCATAAAATATTTCTTTTTTTTTTTAAATAAAATATAAAATATACATACACAGATGACTAAAATAATGATACATGTACAACTTAATAATGTCCTTTGTCTGAAATAATGAGCTATCTGCTACTACATCAGATTAGTGTAAATCAGCAAAGCAGAAAGCTTATATTGCACTCGGCTGATATAGCAAATAGTTCGTTCAAGCATATGATCATGATAGACAGATAGTTAATTATTATGAATTCAGGGACAATACAATATATGATACATAGTAAATACTAACACATGCATTATATATATTATCACTTAAAAAATATTTTGTAAGGAATTAAAAAAGTACAGTATTATTAATTTCAATTAACACCAAATTTAGCAAAATAATGGCCCAATTTTAATTAATGTGTTCATTTTCTAGGTAAAAATTGGTGCTATTCATAATTTTTGTAGTGAAAATTTGGAGTGCCATAATATTTAAATTTGTAGCAACATAAAAATATAAATTAGCATCCTATGAAGCAAAATAATGTTCTAAAATATACAAAATTTTAACTATTTTGATAAAGCATAATATATTATACATTCATTTGCACTTAAAGAAATACATAGTGATCAATAACAATGTTATGAAGATTATTACAGATTGAGTAAAACATAAGTTTGAGTTTAAAATTATCCACTTGTTTAATTATATTTGAAAATTTTCATTGTTCTGTCATTTGAATAAATTATTAAAATAGTAAATACAGTTGTTGAAATAAATATTAATTAACTTTAACGGTTAAAACATATTCTGTTAGTGATTTGAAAATTGACAACCTGCATATATATATATATATATTTTTTATTCCAGAATTAATAGCGGGTGTCAAATTATGATATTCCGATTTTTTTTTTTAATTTTTATACATATACATATTTCTTTTGAGTTTAGGAATTATTTTTTAAAACTTATTGAAAGTGTGGCCAAGCCTCTTGGAGCCCTCAATAGGCATATCCTTTTTATTAAGGACAACAGAACTTTCAATAATTTTTAAAAATAGTTCCTGGACTCAACAAATTATTAATGACATAATTTGGTATCCTCTAATAATTTTTCAATAAAAAATTGCAATGCAGGTTGTCCGTTATGACAAAATATGAGCACCTCAGGACAGCACAAATTTTACTTCTGACTAATTTGGTAGAGCTGCAGCTTCAAAAGACAAAGAATAGAAAGAAAAGCACTCAGTCCGGCAATTGAAAAATAAATAAATTGCAAGTTAATTTTGCCCCATAGACTGTGTTATTGCTTTCAATCTAAGCAAGGGTAAAGTTCACAATGTCTCATGGGAGCACGGCAGGTAATTAAAAAAAATATATATGTATTTAACATTTCATTATTATTTTAGAAAATAAAAAGTATAGCCATCATCCAGCTTTATTCTACGCAGGGAAAATTCAACACGTTATAAATTAAATTTTACTGCAATTTTCACTTTTTAAAAAATTTGCAGCCAAGATTTCTGAAGTAGATTCAGCCAACACTAAATTATAGAGTTTTGATTTATTTATAAATAGGATTATGTCACTGGTACTGTCTGCATTATATTAGACTTTATAATTTATATTAGATTACAACCATTTTCAAATTTACGGGATCATTTACTCAAATAAAGAATAAAGTCAAGATAATAAAATACAATGTAAGTATACGCACTTTGAGACTGGGAGATGATAACTTTTCTTTTGCTGCCCAACCTTTGGCTGGATGATGGCAGGAATTATTATAATTTATAAACATTAACATTTTAAGTCTTTTAGGTATATTTTCTCACACATCAATGGTAAGATAACATGGATCATCTGATCGACATAGTCCCATTTGATTAACATGTAAACCTTGTCAAACACACATTTTTTTTTTTTATGGGAGATAGCCCTTAGTACCTAAAAGTTACAGAAAAAAATTAAAATAAAAACTGTAGCCAATTTCTTAAAATTAATTTTTTAGTTTAGCTTTCCATGGGAAAGCCCTCTATACTAAATACAATAATAATAATTTTAAAAAAATCTGTTAATGTATTTATTTATTTTTTAAAAAAAATTCGTTTTGTGGCTTTTAGGTAAGAAATTGAATTTGTGTGCACACTAAGGTTTACATGTTAATCAAATGGGACTACGTCAATCAGCTGATACGTGTTATCTTACCTTTCAGAGGATCTTCACATAGTTTTGGAGTCACCTTCACTGGTCGTTGTTGTAGGTGGTGCGGCCTCCAAGTTCCAGCAGGTAACGGTCAGGGTGGTTCCCCCAGTCAACAGCGGTAAGCTTCACTTCTCTCTGTCGCTCCGCCTGTTTCACCTGCCACTTTTTTATGTCCAGCTGAGCCTCTCTGGAATAACAACGTGGACGTTAGAACGAGGTAGGAGGAAAAGGGAGGTCTGATTTTGATAACTTTCAGTACTTTAACAATGTTTTAGGATTATTGTCACAGTAGCGGCATGGTGGCCATTATTCACTATTTTCCGATGGTAAATAGATTTTTTTTTTGTCCATCATAAAAATAACAAAATAACTTTCATAAAAAAAAAAAAAAAAGTTGCAAATTTCGTGTAGATTTCGAGTCTATAAATCCATTCTGTTCTATTTTGGGGAAGGGGGGGTGAAAATTAATTTCATGCAATTAAATTAATCAGCAGGGCAAGCCGTTAGCAACATTTTCTTTGCACTTGAGGTCTAGGAAGCCTCATTACTTAATATAGCATCTTACTAAAAAACAGATAAAAACTGTCTTGAACATCAACTACCGAGGTAATAATGCTGCTGGCTTACCCCACAAAGGATATGGTGTCATGTTATAAATGAATGTATTATCATTTATTTATTTTTAAACTCTGCAGCACTTTCAAAATGGTACTGTTAAAAGCTGTGAAGTCAGTCATGGTAGAGCTAGCCTTTCACACGAGACTTGTACCTTGAGTGTGTTGTTCCACAGCCCCACACCTCGACGCTGGTCAGCTGATAAGGAATTCCCTTGTACTCAACGACGGTGAATCCATCGTTGACGCTGAGGGAGGGTTTGCGAGGGTCCTTGCCGGCTCGCAGACCCTGAGGGTAGCCGCGGATGGACGTGTTGAGGTAAAGAAGTTTGGCACCACCTGACAGACAGAAAGTTTGTAACATGATTTTTATTTAAGAGTACAATTTTTTATCAATTTTGAAATTTAATTGAACAGAACTTTTTATAATGGGCATTTTAAATATGAGAAGTTTACAGCTGTTATTATGTTTACTTAAAGAAAATTACGTTTGCTGATTATAGCTTCAAATGAAAATTATATTTCAACTCATGTCTTTAAATATTCAATTATCCACAATTTTTATCACACATTTTTTTATCAATTGTTTATAATATCTTCACAGTCATTGATAGACACTTTCTAACTAACTACTGTAACTCAATAATATAACTTTATCTAAAAAAAACTCATAAAACAAATGGAGTCAATTATATAATCTACAGGACTGTACTTATTTTTATCAATTGTTTGAGGTACATACTCTTTCTGGTGTTTCTAGATCTGTATCTATTCATCCCTCTTCCCATACACAGTAAATTTTGGATGAATTGGGCTCACTAATACAGGCGCGGATCCAGAAAAAAATTTCAGGGGGGGGGGGGGGGGCTGCTTCCATAAGGCCAATGTTAAAAAAAAATTTGTAGTGGGGGATGTAGTGGGGGAAATGCCTATATTGTCCATGTTAAATCCAAAATTTCGGGGGGCTGGGGGGGCTGCAGCCCCCCCAGCTCCCCCCCCCCCCCTGGATCCGCGCCTGCACTAATATAGGAGTGTTCCCTCTCTTTTATTATTATTTTTGTAGCCAGTCTGTTTGACTTGCAAGCATGTTCATGACAATTCACTTGCCACTCACCCTGCCCACCAATATTCTACTTACGCTCTATCATATGGAAGATGGGCTTGGTTTGCAGAACTACGCTCTCCTCCTGCCCCCAGTACTGGTGTGTTTCGTGCCACTCGTCCGTTGCTCCCACTACAAACTCTACACCTCCCTCTCCACGTACAAATGTGAGTGTAGGACCTCGGTAACTCAGGACGTGTGTAAGAAACCTGAAAGGAGAGATCAGATAATAACATAAATTTCAGTGAAATATTTCCTTGAAACCAGAAATATTTAAAGGGAACAAAAGAAAATATTGAAACTTTGCAGAGTAAAAAAAAGTGAGAACAGTAAAAAGAAAAAACTTTAAAAAAAAAAAAAAAAAAAAAAAATGATTTACAAATTAACATTAAACTTATTGCACACAACAAATAAAGCGTGCTAAATTTACTCCAAATTATGATTGGATATGTTTAAAACTTAAAAGGTTTAAAATAATCAAGAAACATACAATTAAAACAAATGAAAATATAACTGTATAATTTGCACTTATTTTGTAATGTAAAATTCCCTAATCTTTCCAAATTAATATGAACTGTCAACTATGACACCAACTGTGAGGTTGGCTAACCTGTTAGCGCCAAGTCCATGCAGGTTGCTGTTGTAGAGAGGGGCCCAATGAGAGGGGCAGATCGAGCCGAGCTGAAACATAAAGAGGGTCGTTATTGTGTGTAGTTATTATTGTAACAATAGCTGCATAATTGAAGAGGCAAAGTATATCTCATTTACAGAGTGCACATATGCAATTCCGCTTTAATCCCAAGAGATGAAGAATTATATGCCAATGCAGACATTATCTTTCAAGTATTATTTTCTACCTTCCGCATTGATGCACTAGTCCAGCGTATGAAAGATACTCTTCATATTCAATACATTGTTGCCATATAAACATATATTCAAGTTTTCATAAACTATTTACAGCAAAATTTCAATTTAAAAATAAAAAATTACATAATTTATTAATTTTTTGTTATTATTTATTAAATTCTTTTATTATTATTTTTCTTTTTTATCTCAAAGATATTATTTTTTATGTAAAAAATTAAATATTTGATACTTACTTTTAATTTAAGATAAGGATAGACAACCAGTGAAAACACAAATTATCAAAAGGTGATGAATCCTATATTCAGAGAGTTCGCAGATAGCCAAAATTTCACGGTTGGTCCACAGAAAGCTTGATTGTTATTATAATTGCCAGCAAAGAGATAATTAACAGATTTTCTTTAAAGATACACGTAATATTTTATATACTATTTACTGTTTACATGATTCTGTTTATTTGCATGTTTTAATCCATCTTTATTTAATTATACTTATGTTCATTGGCCAATTCCTGGATTGCTACTGTTATAATAGGCATTTCTGTTTTAATTTCTTTTTTTTTTATTTACTTACTTGTTATGTTAGATATTGTTGACAAAGACCATGAAGTTGTTAATATCAGAGTCTATGACGTGCTTATATTGTATTGTACAATCAAAAAGCAATAAAATAAATATGAAATGTGATAAACAACTATCTTACTCACCCATCTCGCAATGAGACCCTGAGAGTCTAGAGAGGCGAGTCCACTCCCGGCAGAGGGGGACTGGATGACGGAGGGTTGTACGAACAGTTTGGGAAGACTGACTGCCAACAGCCACACCTGTGAGAGGGGCAGGGGCGGAGCATCATCGCTGTCACAAGAGTAGCTGATCTCTCGCTCCAGTACGGGCGTACCAAGGTCCATGCTCTGAGGACGATAAGGTTCAATTTAGTATTCACAGAATGACATAACGATCCTTATAGTGTTGTGGTGGGAGGGAGGGAATTGAAAAATGGTTGCATATAATATACTTCACTAGATACTTTTAATGCAAGTATTGGTCTACATACTTCTGTTTTAGTCAACAAGATTTTTATGTATATACTGTACATAATACATACTTATTAAGCACACATTCTAGGATCCCAGTGTAAACTTAATTGTTTGTAATAAATTAAAAGCATATTAGGTAGTTTAAAAAAAAAAAATGTGAAATTTAAAAAAATAGCTGCTCAAATTACCGAATCTGGAAAATTAATGAAGACTTACCTTTTTATTTTCCTCCTCTGACAGCTAATTAAAATAAAAATCATATTTGTTAAATGGTTAATTACTAAAAAAAAAAATAAAATTAAAAAAAAATCAATAATTTTTTTTTTAAATATGTACAGTATAATAACACACTTTATGAAGTAAAATTGTTTTTATGATTATCTTTTTCTTTTTCTTTTTTTTTTTACTTACAAAACAAATTGAAATATTTATTTTTTATATTCTTACCTTATTCTTTTCATCCTCAGAAGGCTAATTAAAAACAAAAGTCAGTTATCTCAATTCACCAAGATATATTAAATTTCTATTATCTTCTAGTTAGAATATTAGAATTTCTCCCTATACAACTAACGGTAACTTATTTATACCTAACTTGTTATGTCAATAATTTCCACCACCTCACCTCTTCCTGGTGAATCTTGCAGCCGTTGCTTGCTGGCTGGTCCACGGTTCTGTAGGCAGTATTGAGGTGGTGAACCACGTAGCGGTGAAGACCAAGCAAAAGTCGAGGGCAGTTCTCCGTCAGCCAATGGAGGAGGAAGGCCAGGGGAACCACCTCCTTGCCGTGAAACTGAAATAAATAAATAAATAAATAAATAAATAAATAAATAAATAAATAAATAAATAAATAAATAAATAAATAAATTGAATTGGTTGAAATGTACTCTTTAGGGAAATATAATAAAATAAAATTGATTGCATAACATTGTAATGTACAGTACTTACTGGTTAGTATTATCAGACAAAGAAAGATAAAATTTAATGGAAAATTTTACATTGAAACTATTAAATGCAGTAGATAAGAAAAATTATAAAAGTATGATATTTTCCTGGTTACTCTTGCATCATTTAAACAACCTATACAGTACTCAACACCTATGACAGGTGTATCAGTACATATATCAGTGATAAGATGATTAAGATCCAAAACAATAAGTATGTATATCAATTAATATAAGGAAAAAACGTGGGGATATTGACCTATATTGGATTAACATTAATTTACTGATAAAGCAATTTGATCTGCTTGATCGGACATGTTAGATTAAATGATGACTACCTTCAACTATTATTAAGAGTAGTTGACTTCAATTGTGGGATATTATAGTTATATACAAGGTTCTTAAATTGTAATGTCATTGTTATCCATAACAACATCTCATATGTGAGTGTATAACAAACTACACATATAGTAATACCATCACTTCATTATAAATATAATATGTATATTAAAAAAAATCTTTCTCTGAACTTTATAGAACAGGAGCAATTAGAAAATATTTGTTTATATTATTTATTAAATAATATTTTAAATCTTGATGTATCATAATGATTTATAATACAAGTTGTAATTGATATCTGAAATTTATTGATCATGAACAACATCAGAGTCCGATATTAACTCTAAAATTACCTACAAACCTAAAAAAAAAGACAAAAAAAGAAGGAATTAAATTGATTTTTCTTAAATATTTTTCGGCATCTATAAATTCCCCTTACTTTCTCATTATCTGCTGTCTTTTATACGATTTACTTCTTGAACTAAATGGATGATTCTTTGAAAAATTACCGAGCCATCATATTTTACCCAACCAGAAATCTCTCCCATCGATTTCAGAATTAAAGTCCTCTACTTACTGCAGCGTCTGTGAGGGCCTTCAGGGTGTTCTTGGTCTGCATACAACAACGAGGTCCATCAGGGTAGTGATCGAGAGCCACGGCGTGTGAGACGGCCGCCAGCTCGTAGAAAGAAGGCTTTGCAACCTCCGTATGTGACTCCTCTGAGTACATCTGTGTACAATATAACATCAGGGTTGGTGGATTAACATGGGTGTGATGTACCCACTAAAAGGTATCAAAATACATTATGTATTGCACGTATTTCCACCTTTGAACTCCTGTTAAGTTGGAGAAATGAAATAATGAAATAGACCCCCCTTTCCCCCCTCTACTTTTGTTTTGCTAGATCTACGTATGTGTGTCAGACATATTGTGCAAGACAAATTACAAAATGAATAATATTTTCGTCGGGATTAATTAAAGACTTGTAATTTTTTTTGGAAAAAATAAATAAATAAATAAAAAACTACTGGTTTCTTTTATATTTCAATATTTTGTATTATTATTTTTAAATGTTATACAATGGAATAAGGAAGGGTAAAGATTGAATCAAAAGTGCACCAGTAGAAAAAAAAATATAATAATATATATTATAATAAAATTAAAATATAAATACAAATAAAATTAATTATTTTTTTCTTTTAATTATGGGAATTAGAGTATTACAGAACAGAGTACAATTAAACAAGCAATAAACATGCTGATCCCACCAACTAAATAAACACACTTATATATAATTTTTAAGCCACAACATTTTTTAGATTAAGTTAAGTATATAAGACCTTGACTGACATAAACTTTTACAACATGTGACTTTATACATGTAACATGGTGTGCGTTGAAAAACAATGTTTTGAAACGATAGCGTCACAGTATAATGTACGTTCATATATTTTTATATATTTTTATTGTATATCAAATAATACTTTACATTTAACATTTAACAAATAGACCAGTTAAATTTGTATATTATATTTTTGTGTAGATAGAAGCTTTAAAGCTTTTACTGAGATTTTGGTGCTAAAAAAACAACAAAAAAACAACTAAAATACTGTACTAAGGGGGTGAGGGAGGGAGATATAGCATGATAATTTACATGCATATAGAGAAAATTCTTAATTGCTCTGCAAAGAATACTACAAACTTTTACAGATGGATTTAAATAAAAATGACGGCTACATTAAAATGAGTGCGCATTCATTATGACAACATCATCGCAGTTTAAAAAATAGCAAAATCGCAAAAAAAACTTGAAGGCTAAATAAGCAGCATGGGCAAAAAATCGCCTAATATATCGTTCATGAATGTAAATCCCCTGTAAACTCACAGTCTGAGAATCCTAAAGGACTCACCTTGAGGTAGAGTTCGGTCTGCCTCTCGTCCGACATAACGGCCATCAACTTCTCAGAGACCTGCAGGAAGGCGGTGGCCGTCAGAGGTCCAGGACCCTCGTGGTGGGTGACGTACTGGAAGAAGGCGAAGATTCGGGCCGCAAGGGCAGGGTACTCGGGCAGCACGCGTGTCTGGAAAATAACAAGACTTAAGGTGCTTTTCCATGGAGCGATGTTGGCGGGGCGAGAAAAGCGCACTTGCTTCAATATTGTATGATAGCCATCTTGGCGAGGAAATTTTTTTTTCTCACGCGGTGGAGAGCGATTTTATCGCCAACATGGCCACCATATGATATTGAAGCAAGTGCGCTTTTCTCGCCCTGCCAAGCCCCACTCGACATCGCTCCATGGAAAAGCACCCTTTATATACGTAGCAAAATGGACAACATATATGACATTTTTTATATAAATACACAATTTATTGAATTTATTTATTATTTTCTTTAAATCACATTGCACCCCTTAATACTTGTCAAATATATTTTACATAAAATACATGAACAGATTCCTGTATTGGTGATGTTTCATCCACTATATAAAACTTACCTGGAATACATTGAGGCTGATTCCTCCTTTCACATTTTCTTCCTCTTCTGTGATTTCAGAGAGACGCTGCAACAAACAAAATATTATGATAATTAGCAAGGGATCTTCCTCAGGTGTATAGAGACTGTCGGTGACATGATGCGCCTCACGAGAAATGCATTGAAATTTATAATGTCTGTCAAAACAAAAATTAATATCAAAGTTTTGATGCTTGTAGAGTATGAATGCTATATGTAATACGTAAAACATAATGAAAGGTATAAAAATAGGAGCTTTCAAAGATTTTTTTTTATCAAACCCTAATTAAGCACTTATACTAAGTAATAATTACATACTGTAAGTTTGAAAACCTAATTTGAGCGTTTTGCGGGCTCTTCTAGAACAGGTGGCAACCACGGTCTTGCAATTCATCACGGCACGTGACTGAGGGAAACGTGGAAACCTCAGCCAGGATGGACGCTACAGTAATGGTCCAAAACCAAGGGGAGAAAAAGAAAAGCGCAACGATTTACCCCTAGCTTTCATTGAAAATGGTCACCCATCCAACTACTGAACATGCTTGGCGTTGCTTAACTTCAGTGATTTGACGAAACCCTGTCAAGTATTAACACTACGCCACACACCACGTACCCATTTATGTACTGCAAATTAACTTTTCAAGGATAGTCGACCGTCTTTTAGTGATCTTTGTTATTAGCCATCACAGCTGACCGCCAATCATTTCATATCTATAATATAGATGAAGCTGCAAATTGTGAGCAATGATAAGGTTATCTTTATAGAGTGGCATCAGTCGCATACAGACCCAATGTAATCTCAAAGGCGCCTACTACTTGAGACTCGGTGCGAGGTCCGCATTTGCCCATAGCTTGCGACACGACACACACATCGACATGCATGTCCCACATGTAATTGACGTGTTAGTACAAGTAACGATATCAAATGTAACACTTTTTGATCAAACCATAATTAGATACTTTTACTTACTACATTCTGAAAATTTCCAAAACCCTAAAATGTAATATGCGTTTCGTGCAGCATATTGAATCGGCCACGTGGCCTTGCAATCAATCCCGGCATTTACTTATGACTGAGGGAAACGTGGAAACTTCATTCAGGATAGACGCTACATTTTTTTTGTCAATGAACCGGGTGCAATTGTCCAAAGCGCCAGGGGAACCACATGGTGGAAAAGCGCAACGATTTACATGGGACGGGGTGCATTAGAGATATAGTTGTCTATTTTACAATATCGTTTTTTGGAAGGACTTCATCAGTAACCCATTCATTACATATTATTATTTAATTGTAAGCTATATAAAATAATATATAATGCACCTCTGGACACCACAAACTTTACTACTGCTTTGTTGAGATGCGTTACCATTCATTCTATGGAGGCGTGGTGAACCAAAACTTTTGATATTGATAGACTGGGTGCTCTTCTTACATCTCCCAAAATTGCAAATTCTCTCTTTCTATATAATATTGAAGCTAGCAAATGATGCAGAAGTATAAAGTTCATGCTGCCCAGAGATGCACTTTGCTTGCAATCCGTATAAAATGCACAACACATATTTCTAATTGCATCGAGTTCTGTAGAAAGTAAAATGTAATATCGTGCACTTTATCAATGTCCTATAATGTCGTCCTTTACAGTACAACGCATTACAAGTAGAGATTACTTCGCGAGATAATTTTGAGAGTTCACTATGTACAAGCTTGCAACATAATAATAATGCACTATAAGTATTGTGAAGACAATCGTCGAGTTCCGGTCGCTATAGGGTCAATTTTCCCCTCGTCTACGGCGCATTAGCTACAAAAATTAGCGCTAATGTGCATGATGATGACAATGCTACGGGAAATGCAGCTTTCGTGACGAATGAAAATTTTTATAATATTATTTACTGGAATTTTCAAGCTATTTCCAGATTTTATTGTTGGTTAAATAGGTTGTATCCTGTTAACGATAATTTATTTTTAAATACTTTCATAATTTATAAATAGACAGTTGTAGTATATTTCATATAAAGTTAGTATTATTTTATCATATAATTTAATCGCATAATTATATTTTATATAAACACTAAAAATGTACATGATTCATGTTACAAAGTTATATAGCTAACAATACGGACCCAAATCAAATATAAAACGGCCTTCGTTTTAATATAGGACCATTATACTGTATTATATTACTTATAGTTAAAATGTACTTGCATTATATATATATATATAGATCAAGTTTCAGGCAGCTATATTAATAATTGTTTTAAAAAGCAATATATATTTTATATATCCGTATATAGAGTTTTTAGAGGAATAGATAGAGCATTAAAAAAAATGAGAAAAAATCTAGGATGAAATTTTATATACAAATAAATAAAATGATACTTGGTGACCAGCTTTACACAAATTTCCACGTGTTAAGTTGAATAATTAAAAACATTTAAAATTTTAGGTCCACTATAAAATCAAATATAATGCGCGCATTATTAATCAGCATATAATATATTATTTATTTACTGCATACATATACAGAAACTCCCTTATTGCAATGCTTATATACGAATTTATTTCTCAATTTTTTTTTTTTTTTTTATATAAACTTTTTCAGGTGAAAAATTCTCTAAAAAAGACGGTATTTAACTTGACTCATGAGGTGTTTCTTTACCTTTGCGAACTTTGCGTGGTTCTCATCGAAGCTGGATAAAGACTTGAGGTTTTTGCTCGAAGATGACGACGAAAGCTTGGCAGGCGAGGATTTCTGCCGGGACAAAATACCCGCACCCTTCAAGCCGAACGGCATCTCGAACAAAACTGAATGTTCTTATCACTGTTATCAGCCATTAGTGATTGGGGGATCACGATATTAATTTGTTGTGAAGAATCGATAAAATTTAAGCCTATAATTGATATATCAATTGAGAAATAATATTAATAATGATGAGCTATGCAATTAAGAAAAATTCTTATTAATTATATTAATTAATTATGTATTTATCTTATGTATTTTTATTGCTGTCACGATGCCTGTATATATTATATTATTACAGTTTTGTTTACAAACTGCATTATAATTAATTAATAGAATACGCCACTTAATTATTTATTAATTTATTTCACGAAACAAGTGTAGGGAAAAAATTGCAAGTTTGTGGAGGGTTATGGTCTACGGAATGGGGAAAAGGGTGACGCATCCCCGATTAACCATATAATATTTATTTGTTTGTTTATTTATTTATTTATTTATTTATTTATTTATTTATTTATTTATTTATTTATTTATTTATTTATTTATTTATTTATTTATTTATTTATATTTTCATCAATTCAGGATGAGGAGACTAACTCGTACACACCATGTCAACGCTACTGCACATGATTTACAAGTGTACTAGCTCTGCTAATCTCTTCACTTTTAACTCCATTGCACGATGACCCTTCTAAAATATATTTCTTAATTCTTATTGTGTACAATTAAACGTTGTCAACATCGCCCGTCCCCCGATTCGTGACGTCACAAAACCACGGGTCGCGATGATAACACTCTTTAGAACAATGTAATATCCTAACTGATAACACTAACCAGGGTCCTGCAATACTGTTCTGGAGAAAACCATACAAATTACCACATCACTTTTACGTAATTAAGTGCCGACTATTGCACGCTGCGTATAAAACATAATATATAAGCGTCGATTTAAGGAATTACTTTGTTAAAATGAGGGTTTTTACATGCAGGGAAAAATATTGGATTTCAAGATACTTGCAACGAACAACTACGTATTTGAACGAAATTCCATTGCCAAGGGCAAAGCATTCAACTGCTTGGTTTTCCCGACTTGAACAACAGAGTCATGCACGCAAGTAATAAGTTCACAACCTATGGGTACTCCATTCTGTAATAATATAATGACTTTGTAAATAAAATTTCAAATCATGTTTCTTCGTGAACTTCGTGAAATCGCATCATTTTCTGTGACATTTAATAGATTTATTAAAAGCAAATATTGTATTATATCAAAGCTTGCAGTTAAAATTCGAAGTTTGACAAATTAAATAACGTTAATTATACGTTTTATACTGGTATATAATACAGTTAATGTGTATTATTTATTATATTTATAATTATTCAATAGATGAAATGTATTTAAATTTCAATCGTTTACACTTGTTTTGTAAATTTTTATAGACTTGGATTTCGAGAATATAATTTTCTTATATATATAGCTTTAAATCACACGCTACTATACCGCCGCATGCTAACGCCGTGTATAATTATGTAAAAAGAGAAGGTAATAATTAGTGCCAATGCCAATTAATACACATTGAACTTCCTTTTCATAAATTGTTATTTTTATTTTGAAATGCAAATTAAAAAATAACATAGTAGATATCGGCCATGCGGGCCATGCAGTCTGTATAGTTCAAAAACATGACAGACTGAATACATTATGTTAATTATTAAGACAACACCTTGTTTTGTCGTGTCACTAAAACTTTCTACACTCGGTGACAAAATATTATTGTCCAGACGTGTTATTGAAGCGAACATCGTTATCTCAGTTATCTCACCACAGCAAGCCCTTCTTACGTGTATCGTTTATTGTTTACTAAGAAGCTATTAAATAATTTCTACTGGAATTTTGTAATCAAGTATTTTAAAACTATATGATGGTATTTATAACTTAATACAGTACAACAGTTCTTATGAATTCGCGCATTAAGAACATGTTTTATTGCGATACAAGGAAAGTTTTACATATCGTGATTTTTTTTTGTTTTTTATGAATAATGAGAGCTTTATATTATATGAAAATGTTACGTTTACTCAAACTTAAGTAATAAATGCATGTATAATTTTTTTCCTTGAAGTTCGGCAACATGTTCAGCACCCAATAACAGGAGCAGGGATGCGTCTCCGGAGTATTCTACAGTAGAATAATTTGATATTCCCTCCGGAAGTAACCGGAAGTGTTAAGATTGTGATTATTCTGTGTATAAATTAACTTTTAAAACTTTACAAATGAGTTTATATAGTAGACTAAGTAGAAGTACTGACTTAATTATATGTGTAATTGCAGTAATGAAATACGATCGAGTGTCATTAAATTCAACAAATAAAAGATTAAGATACCACTGTAGTAGTAGCTGGAAATGCAAAGTTTATGGCTGAACTATGAACATGAAAACTGTAAAACTTTGATAACATGGATTTGAAATTCATTAAGTAAATCTCTCTGAGAATATTTTCTTAAAACTGGAGAAGGAAGTCCAGAAAACTGTGAACCTGTGAACTTTCTGGCCTTCCTATTTTTCAGCGTTAAATTTCACACATACGTCAGTACTTCTAACACAAAACTATCTGTAAAGTTCCAAAACTGAATTACAAACATAACATCAGTCACAAAACTACACTTCCGGCTACTTTCGTAAGGAATTTTATATCAATTTGACTGTACCACTCAGCTTTAAATTCAGTTTTGATGCTGAACAAGTTGCCTAATCTCACGGCGAGATGATCAGCACAAATTCAAATTGAACAATCTTGGTAAAAACTCACGAGCAGCATGATGCTTTACTGCGCCATATGTTTGATTAACATCTAATTATGTATTTTTTTATCACCGTATTTCACATTATTAATCTAATTTGACACAAAAATCCTTGATCCTCTCAAGAATGTGAATGAAGTGGCTTATCAATTGAACCGCAGTATTAGAAAGTACGTGACTGATAAGAATAGAGGAGTTTTGACCGAGCCAAAATTAACAACGACAAAGAACAAACAAGATATCCGTCTCTATTAATTAAGTTTGAAAATACATGGAGCAACATCGTACCCACAATTATCTAACTTCATTAGGTTCAGAGATAGGCTTGGACAGTGATGGATTTGAGGAAGCAGAGGGTCTAGAGAGGTCATCGCTTCCTTTCCTTCCAACTTTAACAAATCTAACAATTAATCCAACAGTTATTAATCGAATTGTTATTTAATAACTTATTGTAAGAAAAAAAATATGACGTACCGATCCTAATTGTTTTAGCATTACATAATTATTTATATTAATAATATTATTAATAAAATAAAAATTATTTTTTTCTGACAATACCTTAAGCAATATATTATGCATTTTTTATTTTTTATGGTTAATTGTTTATTTATTAATTAATTTATTTATTTATTTATTTATTTATTTATTTATTTATTTATTTATTTATTTATTTATTTATTTATTTATTTATTTATTTATTTATTTATTTATTTACTTTTTGCACTTCGGGTATACCTATAGGCCGTATATAAACTTGGATCGTCAATTATGATTATTATTATACTCTTAATTACATGCAATCTATAGTTTATCTGCTCTTGTTTGACAAAAAATCGCTACTGCTGGTAAACAATTTGTTTATAATTATATTAAGTTTAAAATTTATAATACAACTAAACCTAAACCATATAAGTCTGATCGTAAGCCCTGCTCAGTGCATGCATGACACTTCCTGCACTCAATCGACTTCATGTCCAAGTGCATTAGTGCATTAAAGAAGTTGAGTGCAGATACTGCAGTTCGAATTTACGAACAGGCCACATCGAACGGTCTTTAGAGCGATACTTGCTCTAGGACGGCGCCTTCTTCTGGAAAATGTGTGACGTAATTAGGAAGGCTTGGCGCCTCTCCCCTCTGTGTCAACTCACGCAAAGATAAACCCGCGCGTGTTGACGATATGACGCTTGATGTATTACAAACTTACAGCAGACATATTATGTAGCTTATATCAATATAGTCGAACTAGAGGCGAAGAACTGTCGGGGGTGCTGGGTTATAAAAGTGGGGGACCGAGCGCACGTTAAATAAAATAAATAAAAATTTGGAAAATGATTTATCTTCTCTTCTCCTTCTTTTAAATCCACGTCTGAATCAAAATAAAAATAAAAGGAGCTTACAATGTAGTATTGTCCTCAATTTTTTTTATTGCAGAAATGGATAGAGCGTGCAAAGTTATGCTACCCTGATTTTTTTCAGATTTTTTAGAGCCCGGGAAGTATTTTTAAAAAATTATTGAAAGTCCTTTTTGTGACGTCACGCGGCGAGAAGTCCTATATTTTTCGTCACAAAAATAACTTTCAATAATTTTTTAAAAATAGTTCCCGGGCTCTAAAAAATCTGAAAAAAAATCAGGGTAGCATAACTTTGCACTATATATCTATCCAGTCTATCCATTTCTGCAATAAAAAAAAATAGGTCAATACTCCATTATTTCAGAGAGCTTACCCGAGAGACCAAGGAGCTTCTAAATGTAAAAAGTAGTTGATCGTTGGATGGGTGACATTAAAAAAAAAAAAAAAAAAAAAATACGTCCCCCGCTCCCCAACCCCCAGGTATAAATCATTGTGCTTTTCTACCATGTAGTTCTCCTGGCTTTGGCCCATTGTCTACCGACAAAAATCTCTAGTGTCCATCCTGGCTGAGGTTTCCACGTTTCCCTTACTTGTTAGTCACAGTCAAATGTCGGGATGGATTTTGAGGCCGTGGCCGCCCTTGTTCTGAAAGAGCCAACGAAACGCTCAGGTTAAGGTTTCGGAAGGTTTGAGGTTTCAAACTTAGTGAGTAATTAGACTATAATTATTAATTAGTATAATGTAAAAGTACTCAATTATCTATAGGGTAAAATTAAAAATAAATAAAGATGTCTGGTAAATCTCTGACTTAAATATATTTTAATACTTTATGTTAGATTTAACATTCTGTGACTCAAAAAAGGTACAATTCTGCCATGAACTATATTTCAAAATTAATATGAAGTATATAATTATGTTTCGACGAAAACAATTTCCAAAGTGATAATATTTCCCCCTCAGAAATGTGATATCTCAATATGTAGATAATGATATGTCCCGTTGAGAGAAAAGAGAAAGCTTGTAACCTGATATATGTGGAAATATTGTTCGTGCTTTTCATCTTTATGTGGTAAATTTTCTGCATATCACAATATTAATATCATACCAAATTATAATATACCTAGATTTTTAAACCAAGTTGTCTGTTACGAAGTGAATGATTGCAGGGGAAGGAAGGGGGGTGGGGGGTCCATAAGGCCAATGTTACAAAAAAATTGGAGTGGGGCATGATTATATTTCCTATGTTAAATCCAAAATTTCGAGGGGTTCGCAGCCTTCCGGATCCGTGACTAAATTTTCTGATGTGAGAGATTGTCCATATTTTGGTCACAGACTTCTTAAAATCTTATAGTCTCTTAGGCTGACTATTATAGATTCAAGCTGTAGTGCCAGAAAATCAGGCAAACCTGTATTTTTTTTTAATATAATAATTATGTGTTGTATTTTTCAAGCGAGGTAAAAATTTGCTAAAAGTTATGATATTATGCGCGTATTACCTTCCTTTTAATAAATATTAACGATTTGATGGCATAATTTATAAAAAAAAAAGTTAAAAAAGTGCAGAAACCTAAAAATAAAATAAATTTAGACCTAACATTATAATAATTTATTAACTTTTGACGCATGTTCGCTATTTGTTTCTCTCGTTAAAATTTCCAACTTTATTCCTCAACATTAAATCGGTACAGTCCAATGCCCTGTGTATTGAGACCAACAGGTTACATTGTAAGGTGTGTTAGCAGCCTGAGAGGTAGGTCGTGCATGCTCGCCAGTGTCCGGCCTTGAACCACTTTCCCTTTCTGTCAGACGCTATAACCGAGCACCAAATAAGATAGTCGTAATGAAAGATCTTCATAGCAAAAAAACTTTGGTGCAAATTTTGATACATTGAAACTATGTTAAAAATACTTTCATTATGATATTTTATAATCTTTATGGTGTGTTTTTTTTTATTCCCAGCCAAATATTATAATGATATTGCCATTAATTGCACGAAATCACACCAGAGATATCAGATGATAAATAACAATTACTCACGTTATTAATATATATAATCGCTAATCGATGTATTAAAATTACAGTAGTAAAGTTAATAAACACCACAATAAGAGAGCTCGAATGTCAGAAATTTATTATAATGCAAGACGTACGCGTGTATTGTATATTATATATTGTACTTTTTTCTGCAGTTTATTATATAAATGCATTTGAATGTGTATTATAAACTGCATAATATAATAGAGACTTCAAGTGTTTTCCGGCGGAAAAATTTTCTCCATAAGCCACCATGTTAGAAAATTTGAATTTTTTCTCAGAAACTATTGAAGCTATTAATTTTAAACCATCTCCTACTCCCCCAAACCTCAAACCCCATTTAGGGATCTTCTGATAATAATTATGATTATTTTCCTCTAAAAATTTCGCTAATGCCAAATATTGCAATTTCAATTTTTTTTTACAGATAGTTTTAGATAGGACGGTGGGAACACCTCAAAATCAGCTGACTTAAAGCCTCCTTGTAGACATGAAAAATTGAGCTACATTGATGGGAAAGTGCAGCATTTTAGGTTAATTTTCCATGGTTTCATTCAGGATGAACGTCATTCTACAGTCTTTGATAACTCACAATATAAATTAATATAAATAACATTCATAATTATTTAATAAGGTAGATGTAGGGACTATAATTTTAAAAGTATTTTGATAAATTATTCTAAACTCTTATAATAAATTATACGGTTCCCATAAATTAGTACAAGGATCCTAATTCGTATAGCTGCATGCATCACGCGCGCAAAAACCTCATACTATATAAAATAGAGAATATTAATAATAAATAATATATATTAATTTACATTCAATATTTATAGTTATAACACATGCAGTATTAATAAAATCATAAATTATGATATTATGACCCAAATAATCCCATTCTATCACGTTTCGGAAATAGGAAAAGTCAATTTTCTTGGCCGAGCCTATTAAATACTGTATTATACCGTAAGTGATTCGGAAATAAAGATGCTATCGACCAATGAGAAAATTTAAATGTTTTTCCGTTTCCAAACAATTCTGTACAGTATACCTTATTTACAGCCATAATTTCAGTTTTTTCTTTAATTACTGCAATGCAGAACGCATCCACGCCTTTTTTTTTTTAAAACAATATATAGCTGTATTATTAAAATATTAACTAGATTTTAGAAAACAATTTTTACAATTCAATAGACTATTTTTTATTTAATTTAATACATTTAGATATTTTTAGAAAATAATTTGATTTCCATACGGGTAAAATAAACATGCAGAGAGATGGCTAAATTTTCTACTGTATACTTTTACATCTAAAACTGTACTGCATAATTATATTTACCTAATTTAATTTTGTATACAGTATTAGTGCAAAAATTACTAACAAATACAGATAAATAATAATTGAAACTATGCAATATATACGTCCAGGTATTATTACGTTACATAATTTACAGTATGGTAATAAATTACGTTATTTTCACTTCAAAGTAAACAATATACATAATTGAAGCGTAACCAACTGGCGGCGTATAATATTTACATTACAATTAACCTTGAGCTTGATGATGACTTTGTCATGCCGACATTGAGTTTCAGAACAAGGTCATAAGGGTCATTCAGATCTTCAATTGGGCATGACAGTAGCTTATTCTCTTTATAATAACATCATGACAAGAGAAAAGATGGCATGCTACAAGGATGCTGATGGAAGTTAAACGAGGAGGGCTTTAAATGGCAAATGGTCATCGACATTAGGTCTGTTCGTAAATACAAGATGATTCTTATGTTCCATGTACAGAAGGTTCATCTCAAATAATCGATTCTTTCTGATTGTGTGTTTACGAACAGACCTATTTTTTTTTTTTTTTTTTTAACTCCAAACATAGCTCAAAAAACGTTTTTCCCTATGCTTGAATATTGTATTTGTATAAATTTGATGTCACAGCGAACAGCAAGAGGGTGTTATATATGTAGATTGATAAAAAATACAACAAAAATTTTACATTACATAACTTGAAGTCCTCTTATCCAATTATGTAAAAAAAAAAAATTATGCAGGTTGTCCATTAAGCCGGCAACCTATAATAAACCAGTTTAGAGAAATTGTTCAATAAAATGCGCGCTTAAAACACGACGAGGTGTTTCTGGGATACGACAAGGCAGCGATATAGCGTCACACTTCAAAGAGTTCAAAGTACAGCTATCCTCTCTCCTCTATTATCGTTGTACATATTATCTATTTGCGAGAGCTTGCATGATGTGTGAGCCCTTATTCATATATACTATAATTAATATAATAATAGTACATTTAAGTCATATACAGAGATACCAAGAACGTGTTAATATAAATGGACACACCCACAAAGCTCCTTGAATCATTTTAGACATCACACTTCGAATACTGTTGAAAATATTTAAGATAGTGAACTGCATGCTTTTAAGAGGTGAGGTGCGTCTAGAAGAGATTAGAAGGAAATAAATACTCTGTTCTTAAATGTAAATACTACACTCCCCGTTTTTTAATGAAGAAAATACATAACAGAATGTACGTTATGTACGTACGACACGTGTACCTGCGTGCCTTTAAAAAAAAGTCCTACATGAAATACAATACAATGTAATACATGATATCATGTTCGTAGCGTATCAGTACATGACAATGAAGTTCTAAATTTTTTTGGGGGGGAAAGTGAAGTTTTATCAGTATATCGGCTGAAAATTACATATAATATTCTGAAGGAGAAAAAATATGTTAATGTTAACATTGCAGTATTACATAGCATTTGTGAACAATGACGTTTACACTACAGTTGGTAGAAATAATTAATTAAACATTCCTAATACATAATGATTATATTTTGTACACCTCGAGGTCTGGACAGCACGAACGTTATCCTTGCGTCCCCACCTGCAGATTTGATGGAGCTCCAAGAGATACGATCGAAGCAGGCTCGGACTGGGAAGCCAGTCAGTATTATAGGCAGCACTGGCAGCAGGGGGTGTAAGAGCCACCTGAAAGGGGGCTTGAGGTCAAGTTTTGTATACCCTCTGTGTTAAAAATCAGAGAAGCCAGTCAGGGATCCCTGACCCAGCCTTATGGCCAGCAGTCCGAGCCTGGATCGAAGGCTAAGCTGCAAGTTTACAAATTTTAGGTTATTAAGAAGATCACGCATGCTAATGCTACTGTAGTCATCCCTAAAAATTTAAAATTCAGGCTCTCTACAGTATATACATATATTATGAAAATAATCACAAGCAGAGGCAGCTGTCACGAGGTGTATACACGTATGTACTTTCATGTGTGCCGCTAATTTACATACTCTCTCGAATTTGTATGCAAATGTAGTTTTACCAGCATGCTTTTATCCACATGTGGAGAGCCTGTATGATAGTGATCAAAGAAGAAGGCCAAATAAGTTGCAAAGCCTGAGGGCTTGACCCAGTGACGATAGAAAATAAATTGCGCAAGTATAAAATACGTCACAAAAATATAATCAAATAAAAATATTGCGAATGTAATGATAAATATAATAACATAAAAATGTACTGCTTAAATGACAGCTCAATCTAATGAATTATAAGCATGCAAAGTAACTAAAATTACCAAAGAATTCATGATATTAGAAAAATTTTACTAACCTTGGTCAATTTTTCGATCGGCAAGAGTTGTCTTTCTTGCACATGAGCCGGTTGTATTTGGTGTTTATGATTAGAAGACACGGTTTTAACTGGTGAATTGTCCGAACTATGATGATTACCCATATTTATAACCTACCTCAGAGCACAATATACAGTAATAAAATGATTTAATCATAAATTAAGCACAGATTTCAACACACTGACAAACTCAAACCTTTTTGCCTTTTTTCTCAGCTGGAAATTTTTTCATTCACTAGCGTGCTCTTTTGTAGAAATACTGAACTAAATAAGGAACATGTACAAAATATTACTAAATCTAGTGTCTAAATTTAAATAATAAATTATAATTTTTATAAATTTAAACATGTAACAATCATGTTGATTTTAAATTTAAATGGAATAAAACATATGAATTTAATTAATTCATAGTTGAAATTGCTAATAAGCTATTAAATCAAATAACATGATTACACTAAATTAGTAAAATTTAGTCCCATTATGTTTGTATGACTGCTTTTGTTTTGGTTCCAAAAAGTCGTCTGCTAGTAGCGTGGGAGCCGGTGGTTAAAATAGAATAATTACACAATTCACTGGTTATTTTAGCCTGCTAGAGGTTCAGTTTATTGTTTAAATCAGCCCAATATTTAGGCCGGTATGGATTGGTTGCTAGCACACGTACTTACACCGGGATTTTTCACCGGGCTTGGATGCGGGGCGTGCATCATGTTCCTGTTGCGTAGGTCTGCATCCTCGCCGGCTAGCTCTGGAGCTAATGGTCTGGGACCCTGCGTAGAGGAAGAGGTAAAAACTGGGGCATCTGGGATCTGGGGCAACAACTAAGGTTCTATTCATCGACCTGCTAATAGCAAAATGAACTCTTAACCCTTCTGTAATGCAGGAATATGCCTGGCCTATTAAAACGTGCTTTCATATGCATATGCACTTAAACTCTAAAATATAGCTCCTGCCTGCCATTAAAAAGTCAAGTTGAGCTTGATTTTGACACGATGTGTTCTGAGTTTCCGCAGCACACGGTAGCAATTTTTAACTATCATGTTGCTTAATTTGTTATTGTCGCACCTGGGCCAGCACCCCGACAACAAAAACAAATTGATGACCTAATTCTGATCTTGTGTGTTACAGGGTCCCCTTGATGACCGTGGTGACTACAAGATGGTGCTGGTGGTACGGACTGACCTCAAGATGGGAAAGGGCAAGATCGCAGCTCAGGTGAATTTACATTTTGTCTGGTCGCTGCTAAAGGGCTTTCATAATCCTGATGTGTGCAATTTAATGTACAGTCGTCACCTTGGAAAATTTCCTACTTGCAGCCTTGTTAATCACCCGATAGGTTAAGTGTGGGTTTTTAGGCCTAAATAGGTGTGTGGGTAGCAAAATGCCTCCTTGGCTCTTCACAAGTTTGGACTGGGTGGTGGTTGACATGACTGTCTCCAAGAGTGAAAACACTGCCCTTTGTTTTTTTTTTTTTTGGGGGGGGAGGGGGGAGTTAGAAGTTCATTGGTCCCAAAAGAATTTTTTTTTCCATTTTGACTGACTCTATCTTACTATGTATGTAATAATACCTTGGTTATCCTTAAATAAAACTTGTGCTTATCCACAGTGTGCTCACGCTGCGGTGGCCGGATACAAGCAGGGTCGTCGCTGGCATCCAGAAGCCCTCAAGCGCTGGGAGGACGGTGGGCAAGCCAAGGTGACCCTCAAGGCCGCCAGCGAGTCCGAGTTGAAGGCCCTTGCAGAGGCTGGTAGAGCCCACGGGCTCGGGGTGAGTCTGATCAGAGACGCGGGACGGACTCAGATCGCAGCGGGCTCCACAACGGTGCTGGGGATTGGTCCTGGTCCAAGCACCACTGTAGATAAAGTAACGGGACATCTCTCTCTTCTGTGAGCATTGGAACAATGCAGGAGAGGAATTCAGAAAAGGTTAAGCAAGGCTGCAACTAAATTAATTCTGGTTATTTTTTCATTATAATTTATTATTAATATGATTATATTAATTTTTTTTTTGTTTTTTTTTTACAAGGATACACCCCTAAGAGCTTACAGCTCGCGGCGGGGTACTGGGTAGGGATAAGGTAATTAATTAAAAAAAATTGATGGGAATTAACTCAATTAACCAACGAGCCTTACCACGACAAGATGCCCATAGCAGGTGAATTTTGTTCGCATAGGTAACACAAATATTTCTTATTCTTATTTTCTTGTGTCCATGTATTGGCTATTAAGCCATTTTACTTCTAGTAAGCTAATAAAGAAGAAATTCCTTCTCTTTTTACAAATATGTACATTATTGAGATGTTTCGACCAACATTTAATGATATATTGATATGGTATTTTTCAAACATAAAAGTAGAATAAAGTTTACTCCAATTCTTGTTTTGTGATTGAAGAATACCACATCTTACTAAAACCAAATGTTGGTCTAAACTTCTCAAATACAGTACTGTATTTATAAATATTTGTTTTTTCTGTGCCAACAAGATTCACCTGTTATGGACATCTCATCATGGTAACGCTTGTTGGTTAATTTCTATCTCTTTTCTTAAATTAAACTTGGGGTTAATGGTTCATCTTTCCTAATAATAATTTTCAAAATAGTTCAGTATTTTTAAGTAACCTTTTGTGAATTCCCATAATTGTCATTTAATGGAGTACCCACCTCAAATTTTGTTATTGCAGAACTAGATAGAGGGTGCAAAGTTATGCTACTCTGATTTTTTTCAGATTTTTTAGAGCCCGGCAAATATTTTTTAAAAATTATTGAAAGTACAGAAAAAGTGCCGCCTCTTGCCGCCTCTCTTAATAAAAGATAGGACCCAAAAGGAACGTGGATTCGAACCCGACCTAGCCAAAACTTTTTAGCAATACTTCCCGGTCCCTAAAAAAATCAGAGTAGCATAACTTTGCACCCTCTATCCATTTCTGCAATAAAAAATTTTGAGGTCGGTACTCCATTGTGGCAAAGTCCAAACCCCTGATTGGTTTTTAACTTTATATTGGCTGATGTTTTTTCAAGTTCATGAGAAAATGTCCTGTTTTTGCATTTGTGTTAAATGCAATTTGTTCTTAATATTAAAAGTCAATTAATTTATTCTTTAAAAATGATTAATAATACAATCTTTAATGTCATATATTGGGCCAATAATCATTGTACTATTTAGTCAAATTGAAGACAAAAAAATTATGACAAGAATCAATTATTGTAAGTTTGCATTTTTTCTTCTTCTGTATCTTCACTTTTGGAGTAGCAATAGTATATATTTTGGGATTACGGTAGAATATACTTATTTGACATGGCGATATTCTAAAGTTCTTCTTGCATTTTAAATTGCAGTATGTTATTTAAATTTACTAAAAAGAATCCTATGAAATTTTTAATAAAATTATAATTTAAGTTAACATTTTTAAAGTGAAGTAATCTTTACTATATTAAAATCATTAAGAACAATGCTCCATATCATCGTTGGTAATTTGTTGAAGCTATTTGTACAGCAGCCTTGATTTAATTGTACTTTTGTAACCTCATTGTTTACTGGTACTTATTACAATATATCTGCTATGTTCTGAAAAATAATGGTCTCTAAAATAAACTCCTCATAATGTTAAAAGATGCCTGTAGTAATTTGTAATAGTTATTTCTGGCATTGCTACTAACTTATTTATTAATATTATCTGCTTTTTAAATTTACTGTATTTTATATCAAATAATGTAATTTTTTTAAAATAAATAAATAATGGTTTTATGGGTAATATAAAAATCTTTATTATTTGTGTCTATAGTTTTATAATGTAAGCTAGCTAGTATAGAATTATTATATTACGAATTGTGAAAGTAAACATTATGTACAAATAAATTAATTATTAATTACACTATTTTCTGATTCTGAACAATTCTTTGGAGCACTTATAAATGTCTTATACAAGTTGTTAAATGAGCTAGGGGAATGGCTCATTCAGTATTCAGTTTCTTCATTTTTATCGTTTTATAAATAATATCAATTTTATTATTGCAAAAAAAAAAAAAATTCTTCTACATGTTTCAGCATTTAACATCATGAAAAAGTGTGCCGAGCAAAGTGAGACTTCTAGCATCAGGCGTTCATTATAACGTTGTGCCTGACGTCATAAACCCCACTTTTGCCCGGCACGCTCATCAAATTATTTTTGGAAATTTTCATAGACTTTAATTTTTTAATGTTGATCCAATATCCAATAAAAATGATCCAATTGGATCATATATGTTCGGAGAGTTTAAAAAATTACAAATTTACATATTTTTTAGTTTATTAGTCTCGCGATCCATCAAGTATATAATATATATAATTTCAAAATAAAATACAATTTCAATAAAAATTATTTATTATTTATTATGTATAGAGCGCGGAAAAAAGTCTCTTTTTTTTTAACAAATAGTCGCCTATAAACTATAAAGTCTACTTTTTTTGCAAAAAAGTCTCTAAAAAAGTCACTTTTTTCGAAAAAAGTCTCCAAAAAAGTCCCTTTTTTTTAAAAAAAAGAGCAACAAAAATGCATTTTAATAGTGCTATTTCTGATAACAAAAAAATTGTTTATTCGTGTTAAATTACGACTTTGTACTTAATCGTACAAAATGTCTTTTAAATACCGTTTTAAAGTCAATTTTTTTAATGAGTGTTTTGTTATAGAAAGCCAAGATATTAAAATATTTTAATTTCATTCACTAATTTTATTAAGAGTAGTATGAAATTATTTAAATAATTCTATGAGTAATAAAAAGAACAAGACATTGTTTTAGATAATGTTGATGCTTTTTATTGTAGTGGGCCATACAGTTTTAAAAGAAAAAACAATTTTAATTTTCTTCTTGGTACTTTTAATACTCCTCCACCTCAGACTCACTGTCCTCTGCGTTCGCCACTGGCTGGCCGAACTCTTTGCTGTTGCGGCGGTTCAGGAAGTAGTTGCAAATCAAGTACATCTCCAAGTTTTCGACGGTGAAGCTCGTGCGCTTCTCGGTGAGCACGTTCTTATAGATGGAGAAGGAGCGTTCCACGTCGCAGGAGGTTAGCTGAGCGTATTTCAACGCCATCACCTCTTTGACAGGGAGTTTGTCTGTGACGGTGCTCGTGTCACCAGTGTAGGATCCTCCAAGAACCTGCGACACCTTTCGCATGAAAGCAAGTCCCACATTTTTCTGCATACAAGTCTTGAACTTCATTTGCACGGAGGCACCACGAGGTCCATTCACTTCACTCAACTTGCACTCCACACTGTCCAGGATGGTAAAGGTTTGCTCCATGGATAAATTAGCGTCCTCAAGTTGCTTGATTTTTCCAGGCAGAAAACCAAAGTTGCTTGCCACGCAAACCAAGTCCAGAGGTAGATTCTCGTCCAGGATCAACGCTCTGGCTTTTTCCACGCATGCCGCGTCATCATCGCTATCGATTGTTTCAATGATCTGAAAAAAATATTAAAGTGAAATAAAATTTAAAAATTAAATAATACGTTAATAAATTAATTTGTGTATGTGCCTTTTTATATTAAAGAGTACTATAATTCTTAAATACAATTTTCCTTACTTACATTTTTTATCTTCTCGAAGTTATTTGCACTAAACGTTGCAGCGTTGATCCACGTTCCAAATTTAGTTATCACGGGCTCGGGTGGCAGTTGTAGATCGGAGTACATTTCTTTGTAGTGACGCACACGGGCAGGAGCTTTGCAGAACACCTGTCATTTTAAATTTCAATTAAAACTGTGATCAATACAAGACGCAAATAATATAAAATTAAAATATAAACAAAATAATATAGTGCTTTCATTATTAAATACTATTGATATTACCTTTTTAAGAGTTGACAGCCAAGTGTTAACCAACGGGAACTTTTCCCTAACCATCTCGCTGACGCGGTGCATTTTTGCCCCTAATAGATGGCATGCAGTGTCAACAAAAATTATTTTTGACACGCATAACTGTGTTCAAAAGCTTTTTATTTTATTCTATTTTTTTAACTATATTTTCGAGAAGAAAATAACTAAAAAATATACTAGAATGTGTCAAAAAGTCTCAAAAAGTCACCTTTTGCCGAAATAGTCGTAAAATCACAAAATAGTCTAAAAAGTCGCTTTTTTTATAGGCTCATTTTAATCCATTTCCGGAGATCGGTGGACATCCTAAATGACATTAAAATAGGCCCCATATACACAAAAAGTCCAAAAGACTTTTTTCCGCGCTCTAAATAATTTAAATATTACTTTAATTAATCCTGTTAACGCCTAAATCCAGGCAACTTTTCTTGCATGCATGTATTCAAAATATTTTGGTTGCCTAAATACAGGCACTTCAAAGGTTATATTCATTGACGTCGGCCAGCATGACGTCCGTTTTATTTTGATACTTGTGCACTCATTAATTATAATTATTTGGGTTCAAATTAATATTTGCACATAATGTATATTAGAATTAATCAACATGGGATGATGACATATCGCAGAAAAAAAAAAGTGCGCTCGCGATCGTCACAAATATAATATTATTAATTTGAATCACACTGGTGGCGCTCTCAGGCTCAATCGGAAGTAAAATAAAAAATAAGTGATTTTTGAAATTTATAAAACTTAACTTTTACATAATTAACGTCCGACATTTATTTTGTCAGAACACAAAAAGCTGCATCGGCCGGGAATCGAACCCGGGCCGCCCGCGTGGCAGGCGAGCATTCTACCACTGAACCACCGATGCTTATACCAAATAAGGGAAAAATTAAAGTATTTAAATATAAAACCTTATCTAAATCAATAAACAAAACCTTATTAATTTACTAAACAGGAAGGAAAATAAACCACATCTTAATTAAATTTTCAATAATATTTTTCATTTTAGCGATATCGCGGTAACGCGGTTTTATGTTTTGATTTTTTGAAGGATACGGATGAACTTCCTGGATCTTCCGCAGCCACGAGAATGGCGCTCGTGACGTCACGACTTTTCACTCGCGAGTTGCGAGTTCACGACTGCGTGTTATTTTTCTTGTGTGATCTACTTATTTAGAAGACTGCCGCACCTCAATCTGTCAAGACATCTCTTTAAATTTGAATCTCATAGTTTAAAGTAAACCATGGGGTTTAGGGTTCATGCAGATTTATGCTGCAAATTATTAATTTTAATTTTTTGCGTTATTTTTCAATGCATTCAAGCAAGAACTGCTGTAATAAAACCTAACGTAGATGAATTTGTGGACACCTCATCATTGAATGGCAATATTCCAAATACAAAACCTGCAAGAGGACAGATAATTGGAGCTGGTAAGATTTCTACAATTAATTTACTTGTAAAAATTTAAAAACACTCTGCACGGGTTCTTTAAAATTACCCGCATATTTTTAAGCATTTTGATTGGCTGCGCATTGCGGGAATTTAATCATTGACCAATCAGGTTCAAATTGATATAAAAACTTGTTCTTCGTGACCACTTTATAAATAAAAAATATAATTTACAGTAATAATATATTCAACATTGCAGCGCGTCATATATATATACAGTATATATAAATAAATATATATATATATATATATATATATATATATAAATATATATGTATATATATATATATATATATATATATATATATATATATATATATATATATATATATATGTAATCACATTCTTAATAACATCTTTCCTGTATTGCATTCTTTTTTTACATGGATAAAACATCACAGACTAATAATTATATATAATTAATATAATAATATAATACATATGTGCAAATATGTGTCCGCGTTTTTCACTTAATTTCTTTTTCACTATAATATATAATATATCTAGTTATTTTTTTAGCTCTTGAAATAAATTAAATTTGGACAAACATATTATATTGTTTAATTCTATCGTATAATATATATTATTTATTAAATTTATTTATTTTTTTATTTATAATAATACTATATTATTTT
Source organism: Siphlonurus alternatus (assembly GCA_949825025.1). Taxonomy (NCBI): domain Eukaryota; kingdom Metazoa; phylum Arthropoda; class Insecta; order Ephemeroptera; family Siphlonuridae; genus Siphlonurus; species Siphlonurus alternatus. The sequence goes on along the minus strand of OX463785.1, from coordinate 21,200,709 downwards.
ACATATATTTATATTTAAAAAAAAAAAATCAGAATCACAGTAAAGTATTAAAAAAATTTACTTTTATTGCAGAATGCCAGATTGACATGAAGAACTTGCCAAAGAACCAACCTCTCCTGATACGCCGTGGTGGTACTAAGGACCTTTCAAGCTTCTACATGCCAGACAAACAAGGCGTGATCCACGTTAGATCGAACGAGGAGGTATTGGTGGCATGCCCTGGTCGAGATAACCAAATCAAGAAACTTGGTATCACAGAAACAGTCGTGGCTTGTCAAGGAAACGAATATTTTACACGTTCCGGTAAACAATTCACTATCGAAGACTTTAACTGTGCAAGCTTAATATCACATTCCGCAAGAAGGAATAAAAATGAAAAATGTGAAATTCCTGGCGATTTAACTGTTATTGATATTGGTTTTGAATTACCTGATAAAAGTTTTTATACAATTATGAAAACTTGTTTTGATGAAAAAACTTCAGATGCAGTTTATGCTAAATTTATTCAAACTCCGTCTATTGCGGCGGCTCAACACGGTGAACCTAGACCGACTTTCATAGAGGGAGACTTCTACCCAAATATTAAAGTAAATTCTATGTATGTAAAGGACGGACAACGGAATTCCATATCAAGAATTCTTGGCTCTAACGAACTTGCTGTTAAATATATTGGAGAAGGAGATTATTATTTAGCTAGAGGACATTTGACGGCTCGTGCCGATTATGTCTTCTCATCACATCAACGTGCAACATTCTGGTACGTTAACGTAGCACCACAGTGGCAGACTTTTAACGGAGGAAATTGGAATTTTTTGGAGTCTAGCGTTCGAAGTTTCACAGGTCGTCAAGACCAAGATATCGTAATATACACCGGAACTCATGGAATTGCAACTCTTCCTGATGTAAATAATGTACAGAAGCCTCTGTATTTGTATGTTGATGATAATAATATTGGTAAAATCAAAGTACCAGAATTATTCTGGAAAGTATTATATGAGCCAAAGACACAGAGAGGATTGGCATTTGTTGGAATTAACAATCCGTATTTGACGACATACACTCCGTTGTGTAAAAATGTTTGTGATCAAATTGATTGGTTGTCGTGGCAACCAACCAAACAGAAGCTCGGGTTTGGGTATTGTTGTGATGTAAACGAATTGAGGAAGACCATTAAGACAATTCCAAAGTTGAAGGTTGTGGAATTGTTGACGTGATGGTGGAAGGAGAAGCAGGAATTGTGATGATATCAACGGAACATTTTGGAAAAACATCTTGAATTTTTAATTTCAAGATAGAACAAAATAATTGCTTTTTTTTTTGTTAATTCAACAAAACACATTGGATGCCTGTTAATTGTTTCACCTCATGAAAATTAATTACCAATTAATATTAAAATTATTATATTAATTCTAGTTCAATATAAAAAAGTTGCTTCAAGCACAAAGGTTATGATACCATTTTTTTTCTTTACCATATATAATATAATTATGTTAAATGCAAAGTAAATAATTATTATTTAATGATTTTTTTTTTTTTGGTTTTAAAACCAAATCATTTGTTTTTTTTAAACATAATATTGTAATAATTTAATTTAAGACGTCCTCTTTTGAGAGAGAAAAAAAAAAAAAAGAAAAGAAATTATTGTATTATTGAAACTCATATTTGAATTGCATTTTGTTACTCAGATTTAAACTATTATTGTTATGTTAAGGTGCTTTCACATATTCAAAAATCGCTACAGAGTTCCGTAGCAATGCCATAAGCCTTTCACATATTTTCGTTCGTCTGCGGCAGCTGCGGCAGAAAATCATGTGAATGCCGTAACAAAATCAAGATGAGTTTGATTTTGCTACGGCATGCCGTAGAACGCCGCAGCAGCAGATCGCGATCTCTATGGCGTAATCAACAACATTTGCTATGGCGTGCTATGGCAAGTTTCCGTAGCGATTTTCGAATATGTGAAAGCACCTTTACATTGTATTGTTACATCACATGCAAGTTAATAAAATAACTTATAAAATATTTAACTATTACATTTTTACAAACAATAGATAAGTCACAACTAACTATGGTTTACTAAATAAAATTTGAAGAGTAATTAAAGGAGGGGAACCGCTTCAGCTTTTATATTTTTAACGTGTTATAAATAATGTCAAACTTACTTGTGCACCAAAAAAATAGTCACCACCCTCATCCTTCCACCAGTTCAGCAGTTGATTTTCAAAAATCGCGCTAAAGAAAATTGGGGCATATGACGTCAAGCGCCATGATTGGTCAAGCGCAACCAATCTTTGATCTTGACGTCATATGCCCCAATTTTCTTTGGCGCTCTTTTTGAATTTCAACTGCTGAACTGGTGGAAGGCGGAGGGTGGTGACTTTTTTTTTGGTGCACAAGTAAGTTTGACATTATTTATAACACGTTAAAAATATAAAAGCTGAAGCGGTTCCCCTCCTTTAAGTGGCACAGAGGAGAGTGTGAAACTGAACTAACAATTTAGTATTGAAAAAGTCATTTTTTACTATCACATGGCTGAAATTTCATGTAATAAAAAGAAAATTAATACTAAAAATGAATCCTTTTTTTTTTCAAATTTATTTTAAGTGTAGTAAAAGGTGATTTTTTCTAATTTAGAAGTGAAAAAACACAATACGGGTGTCAAATTCTTTTTTTTTGTGCCTGGCATTTTAATTTACATACTTATAAATGGAGACAATTCCTCCTTCTTTTTCTTTAGTCAAGTTCAAGAGAAAATGATGCACATGCAGCAACATATACAGCAATTAAGTCTGTGTAATATAAAATATTCATTGCATGCTACAGAAACCATTTTATGATATATCTATTGTTTATAATTGAAAACCAAATAATTGTTAAGTTTGGATAAAATAATAATAAATTAATAAAATATTTGATTCTTTCATTTGTGTTTTTTTTATTATTATTATTCCTGTTAGCTTCACACTAGGCTGCAAATTCACAGCTGGTACATCGGCTAATACAATGCACTTTAGAGCATTTCTAACACAATATCATACTCAGCTAAATAACAATTTCCATATGACTTTAAATTGTTCCATTTAATTCATAATATTGTTGTTGTTGTTCCTTTTTTTTTTTATTTAAGTCTAAACAACTTTTGTCATGTATGTACAGCAATTATTATTTATTATTATAGTAATATTATAATAAGTAAAGCGCGATAAATAAAAATCAAGTAACATTTTTTTTTTTTTTTTTACAAATCATTGGTGCAACAAAAACATGCTCATTTTTTACTTTTTTTTTTTCTTAACATTTTTTTTTTAACCACAATTTATATGCCATGTTCTTAAATAATATATTTCAGATTGGTGATTTTTTTTTTTAGTGATATTACTGAAGTTTTAAGAAAATACTCATAGAGTATTTTAATGCACTATTCTGACTGTACAAAGGCACTAGTCTAATATAATATATATATTTTTTTAAGTTAAAAAGTGTAACAGAAACATTTTCGTATGCATATTCGTACCAAAGAGTTTTTTTTATTTTTTTTTTAAGTTTAAAATATTTCAAATTTAAATATTTTAATACTGTAGCACAAGGCATTTATTAGTAAATACATTTATTCTATCTAGATTATAGTTAGTAGAACAAGTTTAATTTATATTTACTATAATTTTATTCACAGCATTAGCTATATCTTATGTTCAAATTGAGTTCACTCTGTAGTTAATTTTTTTTGTGCTAAAACATTATTACTGTTTAAAAGACAAAATAATAACAATTTTCAATAGAAATTTGCACCAAGATGCATTGCATAAATATTGAAATATGTTTCTGTATTATGAATTTAAATTATTAAAGAAAATGGCAGCAAAAAGCTAGCTAGTTTTTTTTTTCTTTCTTTTCTAGCCTGTATCGCTAACACAGCCAGAAACATAGAGCATAAATATAACAACCTTCTCAGTAAATGTGGGTGACAATCATTAACATTTACAGTACATTCAATATTGCTTTAAGATTCCGCTTCATTTTAAATCAGAAAAATAGTACCAATAGACAACATGCATGATTTTTTTTTTTTTTTTTTTGCAGAAATGAATAGAGGGTACCAAATTGTGCTACTCTGAATTTTTTCAGATTCTTTTGAGACCCAGAACTATTTTTAAATAATTATTGAAAGTGCGGCCACACCCCCTGGAGGCGTCAATAGGCGTCCAGTCTCTATCCCTTTTATTAAGGATTCAGGGGTGCCAACTGAAATCACAGGACTTTCAATAATTATTTAAAAGTAGTTCCAGGTCTCAAAAAAATCTGAAAAAATTCAGAGTAGCATAATTTAGTACCCTCTATTCATTTCTGCAATAAAATTTTTTCATGTATGTTGTCCATTTATTATCTATACGGACAACCTACATAGAGTTTAGTTTTTCATTGCATAAATATGTTTGGACGTCCTAATAAATTTTTCTGAGCTCTATATAATAAAAAGACATTGATTTTTTTATTGCCTTTAAGTTTACTGTTCCTTAAATAACTTTTACCAATTTACTGTACGATTTAAGAATTAGTATGCTAACTACTTTTAGTAATTATTGTATACCATTTACTGATAACATAGGAGAAACATGTACTTTAAGATAATTACTATTCATGCCTTCTGATGTCTCAACTCGCTCGGAAAAATATGAAATCATGGGAGTTTTGTATATTTTAATTTTCTACTTATTTATGCAATGAATTGAAGAAAAAAAAAATCAAATTTAGTTATCCATTTTTAAAATATATTATACAGAATCTATTTTATTATTATAATAATAATAATAGAAAAAGTGTGCAGAAAATACTAATTATATTTTTCTACAAAATTTTCCATTATATAAATTTTTATTTTATTATTATTAGGACAGAAAATATTGTTGCGGATGGAAAAATTATGATACACATAAAAGCAATTTTTGATTATTTGAATCAAAAATTATTTTTCACAGTTAATTTTTTTTTTCTTTTTTTTAATCAAAACATGTATAGTTTCCCTATATAGTCAAGTGCTTTTAGATAATTAATGCCACATTAATTATAAGAGAGAAATAAGAACACAATTAAGGGTTTAATTGTAACACGTAAAAGTTTTGGAATGCTAGTTCGAGTTTCTCTTCACAAACAAGAAAAACAAAATTACGAAATATTTCATTCAGCAACTTAATCTAACGTTATACATTCTTGTATTGATAATTACGGATTTATATCTAATTCATTATTTATTTTAAAGACAAAGGGGGAACATTCAAATATACACAGATAAAAGCTTTGAATTAAATATTACATTTAATGAAATAAATTTTGTTAAGATATCCAAATATATATTTTTATTTAATACTATTTTTATATATAATATAAACAAAATTAGGCAAACTTATAACATAAAATTAATCATACTTTAAATGGTTTATTATTTTAGTATAATATTAAATATGTATATATTTTTTAACTTATATATGGTAATTACAAAATATTTTTACTAAATGTTTACAAAAATTTTAAACCAAAAAACTTCTTAGATCACAGCCACCGAAAAATATTCTACATTTTTTTTTTATAAATAATCAAATTAATTTTATTCTAATATAAAAACCATTTTAAGAGTGATATATTTTTATTTAAATGGCAGTATTTGTGACTGGTAGACACACATAATTATACTTACACACTTTTTTTTTAAGATAAATTACTTATCATTATTAATTATTTTTGGATTTCTTGGCAAAACTTTTTTCATATATTTTCAGAATTAATTAACAACTTCTAAAAATTTTCTAATATATATTTTTTTTTATACAGATACTTGCAATGAAATTTCAATAACATTTTTATTTTAAATATCTAATTATTTTTAACCTATTCTTTTTTTCTAAAAAAAAAAAAAAAAAAAAAAAATATCCACCGTAGAAGGGGTGATAGGGGCGTGATGTTTTCACCCTTTTAGCTACAGAGGGTGATTGGAATGAGCAGGCTTGAGCTAGCCAGCCAAATAAACGCTTCTGAGCATGGATTTTTGTTTTTGGCTTGGATGCAATAAAAAATTTGGTGGCGGGGGGAAGAAAAATACAAACTTAAAAAAAAAAAAAGGTACTATTAATCCCTCCATAAATAAATTCTAAATTGTATAAAATTAAAATAATATTTATTTTTAGATGAGCAAAGTTTTGTGATTTATACTGGTTTACTACTTTAAAAAAAATTGTTAATGTACAGAAGAAAGGGGAGCCATGATGAAGTACCAATAATGAAAATATATTGATTCTTTATCATTTATTCAAGCCCTTATATCCCATAAATTAATCTAGATATATCAATGGTGTTTTGCCAAGAACACCAGACTTGTTTCATACAATTGCTCATAAATGGCAAACTCTTGCAATGAAATGATCATGATAAAATAAGTTATAGATATTATGGAGTATTGACCTCAATTTTTTTTTTTACTGCAGAAATGGATAGAGCGTGCAAAGTTATGCTACCTTGATTTTTTTTTTCCAGATTTTTTAGAGCCCGGGAACTATTTTTAAAAAATTATTGAAAGTCGTTTTTGTGACGTCACGCGGCGGCAAGTCCTGTCTTCTTCTTAAGGAGCGGCGTCTCGTGACGTCACAAAAAGTACTTTCAATAATTTTTTAAAAATAGTTCCCGGGATCTAAAAAATCTGAAAAAAAAATCAAGGTAGCATAACTTTGCACGCTCTATCCATTTCTGCAATAAAAAAAAAATGAGGTTGATACTCCATTCACAGAACACCATTGATATCATTTAGTCTTCAGAATTTTATTTACAGGTAGAAAAAAGTTTAAATATCGAAAGCTAATTTTTTGCATACTTTTTTCATAATACATGCTTTGTATGAGATCTTAATATAATTAAAAAAAGAAACTAAGAAGGTAAGATTATAGGAAAAGTATATTATTGAAATAATGAGGGTATAAATTGGCAAGAATAAAAATATTGCAGAAAAAAATCTATCTTTGGTTATTACTGTACCAAAATAAAATACAAAAATCATTTTTTTTTATACAATTTAATTTATAGTATATCATAATAACCAACATTTAAAAAAAAAAAAAAATGGTGAGTGTAATTTTCATAGAATATTTATACAAATAAAAAAAATAATAAACAAAAGACATGCAGAGACGAGGGGATAAAAAGGAGGCCATTTTAATTTTCTAGCTGGAGTTGGCCGAGGTTTAGAAGCAGCTGACTAGGTTAACATCGTGACAAGCGGGTGATGTACGCAGGGTAGGAGGCAAGGCTACTTCTCTCTACTGACGAGTCTCGCTCACTTTCCCCTCTTCAACGATTGTACACTGTAGGATGGACTAACTTTCAAAGAGACTGCGAGTCACATTTAATTAGGTTTTTATCATTTTTCTACACTGAGGGCCAAGCTAAATGATACCACGAGTCAATGGAAAAGGCGCGACGTTGCTATTTTGGTGTCATACCTTGAGCTGAACAACAGTGACGCTGCACTATTTGGCAACGTTGCTTGATTTTACGTTATTGACTGGTGACACTCATATTTAATGAGAAGTTTAGCTTGGTCTCCAATGTACTGTCCTCAGTCATTGGTTGAGAGTTTGCAACGAAGGATCTAATTGGTCCAAAATGAGTCAAATACTTTCGAGGATCTCTGACGATAACCTAATTAATATGACGGCCACTGTACCTGTGCTATGCCATCACAGTGACAAAACAAGTGCTTGGCTCATTAGCAGACATTATCAAAGATCAACAAAAATGGTTGAGGTTCCTAAATTTCATGTCCTATGCCATCCTGTCTGTCTACAATCGTTTTCCATCACCCATGAAATCTGTAAACCCTGAATAACACTTTCTGTACTTGATTTTCTTACAGGATTGTTGCAAAAAGTGTTCACTATTCAGTGATTACAGATCTAATGTAAAAGAAGATAAAGGAGAAAGTAGATAAGACATGCATCATGATGGTAAATTGGTAATTTTTATGTTCAAAGTTAGGGCAAATAGAGCTGCACATTTAATATACTGATAAAATGATTTATCTGTTCATTATTCATTGTTGCAATAGAATATTTCATTCACGAAATATTTGCAACTTTGGGAAAGCGTTGAATAGTTTAAGTTCTGCACAGATGTGGTTTTTAAAAATACTGATCCCCAATGGTTGTTGGAATTTTAGGAATTTTAAGTAACACTAATTTGCCCTTACTTTGACATAAAAAATTCAATATGCTTGATTGTTTTTATATTTTATAAATAAATAGAGTATAAATTTGTGATCCTCAGTTTTCCCCCAGAATTAGGAAACTATTTATTAGAAATTATTGAAATTACCAAAACAACATTTTAAGTAAGATTTTAATAATTTACCACCCCAGAACAATAGTGTTGAGTTACGTGGTTGTGATACAAATATCGACTTTATGTACTTGTAACTTAAGGTCTTTAATTGTAAGAAAACCTCCTAGCATTTACAAAAAGTTCTAAAAATTCAAGTAAAATCCAGAGTACCACAATATTTATACCCCATTCATTTAAAAGATAAAAAAAACATAATGCAGAGTTCTACGCTAGCTGCCTTGCCCGGGGATGGTAGCGTCGTTCACACGGATCACGTACACGAAGAAGGTTCTTGCACACCGAGGAGGGCCGCACACACACTTATGACGATGACACAGGACAGAGAGGAGGACGTCTTTTCTATCTAGTCGCCTTCTGCTTTCATCCCCCGAACTTCACCCATGTTACGTTGCTGGAAATAGAAAAGCAAGTATTACGACCATGGAGCAATTACATTACAATCTATACTTTGCTTCTAATAGAAACAGTTTTAGTAGCATGAATTACTTTCTATGTGATTTTTTTTAATAATTAAATGTATTAGAAAATAGTTAACACTTTAAAGAGAAATAACCAGAGACAAATCTGAATAGTTTGAATAAATTTGCTAATAAATTATTTATAGTACTTCTTCCTTAACAAATTAATTAGATTATTAAAATACAAAAAAATCTACAACCAGCAGAATCACGGATAAAATACCCTTTGATAAAATACCCTCGGATATAATACCCAGACAAAATACCCTAGGAAAAAATACCCTTGGACAAAATACCCTCGGACAATTAACCCTTGGACAAAATACCCTTAGACAATTAACCCTTGGACAAAATACCCTTAGACAATTAACCCTTGGACAAAATACCCTCGGACAAAATACCCTGGGATAAAATACCCTTGGACAATTTACCCACAGATAAAATACCCTTGGACAAAATACCCTTAGACAAAATACCCTTAGACAAAATACCCTTGGACAAAATACCCTCGGACAAAATACCCTCAGACAAAATACCCTTGGACAAAATACCCTTAGACGAAATACCCTTGGACAAAATACCCTCGGATAAAATACCCAACACTTTGAGGTTGGGAAAAATTTCAGTGTCAATTCAGGGCGAGAAATTCACATTTTTGAAAATACTGGAATATTTCATTTGCAATACATTCATAAACTAGCTCATTCAAAGAATAATCATCGTTTTGAATAATATATAAGAGATATATGAATCTCAATTCCAAAACGCTTGGGTAAAAATGCATGTCCCCACTCGTCTTCAGTTCGTTCATATATAGCCGTCTCACTCAAATATCTTTTAATATACTATACACATCAATGCTCGTTTTTTCCTAACGGGGCCGGCTCCGTAGTCTGGTCTTTTTGTCAAAATTATATAACTAAAAGTTCGGTAAGAAAGAAGTATATGATTTTTTTCCCCGGTGTCTCAATATTTTTAAGTCACTAATATGCATTAAGAAGTTATAAAGGTTTTTTAACACAACTAAATACTTTTTAAGATAATTTTATTATGTACCATGTGTACATGTAATTCTATATCTTCAAAAATATAAAATTTCTTCTCATCATTAAAAATGTGAATTAAATATAATTTTTTCTGATAAATAATGATTTTGTACAATAAAATAACAAATAAATAACTGAAATAGCAATACGTATTTTACTATCATGCTTTGTGCTGGTTGTTACCCGTGACAACATAAATTTTAAAACCATTATGAACATTTAATTTTATAGCTGGTTTCCATGAGTAAGTTTATAGAACATTCTACTGCAAAAAGCAATGTATCTCTTGTCGACCTTACAATGTAACATTATGTTAATACGTAAAAAAATTGGGTGGGGAAGCAATGTTTTCTTCTATTCATGAGGTGACGATTTTTGTTTTGTTTTTGCTCTTTATTAAAAAATAATGAAAAAAATGCATTCATACATTCATTGTAAAATAATTATACCATAATAATTATGCGATGTTTTATTTAGTCTCCCCTGTTCATTTACATTTACTTATTCCCCCCCCCCAAAGTCCTTTTTGCCTGGGTTGGCTCAAATTTATTGCACCCAAATTAACCTACATTAAGGGTAAGATAACACGAACAATCGATTGTTGTAGTCCCATTTGATTAACATGTAAACCTTAGCAACCTCATAATGATTCTGAATGTTTTTTGAGAGACAGTTCTTGGCACCAAAAAAATATGGAAAATATTTCAAAACAATCGGACGATCCAATTTTTTTAAATTATTTTCTTAGTTTAGGTCTCCATGGGAAAGCCCTAGCTATACTAAAAATTTAAAAAATTCGTTTAAAAAAATTGGATCGTCCGATTGTTTTGAAATTTTTTCCATATTTTTTTGGTGCCAAAAACTGTCTCTCAAAAAAAATTCAGAATTATTATGAGGTTGCTAAGATTTACATGTTAATCAAATGGGACTACAACAATCGATTCTTCGTGTTATCTTACCCTTAAAAAAATAACATGATAAATAATAAAATAATTAAAAGGTGCTAAATATTTAATTATTATACTCTACAACTAAACGTATAAAAAAATAAATTATGCTGTGAAAGTATCATGCGCAGGATTCAGTGAAATTTTTTTTACCTTTTTCATGGGCAATTCGCAATAACATATTATAAATTATAGAAATTTTAATCATAAATTTATGATTATAATTATTGGTACTGTTGAAATCCGAAATATCATATATTTTTAATTTTGGTTGGTTGGTTGGTATTTTGGGGCAATTGACACATATTTTTAATTTTATTACATCAATAGGAAACTTTTTATGCAACATGAAAATTATTGTACCCTGTCCCTTTAATAATAATAATATTATATAATACTGTACTGCCATTCATGTACAGTGTATATACAATACATGTGTGCAAAATGTTTGCATGATGTAGGTATAATTTTTATCATTCTACGAAATACCTAAGATGCTGTTATATATTATAATATATGGTAAATTGTCTGAGGGTATTCTGTCAAAGAGTGTTTCGTCTAAGGGTATTTTGTCCGAGGGTATTTTGTCTGAGGGTATTTTGTCTGAGGGTATTTTATCTGAGGGTATTTTGTCCAAGGGTATTTTGTCCTAGGGTATTTTGTCCAAGGGTATTTTGTCCTAGGGTATTTTGTCCTAGGGTATTTTGTCCTAGGGTAAATTATCCAAGGGTATTTTATCCCAGGGTATTTTGTCCAAGGGTATTTTGTCCTAGGGTTAATTGTCCAAGGGTATTTTGTCCTAGGGTAAATTATCCAAGGGTATTTTGTCCTAGGGTAAATTGTCTGAGGGTATTTTGTCCTAGGGTATTTTGTCTGGGTATTATATCTGAGGGTATTTTATCAAAGGGTATTTTCTCCGTTTACCAACCAGCAAGCTAAGAACCTACACACATTCACAATTTTTATATGAAAATAAATAAATATAAATAAATAAATAGCTTAAAATTGACATGGAGTTGTGAATTTATGATATGCATACAAATAATTCCTAAGGTGCACAAAATTGATCGCCTCTAGCCAGTCAGGGTGGTTACCTGGTCAAGCTCTCTCCGTGTCTGCTCCTCAATCTCGCGAATGTCCTCCATGGTGAGCCCGTGCCAGCGGTCCATCCAGCAGAACACCTGCCTGTAACCACGGAAACAACGTCAACATCTAGTAACCATGACAACGTCAGTCAACAAGTGGTAACCACAACAACAATTCTTGTTTAGAGTCTGAGCATAAATTGGTTATTCATGCTTATTAAATTACATACAGTGACTGATACCATATTTAAGTACTGGGCAAGAGATAAGTCACTGCAGTTGCTGGTTGATTTTAGTATGCAAGAGCATAGCTGATTTGAGAAATAAATAAAATGGTATCTAATGGAATTTGGCAATTGACAAACGAGTAAAAATTGTAATGTCAAGGATAGACATGGAATATTTGTACTGCAGGAATGAATAGAGGGTATCAAATTATATTTAGCCTGAATATTTTTAGAGGTCAGTAAGTATTGCTAAAAAGTTCTGCTGAGGTCAGGTTTGAATCCACAACCCTTTTAGGTCCTATCTTTTTATTAAGAAGTGACGCATCTCTCTGAACTTTCAATCATTTTTTAAAAATAATTCCTGGGCTCTAAAAAATCGGAGCAGCATATCTTTGCAACCTCTATTTATTTCTGCAATAAAAAATTTCGCGCTAATATTAAAATATAACTTCATACTTTTGCCAAGCCAAGTGATATAAAGGATATTAAATATTAAAAATGTTTTAATTTTTAACTTAAATAAAGGTTATTTTATCAGTTCATCGTTATTCTGCCATGTTTTTCTACAGGCTCAAATCTGATACAAAAACTCACCTATGGAAGTTAGTAAAGAGTCGTCGCTCAGCCTTCTGAATGAAGCTCTCGACTTTTCCTTGGAAGCCAAACCACTTAAACTCTGCCGTGACGAGCTTGTAGCAAGTCATCACTGGGTCAACCTGGATAAACAATGGAAACAAGTTAGGACATGGAAGGATACATTAATTTTGGGGACAACTTTGATTATAAAGAAGATAAATGCTTTTTATCTACATATTGCATAAGTTGGTTACCAACGCCAGAATTAGTTATTCAGCATTGTTTACAATGCTCTCTGGGGCTTCTAATACTGTTTGCACATACAATAAAAGGCATTATAGAATAATAAATATTATAAGGCGAAGTAGACATAATAAGTTGATGTGGGATTTTGTGCAAATTGTACATTATTGAATTATAGTTAGTTAGTTACTAAAATAGGCATATGCATAGGCGTGTACTCAATTATATAATTATTAAAGTCAGTGTTAATGTGTGGTGCTGCATAAAAGTTCAAGGAGCGGCGGAGATTGCCCAGCATACACATGGTATGTAAAAGCACATCAACTTAAAAGGCAGGTGCTCTAACTTTTTTCAACTTATTGCTTGGCAACATGAGAAAAATAAATGTTTTTTGAGAAAATCAGCTTTAGAACATCTTGTTTAAATGAATAATTTTTTGTCCTTTATAAGATTATGAAATTACCACCTTTGTAAAACTAATTGAGGTTGAGCGGCGTGGCGCAGTGCATTGACCGGTTCTCGTTAGATCACCGAAGTCAGGCTACGTCGAGCGTGGTTAGTATTTGGATGGGTGACCATTTCAAGTAAAAAATACGCTGCTCCCTCCCTGGGGTAAATTCATCTCGCTTTCCATCCAGTGCAGTGATGCACTTGTGTGTGGTTCCCCAGGCTTTGGACATCGCTTTGGTCCATTGAGAAAAAGTAGAGGTGTCCGTCCTGACTGAGGTTTTCTACGGTTCCCTCAGTCTCACCTCAGCGAATGCTGGGACGCGTAGCATGCAGGCCGTGGCCACTATCCGTTCCCTACCTTATCCCTACCCAGTACCCCGCCGCGAGCTGTAAGGGGTGTATCCTTGTAAAAAAAAAAAAAAAAAAAAAAAAAAAAAAAAAAATAGACCTGAGTCAGGTACAGACCTCGTTCTTCCAGGTCCTGCTGGTAAGAGGTCCTCGCCCAGTTTTCTCCGACTTGAACTTGGTAGGGTCCTCGTCAGGTTTAAAGTCTGCACTCTGTACGGGGTCGTGAGCGATGTCAATGTGCACTACCTCTCGTACCTTCAGTCGCTCGTCCGGCAGCTGATGGACCTGTCGAGATATCATTAGTCATTACAGGAGCCAATCACAGTCCAGCGTGCAGATATAGAAAGACTATGTTGCAGTTTGTATAGTGTACGTAATATAAAAATCTGGGTGCGAAAAAAATACTTAATATCCTTAATTTGGTAACTTATTTTGTTCAATACGAATAAGTGTCTTGCTACATACAAAATATGGGTACATAATTATATTTAATTATTAATGGAAATATGATTTTTTTTTTTTACACTTCAAAATATACTGTGTTACAGTGTTGATTAAAAATTTTCTAAATGCAAGGATATTTTAAAAGCTGCTCTATGAATATCTTTTCATATTAATCTCCCAGCTAAAAAAAAAAAAAAATAAAAAGTGGCCAAATATTTATTTTTCAGTGAAAATGTGTCACCTTAACCACAAAGGTTTGATGTAATTATAGACCTTATCTACATGTGGCATAAGGTCTATAATTGCAACAAAAATTTGTGGTGTTTAGACAAGAATTTTTTTATTTACACTGGAGGCCAAGCTAAATGCAGCATTTTAACTGCATATTGCTCGCCAATGATATACCACAAAATCAAGCACCAATTATCAAATAGTGCAGCTATTTTTGGCTCCAGCTATTCGATTTGGTACCATTTTCGTTGGCTCACGGTATTCTTTAGCTTGGGCTCCAGTGTACAAAGACCAAATTTGATTAGACCAAAGTGAGGTAAATAAGACGTTATCCCAAACAACACGTCACATTGTAGTCCCAGACAAAACAAATTTTGCTAGCACACATAGTGACAAAATTTGTACAGAGTTCGTCATAAAGAGTGTGACAGAGTGAATGGTGTCACACTCATTTGACTAAGGTTGTACAGTGATGATTTAAGTTCAACCTTATGTATAAATATATATTTTTGTTTCCTTGCTTTTATTTTTTATTATTATAATTATTAAAAAGTGCTAGCTGTAACACACAGTATATTATATTATTTTTCTACATCATGTAAATTTCATGTAAATGCATGGATTTCAATGATGCTAACTATATTATTAATTATCTAAGAAGAACATTATGCAGCAAAAGTAAAACTCTGCAGTGCAGTTAAGACAAGCCGAAATAGATTTGAGTATATGCTACAAGCCAGGTATTTTAGACATGCTAATTAGGGAGATAAGTTTGATTCTAGCAGCAAATTTTTCCTGTGTATCTTTCTAGGTTCAAACAAATAAAAATAAAAGAAGGGTAAAATTATGCAAACTTGATTACAAAATGCTTCAAGCAAATGAGATAATAATTTTATAATGCTGTTTTAATTTTTGTGGTAATATTTTATTAATGTTCAGTCAGTTGGTTTTTAAAATGCATCAAAACTCAAATGTGCAAATTTAACAAGAAAAACTCCCTTGCAAGTGATAGTACATAAAAAAATATTAAATGTTTTCTCAGTCCTTTATATTAATTCTGTACAGACAATCTCTACCAAAAATTAACCAAAAGTAAAATGTTTCTGCTGGCTACTTTATGAGCACCTTTAAGAGAAGTACAACAAAGCTTAAAGAGGTTTAAATGCTACCCCTAAAAAAACAAAGCAAACAAACAAAGAATACATATCGTCGTCTTAGAATACAAGTTGCGTAAGTACAAAAAAATTGGATGCAATTCTGAACCTTATCTCAATATAACTCAAAGGTCAAAATTGAATCAACAATTTTTGTACTTTCGAGACTTGCATTCTGAAATGATATGATAACACCCACAAACAAAGCAAAGGTAATGGTAATGTGTGTGCTTTTCCCAAGTGTGTATTAAGAAGATCTGGCCCCATAATAAAATGCTCATTACAGTTTCAAAAACATTTTACCTTTATGTAACTTCTAATAAATATATCTTCAAACATTAGAATGCTATGATTGATGGAGGTTGATGAGTGATTTTATAGTATTTACCTTTTTTTATTCAACGTAAAGAATTATCATAGAAAGTTCAGTAGTCAGTTTAATCAACTTCTGATGACAAGCTGGTTCTATTAGACTGGCTACTGAACCTAATATGTATTAATTGATTCCTTCTATGGATAGATTCAACAGAGAATGTTCTGTAGCCAGTTCAATTAATCCCTGACGATGAACTGGTTCCATTGGACTGGCTACTGAACCTTCTACATTAATTCCTTCCATTAATTCATCATAAAAGGTTCCGTAGCCAATTCAATTAATTCCTGACGATGAACTGGTTCCATTGGACTGGCTACTGAACCTTCTACATTAATTCCTTCCATTAATTCATCGTAAAAGGTTCCGTAGCCAGTTTAATTAATTCCTGACGATGAACTGGTTCCATTGGATTGGCTACCAAACCTTCCACTATCGTCACCTCAAAATATAAGTGTCATATAAGCTATGAAATTTTGATGCAATTATAGACCTTATGCTTTAAGTGCACAGGGTCTAAGATTACATCAAAACTTTGTGGTTCATATGACATTATATTCTGAAGCGACGCTATGATAACTCTTTTTATGTGGAAAAAAAGGGGGTGAATGCTGTTAAAACTACTTTTAGTGACCATAGGCTATTACGAATAACAAGCAATAATAATGTGATCAGGCAACCAAACATATAAAAAAAAAGCAGAGGTTCAATAAAAAATTATGAACTTACATTATCTTGAGTGCCTTGATCAGCAACATGCAATGTTTCTATCACAATGTAAAAGTTTTCCTTCATGTACCCCGGGTTCTGTCAATACCAACAGAACATATTAATATTAACCCCTGGTTATTACAAAATGGCTTGTTGTATGAACCTGCACCGACTGCCGAAGATCTAATACAAAAGTTTAAAAAACCATCCTGCACCATCGCATGCCGTGAAGATTGACTCACGTTGTTTTGACTCCCTCGATCTGCAGCGTGAAGTGTCTCTATCACTAGTTTAAAACTTTCTTTCATGTAGCCTGGATTCTGTAATTATAATTAGTAACATATTCTTTTCAGTCAATATCAAAATATATATATTTGGAAATGTCAAGAGAAAAAATTATAACATGTCATGTATTCTTTTTGTTTACAGAGAACATAAATAAATGTAGAAAAAACTTTTTTTTTGTCAGAGGAACAATTTTTTACAAATTTTATTGCAGCAATTTTTTAAAAAATAGTTAAAAAAAATATTAATAGAAAATAATTGAATAATAAAGTGGGGCAAGAAATATTGTAATAACAACAGACTAGTGAAATTTGCTACAGTAAAATTATGAGTGGAAAAGAGAGTTTCTGTGTACTTTGAACTTTGAAGGAAATATGTTATACAGCTTGAAAACTTATCCACTTATATATCCTACAAATATTTAAAACATTTAAAATATAATTAAAATTATGTGTAATATACCATATAACCATAAAAGCTATATGTAGCATAAACACTGTAATTTAGTTATCTTTGAGGCATAAGAGGATAAATGATATAAATAAAATAGGCACACCAATTAAAGTTTTTAGCTTATAATGGAGTATCGTCCTCAATTTTTTTTATTGCAGAAATGGATAGAGGGTGCAAAGTTATGCTACCCTGATTTTTTTCAGATTTTTTTGAGACCTGGAACTATTTTTAAAAAATTATTGAAAGTCCTTTTTGTGACGTCACGCGGCGGCAAGTCCTATCTTTTTCTTAAGGAGCGGCGTCTCGTGACGTCACGAAAAGGACTTTCAATAATTTTTTAAAAATAGTTCCCGGGCTCTAAAAAATCTGAAAAAAATCAGGGTAGCATAACTTTGCACCCTCTATTCATTTCTGCAATAAAAAAAATTGAGGACAATACTCTATTGTTGCTAAAATCACTGCTGTAAATGTCTGTTAAACCCTCATTAATTTTGAACCAGTTGGATGCTGCAGTGCCTGATTTTACCCACCAGAGTAAAGAACATAATGTCAGTTTTGACTCCCAACTGCTAACAAAATCAATAATAATTTACCATAACGTTACACGGAAATCAAGAAAGACTGACATTTCTCTTTGTTGCAGCAGACTTTGTCATTGTTAAGGCTTAACTTGAGAAATTTGGACGAAAAATTCGCTACAACAGATTTTCTTCAAATTAATTTGGTGGACTCACAACAATCGTCAAATTAGCTCTGAATTTTTTCGGAATTTTTCATCCGTTGGTTTAATTATAATTAATTTATTTAAATGAGAATTTTGTATCCTTCCAATGTTAAATTTGTTAATTAGCATTGCAAAAAAACTATACAACAGATTCTTTTACTTTTTTTTTTTTACTAAAACCTAATTTTTTAGACTATTTTTCTGAATTGTTTTCATATATTTTGAACCGTGGCGATGATCGTTTCCTATATGTGATGAGAAATGTGGCAACGTTCTCAAGGACTGTTGTCACCACCCCCTCCTAAAAATTTATGAGCATTCCAATGCAAACAGTGTTGCCACTATAGCCACGCCTCTTGACCTTGACAGACAAATTCTCAGGTTATACCTTAAGATTGTAGTAATTTCTTACCGTTATGACTGTCCTACAGTAGGGGTAAGCGTTCCAGGCCTCTTCATGCACTTCTAGGGATCCTTTGGGTGCAAGCATTCGTATGAACTTTGGCACCTTACTGAAACACAAAGACAAAAATATATCGTTAGAGTTATTCTGCGTCACAAATTTCATAAATTTTATGTAAATATTTCATGTATGTTTATTTTAGTCATAAATTTTTCATTTTTTATTTTAATTTTGTTTAAAAAATTAATTAGGGTGAAATAATAATAGAAAAATAAATAAATATTAGTGCAATTTACTGTATGACGTTAAGCTGCAGTAAATAATTTATCAACTGCAGTAAAATTATTTTTTTATGCAAAAATGTTTGTTGCATCCATCTGCATGATTAAATGCATAGAATATATCTCCATTTTTTTTTTTAAATATGCAATTAAAAAATAGAGCATGGACAAGAATATTTTTTTATGTAAAAAATAAAAAAACATTGGATTTCTATCAAAATACTTTTCACAATTCATACCGTTAAAAAAAAATGTATATAGAATATAAGCAGGCCATATACATTTCAATCAAGACACGACATGTGTATTATGTAAGTATACAAACAATTTCATGTAAATATAAAACTTTACGTAATTACTGCTCTTTAATGCAGCTCATGTATACGGGACTTAAAAGCTAGTACATAGACTCATATATACGTGAGAATATATACATTATTGTCGGCGAAATGCCAGAAACAGCTTGAGGTATTGAACCACACAAACACTGTAATGTAAGTCACGTTGAACAAGCACAAAAAGTGATGAGTACACACAAAATCAATAAAAATGTAATCTCATGGCTCTTCCATAGGTTTTAAATATTAAAGGGACGTGCATGTCTGCAGGATATTTTATTTATAGAAAATATCAATCTGTGAACTGCAAACGTGTGATTTATAATTCGTATAAAATTAAACTTAAGGTAACACGCCCAATGTTAAAAAGAATTCCACACATGAAAATTATGAAAAAAATAAATAAATAATAAAATGTTCTCCTCTAAATTCCCTATATCAGTAGCTAAAATATCAGGTGTACAAATGCAAGCTAGTTTTTAAATGATGAATTTTTAAAGTTGACTAATTTAACATCGAGAAATGGAATTTCTATGTTAAATTAGTTAACTTTAAAAATTCATCATTTTAAAACTAGCTTGCATTTGTACACCTGATATTTTAGCTACTGATAGGGGGTGTAGAGGAGAACATTTTAACTTTTTTTCATAATTTTCATGTGTGGGATTTTTTTTTTTTAACATTGGGCGTGTTACCTTACCCTGTAACTCAATTTAACGATATACATAATTTGTTACAAAAAATAAAAATGTAATGTTATATATATTTATTTATATTTACATAATTATACTATATATATTATAGTTTGACTATTTTTGCTACAATGTATTTTGTTTCAAATAATGTCACGTATTATGTCATATAAATAAGTGGTTCTGCTTTTTTTTAATTTTCAATATTTCAATATTGTATACAAGTTACATGTAAATTACATACAAGTTAAATTACAGGTATTTTAAATTTTTAGTATTTTTGCATTTTTTACTTTGGTGTTTAAAGCCGCGGTATTACACGATACAATTTTTCTACCTAACAATTTTCCTTTACAAGAAAATTTCATCTCCAAACAAACAAATGGAGTTCAAGTTTTCTTGAAAGGAAAAATTGTATACAATAATTAGAAAAATTGTATCATGTAATACCGGCTTAACTTGTACTTTACTATACAGTTAGGAACAAGGTCAGCTATTAAAAATGATACTGTAACATAATCTTATCTGGCCAGCTATAAAAATATTATTCCATTTCGCTGAATCGGTCTGTGTATAGTTGATGCGTACTTTTCGTTCAGTAAATTTGATAATCATGCACGTGTACAATTTTTAACATGGTATATTTTACCATATTTTATACTATTATAATTTTTGAATAATTTATCATGATTTGACTCTTTATAACAAACTATAATGTATCTGTACTATACTGGTACTAAATATTATTATGAAACGCTTGAAATAATAATAAAAACAAAAAATCAGGGTGAATTTTGCAGGTTGCAGGCACAATTATGGTGGCCAAATTGATAAATTATAATTTTACCATTTTACGCTCAGTATTTTTTTATGATATGAGAGAACTATGGAAACCAATAATAATATGGTCGTTGCCGAAACTACGATCTCTATATTAAATACACTTCCCAAATCCACATATACAGTTAGTACAGCTGAAGCAACCATGCAGAATAATAGACTACATACGTAACAATCATAACTCTGGCAAATTGCTAACAAGTGAAATTTAATGAATACCAAGAACTATTATAATCTAATTTAATAATAACAAGAAGTTTAAAACATCAAAGTTAAAATAACACTATACATATAAACGAAGAGATTTCTAATTAACTTTTAATATCGATCGAAAAATATTAACATCCTATACAAAATTATAAGCGTTATGAAAAGTCAACATTTAACTTTTTGATAATATAGGTATAGTACGTTTTTGTAGACACTTAATTCTGATTTTTAATTGCAAAGTCCCTACAGCTAACATACCCTTATGACCTTTAACTATGAATAATTTAATATCAGCAGCTTTACCGTATAATAATGAAAATTTTATACGCTTATATATTACATTATAGAGGAATATTATAGCGCAGTTTATATTTAAGCTATATTAATTCCTCTTTAAATTTTATACTGATAAAAAAAGTTAAGATAACTAAAAATTGAAACTTTAATATATCAAAGTCAATAAGAAAGTAAGTTTTCGATCGCAATTTTATGTAAAGAAGATTATGTCATAAACATAACACGAAGAAATATATTTAGGTGTATAAATATTTTAAGTTTACTGTCGCGGGAAATAATTAAAAATGGCCGCCAAATGGTGTAATTTATCCCTTTTTAAAAGACAAAAGACCATGGTCAATTTTATGTATTATATATAATAATATATATACCACATGATGTATAATTATAGTTACACAATTTTGATGTATTTTAAAAAAAAATGGGTTCACAAATGCAATGTTATCAATTTTATAATTATATAATATTTGAGGTATTTTATTGTAAATATCATTCGACAGTATTAATAATTAACACTGAATGACTCGCAACAAACAAACTTTAGAAAAAAAAAAACAACGATTTATTTGTATTGTTAAGATTTTGGTCAATACAAGTGTATAATATTATAAAGAATAATGAAATAGAATAAAGTATTTGAATACATATTTAATTGATTTACACAAGTTTTGATGTTTAAATAAGCATACTTTGACATATTGACTTAGGTATAATATGTGACAACAAAATCAATGAATCAAAAATAAAGCTCTTGAATGATAATATAATAGTAAAAAACAAACATGAAATTACATGAAGAAAATCGATAAATCTATCGAGACAAGTTAACCTTGAAAAAGTTGTATAAAAAGGATGGATTTTAAGGCTAGTTTATTGATAGTAAAATGATAAGAAATTTATTAATTTAATCCTAATGGAAGTGTTGAGAAATACAACTTCTGACATATTATTAAAATGAAGCTTAATAATCTTAATATATACGTATGCATTATATAATAAATAATTTGTACTGTACATGGAAAAAGGTCCATTCAAACACTTCCAAATACAATTTATCAACTATATGAAAACTTCTAGATCGGAAACATCAAATTAAATTGGATATATAATAAAACAGCTGATAGGGAGCAAAGGTCGTTTATAAAATGGCAAGTCAGAGGATAATCTGACACCGTACTGATAAAAGATGTAGTGATAATCAACGAATTGATGCGCAGTCACGTCACTGGCGTGGAGAAAAAAACGATACAGACGCAAGAAAAATAACTACATATAGATTTCTTAATAGGAGACATGGGGGGGGGGGGCATTTACAAAGCACTTCAACCCCCACTTTAGTCTCAAATTTTATCCCTGGTACTAAACCAGGGGCTAGACATCTGTTAAGCTCCTATAGTTTAGCACCAGGAATCGAGGCTAAAGTACCTTGATAATGCCCCCCAATGGTAACGTTCGTTACTTTTGCTATTAAGGAGAAGGGAGGGGGGGGGGGTTAGAGAGCAGACTCCTTCCCCTAAAAATATATTTCAATTGAAAATAATTGGAAGTGTTAATACAACAAACATCGTTTTCAAAATTATTATTACAAGGCTTTCTTCTTTTCTATATAGCTATAGAACAGAGCGCTCTGAATCCGCCTTTGATCTTATTCAAGCATTGCAATGTTGCCACCATGTAAATAATATACACCTACGTCAGTGGTTTTGTCAGACACTTTCATTTCTGAGTTAAAAATAGATAAGTCATATCCAATTAGCTGTACTGTACCAAGAGGAGAAATTAAAGTTGCCAAAATTGAAGCGTTTAAATAAAAATATATGAGACACAGGTCTCATTGCTGGCATGGAAGACATATCAATTAAAAAAGTATTCAATTATTCAGTTTATAACATACAGATAAGTTGATGTATTATTACTGTACTTTGCTGTTACGATACAATAATGTGTTCAATATTGATATATATTGAATATATATATATATATATATATATATATATATATATATATATATATATATTAACATGACATCTAATGCAATAATACGTATGATATTTTTGACCATCGTTCTTGCGTTATGTCCATGAACAAGTTACATAATGTTCCGTTCTGATAAATATTGTCTCAGATTGTTTAATTTTCTTTATCCATAAAAATTAACGACGCGTGACTTTCCTTGAATTACATTTAGTCGCATCAAAATGTAACGAAATATGTGATGGGTATTGGCGATTTATGCTCTACAACATTTTTTTAAAAGGAATATGATGAATATTTTCATAATTTTTGCATGCACTATTATATACATAAATTTAATTAATTTTGGATACATTTAAATCCAACTTGTTTTAAAACCGCTATACTATAATTTATTTATTTAAATAATCGTTATAACAATGATGGTTTATTTTCAAGAATAAACAACTCGTATATTAATGAAACTTTTTATATATTGCAGAAATGAATAGAGGGCATGAAATTATGATACACACTCTAATATAATATACTATTTGAGTAACATAATTTAACACCCTCTATCCATTTCTGCAATAAAAATTCCTCCTTAAAAAATCCAACGAATAAACTCCACTACACCTAAAAAAGCAATATAAATTAATTGAATTAACGCAGTCACATGACGTCACGGCGTGTCACACAGCTGGCACTGTGCCACGTGCGTGATGACACGTGACTTTTTTGTTTACAGTGTCACGTGACCACGTGACACGAACAAGCTACGTCGTGTTGGTGGTCAGTGTGTTAAATACGTGATCGGAGCGTCGTATTATTATTATGATACAACGACGAATCTTGAACACAGGTAGGAAACTCTGAAGACGGGTGTCTCTTTGAACATGCTGGGGTGTAGGATGTTAGATGCGTAGTAAACATTTCGATTATTTCATATATTTCGTAAACAATGACTAAAAATACACTTGAATATTTCTCCATTTGCAGAAAAAGATATATATAGTAAACTAACATCGTAAAAATAAATAAATAAATAAATATTAAGCTCTAATAGTCCAGATCGACTAGTTTAAAAAAATACAGTATTAAGAAGAAATAACATTCTCACAGGATTGCGAGTGATTTTGTATAGCAGTGCAACAATACTTTTTATATTATAGTTTATAGTATGCATAAATTAATTAAAACTCTAATTGAGGTGCGTGCTTTTACCTAATCAAATCCCAGAATTGTTAGATATTACTAATATAGAACAGAAACGTTCACATCATTCTTAGTTTCCTTGGTCAGAAAAAAAAAAAAAAAAATGAAGTTCAAACCCCGTAATTTCTCCATACATTTGAAAAATGGTATTTAAATTGACCATACGCATTGGAACACAAATATACTGAAACACCTAACGTCTTGTTAGGTCTTTGATTGGTAGTGGAACGTCTTAGAAAGTCTATGGTATTCAATCTTGGCAAAAAATCTATAGACAAATAATTATCACATATGTTTCCATCATATAACATTAATTTTTAACTCGTCGCCAACCGTGTAGTGTGAATGAGTGCAAATGAATTAACACATAAAAGTGCTATTTTCAATTCCTTCTAAACTAGAGATAAAATAGTTTGGCTACGTTCGTGCGTGGGTAAAATTTAATTAGGCTGTAAGGTAGGGAAGAAGAACGGTGCCAATACCACGTCGTCCCTGCGGGGGAGGTTTAATGACGTCATCAGTGACGTCATGGGATTTAATATCCGAGAGGCGTATTTTCTTTTGAGCTTTATAAAAATACATGTTACCGGGTTATTCTATGAAATCGTATAAAATGCTTTAGAAAAAAGGCAGTTCATAAAGATAATTCAACGAGAGGCGGCTTGGTTGCACAAAAGAAATATTATGATAAAACTTGAAGATATCAGACACTAAAGCTAGCTATCGTTGACGCATATTACCGAATCTTGAATAGAAAATAGCATTACTCATTTACTTTATCGATATACAATATATACATATCAAAAACCTATACATTTTTTATAAGCACATTTTTATGGATATTTATTTATTTAAATAATAGACAATATAATCATATACTATGAAATTTTGTGTATCAAATTTATTCGCGCATAATTAAAAATAAAATAAGAGCATATACCATAAGGGGAGGGGGGCATTCCCATGCAAAGCACTTTAACCCCATTTTAGCCTCGATTTTTATCCCTGGCGCTAAACTAGGGATTATAAGCCATGTTTAGCACCAGGGATAAAAATCGAGGCTAAAGTGGGGGTTAAAGTGCTTTGTGAATGTCCCCCAATATAGACTAGCTTTTTACAAGTGAATGTCGGATTTTCTGATTAATTCTATTTACACTTTACGAAATTCTCAAGTTAAAAAAATATGCAGCTATTTACTATATTAACAAGACAAGAAAATAGAACAACTAAACCGTAAATTCTAGCTTTACTTATATAACCAAGAAACCTATTTAGCATGATATTGTATCACAATTGCAGCGTAAATAAAAAAGTTTCATTCAGTATTTTACAACGTGATGAAGTTGGGACGTTTGTTTGGGATTTTCTACCATTGCCGCAAATTTCTTTCCTCTGATTTCTTCTCTCTTTTTTTTATTTCGTCGTAAAAGACAAGAGGGTTTACGAGCAACGATTTAGTAGCCCCCCCCCCCCTACATTACGCCATTTAGGACCTCATGTTTAATTCTCAACAACTTTCAGCGTTATTACCTGCAATATAGTTATAAATATTTCTTACTTCATTAAATAATTATCGCACCATGGGATAACCTCTATATCTCCAAGAGATGACTGTAGCTTCAAAAAATGTCTTGTTCGAACGTAGAGGTGCATTTCCATGGATCGGGGAAAGCGAGATAATCTCATGCCGCAGCCAATCAGAAGCTCGAAATTTTTTCACCTCGCGAAGAGTGATTTTATCGTCAATATGGCCACCATACGAGATTGAAGCAAGTGCGCTTTTCTCGCCCCACCATGCCCTGCTCGACAAAGCTCCATGGAAATGCACCTTTATACATTGAAAATATGGCCACCTCTTGGTTTAGAGAGAAAAGAAATCCAGGACCTTATTAGGAATTTAAGTATTATATCTATATATTAAGCATACAGTGACGAATTCACGCAATGGAGTGGGATGAGGGTTGTATGCCTATATCACAAAGGTCTCAAAATGTAAACGTGTGTGTATTCTTATTCTCTAACAACAGTCAACCCATTGAGTATGATCAATTCATAAAACAAGAAACAAGTTTAATAGAGTATCGACCTCTAAATTTTGATAATTGCAAAAAATGAATATAGAGTGCAAAGTTATACCACTCTGATTTTTTTCCAGATTTTTCAAGAGTCCGGGAAATATTGCTAAAAAGTTTTGCTGCGGTCGGGTTTGAATTCACGCCCCTTTTAGGTCCTATTCTTTTTATTAAGAGAGGCGTCGCTCTCTCTGTACTTTCAATATTTTTTAAAAATAGTTCCCCGTCTCTAAAAATCAGAAAAAAACAGACTATTTTTTTTTTATAAATAATCCCTTGTCTCTAAAAATCTGAAAAAAATCAGGGAAGCATAACTGCATCCTCAATCCATTTCTGCAATAAAAAAAAATTGAGGTCGATATTCCATAGCACCCATCCTAAAACGTTAACAAAGCCTCCATATGCGTGGCCCACAAAAAGAACAGACTTCATTATGTCCCAAAATGAACATCTTAGTTACATCGGCCTGGTGTTTTTATCAGCCCCCTTCAAGAAACTATTAGTGGCTACGTGACGGAACCCAAAGTGAACAAAAATCAGCCTTGATTGATCCATATTCTCTGATGTAACGCGCTATCAACAAAAAAAAAGGCTTATGGTAAGAGTAAACGGGTGTAAAAGGTTCAATCTTTCAACACGTAACTTAGTATACCAGTCAATACACGGAGAAATATTATACCATGCTGGAAATTGAATTATTAAATCAGAAAATCTCTTAAAAGTTGACAAGTTTCTTTATAAATAAAACAGTGACATGAAGTATCGATTTTTTGCTGTAGAAAGGATAAGGGCCTGAAAGGGGCGTGGGTTCAAACCCGACTTCGGCAAAACTTTTTAGAAAAACTTCCTAGTCTCTAAAAAACTGGAAAAGAAGAAAAAAAAAATCAGAGTGTCATAACTTTGCACCCTCTATCCATTTTTGCAATAAAAAATGTTGAGATCGATACAATAATAATTTATCCGTGCACCGGTATGCAACCAGAACGACACGTAAATATCAATAGTATGGTCCTCTATATAAGCAATGGCAAATTAAATGAGAGAAAAATCAATGGGGCACTGACGTCATTGCAACATCGATCACAGCTGATTGGAATATTGCTAGTCCAAGCTTAATTAACTTCCTTATTAATATCAGTGCATGTTTTATATAATGAGATACATCGTCATTCAGCTTATTAAAGGCCTTGTTCCTGCTGTGTGAGAAGAAATTAATTTTCCCAGTAGATATTCAATTTATAAAGAAGGTACAATATTAAAACGATACTGGAGATTTCCATGATTCCCTCAGTTAATGGATGTGAGTAGAATAGAGTGGGGATTGGGTGCTTGCTTTTCGGATGAGCCAGCGAAATACTCAATTTTTGTTTTCAGAAAGTTTGCGTTATGTACACAAATTATGTTATGTACAGTCGAATCATTTCTGAAAAGTTCCGTTTGCACCCATGTCAATCTTCATGCCCTGTGAATATACTGAATATATTATCACAGTGGCGACGAAGAGTAGAGTAAGGTAACACGCCCAATGTTAAAAATATTTCCACATATGAAAATTATGAAACATGAAAATGTTCTCCTCTACAGACAATAGACAATCAGTAGCTAAAACATCAGGTATTTTTAAAGTTCAAAGTTCCATTTCCTCACGTGTTAAATTATAGTCAACTTTAAAAATTCATAACTCAAAAACTAGATCGAATTTGTATACCTGATATTTTAGCTACTGATAGGGGGTGTAGAGGAGAACATTTAAATTTTTTTCAGAATTTTTTTGTGAGGGATTTTTTTTTAACATTGGTGGCGTTACCTTACCCTTAACAAGGCTGCAAAAGAAAACTTTTTAGAAGCGAGGAATGTACTATATATTATACCGTAAATGTATATACTGTACGGTACAACCTGTGGTGAAATAAATTATTGTATGTATATTACTATATCATACTTATATACACTATCATATTCTATATACTGAGATTAAAATTTAATAAGTACGGTACATTAATATTTAATTATATGAATAATTATAACAGAAGCTGTTTGCATTATTTAAAATTATAAAGCTTTAGTAGACATCAAAGCTGAAATTACCATTGTAAAGGCGAGAAGAGCATCATTCTTCGACAAAGAGACTGGATGTAAAACGACTATCAAAGTAGACAAAGATAGACAGATTTATATCCAAGACATTTTATTGGCCAATGCGACGGGGTCACTTTTTGTCGCATGTCTATAAAGAATATATCACAGTCTATTAGCATGAATCATTTATAATATATAAAGTACATACTAGGTACTTGTTAATGTATTAAAATGAATGGTGAAATTATGTGATCAAAACATTCAAACAACTGAAGTACAGAAATGAAGTTTGTGATATAGTATGTATTGTTAATTGATTAAAATTAAATTAATTACCATGTTTGTTTTTTTTAAATTTATATAAAATTATGTCTACAAAATGGATTTAATGCTATATTTTTACTGCAACTTTGCCATGATGCAATTTATGCAATGGAGTATCGACCTCATTTTTTTTTTTTTTTTATTATTGCAGAAATGAATAGAAGTGCAACATATAATAAAATATAATAAAAACATTACTTTACTCTGATTTTTTTCAGATTTGTTAAGAGTCCGGGATATATTTAAAAAAAATATTGAAAGTACACATAAAGTGACGCCTCTTTTAATAAAAGGATAGAACCTAAAAGGGGCGTGGGTTCAAACCGGACTTCGGCAAAAAAATTTAGCGCTCAATCTTTCTCGGACTCTAAAAAAATCAGAGTATCATATAAATTTGCAGTTTTTGCACTCTCTATAATCCATTTTTGCAATGAAAAATTTTGAGGTCGATATTCTATAAATTTTGATGATGAATTTATAGTTTTCACAACTTTCTAATTATTGTAATATATGTAATTATATAGAAGATTTTAAACTTTTGGCTCTTATCTATAAACTTATGCTGTTTTTAATTGTCTTCTGATAAAAAATTCTATGTTTTTCGTTCAAACTGCAGCCAATGTACTACACTACACATACCGCCTGTGTCTGTTCATGCATGCTTGCAATCATGGAGAATTATATTCTCTTCTTTTTCTTACAAAATTCCAAATATATTTTTCTCTTATCATAACTACAACGCTATTAAACGATGCATGGATAACATTTCAACTGACTCAAGTTGTATTTATGACATTTTGAGGACTAGCCAATGTAGTAAAACATACAGTCAATGGACTTATCCATTTTGACACAAAAGTCAGCCGCCGATTGATCCCTCACACGAGCCTGGCTATGACGTCATAAAGATCGATACTGCAGGGATGCTGCGCGTGACGTCATACTATGCCACGGCCTTGACCGATATCATTAAGATGTTACGCCCCCTTTAGGTCTACATCTTCTTAAGTTACACCCCCTTTTTTTTATCTAGCTATGGGTTCACTTGCAAAACTATATAACCCTCTATTAACTTGCATACGTTGCATTCTAAGAGAGCTTATAGTAGATGACGCAAGTTCTAACTAAAAATCAATAATGTTGAGCTGGTATATACTGCTGACTGCATCTTAATATTTTACAGTACTTCTCTTGAAAAATTACTTCTTCAACTCATCCTTTACACGTCTAAACCTAACCTTTTTGCCTCTAAAACACATCTTATTTCCTCTTTGTTTAAAGTGAGGATGAAATGGAGACAATATTTCCATTTTATGTTCAAGAAGAGGAAAAAAGACGTAATCTCGTTTATTGTAATTTATTTCAACTCGGGGTATTTCTCTTGAAATTTTTAAAAAAGTGACTTATAAAATTACCTTTTTAATTATGTTTACTTGAGAATATCAATGATGGAATACATTTTAACGTTCTTTTCATCCCCGAGTTGAATATATTTTTCATCTTTTATTCACTTTTTACGTCTTTCCTTATCTTTTTCCTCCTCTTTTGAGAAAAAATAGCTAAAATTGAGCTAAAATGTTCGAAATTATCCTCACTTTGATATGTGTTTTTGAGGTAAAAAGGCGTAATAAGATTATATAGGTTTAGATGTGTAGAGGATAAGTTGAAGACGTAACTTTTCAACTATAGAACAAAAGAAATAAGCTATTATATTGAGTTTTATCATCTGAAATCATTGTTTTAATACCCTCTTACTGGCATATTGGCACAAGGGTGGAAATTTGAAGGGGATCTTTGATATTCAGTAGGGTTTTTGTCATAATTTAAACAGAAAAGGGGAGTCCACGCACGAATTATTCTTTGTTTTGATCATTCATTCATTCATTTTTTTTTTTTTACTAACAAAACCTGATTTGAAGAGGGAAAGGGAGCTAAACAAAATAATTCCATCAGCACATCAGCATTCATTCAAAAGGCAAAATTGCTATAAATAAAGTTAATGGAAATCAGATTTTTATGATACAATTTTTGAACGTTAGAATTGGGGTCTAAACTTTTTATACACATGGGTTGTTTTATAAATAAACTACAAGGAAAAATAATATCTTAAAATACGTATTTTATCATGTCTATATATAAAATTTACATCGTCAATGGAATTATATATCTCTCAAAGAAATATAATATTTTAATAAAAAGAGAGATAAAAATTTATCGCGTCAAGCAATCACTTTCCGCAACTTTATTTAAAGTTTCGTGTTATCGTGTTCGTTAATCAAATGGAGTTTTTCACAGTCAAATCTCATTAAATAAAGTAAATTAAACTCTTTTTGCATTTTTATTTTGGGTCTGTAGTTCTTGCTTGAATTATATATTATATATAATTATGGAGCTGAAGAATTTCTGAAAGTGCACGAATTAGATAGGCACTCATATATATAAGCCACTGATATTAAATCAATGATGAACATGCGTATAAATATAATATTTATTAATAATTAGCAAGGAGAACAGAATGATTATTTTATGTACTGTAAGGTAATGTTTGGCAGTATAGCCTATTTGTTTGTATGGAGATGAAATTTTCTTGTAAGGAAAAATTGTATCGTATATAATACTTTATATTAAAGTAATATATATTACTTGAATAAATATTGAATATATTTATGCTACGAATTTTCTTTGTCATGATTGGTTCTTGCATCTGTACAATAAGCATTCAAATTTTAATTATTTACATAAATAGCATGAAATTCACGATATATGGTATCTTATTTGATCTGTAGTGGCAGGATTTACAAACTATTTTGTGATCTGTGATATGTATTTTATACTTTGTTGTGCATAGTGATACAAGTTGTTATTTATGTATAATTATGGACGATCGACGTTATGTCTTGAGTTTAATATTATTGACTTGCTTATATTGTATAATCAATCGAAAAGCAATAAAGATTATGAATTATGAATTATAGCTTCAGTCACAGCAAATGCTGGGATGGATTGCAAGGCCGTGGCCGCCCCCGCTCCCGATGAGCCAGCGAAAGTTAGGGTTTCAGACTTAGTAAGTAATTAGTAAATAGGAGTACAAAAAAATATATATATAAATAAATTAAATAAAGAATAAAAAAACAATTATCATACCGTATAATAAGATATTGTACACTAAATTTTCTTGAAATTATTACCATTCAAATTATTAGCAATAATAATATTTACTGAGAAAAAATTAAAATTTTATAACATATGGAGAAAATTTTCTCGCCGGGGAAGCCTCTATGAAACCTTATATCTCCGTTAGAAATCTCAGTTATCTCACATTAATTGAACTATATTACAATCCAGTAGCTAGACTAGGTGTCTCGACATTTCTGACGTTTGCATTGCGTGGGGGCTAGAAATTAATAGTGTATGACGTCATAAAAGGGGTCTTAGACGAGGTTAGTTTGTTATCTCGCCACTGGCATAAAAATAAACATGCTACTATCTCGCATGTTAATTTTATTACATTAATTTAATGAGTATATACGTCATAGAAGAAGGAATTTTATAATCAATTATGTTAAGTTATAATTTCATTCATGTGGTAGTTTTGTTATAATTTATTATGTCATAATTTTAAATGACTATCATATAAAATTAGCTTCACATGATGCTTGCATCTTTTGTTTGCAACAATATAATAAAAATGTCATTAAGGTCAATACGCTTGTGCATAATAATCTTCGTACTTCTTATACATAGACGATACAAGACGTTAATAGGGTCAAAGAATGTATACCTAAGTAAACACTTTTTGCCTTAGGGTCTTTTAGTATTAATTTGCAATATAGTGTACTTTGCAATTCTGATGAATGCAATGCAAGCATAGTCATTTTCATTCAAATATTAAAATAAATAAATAAATAAATAAAATTAGAATTACACACTGAAGGCTACAGAAATAGAAACGCATAACATCTGAATGTCTTTTAAATCTTTGTACCATATGTATCTATTATAATTTAAAAATAAAATATAGTAAATTAAGAACTATCCAGAAAAATACGCTATAACGATTACATATACCCAATGTTGAGAAAAATTCTTGCTATCCAGGGTACTACCCTGCTTGCTATCCATTTATTTACACAAGGTACTTGTAAGTAAATGGTTAATTAGTATGTACATAATTAGGGTAATTACATACCCTGCATAATTAAATATTAAAGCTGAAAGATGGATAGATAAATTTTATTGACTTTTTACTATAAAACCTAGTTAATATTAATTTGTAAATCTTGCAGAAATTTTGCACCTAGCTACATGAAATCTCAATAGTACTGATTGAATGTTTAATTCAGAAAATTACGATAAATGGATAAATAATAATTTATACAGTAAATAAATTTAATAAATAAATTTTATAAATAACCGACACATCCCCGCTAAATTTGTAAGACAACACAAGAGAGGAACTTATGAGATTATTAATTTGCCAAGGTTACCTGCAAATATCATGATATGAACTTACATAAGATTAAGAACAACTAGCATTGTGCAAAATAATTGTATTGTATTGATAACTTTGATAACAAAATTAGATACAATTTAGCAAAAGCTTTCTTATTCTAATTTTTATTTCAATGTTTTACCAGTTTTTTAACGTTATAATTCGAGTTTCCTATTTAGTCTTAATTTTATTAATTGACAAAAACTATAACGTACAAAATAGTCGCAAATTGTGGGAGGTGGCAAATAATTTCCCCTATTTTAGCGATAAAACGGACAACCGGCATGCAAATCTTTATTGGTGTATTTAGATAGAAAAACTGTATCATCAACT
Source organism: Siphlonurus alternatus (assembly GCA_949825025.1). NCBI lineage: Eukaryota > Metazoa > Arthropoda > Insecta > Ephemeroptera > Siphlonuridae > Siphlonurus > Siphlonurus alternatus. The sequence continues at coordinate 21,167,040 of OX463785.1, read as the reverse complement.
TTTATTTTTATTTTGCAACATCCCAAAAATTGACAGGAAAGACATTGATGTCATTTCCCCATGTGTTACATAATTACAAGACTATGACGTCATAGCGTTTTGCAGCATCATTTTAAGGTTGTTAGATTTAAAAAAATAATAAAAAAATAACATAAGTCTAAAGTCCCCTGCAAATCTTGTTGAATTCTAATCATATCTATAATCATATTACCAATGGCTAGACGGTCTTTGTACCTTATTCGGAGATATTCTGTAGCTGATATTATACTATCATTATTATTCCCTCCATGGTTAGTTGCAACAATATTCTACATAGCTCAGGGTATACTTGGCATAACTAACTAAACATTCTCCCTACCTAGTTAGGTGGTAAATCTTGTACAGGTAATAATTATACAGGTAATAATTATACAGGTACAAATATTTCCAATGTATGAATCAGCAGTAGAAAATTCATTCATTCATATACCATGATGCCATATCCCTTGTAGGTTGAGCCAACAGCATTATTACCTCAGTCATCAATGTTCAAGGCAATTTTTATCTGCTTTTTAGTAAGATTTTATTTTAGTACCCCACGCACCGAGGAAATATTGCTGACGACTTGCCCTACCGACCAGACTTTAGGACTAATTTATCCGCTAACCCACAGAGACAATGTACTCATTCCCTTGAGCCAGAATTCCTGCTGCAAGAACTGCCTCAAGGGCCAGGTCAACGTTGCCCGTGTTCACCACTAGGAGATAATAATGCTGTGCTCTGTTTACACATTTGAACACAAAAGTAGAAAATATTCTGCGAAATGAAGCTCAGGGTGCACCTGGTATCACAAACTAGGTGGATGCTCTCCCTAGCTTGCTAGATGGTAGATCTTGTACAGGTAATATACCGGTACTAATATTTCAAATGTATAGATCAACAGTAGAGAATATTCTACATAACTCAGGGTATACCTGGCATCACTAACTAGGTGGATGCTCTCCCTACCTTGCTAGGTGGTAGATCTTGTACAGCTAATATAGCGATACTGTACTAATATTTCCAATGTAGATCAGCAGTAGAAAATATTCTACATAACTCAGGGTATACCTGGCAACACTAACTAGGAGAAGTTCTTCCTACCTTGCTAGGTGGTAGATCTTGTAGGTGTACTGGCCCCTGCTGTATTGACCTCCCAATAAAGGGTAGTCCTCGAAGGGTTCGTTACGAAGTACCTCAATGCCTTCTCCGCCGCCTGTTTCATTCTTGCTGGCTTCTGCGACAGAGTACAGCTGGGCAACTTGGTACTGTAACATGACACAGGAATTTTGTAGAGCTTGGTAGTGACACAGATTGGTGTTCAATAGCATAGTACTAAAGCAGAGAATTATCGTAGAGGCTCATAACTTTTATTGACAAGTCATGAATTAAGAATATTTTTTATTCATTTTTTTTTTTTATATATAGCTGGGAAGCTCGAAATGAGAAGCTAATAAAAGTGATTTTCTAAAGCCTTTGCAGCCTTTTAATAAGTTTACAGTACCCGTAATATTTGTAATATAATTTTGAAAGATATCTACAGCAGCCTTTCCATCACAACGATATACAGTAATTTTATATTTTTAATTCTCTAGTTTCAATGATATTATTAGAAACTTTTGAAACGTTAATAGTAATATACTGTAATCAAATTTTTACCCTGCAATATTATCACCAGCAAGACATATATTGTCTATGAGTATTAATTTTTAATAAAGGGAAGTGTAGAAATCTTGGGCTTTTAAATGCCCTTCAATGCGTATAGCATACAATTTTTTTTTTTTAATTATTTTGCTACAATACCGGGGCCTTAGCTTTGTATATTTTTATTTTTCACTTCAATACAAAATATATTGCTGAAAATTGAACACGAAATTTCATCGGGTCACTTTAATGTTTACAAAACGTTGGCGAAGAGAGAAATTAGTGGGTGTGGCTCTTAGCATTAGTTTCGTAGTATGATTTATACAATGTCAAGTACTGTAATATAGTTATGGCTAACACTATCTTGTAAAAATATGGTCATCCTAGGCCATAAATGTATTCATATAAATTTATATCAGTGCATTAGTTTGAAGTTTTAATTTGGAACCTTTTTGACATAACATTTTTTAGTTTAGGGTATCGACACATATCAAATAGATGTAGAATGATTTCATACCAAACTGAAAGCAATACTGTAAATACAAGGTATGATAAAATGACAATAAAAAATCATATAAGGAAAAAACGAAAAGGTTCATGGATTCTTGTAAAAAAAAATAATGGGAAATGGTGTTTCTCATTTATTTCGCAAGCTGTTTTGTAGAAAATCTTACCTCTTCAACAGTCAGGGGAAGAGTGACTCGGCTAGAAATAAAGAAACATAAATAAGTGATCGTATAAAATCTAATTAAATATGGAATTTATGACATCACATTTGATTTGACAGAAGGCATGATGAATCATGGATTTGAAAAAAAAAAATCTAGCTATATCTCAGTTTTAAGTTTAATACATGCTTACTGTAGTGCTCATTTCATATTTCCATCTACAGAATTTTAGCAGAAGATATTGAATATCCTGGCAGAATAATTTTGAAAAATTATGACATACAGTATAAAGAATTTTTTTCACAAGAGGGTTCAATCGGGTCAAACCCCGAAGGCTTGATTAGGCCGGCTTTATAACTTAGTTTTTAGTTACATGTAATCCAAATTTCGGAATTTAATCATAGTAGATGTATTCATGCATTATTATTTTATATAAAATATAAATTATTTATACTTACAACTCTTTGATAAGCATTTTATTGGCGATTTATGTCACAGACACACATTAGGCGAACGACAGATTTGTGTAACTAAATTCGTGACGTCACTGAACCGGAAGTAGGTGGAAAATGAGCTATCGAATTATCAAAAAATAATTTTTGATTTGCCCTTTTCACAATGAATTTATCGTTTTAATTAATTGTAAAAATAAATATTAGTAAAATAATGTTCTTAACGTGATCAATATTGTTAATAATTAACCCTTTTTGACCCAAATGAGTGAAAAATCATAAAATTCCAATTTGGAATGTCCTGCCATCTATTGACAGATTTCAGAAAAATATTTGTTAATTTTATTGAAAATTAACCTTTTTACCACAGAAAATGTAAATTTAATGTTAATATTAAATTATTGTCATCAAATATTGCCATAAAAACAATTTTGTTTATAAAAAATTAATTATAAAGTGATGTCAATTGCTAAAAAGTACAAACTATAATCAATAGATGGCACTGGCAACTAAAAATTTGTCGTCTGCAGTCGCCATTACAAGCAGTGATTAAAGTGCATTGCTGTAGATATGGGCCAAATTACGCTTTATCAGCTAATAAAAACATATAAAGATTAGTTGCTGTGTCAGTTAAATACTTCTAACAAACTATGGTGACGTTTTTTTCAATCGTAAGTAATATGTTTTGTTTTTATGATTACAAAATGTTGGGGTCATGCAATGATTTGACGTTTCGCCATAGCATTAGCTACTACTTGTTGTTGTAACCTTGCATGCACTTTGCAAGTGGATTTTACCATCTGAAATATATACTGATACTTTATTATTATCTATCATTACATGTTAAAAGTTAAAACAATAGTATATCTGTAGTAGATAACGTTTGAGACAAGTGATTTTGTGTAGGTCGAAAAAAAGTAGGCGTGTCTTTCGTAGAGTTGACGTCGCCTTTTTTGGTTGCATCTCAATAATAACCGATACTTTCTTTTGTAAATTCCGCTCTACTTTTCAATCAGTTACCAACTTTAATTGAATTACGTGCTATATAGATGACATAAGGTTTGAAAGTTGATAGTTGAACGACTAACAAGGTTAGGATGTTCCATTAAAAAAAGAAAAGAAGAAGGTTCTCTTGAAATTGATAGTGACATGCAGGTCTTGAAGTAATTAGCCTTCATATTCAAGGTTGGTATATATGCATACCCTATGAATATGCCCTTTATTTATTACTTACAAATGTAACTTGATCTAAAACATCTTGATATGCATACACATGTTTTTTTCTTATATTATTATCAAGGTTATAAAAATGTTTGTGACATATTTGCGTTTTTTTTTAATCATTCAACTCTAGAACTGTTAATTAATTTTGCGTTGCATTGATTAATGTCAAATTTAGAGTGCAATTCGTTTACTGAAATTATAATAATGATTTATTAACTATCTCTGTCTATAAGTCAAAGGTCAATTTGATTTAACCTAAGCTAATGACAATATTTACCATTCCCCAACTATCTGTGACGCATGCATGACGCTTAATTGTATTAAGAAAATCAAACCTCTATAGAAAAGCAAGCAAATTTCAATTTAATTAAACAATGGAATATTTTGATAATAGGCCTGTTCGTAAACCCTGCTCAGTGTACACTTTCTGCACCCAATCGACCTTATGTACATGGGATATAAGGTCGATTGGGTGTAGAAAGTGTACACCGAGCAGGGTTTATGAACAGGCCTAGCATATCTTTCTGTTTGTTCGTAATCCTTGCCTAATATACACTTTCTGCACCAAACCAACTTTATGCTCATGGGGACGATTGGGTGTAAAAAGTGCACACTGGACAAAGTTTATCAACAAACCTAAGTACTGTTTCCTAATATTTTGTAATATTTTACAAAATTATATTTAAGACTGGCAGGAAATAGCTGTTTCACAATGTTTATTCAACAATAATGTATAATATTATATGTACCCTACACAAATAATTACAATGTTGATTTTACAGTATTTGAATAACATAATTTAAGTTTTAAGGGGATGGCAAGGAAGAGGGGGGGGGGAGGTAAAGGCATAATCAATTAACATAATTTCGTCACTGCTTAGGCAACAATATTCCACTAATTCTCATCTCTTAATTTTGTGCCTCAATTTGATTTTGGAGTTTCCTGGTAGACTGAAGGCCTGAATATTAAAAAGGAATGAAAAAGGGGCAATGTTGCCAATTTTGTGACATGGGCATGTCTGGAGCTAAGCAAAGACTGCACTATTTGGCAACATTGCATGATTTTGTGTTAGTTCATTGGCTGGCGGCTCTTGCAGATTACATACTGTATATTTTTTTTTTAATTTGTGAAAGCTAGAAAAATTTACATGTGCATAAAAACAAATTACAGGTTATAGTAAAATAATGTAATAATAAAAATATGATTATACATAATAGAGGTAACATTACTGCTCGGTACCAGAAATGCATTGTCACTCTTATACATTAAAACACACATTATTTGTTTTGTGTTTTATATCACTTATTTGTCTACCTTGCTCCATCCGTGCATGAGTTTCATTTCTTCTCTGTCTGCATTATTTGCTTGTGGGTACAATACGGGAAATCAAAATTCATTTTTAAGAGTTGTTTATATTCTTATTTATTAAACATAAAAAAATATCAAAATTATTAGGATTTCTTTTTAGGTAAGAAATGTACATCCGCTTTTTATGAATAATTACAATTACAAATTACAGTACAGTAATTTTCTAAGAGAAGTAAGAGGATATTCTTAGACACAAATGTTGTAAGGGGAGGAGGGGGGGGTAAAATTGTGGGTCATTCTTACAGATCCAAGTTCTTATTGTAAAATTACTAAAAAAAAAAACAACCTTCTGAAACTGAAATTATTTTATTACTAGCTCTACTAATATTATAAATTATAATACTGTACGCCAAGTAGTACTAGTAGTACTGACATTTTGAGCAAATATTTATATTATTTTATGACTGAACATTTTTTAAAGCTAAAGGTACAGTATTCAAAAATTTAATTTGTTTTATTTTTCATATAATCTGCAACTGGGGTTACGTTGAAAATTTGGGGTAACTTAAATAAGTTTTAAAATATCCCTCGCTCAGTCAAGAACAATTTAAAAACTATCTCAATATTGGCTTTCAAAATTACTCTGAAATTTCAAACTAACCCCAGTTGACTATACCATCGTGAAGGTAATTTTAACAGAATGATGATCTTTATGTTCCCAGGAAGCCATGAATTCTGCGCTAGAAGATTCGTCCATCCCCTCAATGTGCAACGTGAGCGCGGCAGAACTGTACCCGAAGAGAGGTCTTCGGGAAGGTTCCGTCACGGAGGAAAATTGTCCCGAGAACGAGCTCATCGGTGAGCCGTTTTCCCCCGTCTACGGAGAAAGCATTGAGTACCTGAGCAGGTGTAACAACGGAGGTACTCTGGCACTCTCAAACTACAGGTGAGGACTTGTTCTGGAGAGCCGTGTGTTATTAGCATTGATACTGTTTCCAATTAAGGTAGAGATAACGCCGAACAGCTGATCGATGCAATCCCCTTTGATTAACATGACATGTAAACCTTAGCAAATTGACAAAAATTCTGAAATTTTTTTGAGAGGCAGATATTAGTGCCTAAAAGCCATGGAAAAAATTTCAAAACAATTTAACGAGCCAATTTTTTTTAATTAATTTTTTTAATTTTCAGCATAAGGCTTTCCCATGGAGAGCCAAACTAAAAAATTAATTTAAAAAAATCGGCTCGTTAAATGTTTTTGAAACTTTTTCTATGGCTTTTAGGCACTAATACCTGTCTCTCAAAAAAATTTTTGTCAATTTGCTAAGGTTTACATGTTAATCAAAGGGGACTATGACGATCAGCTGTTCGGCGTTATCTCTACCTTAATTTTATTATTTTAAAAGGTGTACCAAAGTGAATACTTTTTTACATATTCGGGTACCAAAGAGCTATTTTGTGGCTGTGCACCAGTTTGAATCAACCAACAGTTTTTTAATTCACTTTTAAAACTAAATAATTAATTGTAAATTAGTTAGACATTTTACGAAAATATTGAGCCACAGGGATACCAAAATAACTCTTAAGTTCCCAAATATATAACAAAAAATATTCACTTTGGTACACCTTTAAGGATAATATTCCTTTCAAAAGTTTTTACTGTTATCATAATTGCCATCTGAGGGCTGTGTTGATAGATGGGAATAAGAATTTCAATGCATCAATTTATACTTTCTTTTCTTTCTTCTTGTTTTTTAGGCATCTTACTAAATTATTTCTTCATATCACTTGGTTCTAACTAGACTCTGTAACTGGTGTGTTCCAGACTCTACCTAGAGCGAGAGGGCTGCAGTTACAACCTGCCCATCGTGCTGATAGAACAAGTGGAGGTCAGGGACCTCTTCTACCTTCACATTCTCTGCAAAGATGCACAGTCTCTCAGGTGAGAATAACTTTGTTGTGTCTGCACGGGCTGCATTTTCAATACCTGGTTCGTTCTCTGCGCCCATGCCCAGGAAATCTGCTTTACAATATGGATGAGCCCATATGGTCCGTCCGTAATTCAACCTTGGCTAGTTTGATGTGTGCCTTTTTATTTTAGTGCTTTATAAAACTAACAATAAAGTTGTTTTGGAAGCTTTTATGCTTTCCTGCTTATTCTTTCCTTAGTAAAAAAAAAAAAAAAAGTTTGGGGGGAATCACCATTGAAAATTTGAGAAACTTTGTAAATTAATAATAGAATTGGTTTGTTACCTCTTTCTATTAAGTTAAGGAGCTATTTAATTTGTTTTCATATGAGTTGTAAAAAGAAGGAAAAAATTAGTACCGGTAGTTTGTAAAAAAAAAAAAAAAAAACTGTATATAATATTATACTGTTTAATAAATGTAAAATATTATAAAAATGGTTATGCTGTAAATATTTTTAAACAAATCAAAGTAACACCTTAGTCTTGTGGTTTATTATTCATGTACATTTAATGAAATTTAATGTAATTAATCTCTTCAATGTACCAAAATTTGTGAATTTTCTGCTTGCTTTGTAGCAATAAAAAAAAGACTTCAATCTAAAAATAGAAGGATTATTTTTTATCTTTATTTACTGTATACTTCTAATTCTTATCAAATAAGTAAAAAATTTAACAATATACATAGTGGAGCAAATAACTGGGGAAAAAAATGAAGTTTATTTAAAATATTTAAATACAGTATTCATTAATAATTTTTTTCCATGAAAACATAATTTCATAAGTTCTTATTTTTCACAATTTTTCAAAAAAAAAAAAAGATCTGAAATATATTTCAAAGCCTTGATATTAATATAATTGTAAATTGTATCATTCTTGTATGACCTAAGGTAGTAAGCCATAAAACATCAGTTGATATGGCTTCTAACTGGTTAAAAAAGATCTATTGTAGTAAAAGAATGCAAAAGAAAAGTGAGCATAATATTTGCTGTAACTTGTTTTTTAACTCTCAAATTTTGAAAGGTAAAAGATTTTTTTAAAGATAAGAAAAGCCTTGTTTTTGAATCTCTAACTGAATTCTTTGAGTAGTTTTATTTATACTTTTGTAATCTTTTAATGTTGCTCGTCTTTTCTTATCTTTACTCATGATGCAATGTAATTGTTATGAAAAAAAAAATACTGCATCATTCCCCATGTATTGTATTCTTTAAAAACATAATGTTAAAGGTTATATTCTGTAGTAGTACTATTACAGTATAAACATTTATAATATAATCTAAAATTTAATTTACTATTTAGCTATAAAAAAAATACAGAAAAAAAAGCCAAAGTAAAAAATTAGCAATTTTGGCTATATTACAATGTATAAAAATAGTATTTTGCAAAGACATGACGATCACCCCAATGTAAAAATTCCTCAAATCCTAGAAGAAAGAACCTAGATAATCATGGAAATGCACATAAATGTCTACTACATTAAAAACTTGTTATTATGCAACTTGTTGTTTAGGTAAAACTCAATTATGAGTAAAGGAGATTACGGTCCCATAAAAAATAATTAGCATTGCGGGTATATGTTAAACTTAATTTTGTATGAGGTAATACTCAATATAAGGTAAACCTAATTTTTTGAGTCCTTTGGCTTTATGTAATAATAAGTTTTTAGCTTATATAACGTCAAATATATTTCTGCTTGTTTCGTCAACCATTTCCTCCATTTTGTTCAGATGCTCGTTCAGCACTGGCGAGGCTTGTTCAGAGTGGCAACGTAGGATCCTACGAGCCGCCTCGCCACCTCGTGACCTTGAGAGCGTGTTCGCACTTGCTTTCTTTGCGTGGGCCAATGAGGAGGCTGACGATGAAGCGTGGTCACGGCTGGGAGGCCGCAGCGAAGGACCAACTTCACCAGCGTTAGTGGGCAGCGTGGAGGCCAGCGAACATAACTTCAGAGTCGAGGTGAGAAAATGTCTTGTAATAGAATATCAACGTAAAAAAAATTATTGTAGAAATGGATAGAAGGTGCTAAGTCATGCCACTCTGTTTTTTTTCAGAATTTTTAAGATTTCAGGAGCTATTTTTTTAAAATGAAATTTCAATATTTTTTTAAGGTGAGACTAGCATAATTTCTGCAATAAAAATTTTTGAGGTTGATACTCCATTGATAAAGATCACTGGAAAAGTACTCTAGAACTTGAGAATCAAACATGAAAGCCACCAGCCAATGAAATATTATAAAGCAATGTTGCCAAATAGTGCAGCTATTCCCCAGCTCCAGCAATGCTTGCGTGACATAAATTGACAACATCATACTTTTTTCAATTGTTCATTGTCTCGTGGTACAGTACCTCGTATCTCTTGCAAAATGCATTTTCTGCATCTTTCCTTGATGATAATAACTTTTTCAGGATGATTAAATTTTACAAACTGGTATTGATGTATATTGTACAAAAACAAGACCAGCAAGGTCAGCAAATGAATGATTTAATGCAGATGTAAACTGTATTTTCTCCTTGATTTTTTCAAGACAAGACTTTAACATAAGGTGATGTTGCAGGTTCAGAGGCTAGGGTTCGACACTGGGGGAGCTTGGAGGGTAAGTCGACTCAACACAGACTACGCCCTGTGCCCCTCGTACCCACGCCTGCTCCTCCTGCCGGCCTGCATCAGCGATGAGGCTTTGGAGGCTGTGGCGAGATTTCGTAGCGCTCGTAGAGTTCCAGCTGTCGTCTGGAGGTAAGAAAACACACTTATTTTTATTTATTTATTTATTTATTTATTTATTTATTTATTTATTTATTTATTTATTTATTTATTTATTTATTTATTTATTTATTTATTTATTTATTTATTTATTTATTTATCTATGTACTTATTTATGGTACTCCCATACAAAAATTCATGATGAAAATTACTTTAAATATGACCGTTTCTGTAAAAAATTTGATGCCTTTGAAGAAGGATTGAATATCTTTAGCGTGGAGTTAAAGACTTCATTTTTTTAACTTGAGACTTGCTAGAGGCTAGTTGATTTTTATTAATGATGCAAGTAGAGTGTTAATCACTATCAACTTGTCAAAAGTTGTTAGTGATTGTTAGTAGAGGTCAGTTATCAGTTTGGTACGAGATGTGATAACCTTATCACTTGTGTGCATTTATAGTTACTTGGTTTGTTACCTTGCTGTAGTAAAATAAGTTTATGTTGCAATGAAATTTTATACCATAAACATTTTGCTTGAAAAGAAAAGATAGATTTCTTGCTAGGAAGGGTGATGGATTGACCTAAAATATTTATAGTTTTTATGAAAACAAGTTTTTTGAACTTTGGATCTTTAATTTTTTAATTCTGGAACTATGAAGATAAAATTCTAAAAGCTATTTAAACCCAAGCTACAATTCCTCTATATAAAGCTTTCCCTTGATAGAAGATCTATAGAAAACTCAAAGTAAAAAAATGAAAAAAAATATATATTGTTGGTTCCACAATTTTTCAAACTTGGCACATAAAAACAAAAGAAACATACTGGGTAACAGTTTAATAAATTTTACTACTTCATGATAATTAAATTACAAACTCTTTGTCTACAATTTTGCTGAAGAGTTTTATGGCTCTGTTGAACTTTTTTTTTTTTTTTTTTTCTTTTGTATTTATGGGCAATGAGTACCGGTACTTAAAATTAGTGCAAAAACTTGATGTCATTACATTAATGAATTCAATTCTCTTGTTTTGTGATACTGTATTATTAATGTGTTATGATGTGAAGGTGAAATAATGACCTTACTCAAACAAATCTACCTGACAGGGTGAAAAGAAGTAATGACCTTACTCAAACAAACCTCTATCTATCAGGCACGCTGGTAACGGAGCGGTGTTGGCACGGTGCAGTCAACCCGAGGTGGGCTGGCTGGGCTGGAGGTCAGCCGAAGACGAAGACTTGATTCGAGCCGTGGCCGACGCTTGTGCCTACGACGCTGGGACAGATTTGGCAACACTGGCGACACAACAAGAGACGACAGAGACAGAAACAGAGCTGGCTGACGAACCCAGCAGACATCCCAGAGCAAAGGTGAGCTCTTTGTCATCAATATGGAGCAGTTTTTGTAATGTTACTGTACAGAGAAATTCACGTGGCCCATTTAGAAACGGTACCGGTACTTAGGGGTCTGGCTTACAGATTGGAAATTAAGATCCCTCAGAGAGCATTGTGAACAATGTTGAAAGTCAAGTTCCGCCATTAGACTAAACATCAACAATGGACAGTTAGCAATATGTTTTATTCCAAATTTAAATAGAGGTTACTATTTAAATTATGTTACTCTAAATGTTTTTGCAGATTTTTCTGAGACGGGGAACTATTTCTTTCTTTTTTTTTTTTTAATTTTTATTTTTTTTTTTTTTATTTTTTTAAAAGTAGATAGAAACACATATATGATAGAAAAAGATTTGTTGGGAAGGGAGATAGTTCGAGCTTTTAGCCGTCAGTGACCCAGCAAAAAGAGAAAAATTAATTAAAACAACGCTATGCGTGTATATTAGGTTTGACTCGCCGCTCGTTTTTAGAGAGAGAGGGATTTTTTTGGCTTGATCAGCTAGTTTTTGCTAGCAAAATCGTCACACAAATAATACATTTGGTGCGCCACTCTCTAGCCATGGACAGCTGTTTCGGCCTACTGGGCCTCATCAGCATGGCGAGGAGAGAGAGGCAGCAGCTCCCAGCCAGGTCTACATGAGAGCAAGACTATCGAGCTACTGCCAAAGTAGCAGAGTTCGCGCGGCCTTTTATACCGGCGATCCGAGTCTCGCAATTATAGCGCGACTCTTCATTGGCTGCTACTTTGTGGGCGCCAAAAGTTTAAATATGTAACGCTATAGCAGCAAAAACCATTGACAAGCCAGGGATTTGAAATAAAAGGTAGAGATAGTGGGATTTGATAGAGGGTAAAAGATGGACAACACAGGAGAAGGAAAAGGAAGAGAAAATCGAACTAGCGATATTATTTAATTATTTGAAAAAAATCGAACTAAGCGATATTTATTTTTTTAAGAAAAAAAAAAATATATTGAAATATTAGAAGCATGTCTCCAGGGGGCATGGCAAAACTTTCAATGATTATTTAAAGATAGTTCCCGGTCTTAAAAAAATCTGACGAAATTCTGAGTAGCATAATTGTGTACCCTCTATTCATTTTTGGAATTAAAAATTTGATGCTAACTGTCCATTTTCTTGAAGTAAATGTTAGAAAGTTGTCCAACAATACTGATCTCCAACCTTGTTTCCACAGAGCGTTCTGATTGTGGACGCTCGCTCCTACACCACAGCGGTGGCCAACAGAGCACGGGGCGGAGGCTGTGAGTGTCCCGAGTATTACCCCAGATGTGACATCTCCTTCATGAACCTGGCCAACATCCACGCAGTGCGCAAGTCAGCCCAGGCCCTGAGGACTTTGTGTGCAGCAGAGTCTGCAGAACAGCCAAAGTGAGTGAAGATTGTGGTGGTGAATGTGGTGTTCTTATTTAGTGTCCATTGAAATTAATTATAAGAAGCACTTTGATTTTGTAGGTGGGACATTTATTAGTATCATATCAATTGTTAATATTTTGTAAAAGTTAAAATAAATTAATTAAAAGTTTCTATACATTACATACTGTACATATAATATGTTATACATATTTACAGTAAGAGTTAAAAGTAAAAAATCTGCCTATTTTTAGCTAAACGAGCCATGCTAATTGAAATCTGCATTTTTTATTTATTTATTTTTTTTTTTTTTTAAACGTTAGGTTCTCAGCACTTTTTTTCTGGAGCTGTTTATAAAATATGTAACTCACAGATTTAGAGCCTCAAAATTCAAGTTTGCAAAGGAGAAAATTAATAGAATTATTTTGCAATGGTAATTGGAACAGAAAAGCTTTCAGCCAATCAGAAAATTAAAAAAAAAAATGTGTTTTCGTTTACTTGGAAAATTCAATTACTGTAATCGAAAATTTTGAATTTTCTGATTGCTCAAGAGCTTTTCCATTCCAATTCCAAAAGAATTCAAAAGGCTAAAACTCACAATTTTCTTGCAGCTGACATGTCTCACACTCTGTTCTCTCACAGCTGGTTCAGCCTCCTGGAGGGCAGCCGATGGTTCCAGCTACTCTCTGGACTGCTGAGAGCCGCGGTGACGGTAGCCGCTGCGCTGGAGAGGGAGGGCCGTCCGGTGCTGGTTCACTGCTCGGACGGCTGGGACAGGACACCACAGATTGTGGCCCTGGCCCAGTTGTTGTTGGACCCTCACTACAGAACCATCGAGGTAGGTCGACTTGTCTAGCTGGGAAGAGTTGTCTTTTTACAGTTGTAGCAAGTGTTTGGAGAAGTTGAGCATAGTTGAAAATTCTTTAATACCAAATTATGTACTAAAAATTGTATAAAATTTCATTTGAAGTTAAAAAACGTTTACAATATTTACTGTCCTTTTTTTTTTTTTTTTTTTTTTAAGAATTTTGACATGAGCTTCTTCTTTGAGTTTTACTTTTACATGTAAAACTCTTTAGTGTAGTGGTTAGTACACTTGGCTCTCGTCCGAGAGGTCCCCGGTTCAAATCCCGAATACGGCAGACTTTTCGCGACTTGGAATGGGTGTGACTGGCTACTAGATGAAAGAGTTGGTAGGAGGAAGGCAGCTTACAGCTGTCTATACTCCGCTGGGGTGATTAAGACCGCGGAATGTTGTGCAAATAACATATGTGTCCCGCTAAGAAACGGTACTTAACTGTCTGGCGTGCAGACTGGGTATTAGGAGCCCCAGAGAGCACTGTGAACAATGTTGAAAAACAAGTTCCGCCATTGGTAACCAAACCAACCACTTTTACATGAGCTGCAAGACAAAGAAAACAGCTGATTTAAAAATACATAAAAAGCAATCTAATTTACAACATTTGTAACGTTAAGAGTACCGGTACCATTTGTCTCATTTGATTTACTGTATTTATTTTTCTTAGCTTAATATCCCGTATGTCTAGCTGGTTTTCTCAAGGAGTAAAATCTGTAAAACTCTCTCAAACCTTGATGGTGTCACATCCTTCTCTCTGTGTGCAGGGTTTCCAGACGTTGGTAGAGCGAGAGTGGCTCGACTTTGGTCACAAGTTTGGAGACCGCTGTGGTCTGGGAGCCGGGGCGAGTGAAGACGCCAACGAGCGCTCGCCAGTGTTCCTACAGTGGCTGGACTGTGTTCACCAGCTGCTGCACCAGTTTCCCTGCGCCTTCCAGTTCAGCCCCGCCTTTCTGGTGAGTTGCAAAAATCTGGTGTTAACAGTCCTAACTTTTAATATCATGCTTACTGTACTGTAGAACTTTCTGAAACAAAATTCCTATTAGTTTTCGGTAAATAGTAAAAACGTGTGATTTTCATGATTTCTTTTCCTCATTAACCCTAGCATTACCAAGGGAAAGGCGGGGGGGTCAATATGACCTGCCTGTAACTTTTTTACAGCAGGAAAAAGTGTAAAATAGTGCCCCAAAAATTCTGAAAAAATTGTAAACCTTAGTTATCAGTCCTAAATTTTAATAATGTTGAACATTCTGAAACAAGATTCCTGTATAAATTTTACATTTTTTTCTCATTAACGTATTGTCAAATGTAGTTTCAAGAAGGTTGATTGACCTATAAACTCTTTCCGTATCACCTAAGATGTCATAAAAAAACTAGTACGATCATCTACACTCCATGTCTGTTTTAGTCTGACCGTGTTCTTGTCTCCAGGTTCGTCTGGCCCAGCACGTGTACTCGAGCTTGTTCGGGACCTTCCTCTGCAACTCCCAACAAGAGAGAGCACGACTCAGGGTGGCCGAGAGAACATTGTCCGTCTGGAGGTTCCTCAGGGCAAACCCTGCCTGTCACAACCTGCTCTACGCAGCAAACACTCAGGTGGGTGCTGCAGACAGTCTGTTTGAGTGGGGAAACACATTGAAGAAGGCACTTTTTTGTTTCTTTTCTTAGAGGTGTCATCTGGGAACGATTTCATTGAATTTATTGATACTTAACTCAAATTCAGTTCATCCTAAGAGTTTGAGCTTAGGTTTTGCAAACTTTAAGAATTTGATAAATCAGGGGGGAAGGGGGGGGATTTAAATCAAAATAGAGGCTTCAAGTGTTCCTCAACAGGATTTTTTTTCACCATAATCCACCATGTTAGAAAATTTGAATTTTTTCTCATTGGCCACAGTACGTATTGATTTAAAAACATTTCCTACCCTCCTCCTTCATTTAAGGATCTTCTGATAATGAATCGAGAACTGATTTTTCTCTAAAAATGTTCATCAATGCCAAAAAAAAAAAGGAATATTAATTTTTTTTATATATAGGTTTGGATAGGACGGTGGAAGCACCTCAAAATCAGATGACTTAAAGCTTCTATAAATCCTTGTTGTTTTCCAGGTGCTGTGGCCGTCCTGCAGTGTCCGGGACCTGCGTCTCTGGAGCGAGGTTTACCTGGGAGGTGGTGGTCTGGTGCGCCCTCCGTGCCCCACCCCCGCCCCTCGAGAACCCTCCCCCGTGACCCCCTCGTCACCCTCCCCCACCACCCCCGTCAGCGAGCCAGCCACCATCAGCAAGACTCGAAGTTGTGAGGACCTGAGTAGCATCACCGCTAATCTTCACAGCCATGCCAGGCGGAGCAGCCAGCCTTCACTGTCAGACAGGTGAGAAAATGTCCAAACTGCATAGGGAATCAGGGAGGAAATGTCTTATCTGCAAGATTTCTAAGCTTTTAGTATACTACATCGCTAGAAAATTGAGGAACTCAGGATCAAACTAACCTAAAAGTCACTCAGTTAGAAGGTTCTTATCTATATGAAAACAAAATAAGAAACTGATCTTTACTGAAAAGTAGAAAAATCCTATTTTCTATTGGCTAAGATGCTATTTAAAGTATTGAAAGTAAAAAAAAAAAAGAAAAGAATCTACTTTATTTTAAATTCAAAAGAGAAATGTGCAATAAAAAGCAACATCTTAAAACTCTCATCCTGCAAAACTTGTAAATAAATTTACTTATTTCTTAAGAAATTATGATTTCTAAGGAAAGTGTCCTTGCACTGCAAAAAAATTAAAAAAAAAAGAAAGAAAAGCCCTTCCTAATTATTAGTAGCTTTGATTGCTTTAACTTCCTTGTTAAATTATAGTTCCTTAACTCCAGGAAAAAGCTGCTTATGATAGTAGAAAGAAATATAATTACATAATACTGTACATATAAAAGATTTCGATTTTTTTTTTCTTTCTTTTTTTTTTTAAATTTTTAAATGTAAACTCTTCTTCTTCAACTTATTTCTCATTATTTCAGCACGCTGGAAAGCTTGATGAACGGCATCCCTAACGAGACTGAGTCCGTGTTTGTGAACGGCCACTGTGACGACAGTGAGGACTGCGTGGACTCCCCCCCTCCGCGGCCTCCCACGCCCCCTCCCCTCCCTCCCCCACCGCCCGGACAGTCCGTTGAGAGCTCCACAGATACCCTCGTGCCCACGGAGCTTCTGGAGAAAACGTCGCCAGCACCCGTGGAGAGGGTACGTTAATTCTAAAAAACATTGCAGTATGCAAGCATTAACATTATCCCTTCTTTGTGGAGGTGGTGTGGACTTGAAAATCATTTTTGGTCAAAACTGAATGGATACTCTACTTACCTGCTAGACGGGTCCTGACAAATGTAGATATTTTTGTGTCTTGTTGCAGTAAATCAGGCATATTTCAAGTTATCCAGTGTGTACTTTTATTTCTAGTTTAATTTATCTTTGATGTAAATGTAAGAAAGTTATGGGTGTAAACTTAAGTGTCACGAAATTTCGTGATCAGAGTACTGTATCCAAACAAATGTTTTGAACAGTAATAAATAAAGTACATTACATGGACAGGAAATTTTCTTAGTAAGCCACCATGTTAGTTTTTTTTTTTTTTTTTCAGTAACTATTAACATAACCTTTTATCTCCTAAACTTTTATATATGGGTCTTCTGATAATGAATCAAGAACTTATTTTTCTCTAAAAATTTCTTTGATGCCAAGAAAAGTAATTTCTATATGTTTTTTTTTTCTACATAGATTTGGATAGGACGGTGGGATCACCACAAAATCAGCTGACTTGAAGCCTCTAAATAGAAGCTCAATATTGAGATGCTGCTATTCCCACACAAACTTGACAGCAACTCCCCTTGTTTCAGCTGGAGAACGGTGTCCCGCTAGCCCAGTGTCACGTGTGTGCCTCCAGCCGTCGTTTCCTCTTGGAGTCAAGCGTGCTGGAGCTGTGTAACAACACAGCTGCACCCTCTCACACGAGAGCCAGTTCACACTACTCCACTCCGACCAGTTATCCGGCCACACCTGGTATGTAGAATTAAACCAGATAGAGTATTTCATTCTATGATTCTTCTTGATGTCCCTTAGTTTAGTCCTAGTTAAGTATGGAGCTAATTGTTAAATTAACTTACCGGTACTGATTGTTCATACATAAATTGATTGTGTATTGTATTTACAAACAGACCTATAGCCAAGTTACTGTAGTGTCTTGATAAGAATTAAAGATCTTTTTATACAATTATAAATACTGTATCTTGTAATAATGATCAACCTGCATAGAATTTGTTTTTTTTATTACAAAAAAACTCTTGTTTTTTGTTTATTTTATTAGTATTTTTTTTTTTTTTTTTTTTTAGATTTTGTTGAACTTTAAAAATTGAGGGAAAAGATACTATGACATAGACATTCAAGTATTAAACATGCAAGTACAGATATTTCAAAAATGTAAGATTAAATTTTAATATTTTTGCAAGACATTTACACTTTTTTAGCCCAGAATCCCAGAGTACTGGTATTTTGTATCTCACTCCCTGCAACTTGTCATTAGATTTTCAAGTACCTAACACCCTCCCTTCTCGTTATCTCAGGCAGTGACTGCTGCCCCACGGCAGATGAAGATTTCCCTCTGAGGCCGGGTGGACGTGGCCCTCCAGTGTTGCCAAACGTCTCTCCTCACGGCAGACTTGCAGTGTTGCCAAGTGCAAATGGCAAGCTTGAGGTGGACGGTTTGGCAACGTTGCATTCTGATGTGCAAACGAGGTTACAACACATCTTTGCAGACTTCCAGGTAAATGAACAGGAAATAAAACTCCTTGAAATAAATCTCTCAAATATTAATTAGAAGTACTGTAAAGATAATATTGTCAAATTGATCATCCTAAACAAAACAAAATTACCATGGGGATTTTGGTCCTAACATGCTAACAGATGGCACCACTGAGACCTCAAATAATATTTTGAAACTATTCAAAAATACATATGTACGGAATATTTATTTGTTGAGTACCTGGATCAAATAGGCTTAAAAAAACAATTGCAATTTAGTTTTTTTGTCCTGATTTCTTCAGTAAAAATATTTTTTAATTCAATTTTGCATTTGCACTGCAAGAGGCCTCAAGAATACGAGTATCAGCTTTCAGTTATATATATATATTTATTTTTTAAGATATTCTAATCAATAAATTTAAAGCTAATTTTTACCACTTTACACATCCTACATTCATATTTTTTACTGTGCTTACATCTTTCTTCTTCTGTAACATTATATTTTTCTTTGCAAACCAAATGTATAAATTAAATTTCCCTTCATAGTCCAGTAAAATTAAGTTTTGACCCGGAAATAATTATTAAAGTTTTGAAACTTTCAGGGTCGATGTAGATTTATGTTCTAGATCACATCCCCAAAATCCCCCAAAATCCCCCTGGGGCATTTCCGGTTACCCTTAAAAAATGGCGGCCAAAAAGCACTTTTTTAAAAAATTCGTAATTAAATCCCTAATTAAGCTAGGTTAAAAATTTTAGCAGATAATTAAAGCCAAGAGTTGACATTAACAGAAAAATTAAAAATATTTTAAAATTTTGAAGTTAATCGGCGTTTAATCGGTGATTAATTAATTTTTTATCAAAAGCTCGCGGATAGATAGTAAAAAAAAGCATAGAAATAATTTTTTTATGAAAAAAAGCTTCAAGTAAGAAACATAGCTTGTGTTTTCTAGTTTTTGAAACTGTCATTAACTTTAATTTACGTTCGTATTTAACGGAGATATGAGCGGATGAAGAAGAGCGCGCGTGGTCGCTCCGACGTTCAAACGACAATACAGCTGCCCGCTATGCACGCATTTATAGGCTTGCGCGCTCTCTTGTCGCCGGCTTTACTTCTGTCGTGCAAATATTATATGAAGTATGGGGGTAGTAAAACCCAATTTACCCCCTCCCCCCCCCCCCCCGAAATCTGTATGATATGGATTTTGAGAATTTCAGGATATTATATATTTATAAGAATAATATAGAAAGATCATGATATAGAATCCATATATTATATTATAGATAATGAAAGACATGTTATGGCATTTTGTAAACAATAAATTTATAATTTTTTTGGGAAGGTATGGCGTAATGCGTTTAACTGGGATTCGTCAGATCACCGAAGTTAAGCAACGCTGTGCGTGGTTGCTAGTTGGATTGGTGACCATTGTATTTTCAACAGAAATCACGTTTCTCACCCAGGGGTAAATCATTGCGCTTTTCTACCCACCATATGGTTCCCCTGCATGGTTTTGTACCATTGCACTTCGGTCCATTGACAGAAGCTGTAGCGTCTATTGTAGTTGAGATTTCCACGTTTCCCTCAATCGTATATAGGCAAATTAATGCTGGGATGGATTGCATGGCCGGGGTAATCCCCGTTCTATACAGAAGACTCCGCGAAACGTTTACGAATGAGCACTTTTTAGTTTTTAGTGAGTGAACTGCTCATCAATCTTTTTCATTTGCCACATGGGCTGTTTTACGGAAATTTTGAGTATAATGTATAATATATGTACAATTATGTTATAGTATTGTAAAGTTCCCATCACGAGGAAATGAAATAAAACGCTCAAGTTGGAGTTTTGGAAGGTCTGGGGTTTCAAACTCACATTTGTTATATAGTGATCGAAGTAATAGTATATATAATTAACATTAGGAATTAAAAGTATCCGATTATGGTTTGATACAGGAAAGAAATATAATCTATAACATGCGAAAATTTATAATAAAGAGTAAGAAGTTTAGTTTTACAAATTGTATGCAAAAATGTATACATTCTTATTGACTCTGTACTCGCATAATAAGAGATGCACATAATGATAAACATTATTCTCAATGTTATATATTCTTAGATTCTTACTATATAAATTTACTGTTTATAGGACCTGCAGGTTATAATCCTGGAAAATCAACTACTATACGAGAATTTTGCGTTCAATATGCGTATGCATAATGTTGTGTACATTATATACTTAACAAAATTTTCAAGACAATTTTGTTAAGTATATAATGTACACAACATTATGCATACGCATATTGAACGCAAAATTCTCGTATAGTAGTTGATTTTCCAGGATTATAACCTGCAGGTCCTATAAACAGTAAATTTATATAGTAAGAATCTAAGAATATATAACATTGAGAATAATGTTTATCATTATGTGCATCTCTTATTATGCGAGTACAGAGTCAATAAGAATGTATACATTTTTGCATACAATTTGTAAAACTAAACTTCTTACTCTTTATTATAAATTTTCGCATGTTATAGATTATATTTCTTTCCTGTATCAAACCATAATCGGATACTTTTAATTCCTAATGTTAATTATATATACTATTACTTCGATCACTATATAACAAATGTGAGTTTGAAACCCCAGACCTTCCAAAACTCCAACTTGAGCGTTTTATTTCATTTCCTCGTGATGGGAACTTTACAATACTATAACATAATTGTACATATATTATACATTATACTCAAAATTTCCGTAAAACAGCCCATGTGGCAAATGAAAAAGATTGATGAGCAGTTCACTCACTAAAAACTAAAAAGTGCTCATTCGTAAACGTTTCGCGGAGTCTTCTGTATAGAACGGGGATTACCCCGGCCATGCAATCCATCCCAGCATTAATTTGCCTATATACGATTGAGGGAAACGTGGAAATCTCAACTACAATAGACGCTACAGCTTCTGTCAATGGACCGAAGTGCAATGGTACAAAACCATGCAGGGGAACCATATGGTGGGTAGAAAAGCGCAATGATTTACCCCTGGGTGAGAAACGTGATTTCTGTTGAAAATACAATGGTCACCAATCCAACTAGCAACCACGCACAGCGTTGCTTAACTTCGGTGATCTGACGAATCCCAGTTAAACGCATTACGCCATACCTTCCCAAAAAAATTATAAATTTATTGTTTACAAAATGCCATAACATGTCTTTCATTATCTATAATATAATATATGGATTCTATATCATGATCTTTCTATATTATTCTTATAAATATATAATATCCTGAAATTCTCAAAATCCATATCATACAGATTTCGGGGGGGGGGGGGAGGGGGTAAATTGGGTTTTACTACCCCCATACTTCATATAATATTTGCACGACAGAAGTAAAGCCGGCGACAAGAGAGCGCGCAAGCCTATAAATGCGTGCATAGCGGGCAGCTGTATTGTCGTTTGAACGTCGGAGCGACCACGCGCGCTCTTCTTCATCCGCTCATATCTCCGTTAAATACGAACGTAAATTAAAGTTAATGACAGTTTCAAAAACTAGAAAACACAAGCTATGTTTCTTACTTGAAGCTTTTTTTCATAAAAAAATTATTTCTATGCTTTTTTTTACTATCTATCCGCGAGCTTTTGATAAAAAATTAATTAATCACCGATTAAACGCCGATTAACTTCAAAATTTTAAAATATTTTTAATTTTTCTGTTAATGTCAACTCTTGGCTTTAATTATCTGCTAAAATTTTTAACCTAGCTTAATTAGGGATTTAATTACGAATTTTTTAAAAAAGTGCTTTTTGGCCGCCATTTTTTAAGGGTAACCGGAAATGCCCCAGGGGGATTTTGGGGGATTTTGGGGATGTGATCTAGAACATAAATCTACATCGACCCTGAAAGTTTCAAAACTTTAATAATTATTTCCGGGTCAACATAGGATTTTAACTTAGTTTTACTGGACTATCAGCTCTTACGTCATTTCTGTTTTCTTCAGAGCCAAGTTGATGCACTGCAAAGGGAGCTGCACACAACACGGTTGGCACTGATTCAACAGGTGTGCCATCACTGCGGGCCAGCCAACAGCAACGGAGAGCATCGAGCAGATGATACTGTGAGTGACCTTACAAGAGCAAACCTGTACAGGGGTTTTTGAATTAAGAATAGGGTCTCTTTTTTAAGATTTAAAACTACATTTTCTGTTATCTTTTTTTTTTTTTATGGTGTGTTGCTTGGAAATGTTATTTAAATCCTCTACCCTGTAACTCCTAATTAGAAAAACTAACGGAGTAGAGGTATGCCATAAATAGTAGCAAAGATACAGAGAAATTGCTTACTTCCCATGTGTTATACCCCCATGCTTAACCAATTCAATCAGACATACATTTACTCCTTAGACAGATACTTGCATACATTGTTTTGTTCGGAAGATTCCAATTAAGACAATTCATTATACATAATTATGATGGTTATAATGATTTTAATTATTTTGTCTTTGAAAATGCAGTAAAAACTCGTTATTACACAATTTGTTGGTAGGTAAAACTTGATTTTGAGAAAAAGAGATCACATTCCCGTCAAAAATAATTAACATTGCTTGGTATAGGCAAAACTCGATATAAGGTAAACCTGATTTCTTGGGTCCCTTGACTTTACATAATAACAAGTTTTTACTGTATTATTTATTCTGCTTATCTCCTTTTGAAAAAGAAACATTTTCATTATCTTCTTAAACTGGATAAATTATTAGTGGGTCAAAATAAATTACTACCAAAAGAAAGAAATGATTGTAGCATGTACTGTAATATAAACTTCTCTTCCTCCAAACATTCATTTGCTGGTTTTTAATTTCTTCTTCCCAGGGAAGAGAGTTCTCCTAGAGACACCAACTGACTCTATTGTTTGTTTGCAGGGCTCGTTACCGGAGAGTGTGGACAGCATGGCGGACGTCCACCTTCCGCAGACCTCTCGCCCCTCCTCGGATGTCTCCTGGGAGAGAGTGGAGGAGAGGGACGCGCTGCCCACCCTGTGGATTCCTGACCACGCCGTGCATCGCTGTATGGGCTGTGACACTCAGTTCTGGCTTGGCAGACGCAAACATCACTGCAGGTGAGAGTGGCTTGATGTGAATACAGAGACCTGTGTCTTATGGCCAGAAATTTGAACAACATTTTCAGAGCTTCGAGCACCATGATCAGACTTAAACATCTCAAATTTCCGTCAATAAGTCTCTAATGATGTCTGATAGGAAATATTATATTTGAAGGGGTAGGAGAAGAAAAATAGTGACATAAAGTATAAGGCACCTAATAAGAGTATTCCAAAAGTTAAGTCACTTGTGACTTTATTAATTAAGTTGTACGTATTACGTATTGACTAAATTGAAATTTAAAAACAAAAGCAGAAAGGACTTAATTTTATCTCTTAAGAAAAAGAAGATCCATTTCTTATCTAATTTCCTTAATTAAAGTTATAGACATCCTAAAGAAGCTTATTTGGCTAATTTAATCTAACTAGAGTTTATGAGTATTATCAGAGAATTGCTACCAACTTAAGTGTACGTACACAAAGTGGATCATAGTGAGATTACAGAGGGGATTTTCAGTGCCATCTGTTGGTGCTTTATGAGGTTAATGACTTAGTTATTACACTTTATTACTTTAACTTTACTCTGCCAATAATTGAAGGGCTTGGTTATCAAACATGTTTAAAGTCATATTTTTTATCGGGAAGTGATTGATGGCATCCTCCATCAATTGCCGACCATCCTGACTGAGGTTTCCATGGTTTCCTCAGTTACAACCAGACGAATGCTGGGATGGATTGCTTAGGCCATGGCCGCCCCGGTTTGGAAGGGACCCACAAAAGTAGGGTCTAAGAAGAGCCGGGAGGTTAAATTCAGTCACTTAATTGTGGCCAGTACCCTATACTAGGGTTCAGTTGAGAAGCTAAAAAAAAAAAAAAAAAACAAACAAACAAACAAACAAACAAACAAAATATATATATTTTTTATCAGTGGAACGAGATTAGAAACTACTGTAACCTGTAAAAATTAATAAACCCTTTTGATCTCTGAGCTCTCATTTACACTCAGTACGAGTCTCTGAAGTGTAAACAAGCTTTTAAATAATTTTTATAGAAGGCATTATTATTACTTTCAATAATTGATAAGACCATTTGATGCCTAGAGATTTTGTTATATTGTCTCTCGTCCGGAAAAATGAACTATGTATCTGCCTAAATTCATGTGCAATAATGAGCTATCTGCTTTACTTTTAACCTTATAAATGCACTCACCTCATATAGCAGATAGCTCATTATTGCTAATAGACCACCCCTACCAACATATTCATTTACCATATTTTTTTTTAAAATTCCAGGAGCTGCGGCCAAATATTCTGTGCAGACTGTTCATGGAACACGGCACCTCTACCATCTGAGCAACTTTACGAGCCGGTGCGAGTTTGCGCGACGTGTTACCGAGACATCTCTTGCTCCCCTCCCCCCACCAAGTCTATCAGCCAGCAGGCTTGCAAGCAACCGTCTCCGCACGATAAGCTACACAAGCCGATCGTTTCTACTGCCTCTACTTGAGGCCATGATCAACAGTAGTATCTCTAGTTCAACCCCCTGAGGGGGATTAATACGGCAATGGTATGCCCCAAGAGTCTAGTATTGGATAAAAATATAGTCTTACAATTTATAAGATTATCTCTGCAAGAGATACATTTTAGTTTTGAAAAAAAAAAAAATGAAAGAGGTATGGACATTAAAATAAAGACCTCTTTTAATGAAGTTTTTATTAATAAAAATGTAAACAAACTTGTAGGTTATATCTTAAATTTGAAAAAGACTTATTTATTATAACCCTCTGGTGAAAGAGGACTTGGAAGTAACTTTAAAAAATGAGTTTTAATGTTATTTTAAAATTTACTAAAAACAACCACTTAACAGTATTAAAAAAAAATAATTGTTGCAAGAAATAATAAAATGTTCTTTATTATTCGTTACCTCAAAATTCAAGTACACAAAATCTAACCTTAAATTACTAATGAAATAAGGTTCAGATTTGTATCAAATTTTGTTAGTACTGTAATTTACATTATTTAGTGACATATTGTTAATACTAGCTGGTGGCTGATTTGAGAATTTTAAAATAATATTTTAACTTCTCATCAATTTTGGAAGCAGAAATTTGAGATGATAGGTTATTTATTACTTGTTTTTTTGTGAAACACAGTTTTAGAATTCCATGACACAATATTGCATTAAGTAGAAAGTGGATTATGTTTGTTTCTATTCTCCGTCTAAACTATTTCGTCTACTTTATGATGTAAGAAAAATACTAACAGTCTCTAAAAAAAATTAATAAAATAAAGATGAGGTAACACGATACAGCTGATCGATGTAGTCCCCTTTGATTAACATGGAAACCTTTAAAAAAAAGCACAAAAATTCTGACAATTTTTTGAGAGACAGATATTAGTGCCTAAAGGCCATGGAAAAAATTTCAAAACAATTAAACGAGACCTTTTTTTTATTATTATTATTTATTTTCAGCATAGGGCTTCCCATGGAGAGACCAACTTTAAAAAACTTAATTAAAAAAAATTGGCTCGTTTAATTGTTTTGAAATTTTTTCTATGGCTTTTAGACACTAATAACTGCCTCTCAAAAAAATGTCAGAATTTTTATGAATTTGCTAACTTTTATATGTTAATCAAAAAGGACTACGTCGAACAGCTGATTCATGTTATCTCTACCTTAAAAAAAAATATTTTAATTTCTTGAACTGTTTGATGTAAACAATGGTAAAAAATTCAAACTTGTGAGTTTTAAATATTTACGATAAAACATAAATTAATTCAAAGTACTAAAAAGCTTTAATTGTCAAGATATTGTTATGTCTTTAAATTATTTAAAAATTTATTTATAATTTTGTTAATATGATTGTAAATAGTTATTTTATCCAAAGAAAATATCAAAGTACGGAGAATTAAAAATAAAAATACTGTATTAAAAAAAACAACAACTTACAATACTGATACATTAATGATAAAACAATATTCTAAAAGCTCTGAATTAACTCAGACAAAAAAAAAAAAAAAAGAAAACGTTAAGTTTTAAAAGTTGATAACCCAGAAACAAAACCATAAAAAACAAATCATTTATAGTTGCTATTATCGGCATAGAGAAAAGTGCACTCATTTAAAAATAATACAAATAAAGAATAAAAAGAGAGAAATTTCTTTTAGCAACTGTGAATGATTAAAATATGGCATTTTTTTTTTCTGTAAAAACTAATGTTTTTACATTTTAAGGTTGATTGAAAGACTTGTTTTTATGTTATGTACGTTCTGCATCTAACTAATTAAAAAAAAAATCATTTGAGATCTAAATATTTTCAACCTTGCATTAGTGTAAAAAATATATATATCAGTATTTGTCCTGTAAAAAAAAAAACTGAAAAATTGTGCTGTTAAAAAAAAAAAAGATAATGCTCATACTTAAGAAAACTGTTAAAAAAATAAAACATCCAACCAATTAAGCTTTCAGTCTTTAGTGAAACTGTCGTCTTGCTTTTTTGCTATCACATGGTCTAGTTAAAAAAAAAAACTACAGTGCTATCTTGCTATCCTGGTGGTTTACTTATATTTTTCCCCCTCTACTATTAAACAGTTTCACTTAGACTGATGTAAACTAAAGATTTGTATAGTTATTTTTAAATGAATATATTATTATTAATTATCATTGTAGATATTATAATTTACTTGCCTGTATAAAAAAAAAATATTATGTTAAAAGAAAAGGAAATGTTAAGAAGTGATATTATTATACATTTAAAATGGATTATAATTTTTCTTCTAGTAAAAATAAAACTTAATTCAGATTGTGGTAACTGCTCTTGTATTTTTTTTTTCCGGTAATAACTTTTTTTTTTTTTTTTTTTCATTAAATTCTGTTGACTTTTATAACAGCTTGAAAATCACCTAAGCAATTTAAATTCTTTAATTAACATTATTTTGACCTAATTAAAAGATAAAGTTTGCTCATTTTCTTTGGAGAGTGGCCCAATATTTGCCTCTACCAGCCATAAAGTTAAAAAGAAACAAAAAAAAAAATCAAAGAACCTCATGCAGAAGACACATTTATTGTAAGATTTTTTTTACGTAGATAAAAGTAAACATTGTGCACTTCACAGCTTGCTTGTAAGAATTGTCCCTTGTGTGGAACAATGAGCTATCTGTCTACCGTAATTGCATATGCAATAATGAGTTTAATGCTTTATTGATAAACAGCTCATAATTGTACTCATCTAATGTAGCAGATAATTATTCCTGATGATATTTAAGAGTGAAAAATGTGTGCATGCAAAAGGAGAACAAAGTACACATTTTTGTGTTTTACAGTATACATACTACTTTATCAAAATTACATTTATTATAACAATTATTTATTTTACTAGAAGAAAAGTTATCTGCTTAAAATGTATTTTAATACCTATGGAGAGAAGGAAAAAAAATACACATTTTTTGTGCTGTTATTAATTATGTAAAAAAAAAAGAGAGAAAAAAATGAATACTTTAAAAATTATTGTAATTGTAAAAAAAACATTGATCTAAATCATTTTCCATGATTTGTTGGTCAGTTTATAAATACAGGAAAAAGGATTCAATTTTACCACAGAAAGGAAGAATGTTGCCCCGTACATGTATTTCTTTTTATGTATAAATATTGTACAAAAATTATTTTAAAAAGATTAATATGTAGAAATTAATTTAAATATTAATTGTGATAAGATTCTGTGATTTTCAAAAAAAATAATTTTGAAAAATAATATAATCTGAATTCGGCTATCAATTTATATATAAAAAAATATTTACAGCTATAGCAAAGCTGTAAATGCCAGCAAATAAAAGTTGACTTTTATAGCTAAGAATATACCTCTAAGAATTGTTCCTCATAATTATTGTGCTTTTGAATTTAATTTACAGTTTTATAGAGTAGAAGTTATTATTTTTCATAGCATTAAAAGTTTTAAATACACATGCAAAAGCAAAAAAAAAAAAAAAAAATAATAATAATAATAAAAAAAAAACAATTTATAAAGCCTTATTCAGATTTCTTAGATGCTTTTAAATAAATAAAATATAGAAATTACATGAACAGGCAATATTCTTACATATGAGACTGCATAACACTGATAATTTGTTTGGGATGTAAAAAAAGAAGATAAAATATAAATAAACAAAATGTTGGATTAGAGGTAGGTACTTGTACAAAAAAATAAATAAAACTAAATATATACGCCACATACTTAATTCTTTTATTTTCATATTTACTTTTTAATCATACAAAAATGTTTCGAGTCATAATAATTTTACACAGAGTAATTATTTAAAAAAAAACTTGTACATAAAATTATATTACAGTTTGGAAGATACTAAAATACAATTCATGCAGGGAATTTTTAAGGTTATTTTATCCAATTAAAAATTTACAGCATAGAACAGACGAATAGAATCAATCAAATGTCTTAAGCTACACCCAGGAGGTTCTAATACTATGCTGTGATTGGTCTGTAGCATTTCGTGGTATTTTTCCGCCACGGTAAAGTTTGGTTTCTCCCATCTTTTAACCCGTCGTGGAAATATATTACCGCTGTTTTTTTTTTTTTTTTTTTTTTTTTATCGGAAGCTCTTGGGTGCAGCTTTAAGCTATGACCTGGGTTTCTCTTGCAGTTACGTTACATGCACTGTTCTGGGGTAGAAAATTATATTTTTAACACTGCAAGTGAGTATATAATAGTATAAGAAACACAGTAAACTTTCGATTTTGTGAAGTTTGATTTTATGAATTCTTCGATTTTGTGAAGTGAACTGTCGGTCCCAGCCAACTATTTGTGAATTCGTGTTTTTTTGGGTCCCTTGAGACTTCATAAAATCAAAAGTTTACTGTATCTAAATCCAAAATTGACCGTCTATAATGCCAAGCCATCGAAGGAAACTTGTACTTTAGCCCTAAAAATAAGTTCTATGAACGAGATTTGCATAAATTTGTTTGTGAATATAAAATAATTTGATGAATATGCATATCGATGTTCTCCCTGCTTTTTTACCGATCTGCATTTGTTTTATTTTACTTTTTTACCTATCTGTTTTTTATTTATCAAACTTTTTTACCTATCTGTTTTTATTTTGTCACACTTTTTTACCTATCTGTTTTTGTTTCTTCAAACTTTTTTACCTATCTGTCAATTTGAAAAAAAAAATTTTATCGCGGAAAAATATAGAGTGCACCACCGTACGTAAGCTGTTAAAATTTCAGAGTGTTTCGCGGCTTTTTTATAATTTAAATTAAATAAGAACAATCCGGAAAAATCAGCTGACAGACCAAAACAAACCTCGTGCGACGTTTATTTCTGCTTTTCTTCTGAGTCTACATACTCTACATGCAAATAAGGATTGAAATAGGTAAGAATTTTATATTCTATTATTAACTAAGTAATATTTACATTCATTAGAGTGAATTACGTAATAATAATGATCGCAATAGTAACAATTTGTTGTTTTTACAGCTCAGCATAGAGATTGGACCAATTAAGCACTAGTTGTCGGAGCTCTGAACAAGCCGAGTCAGTTTTGACGATTGAAGAACAATGTACTGATACTTGAAATTCCTTTGTTACCTTATTAGACTTGGCAGATGTAGAGCAAATTATTAATCGTGAAGTAAACAATTCTAAAACGTTAACAGAGAATGAAAAAGAAATTAACAAAAATTAAAAGTAATATTAGACGTCTTTCATTTGAAAAATTCACAAACCAAAATCTTCGCCAGCAGGGGAAACCATGCATATGTTGGAACGAAGACACAACTTGGTATTGTTTCACCTGACAACAAGCCTGCAGTGGTGATGAAAGCTGGGTGTAAATGCAGTGAGAAGGACACCCAAAAGTTCATTAAAATTCTGTGCCAATGTGAGTGAAAAGGATAGAGAAAAAATTCATAATAATTTTTATTCCCTTGACAAATATGCAAAACAAGTGTTTGTTCGAGACTGTCGTTACAGCTGCACCAAAACGTAGAAAATTGAGTAGCCCTGTAAAGCAAGCTACGTAAACAAGGACAACGGCAGTATTTCCTTAGGACTGAGAGTGGTAATTTAAAGTTTGTGAAATGATGTATACTAATACACTCTGCCTGTCTGCTAAAACAATCAGAAACTGGACATCAGAAGATTTTATGGCCCCACAGAATATATATAAATTAAGCATATTTTGTACTGAACAGCGAAAGCTACATGAAGAATATTTCATTTAATTTTCGTTTCATTTATATTATATTACTGTATATATTATACAAAAATTGTTGCAAAACATATAATAATATTTATACTTATAATTAATTTGATATATTATTATGTTTGATATTAATATAAATTAATAATTATTAATTTGATGAGTTTTATTTATCCGTAGAGGCTATAAAATATGCAAAAAAACAAATTTCAATTATGTAAACTTTAAAATACTGTAGTGACTTTGAAATTAAAGGTTTGCATAGTATCTTAATTACAATCAATACATACATTTTTTTTTAATCCTAAATGATTGCTTAGAATGTAAAAAGTATAATTATATTTTTTATTTAGTCAAATTCCCTATTCCCATGGCCTTTTATAAACGTTACAAAAATAAATTTAATTCTTTTATGTTACAATTTTATTCTTTACCAAAAATGCCGAGGATAATAATGAATTAGCATTACTTTTTTCGTATTCACAATAACTATATATGCCGATTGATGCATCATCAATTACTGTTTTATTAATGTTCCTTAATTACCATAATTGCATATTATATGTATGGTAAACTTCATTATTACACGCGTAATAATAAGTAATAAAACTTATTGAGCAGAATTTTGAATCCCGATTATATTTTTTTACGCGAGAAATTTACGGAATTTGAAAAAAAAAAAATCGTTACAACGAGTAATAATATATTACCTTTAAAAAAAGCTAAGTGTATGTTTAAATAATCACAACAATAAAGAAATAAACAGTTTAAACCTTCTCCTGAACAATTCACTTTTTCACAGATAGGTAAAAAAGTTTGAAGAAACAAAAACAGATAGGTAAAAAAGTGTGACAAAATAAAAACAGATAGGTAAAAAAGTTTGATAAATAAAAAACAGATAGGTAAAAAAGTAAAATAAAACAAATGCAGATCGGTAAAAAAGCAGGGAGAACATCGATATGAAACTTAAGTTTTTTCCGACTCTCATTGGATTGTGTATTTACAAACATATTTTTTTCTTTAATAATAAAAAAAAACAAAAACAAGACTTTGTATGACGTGGCTGATTATGAGCCTGTTGATTTACACATTCATTCATTATTTTCTAAATAAGAAGTCTCTAGTTAAACTTAAATGATAGTACGTACACACATTATGATGGAAATCAAAATAGCTTGAAAATGTCAAATATTCAAGGTAGAACCATCTTGCTTTTTCTCTCAGTTTGCTCTATATTAGAACAAACTTAAGTAGTATTTAACATATTCTAGTCTTTGAAGTTTAAAAAGTAGCCGGAAGTAGGTAGGTTTTGAGCTTTTAAGTTAAAATTAATTTGTCATATTGTTACAGAAAATTCTACAAGTTTTAAAAATGAATTTTAAATTTAAGGTTACAAAATTATAGCTGTACTATAAGAATTAGTAAATAACTAGTAAATAATTTATTTTTATTTTTTTTTTTCACAAATATTTCACAATAATTCACAAACTTTAGAAATTTTGTGTTTTAAGAATCATGAAAGTTTACAAAATTTGCAACATTAGTACAGATCTAGTGAATATGCTTAGTACTTACTTTAATCCAGAATAAAGTGGGGCTAACCTTTTCTGTGATTTCTTCCCACAGTACTGTTACAACTAACGTTAATTTTTAATTTCATCCAAAGTTTGAAAACCCGCCCACTTCCGGCCACTCACAGCTGACGGCTGGCTTCAGAGAGAGCAAGAGGGAACTACCTGCAGTCACATTCCTCCTACGCTCAGCGTCGTCCGCCACGCTGTGCCTCACTTCCCCTCTCCCCGCGCTCCGGACCACCCCCTCCACCAGCCGGCCAGCTGCCACCACGACCTCTCCCGCGACCGCGACCTCGTGCAGCTGTGAACACGTTTAAACACGTTAGAAACAATCCAGGTAGCGGGTGATTTGTATTTATATTGAAAAATGATGACATGCATTTTCATATACATCTTTAAATAACATTAAATTTATCCCCTGGAGCTTTCAAAGGGAGAGATGCAGTTTTGCAATATTGGCAGGCACAAGAAAAACACTCAGTTGAACTATCCTATAAAGTCAAAGTTCAATGGAGGACAAATCATGACTCCACGTTAGGATAAGTAGAAGAATGGGTATTACTTAGCGGGAAAAAGAACCCTGACCTACGACAATCCTGATGCCTCCCACCACAAATTTACCGGGTGCCAAATTTGATAATGACAGTATGAGTCAAATAATTTCTCTTTATTACTCTTTCAAAAGTCGATAAAAAAAATGTAGGAAGCACAATAAAATTCATGTTTATTTTATTATTGTATTTTTTACAGTAATATTTTACTATGGAGGGAAAATGCATATTTTCTTTAATTTATTAAGTTTTTGCTTTGACTTCGTAAGTTTCTGATGCCTAATCAGCTGATATTGTGGAACCCCATTGTGTAGAGTACCCTTTCTTCTACAATCCTAGCAAATCTACGTTACAGGTCAACTGAGGTTTAAGCAAACAAATACAGTACATATATTTTTTGCCCTTTGCAAATTATAAATATATTTATTATCAATCTTTCTGTTTGATTGGTTGGTATTTTGGGGCAATTGACACATTTTGGTCATGTATGCCCTCTATTAATCTTTCTAATACTAATTCATTTTATATAAAGTCTAGAAAAAAAGCAGTAAAAAAAAAAAAATCTAACCTACCGGTACTAATTACAACCCTAACTTCCACATCATGTAGACAGTAAGATTACATTTTTATATTATTTGTAAAAAAAGAAAGAACGAGCAAGTAGTACCGAAGTGTGGGGGGACAATATATTTAAATTTTAGCTAAAACTCATAACTACAATTTTGACTCACAGATAAATTTAGATTAGGTCATGAGTATCTTGGACCCCATCAGAAGAAGTTTAAAATCCAAGATACCGGTAGTGATCTTGTAAATTATTAATGAACCTCAAGAGAGAGGGCATCTATTTAGATACTTTGCATTCACTACGGAACTTGACTTGTTGCCTGGCAACATGAAGAGAGAAAAGAAAGAATATGTCTCTATTGGCTTACTAGAAGTAAAATGGCTTTAACGCCAACATATGAGCATAAGAAAAGAAGAAGATATTATTTGTACTGGGCTTGAGCTGGTATTGGGTCTAGTTTTGGCACAACCATGAGCTGGTATCGAGTCTAGTTTTGGCGCAACAAATCAGAATGCTGGAAACTTATACCCCATTTACACTACTGTGCCTTGTTAATTCTTATGTTAGGCTCTCTTTGCGTACAATATTTTAAAATTTAAGGAATACCCCGTCAATAATATCAACAAAGGAGCCATTGTTTCACAGTTGATCTTACAGTGCTTTGACAGTCTGAACAATGCCGTAACAAATGTAGTGCCGTAAGAAAATGACGGTGTGCTTGATTTTGTTGCAGCGTCATTTCGAGTATGATATGCATACAGTATATGCATATCCACAATATAGTACGTACGTACAGTAACTGAAACTTCTTATTTTGTGATTGGAAATTATGAAGGCTAGAAGCAACATATCAGATGCTGAGATTCTGACTATAATGAAATAATATTATGGATTTGAATACACCAGATTATGGTATTATGGATAATCACTTGACTTGGCGGCAACAATAACACCAACTTTCCCAACGTTGTGTTGGAGCCTGGCCTGCCTGGGTCAAGATTTCTGACAGTTAAATAGGTGACATATGAACCGGTAACAATTTCTAAAGGTAAATTTAATCATTTACAAACCTTGTGCTCTCAAAATTGCTGATTTTCCTCTTCCAGCACCACCGGTGCCCTTCTGTCCTTGTCGTTTAAACATAGGAGCATTTTTCAACATATCTGGTAGTATGAGAAAGCGTATTTTTGAGCCACGAATATAGACATTTTCAAGCTCTGCTGTACGACCATCCCTGTATGTGACAACGATGTTTGTCATTTGACAGTTCATGTTGTCCTCTGCTTCAATCAGCTTGCCCCGGTAAACTTCTCCGGTGTTTGTTTCACAAGTAACTACATGGCCCTCAGCTTCATGGAGCACTTTAATTGGTACACCTATTGACATTGTATATTATTTATTATTATATTTGATAAAAGATTACTTAAATTAATGGATGATAACAGATTTAATGATGAATTTGATCGTAAACGTTAGATCAACGTTTGTTTACAAAAATGACGCTGAAAAAGTAAGGGCTGCCAACATAAATCTTAATAATAAATAATTCATTTTTAATTGATAATTAAATTATAAATTAATTATAAATAACATTTTTATTTAACATTAATAAAAAAATTATAATCCAGATAAAATTTGAAAATAAAAAATTAATATTTTATGTTGGTATTAAAATTTTGTAAGACACGAAAATTTTAAACAAAAAAATAGCCTTGACATTCTACATGTGTAATAAGTTGATATCCTTGAAGAAAAATAATAATAATATTGTCTTCCTATAATAAGAATTTTAATAAAATATAATCATTTAAATTGATTTTAATAAAATGATTACTGTGAGAAAGATTTTCATTGAATCTCAGTCAATTTATTTCCATTTGCGTGATCAGAATATATTTAAATGAATGATTTCCTTTTAGAAATAATAATATAATTTTTTATTATATGCATTATTAACGTAGTAGGAAATACCATATTTATTATTGATAAGTTATAAAAAGATATAATTGGTATTCTTCAGGTGTAAAAATAACAAATTAATATTTTGCGTAAAGAGACGCGGGAAAAACCTAAGCTGATGATGCGCTCCTGAGAAAAAGCCCAAGAGACGTCAAGAAGTGAATG
This sequence comes from Siphlonurus alternatus, assembly GCA_949825025.1. Classification (NCBI taxonomy): domain Eukaryota; kingdom Metazoa; phylum Arthropoda; class Insecta; order Ephemeroptera; family Siphlonuridae; genus Siphlonurus; species Siphlonurus alternatus. The sequence goes on along the minus strand of OX463785.1, from coordinate 21,131,551 downwards.
GAGGGGAAATTAAAGGAAGGGGATAAAACCGGAGATGACCTCCTCCAGATTCTTCTTCACTTTGCTGTCTTTCTTTTTTTTTTTAGTTTTTATTTGACTCGAGGTGAGGTAACATATATAAAGCCGACTTGCGTGTGTATATTTTCATGTGTTAAAATCATCAAGAAAAATGTATAAAAAAATATTATTACCGTTAATATTATTAGTATGTTTTAAATATTGTATTGCTAAAGTAACCATAAAGAAATGCTGTCCACTAAATTATCATTTAAATGTAGATGATAATGAGTGTCAACCATCAAATATTAATATTACTACAAAGTGGATTCTAGATGCTAACCTTACAAGATACCTACCTACAGATTTTCAAATATCTGTTCCAAAAGATAACTCTAACAACGTGGCATGTAAGAAGACGAATAAAACCCGCGTGTTCATGTGGCCAGATGAGTTTGAGATCTCGGTAGATGGTAAAGTTAGCACTGACACATCAAAGATATCTGAATTTTGTTTGGATGTATATCGAATTGGTAATATTGAAGTACAAGTAGCGGTGACTTGTCCTTGTACGTCCATGACCTGCCTCAATGTTTGTTGTCCGGAGAAACAAATGATGTTGATGCCAACGAGTGGAAAGTAAGTAAACATTAATTACATTAATTAACCTGCATGAAAATTTTGGAATGGATATTTGGATACAAGATCTTGTGCATTTTTTTTTTTTACCCTCTAACACCCTTAAAATAGTGCTATACAAAATACTTTGATGACATAGTTGTGTAATATATTTAAAACACACATATGCGCGCAAGCATTGTTTACAGAATGATTTTAAGGGGATTTTAAGGGCGTACCGTTTTATTAGGTTAATATAAATCTGAAACAAAACATAATATTCGGGTTGTCCATGTATTATATTATTCTAATTAAGAAAATGTAATTATTATGCTCTCTACGCAGGAAAAGACTTAGAAACATTTGAATTAAGTTTTAGACTTTATATACATGTGACATAAGGTCTGTTATTGTTGTATCAATTAAAATTTCATGATGTTGCTTTAAAGCATCACTAGCTGACACTCCTGAATGACGATGTGTTTTCAATATATATATATATAATATAATAATATAGACGAGGAAAATATGTTAATGAAGTTTCCTTGGGGCAAAATATATTTATTAATTGTCAACGATTCTCTCTTTTTCTCGTTTGTTCTATATTTGCGTGTAATTAAATTATGCTACATTTATTATATATATATTATAAACTGCAGTCACCAATATTAAGCACGCATAAAGTACGTATCCGGAGAGCACGCATTAAAATCTCTTAAATCTCGTATGGTATACGCGTTTTAACACTATAAGCAATTAAAAATCAAGGACTTTTTACTGTACACCTAATAAGCATATTTTTTAAATTTAATTTTAGAATTTACTTATTGTCCAGAGAAACTTGATATTTTTATAATTATGATTTATTAATTATATAATTATATACACGTATGTGACGATGGTGAAATATTAATTAATGTAATAATTTCACATGTTAGTGTGTCATGCAGTATAATACAAATATGCATAAGTCTTCAGCTATAAGCTTAATTACGTTTTAAAAATAATTGTCCACAAAATATTTTACATAATTATTGTGTTTGCATGATTAAAACACTTGGAAACTGATGCTTCTCAATTATAATATATATGTTCATGCAACTGCATGCAGTTTTTTAGAATGGACGGTCCAGAATTTGTCATTTGACTAATATTTAGGTGGACGTGCTTTAATTAAAAAAAGCATTGCAGTCAAAACATTTCACACGACCCCCCTCACCCCCTGTAAAGACCCGACCTTGACTCTGTAGACAATCTGTAGACCGTCTCGCATCGCAAACTTCCAACGCTAAATAAAGCATATTTTTTTTATTAAACAATTAACTCACCATTTTTCCCACAAGTTTCCGGTAATATATAAAATATAATTGCTAAAAACATCATGAGTGAATTAACGTAATTATTAGTAATTTAAGAAAATTGAAATATTTTGTATTTTATGTAAAATATTGTTATATATATGTGTATAATATATAGGGATCGAGAGAACGTTGTATTTTAACATTATTATTTTTATAACAATAAAACTTAAAATGTTTTACAAGTATAATAATAATAATACATCGTCGCCTCAGAATAGAAGTCCCCTAAGCACCACGAGGTTTTGATGTAAATGTGAGCCTTATTCACATGTTAGCACTATTCTGAGGCGACGATTTGTAAAAGAAAATCAAATCGATCAATGCAATTATAATTATCGGGTTATTTGAAGTCACAATAAAAAAGAATACATGCCAGCATTACTTTCTATTACAATATAAAGGTCAATTTACTATCTATCTTTTTCAAATAGATTATATACATGAATATGACATTTATTTTTTTGATCATAGAGCCCATACCTATATTTATATATAATAAAAAAAAAATATCCATTCACATATTTTATTATAACATAATAATTATATAAACTTTTTCATTTGTACTTCTATGCTAATTAATTTGAAGCAATTAATATAATTAATTAAAATTTCTTTTTTTAAATTGAGATATGTATATTATAATATCAATTGACATGATTATATTAAGCAGGATGTTAATTAATATGCAAAAGATGTCAAAGCAATAAAATGTTCAACATTTGGTCCCCTTCACAATTTATGTTCTTACAGTTCCACATTTTTTCATTAAATGGATAACGGTAAAATTGATTCTGAAAGAAATCTATTCACTATAACATCAGCAATGTTATATTCTTAGCATGGAGGCATGTGATGTCTCAAAAAGTTTTCGTAACACACCTTGCCTTCTAAATAAACATTGTTTCTCCATGTTTATCTTTGGCCTTATATTAAACAAGCTCACATAATTTTATAAATAAATATTTAAATTTTAACTCGAAGAAAGAAAAATTACAAAAATTCAACAAATTTATTAAAAAGATGTACAAAAAATGAAGTAGAGAAGTTTAATTAAGTTTAGTAATCAAAATTATTATAAAATATTTAAATTTTATGAAAGACTTGTCATGAGCTTATTAGAAATAATTTGCCTCTTAATGTTTTATCTCTCAATTCCATGCATATTTTATTCAAATTTAAAATTTAAATGCTTGTAATTTAATTAATAATTATAGTTATTCATCATAAAAGGCTTAATTAATTTGGCTGTCATATTTATCATACGTGTGAAATTTTTATTTATACATTAATTTGCCTGTTAATTAATTAATTATTACTAATTAATTACTGGTAAATTTCTTTTTCTATTGTTATTTTTCCATCTATACTATTTTTGTATTTTTAACCCAAAATAAACAATTGTTATTGATTAATAATTGTTAAAGAAGAAATATGTAAAGAAATACGTAAGTAACTTTGTGTTACATTGTATAACACGAGGAAAATATGATAAAAATATATAAATAAATTACCGTCAACTTTCACCCTAGCATTACAAGGTCTTTTTTGGTCCCACGCTTTACCAAGGAGTGGGGGGGGGGGTCGAAACGACCCGCTATTTAAATAGCATGAGGTGAAATAAAAAGTTAAATTTTTTTTTCTCACTATTTTTTTGCAGGAATACCATTGCTGAGTAGCTAACAAAAAATAAAGATTTTTTAAAGATATTTTGGCTAAGTATCTCACAGTATTTCATATTTTTTTCCGCTTTAAAAGAGTTAATTTTCTCTACCCCTCTTGCGATCTTTTGCACTGAAAAAAATTTGAAACCTTAAAATGAACAACCCTTGTCATTTTTTTTACTGCCTGCTTGGATAAATGACCTTAAGTTATGTATTGTCATATTTTTTTAACTAACACATTTAAAATGTTGCTTTCAAATACCTTTCCCTACGCATATCAAAATATTTGCATGATCGTCATGACGTCATGGCATTGTGCATGATTTTAAAGATTTTAGAGAATTATATTTATATAATAAATATATTTGAAAAAAAAAAAAAAGAAAACAACATACACAATTTGACTAGATTCTGTATTCAAATATGTTAAATAAAAAAGTATTTAGTTTGCCCATTATAACAATTCTCTTTATTTATTTATTTTTGTTAAACATAATTTTTTTCCACTATATTGCATAAAAGGTGACAAGAATCTTACGCATTAGCTCGTCCACTTCGCTTGTCATGTTTCTGAGAGGAAGCGTCTTGTTTTGACACTGAAGGAAGGAGGAATTCCTGTCAGACACAAAAACATGGGACGTCCTTTTTCTGAGACAAAGTTTAGTAACACCGGCGTCAGATAATGATAATTCAATTGTAATCTTGATGTGTTTTCAGGAAATATACGTTTTATACGTTCTTGTATTATATATTATAAATTGAATCAAGTTAAAGTTAAATAAGGTTTTTCCATGATGCAAGCTATATACTTTTTCTTTTTTCTCCAGGGATATCTATATATAGCTTGTCTATGCTGGTAGAACCTAATATAATCAGGAATATAATTCTTTAAAAAGAATTCCTGCAAATAATAATAGAAATGGAAGGAAAACTGTTATATATTAATTAAAGACCGACACCCATGTATATATTACATGGTCTATGACAAATATTAATTATAGAATGAAGGGAGTTGAATTTATATTTATTACTAAGTTAAAATAAAACTATAACAAACTGGCGCGGATTCAGGAAAAAAATTCGGAGGGGGCTGCCTTCATAAGGTCAAGTTAAAAAATAATTTTGGAGTGGGGAAATGCCTATATTGCCCATGTTAAATCCAAAATTTCGGAGGGGGGGGGGCTGCAGCCTCCCCAGCTCCCCTGGATCCGCGCCTGATAACAAACAATTAAAAATACATGATTTTGTTGTGAAAGCGAAATGAAACTGATTTTTCCAATTTCAAAGAAAAATAATATTACACTGTAAAAATATCTTAAGAGTTTTAATATTATATTAATCGATATTGGTAATATTTCTTAATTATTTTCATAATCGTTTATCACACAGATTATAATAATTTAAAGTTATTTTTATTCACAAAAGTTATGAAGAAAGTTTAATTATGACGAGACAAAGTTTCCCAGAGACCTCAACTTGAACTTTGTCAAAGAAACACTCACCTTGAGGCATCGCGGCGACCTACTGCCATTATAACAACACAGAATATAATTATATGCTTGAAACAATAGTGTGTATAATATTCAATATTTGTTCAGCATCACAAAAGTATACTTCATTCATCTTCTTGAGTATTGTTGTCTTGCTGATCTCTCTCTTTCTGCACAATGCAATGATATTTATAATGTAGTGTAAATATTGGTTTATAGGATAAAAAAAAAATCTAACTCTTTACTAGTAAAAAAAGGAGAAAGAGTATTGCTGCATGCGTATAATATAATATTGAACATTTTCATGAAAGAGGCGTACGTACGTATTATACGTATGTACAGAAAGTCTTAACGATTTTTCTTTTTTGCCATAACAAAATTATAGGTGAAATCATCTCTTAAAAACAAATATAAAATATTAATATTATTATCCTACTTCTTAGAATTAAATAAATAAATAAATAAATAAATAAATAAATAAATAAATAAATAAATAAATAAATAAATAAATAAATAAATAAATAAATAAATAAATAAATAAATAAATAAATAAATAAATAAATAAATAAATAAATAAATAAATAAATAAATAAATAAATAAATAAATAAATATTAATTGTGATGGTAATCACTAATAACATTGACAGGGCCCGCTGTGTGGACGCCCCGCCCCCCTGGGACAACTGGACCCTGGACGCGATCTTGGAGGTGAACGACAACATCATGCCGTGGTACGGAGGCAAGCCGGACTGTCATCGACCCAACTTCACTGGACCGGTGGTGCTGAGAGAAGAAAGTATCGAGGTCAACTTCACGATTCTATCGAACGGTACCCTCAGCTCCCATGAGTGAGTATATTGTAATGACCTCTATTATCAAGTATATTGTTTGTTGAAGATGCAGGGCTTTGTATTTTATTATGAAGCAAATTTTCATTTCATGGTAAATGATTCTTTTTTTTTTATTAAAGTAGTGTAAGCAATTGCATTTTTTTTTAAAGATTTTATTGTGTAAAAATAGTTTAATCTGCCCTCTATTGAGAAACAAAAATAAAAAAATTCCATCTCAAATAGCTTCACCACAAAAAATTCCCTAAATTGGTGTTTTGGAGGCCTTTAACATGCAGCCTTATGGAATCTATGATGAACTCTTAAATATTAATGTTTTTTTTTTTACTCAAAAATCCATTAAAGAATAGGTATTTTTTAAATGGTACCATAGTTCGGACCAAGTTTGAGTAAAAAGTTGTTTTTTGTACCACAAGGCTCCATGCTAAAGGCCTCCGAAACATCAACTTAGGGAATTTTTTATGGTGAAGCTATTTGAGATGGAATTTTTTGGTTTTCATTTCTCAATAAAGGGCAGGTTAAACTATTTTTAAAAAATGAAATATTAAAAAAAAAGATGCAATCGCTCACTCTACTTTAAATTTTAATATTTTTTCCCAGTGCAAGAAATTAAGTAATAGAAATAATTTTAAAACTGCATAGCTTGTCGTAACATAAAAAATTATGAAGATTTCGAATGCAGGTGTTTCAACGTTTAGTGTCAGCATAAATTAATGAAACTAAGCCACGGTCCACATCGTCATAACTAGTTTTGAGACTTAAAAAATGATTGATGTTTCAAACTGAGGTGAAACTATTAAAATGAAATCTTAATCCTTCCTCACCTCTGTGGAGTAAAATTTTAAGTGGAGAATTTTGAGTGTAAGTATTTTTCCTTGTATCGTGACATATTCTGAATGTTAAACCCCCCAAACCACCCCCTCCATTGTTTCCATGTTGATAATTGAGTTTGAGCATGGCACAGTGCATTGACCGGTTCTTGTTAGATTACAGAAGTCAAGCAACGTCGAGCGTTGTTAGTACTTGGATGGGGGACCATTTCAAGTAAATATTACGTTGCTCCCTCCCTGGGGTAAAATCGTCTCGCTTTCCATCCAGTGCAGTGATGCACTTGAGCTTGGTTCCCCAGGCTTTTGACATCACTTTGGCTTATTAATGAAAAGTAAAAAGTAGATGTGTCTGCCTGACTGAGGTTTTCCACGGTTCCCTCAGTCTCACCTCAGCGAATGCTGGGACTTGTATAACAGACCGTGGCCACCATCCTTCCCCCCTGATCCCTACTTATTACCCCGGCTCGAGCTATAAGCTCATAGAGGTGTATCCTTGTAAAAAAAAAAAAAAAAAATATAATAAAAAATTACACGTTTCAGGAATGGAGAACACATGCTGGTGGACCCATCTCAATTCTGCGTGAGTGTGTTCAGTCTCGAAGGATTATCCGTGGATGCCCTCGTTTGTTACCCGGCAGCAGATTTGAGTGCCGAGCGTCTGCACGCTGCCGTCTACTGCTCGCTGTTCGTCATCGGAGCAATCTTCCTGCTGGCTACGCTTCTGGTGCACGCGGCCCTGCCCGAACTGCGCCGCGCCGTGCGGGGGCTTGGCCTCATGGCGCACTGTGCCTGCATGTTCGTGGCGCACGTGGCGCTTGTCGTGGTGCAACTGGAAGGACGTGATGCCTCCTTAGTACCCTGTCATATGTTAGGTGAGTAAAAAAAAAAAAATATTAAATGGAAATGAGTTCTAGACGCGGATTCAGAACCAAATTTCGTGAGCAGGGGCTGCCTCCATAAGGCTAATGTTAAAATAAAAATTGGGAGTTGGGAAAATGCCTATATTGCCCATGTTAAATTCAAAATTTTGAGGGCTGCAGCCCCCGCAGGCACCCCCTTGTATTCACCCCTGATGAGTTCTATATCAGATATCACACAACGGGCAAGCGCAACAACCGTGCGATTTAATAGAATTTGATTAATGCATGCGGTAGATTGGTGAACTGTCCTAGGATTTTAAAGGCATACAGGCCTCAAATTACAAATTAGACAGTCACCAAGTGGGTTTAGAGTATATAATCAACATTCGCATCATTTTTTTCCACGCGTGATGCATCCGTGCGAAGTCGCAGTTCAAAGTAAGAAATTTAGTCCTTGATGACGTCACGAAGTCCTTGATGACGTCACAACTCAATGCTAATCGGTGCTAGCTGTGAGTTGTGATGTCAGCAAGGACTTTCTTTACAGCGCGACTTCGCACAGACGCACCGCGCGCAGGTAAAAATAATACGAATGTTGATTATAAACTTGAGCAACACTTAATGTCTGTTTAATTTGTAATTTGAGGCCTGTATCCCTTTAAGTGTATGGCGTGGGTTACTACAATCACGCCGCGGTCATGTACGATGTACGTATATATCGTTGCCTCAAAATATAAGTGTCGTATAAACCATTAAGTTTTGATGTGACTTTAGACCCTATGTACATCATGGTACATGAAGCGTAAGGTCTATAATTGCATCAAAACTTCATTATAGTTTATACGACAGTTATATTTTGAGGTGACGATATATATTCTCAATAAATTAACAAAGACAGAACGTAAAAAAAAGTCTGATTATAACGATTTTTATGGTCCATTTATTAATTGCCACGGTTACACGCAATTAAAACAACCATTTTAATTACAGCAAATCATCGCAAATTTCATTTACTTAAATAATGGAATGGAAACAAAAATAACAAAACGGCATCAACGGGAAGCAAGTAGTAAATGTTCCGACTGATAAGCTAAAAATATGTTTTAATGTGTAAAAATAGAGATTTCAAAAAGAGTTAAAATTTGCTGTATCCTGTTTTTTTTATAAATATCCCAGTGGCTACAAGTTTCCCTTTCTGCTTATAGAAATTAAAAACGTACAATCGTAAAAATTCTCCTATACTTGGGATGATTGCTTTAAAAAAAGGGACTTTCTACTTTACACCATGAACTTACTTGTTATAATATTATAGTAACTATTTTTTTTTTGCCAACATTTATAAAAAGAAAATTAATTATCCAATTATTTGATGATAAATATATACAGCAATTTTAAAAAAAACAGCATGAGCAACCAGTTTTAAAATTATTATAAACAGAAATTGTATCTTAAAAACTGTTTATATAAAAAATCTAATATTTAAACATTTTTTTAACAATTTAGGTACCACATAACTTCTATACACATAATCAGCATATATTAAATTACTATAATAATCTCTGTAGCTTGCAATTACTATTGCTCAAGTTGGGGTCACATGTTTGTTGACCTCTCCTACTTGTAATTGACCTTTAATGACCTTTAAATGTGCACCTGCAGACAGTCGTCAAATCAGGTTCAAGTTTCCTACTTATATAAGATTGATGGTGAAATTATAGAATTTTATGCATGGAAGATAAATCCTGAATAATAATTTAAATGATTGACATTACATATTACATGGAGAAGTGGAAAAAAATAATTATATATACACCTCAAAACTTTATGAAAGTTACCCCTGCTTTTTTTATTACGCTATTGAAGTGTACGTGATGTAGAATGATGTTGAGGTGAAAAGATGTAATTTTCTTGTTAACTTTTCCAATATTCCAAATATGTATGTATAATACTCGCTCTTAATAAATTGCAGTAAAAAAAAATTGAAGTAAAGTAAATGGAGTATCGACCTCAGTTTTTTTTTTTATTGCAGAAATGGATAGAGGGTGCAAAGTTATGATACTCTGATTTTTTTCAGATTTTTTACAGCCCTGGAAGTATTTTTAAAAAATTATTGAAAGTCCTTTTTTAAAAATATTTCCAGGGCTGTAAAAAATCTGAAAAAAAATCAGCGTTATAGCATAACTTTGCACCCTCTATCCATTTCTGCAATAAAAAAAATTGAGGTCAATACTCCATTCAGCCGAAAAAATGTTTAAGAGTGCTGCTGCATTTTTTGTAGCAAATGAAGTAGTAAATTTCTTTCTGTCACAAAGTGTACATTATACCAAGGCTTTTTATTCTTCATGTTGTGTGTCATATTTTAAGAACTTAACGATTTATACAGCGACGCTTTAATTGTATAATATTCATAGAATTATATTTGCATCCGAGATGTATTTATTACTTGGAGAATTATTTACAAATTAATAACTACAAGACAATTATATTTATAACTGAATGTTACCTTACCTGACTAGTTTTAACATGCAGGTAAAATTATTACATTACAATCTTTTACACGGCGGAAAATAATTAAAAAAAAAAATAAACAGAGAGAAATAAAGTGAGATGCGACCTTCACAAACATGCAGACAATAATAAAATCGTTTTTGCTATCAAGAGAATATTTATTTTTTATTTCCCTCGTCTGTAAAATGAACATTAAAATTTATTCGTATTTATAATCGGTATTTCAAATATTTTATGAATTTCTATATTTAGAACAATTAAGTAATTAAACATAACCAGTTATTGTAATTAATTATAAATAATATAACATAATTTACAAAAAAAATATATACATGTTGAGCAGGTTGATTTTTCAATTTAATAAAATTCAAGTTTTCTCCGTAAAATTTCCCTCGCCGGCATCGCCAATATTATAGAATTCAATATATATCGATGTATAAACAATAAATAATAAATAAATGATATTGTTCGAACAATCTCTTTTGTTGAGGGACATTTTTCAAACCAAACAGTGTACATAAAGATAATTAATTATATTTTAGTTCCAAACTGCACTTTTTCTTTTTTCAAGAAGGTTCATTAGTTTCATTACTGACTTGATTATCACTAAAATACAAACCTTATCGGAAATGGAATAAAGGACACTTGGAATTAATGAGTATTACGGTATCTTAAAATATAATGCAATTTTAGGGATACTGATAGATAAAAACTATATATGGCCCACTGTTTATTGTAAATAATTAACCTGCTCGGTATTTGATAGTTAATTTTTATCTTATGCTTTGGATGGTACCGAAGGAAGTGTATATAAGGAATTTCTAAATTTCATTATCATACTACACAAATATTTTCATGTTTCTGTGAATCGCCTCACCGACCTGATCATATTATATTTCTCGGAAGCAACAGGTCGCGCTACAGTTGATGTGATATTCTTCCAAACATATAACGTATTTATATCATAATATGTTTCACGTCCCTCATACTGCACTGACCTCTTAATTTATCCTAATCCTTGGCCAATAAAATTCAAAGAAATTCCTTAAGCCCCCGACGGCACAATTTAATTTCATAGAATAATAAAATTATGTATACATAATAATATGTATAATTATGTGATGTATCATATATATATATATATATATAGTTATTTAATATTATTTTGTGAAATCAAATCAAACACCTTTACATTTAAATTCTAAGAAATTCCATATACATGTAATTATTTCTTTCGCCTTTTTAAGACTTATTTTTACTTTTTCATTACACAGCATGCATTTACATATATTTTACGGCTAATTATAGCCTTAAAATAAAACAAAAAGAAGAAAAAGTTCCATATATAGAGAAATTAACATTTTAAATTAAAGTGTTTGTTAATGTTTTTTAAATATTAATATTCTTACATGAATATTCCATTGGAATCTATGTAAATTTAAGTATATACATTGCATGGTACAAAGTATAATTTTCAATTACTCGCGGTTTAATTACTATAATGAATATACATTACTTTAATACTACGGAAGACACAGTAAAATGTTTTTTTATTGTCTAACATGGTTCCTCAATTAAAATTTCCTTCTTGAAATTTACGTGTCTTGATTGCTTGCCAACAAAGATTGAATATTCCAAGGTTAATAAATACGCAAGAACTTTTGTTTTAAATTCAATGCACTTATTGTTAAAAATTTCCGCAGTGTTTAATAAATAATGATATGATGAATCATTTTGAATGTGTTTTGAATATTTAATTGCAATTTTACGTCAATCTCAGATATAAATTGTTAATTAAAGGTCTTCTACATAATATTTAAATTATATTTTAATCTAATTGAATATTGATTAAGTTCATACGGTAATAGTATTAAAACATTTGGAAAATACCATAAATAATTATATTTTATTTAAATTAAACTATATTAATATATAAGGGGGATATACTGTACATGACCAAAATGTGTCAATTGCCCTAAAATATCAATCAATCAATCAATCAATCAATCAATCAATCAATCAATCAATCAATCAATCAATCAATCAATCAATCAATCAATCAATCAATCAATCAATCAATCAACACTTAATTAACAAAAACTTCTTGAATTTTTTATTTGGATATAGAGTTCCTCGAATTATTTATTGTCAATTTATTCAGATTTTTTTGCACTAACACCTTTAAATTTGAGGAGAAAGACGCTGTGACGTCATAGTCATGCAACGTCTTTCTCTATGCTTGCGTGTTAAATATTTTACTATGCTGGCGTCACATCAATTTGCAGAATTATTTTAAGGGTGTTGAAGGATTGAAACACAATATTGAAAAAACATAACTCGATGTCCTCTATCGAAATATGTAATAAAAATTTTTCATGAATGTTATCCATTAAAAAAAGCATTCTCTGTCTAAAATTCACACAATCTTATAGACAATCTATATATTGACACCAGCCATGGCATGTCAGTCTACAGCATACACTCACTACCTTGTAAATAAAACTAGCAGTGCGTTGCTCATTCAAGCGCTTTATTGTTTTAATTACATTGTTAAATAATTCAAGGCGACTATAGTTTGACGTGGGATTTCAATGACAATATTTTAACAAACCATTATTAGTCGTGACAGCTGTGGATATTTGCGCAAGTGATATCAATAAACTGAATAATTCAGTACCTCAATTTGAAATAAATTCCATCTCCTTGTCTATAAAATGGAGTATGGACCTCAATTTTTTTTATTGCAGAAATGGATAGAAGGTTCAAAGTTATGCTACCCTGATTTTTTTACGATTTTTTTGAGACCAGGAACTATTTTTAAAAAATAGTTGAAAGTTCTTTTTGTGACTTCACGAGCCGCCGCTCCTTAAGAAAAAGATAGGACTTGCCGCCGCGTGACGTCACAAAAAGGACTTTCAATAATTTTTTAAAAATAGTTCCCGGGCTCTAAAAAATCTAAAAAAAAAAAATCAAAGTAGCATAACTTTGCACGCTCTATCCATTTCTGCAATAAAAAAAATTGAGCTCGATACTCCATTTCCTCCTATTTTGCACCATTTTAGGAGAAAAAAAGAGGGGAAAAGACGAGATTACATCTTGTTTCCTCTTATTGAGCATAAGATGTTAGAAATATTCTCTCCATTCATCCTCACTTTGAGCGAGAATGAAATAGGGTGTGTTTTTGAGGTAAAAAGATTAGGACTTAAAAAGGATGAATTGAAGACGTAATTTTTCTACTATAGGGACGCTAATAAGAATAAATAAATGCAGAATGAGGAGGGCAGGAGTTATGTTTCCTTAAATGTTGGATTTTGGAATGGGAAATATTGGGAAATATATATTTCAGTAGTATATGGTCGTACAATCTTATAAGAAAATTACGACTCTCTGTTTCAGCGTACATCATCCAGTACTCTCTCTTGGCCGGCTTCTTCTGGATGAACGTGATGTGCATCGACATCGCCTCTACCTTCAGGTGAGCAAACTTAATAATAAGTTAATGTTTCACACTATGGGAATTTCCAGTGGAGTCACAAGTTGGGCCAGTTAAACAATGTAATTTTAATATACACGCTGATTTATAACCGGTATCAAACTGGATTTTAATTCAATAAACGGCTGGAAAATACATCGTCATGATTTTAGTTTAATATTTTTTAATAATAAATTTTTATAATAGTTATAATGGCTTTTTTAAGCATGTATTTCAGACTATAAAAATTTAGTACTAAAATTACAGTACTAAAAATTCGATACTAAAAAGCTAATTTAAAATCTATACTAATTTTTGTGTGTGAATATTCATTATATAGTTGCACTCTTAATTTAATCCGTTCATATTTTTTGCAAAGTTGAAATATTATTTTGTATAAGCCAGTTAATTTACTTCTGTGTACTAATATATATTATATGCTTGACTTTGGTTGTTTAATTGATTTTAGGTTGTATGTTTTTATTCTTAAATTTTGCTGACGTTAAAGTCTCCAAAGTTTTCATTCTAAATAATTTAATTTTACAGTACGTGTCCACAAATTTATTATTATTTAAATCTCTCTCCTTATAATTTTAACAAAATGCCCTATGTCTCAGGTCTCTACGCAGCATGGTTCCTGGCGGTATGAACGAGATGAGAAAGTTTCTCTGGTACACACTGTACGCAATGGGACTTCCCATCATCATGTTCGTCATCACCATCAGTGCCAACCACTCGAAAGATTTCCCTGAAGACGCTCGTCCCGGCATTGGAGGAGAATCTTGCTGGTTTAATAAAAGTGAGTTACAAATGGAGTATCGACCTCATTTTTTTTTTTTATTGCAGAAATGGATAGAGGGTGCAAAGTTATGCTACCCTGATTTTTTTCAGATTGCTTTTTAGAGACAGGGAAATATTTTTAAAAAATTATTGAAAATTCTTTTTGTTACGTCACGAGGCGCCGCTCCTTAAAAAAAAGATAGGACTTACCGCCGCGTGACGTCACAAAAAGAACTTTCAAAAATATTTAAAAATACTTCCCGGGCTCTAAAAAATCTGAAAAATATCAGGGTAGCATAACTTTGTACCCTCTATCCATTTCTGCAATAAAAAAATTGAGGTCTATTCTTCATCATATTAATAAACTTTGGTTCAATGTCAGTGTATTCTTGAAGCTTATATAAATTGACATATCGCAGAATCTCGAATCTCTCTTAGAATCACTCTGATTGTTTTCAGATTTTTTATATAGAGCCCGGAAAGTATTGCTGAAGTCGGGTTTGAACCCATGCCCCTTTTAGGTCCTATATCCTTTTATTAAATTTTCATTTTTTTTTAATTGTTCCGGGACTGTAAAAAATCTGAAAAAAAAAAATCAGACTAGCAAAACTTTGCACACTTGATCCATTTCTGCAATAAAATTTTTGAGGTTGATACTACATTCTTACCACTATTAGCCTCTCCACCATGGCATATTTCATGTTCTCAATACTAATCTTGATTTGCAGCCTCGAAAGCCATCGTGTACTATTTCTACGGTCCTATCGGCGTTTTGCTTCTCTTCAATTTCGCGTTGTTCGTGTTCACGGCCATCAAAATCGTTGCCTTCGTGCGCGAGACGGCTGTTTTGAACCGCCAGGACAGCCAGAGACACGACCGCAAGGCAGACCGAAAGAGGTAACTTAGTTTCTCAATATTTGGGGCTTGGAAAATCTGGGAAGAACTCAATATAGAGGCTTCAAGTGAGTGCGCCTCGCGATGCTCATTTGTGTCGCTATACGTGTCTTCGGCTGCTCGCTGCGAAGCGCCGGTGTGTAGGAGGGTCACGACGGTGAGCGCTGAAGGGTCTGGGCGTGAGCATGCCTGGAGCCGCCGTCGGTGCAGATCTTGGAGATAGTAGCAATTTTGTGTGTGGTGTTCCCACCATCCTATCAAAACCCATGTAAAAAAAAACTCGAAATTGCTTTGCCACGAAATTTTTTTAAAGGAATATAATCAATTGATTCATTATTAAAAGGCCCCTGAATGGGGGAGGTAGGAGATGATTTCAAATTAATTGCACTGAAAAAGAATTCAATTTTCTAACATGGCTGCGCAATACTCTCATTGGGGAACACTTGAAGCCGCTATAAAACAATGAGATATTAGAATGTGAAAATTTTAGTGGCTTAATCCAAAGAAGGGGTAAAAATATGGTACTGTGAATTTTTTAAGATTTTTCTGAGACCGGGAACTATTTTTAAAAAATTATTGAAAGTCTATTTTATGACGTCAAGGGCGGCACTGCCCTATATCCTTTTCAAAAGGAGTGCCGCCCGTGACGTTATCAAAATAGACTTTCAATAATTTTTTAAAAATAGTTCCCGGTCTCAGAAAATTTTGAAAAAATTCACAGTACCATATTTTTACCTCTTCTTTTGACTAAGCCACTAAAATTTTCACATTCTAATATCTCATTAATCACTTTTGAAAATAGCTCTGTGTACATCGTTTTCTAAAAATAATTTTCAGATCCATTTAAAAAAAATAGTATTTTTAATGAATTAAAAAATGTGACTTCATAACTTTTCCTTTGTTTACAATTTGTGCCACCAGGTTCGTGCTGTTCGTGAAGCTGTTCGGTCTGATGGGCATCCCGTGGGTGATGGAACTCGTGTCCTGGTACGTAGGAGGAGAGGACTGGTGGTGGTACGCTCCTGACGCCATCAACTTGCTGAGGTCCGTGTTCATCTTCATCATGTTCTGCTGCAAGAGAAAGGTATTTTTATTATTTATTTATTTATTTATTTATTTATTTATTTATTTATTTATTTATTTATTTATTTATTTATTTATTTATTTATTTATTTATTTATTTATTTATTTATTTATTTATTTATTTATTTATTTATTTATTTTATTTATTTATTTATTTATTTATTTATTTATTTATTTATTTATTTATTTATTTTATTTATTTTGCCACAGGTACTGACTATGCTGACGACACGCTACCCCTGGCTCCGCACCCGAATGTCTCGTATCACCCCAAGACCCGACCAAAGTGACAGTTCTCACACTAGTCGCACGAACATGGCGAACATTGACAGTGATAGCACGGCCTACAGTATGGATCTCAAGGCGTAGAAGTCACCGAACAATAGATGGCAGCATCGTCAATCGAAATGATGCCGTCTATTTGAGAGAAATATCCACACTGTGTAGAAGTGAATTGTTGTTGTTGATGTGTTTAAATAATTTAAGATGATGTAATCACCTTGTACCTTGGAAAGGTTTGTTTTTAATGTAAAAAGAGGCTAGTTATCAATGTAAAATGGTGTTGATGCTGGTCAATTTTGGTAATGAAGAATTCAGATAAAATATTGTGTAAATAATATTACTTAAAATATCATGATTTATTGCATCAGTGGTACATTTAATAACTTTAAAATTCGCTGATGAATTCAACGAAATTGTTAGTTATAAGTTCAGAAAATTCTAGCTATAATTTTATTCATCACCTTGGAAATTGTCCCATTTGCGGCCTTGTTAACCAGTAATCACCATACTCTGTGTTATTCTTACATGGTGATTAACAACGCCCCAAAGGGGGAAATTTTCCGAGGCGAAGAGTGAACAGTCTCAATCAAATTAACTGTACAAGAAATGTTGCTGTGTCCATATTTTTATGACTAATTCTGTACTTCCTCTAGATATGTTGCAACATGTTAGTTAAATTAGGTTACAGAGATTGTGCCATTAACTGATGCAACTTATACGTAACTAGAAATTATCTGAATTTGTAACTTCCCATATTAAATAACCGGATGTGAATTGAAAATTGTAACAGGAAACAAATTAAGTGTTAGTCTTTATATTTTTTAATATAAATAATGAATTTTTATTTCTAACAATGTAAGCGCCTGGTAAAGTAGGCAACTTTTCAAGCAGTGATGTATTGCAGCACAGTATGCTCTCTTTGGTAAAATGGAAAATGCAATTCGCGAGGGATTGGAGGATGGTTGCCATAGCGTCCCAACATTCACTGCCGTGAGACTGAGGGAACCGTGGTAAACCTCAGTCAGGATGGACACCTCTACTTTTTATCACTGGACCAAAGTGATGTCTATAAAGTCTGGGGAACTGCATAACTGACTGGGTGGAAAGCGAAATGAATTTACCCCAGGGAGGGAGCAAGGTACTTTTTACTTGAAACGGTCACCCATCCAAGTACTAACCTAGCTTCATGATGCTTGACTTCGGTGATCTAGCGAGAACCGATCAAGCAACTGCAATTAATTATGTGGCATTGTGAGGGATAGAGAATTGGAAATTAATAGTAATGCATGAATTTTATCTACTTTTTTTTTACAAAATATGAAAAATTAAATATTTCAATAATATCACAAATAGCTGTAAATATGATGCTGTAAATACAATTATACATTTCTTGGATATCGATATTATAAAAATTAAATGTGCCAATAAAAAGTGAAATATGTCAACAATATGTACACCTTGGGACAGTACAAACGGTACCCAGTCTATTGAGCCGCAACAATCTTGAACTTTTTTAACAATCTGGACTACCCTATAGTTGAAAAATTTCATCTTCAATTCATCCTTTACACGTCTAAACCTAATCTTTTTACCTCTAAAACACATCTTATTTTCTCTTCGTTCAAAGTGAGGATGAAATGGAGACAATATTTTAACATTTAATTCTTAATAAGAGGAAAAAAAGGCGTATTATCGTATTTTTCCTTCATTTTTCATCTAAAATAGTGCAAAATACGAGGAAAATAGACGAGAAGAGAGCTTAATAGCCAAGAAAATATGAAAATTATTTCAACTCGGGTAGAGATCGGGTATTTACTCCTAAAATTAAAAATTTGCGTTTCATTGTTTCTTTTGGATCCACATCAACAGCAAATGAGACGAGAGTAAAGTTCGTAGCGTCTCGGGGTTAAGTATGTAGGTGGCCATTATGTATTTGTTATTAATACATACATACATATATATATATATATATATTAACACAACCTTGTTTTAAAAAAATTGAAAATTATTATCTAGAAATATAATGTGTGTTGTAATATATAGTTAAAAGATATAAGTAATGTAATATCTATTTTAAAGTACCATTTTGCATTTAAGAAAATAGTATTTAAAAAATGTACAAATTTTTCTTTAACATTATTTTTTTTTATTTAGTATTAATTATAGACGAAATTGTTCATAGGAACTTTATTAATGTTTGTGCTTTTATTTATATTATTTCATTACGTAATCATTCAAAGATCACGGATCTATGAATCTATGATCAAGAGAAAAGGAGAGATCAGAAACTAACAATTCCACTAACTCAATTGACTTTTGAAAGTGAATTTATATATCATCATGATGTTTTATCATTGTATAAACTGACCATATATCACAATAATCATACAGAAGATCATATTAAATACATTATATATAATATACTGAATTAAATTTTAAACTATTTTAGTAAAATTTTATGTTTACATACCGTACGTAATTTGATATGATATCGGACTTCAATCAAATAAATATTTTAATAAAAATGTATAAATTATTAAAACCATACTGTTGCTATATTTTAAAATATTTTTTTCCGTGTAAATATTCAACGTATATTATAAATTCTGAAATCACGAAAATAATATTTCATCCTATATTATTTAGTTAGTTTACTATATAATTATCATTTATTATGTGTCTCAATCAATGTTCAAAGGCATAGTAAGAATGAGATTAAAATATAAATATTTTTTTTTCTTTTGTGTGCCATAAAATTATGTAAAATATTTTGACTATACTATGTTGAAACTTCATGTATATAATATAAAATATATATATATATCTTTGATATAATTTTTACCTTTTTGATGAATCTTACCTGCTTGACGTGCTTGTGAATATTTAGCTTGCTAATTAAACTTTAGGTTTTGGCCGTCCAAAATCTTCATCTTCATCTATTACAGAACTAAATTGTTTTCTCAAAATCAGTGACAATGTAATTGGGAATTTAATTTATTGTCTGCATCATGTAATATTACATAAAGAAACTAATAAAAACCTATAAAAGAATATTTAACTTGTTTTATTTACTAAATAAATTAATAAAATATACTAAAACAGAAAAAATGCTACTTTTATAATATAATATATTAGTTTATAATAAATGATTATTCTTAAATTCTTGTATAATTTCAGTTACGATTCAGTTTTATTTTTTTAATTCAACTATACGGTAATGAAAAGACCATTTAATTTTTTGTAAACACATAAGAAATTGAAAATAATATTTATATTTAGAATGATATAATTGTATAATTTTAGACGAAACCTGCAAGTAACTTCAAAAAGTGTTAAATTGGGTTAAAAAATGAAAAAATAAATGTATTTTGTACTATTTTTAATATTCAATAGAGATATTTTATATTTACATAAAATTATATGAAACGTTATAGTTGATGTCACTTGCACCACGCGTGGTGGGTCTGGATGTAGGTGTGTCATTCTCTTGACACGTGGTTAATGATGGTGTAGGGCATCAGGTAGTTCTGGTCCACATCATGACACGTGTCAGCCAACTCACTCATGGGAGGTATACACCGAGACATTCGGTATAACATAAAATGTGTACTTTTGGTATTTATAATGGGTGCGATTCACAAAGCAGTTAGCCAGGTTGCTAACTACGTTTAGCTTAACCACGTTTAAGTATACCTGTTTTACGTGTTAAACCATCTAGTTAAACGTGGTTAAGCTAAACGTGGTTAGAAACCTGGCTAACTGCTTTGTGCATCGCGTTCAATAGAGTCCTGCCTGCTTCTAGCAGGAAAAAAAATATCGTGGTGAAAACTAAAGATAATTGGACTAACTTATTAGTGTCTTTCATATTCAAATAAGGAGTGCGGCAAAATTAATTTGGGGACACGTGGTGAGTAGCGCACAAGAACGAGAAACAACAAAAGGTCGCAGTCATTTTTTTTTTTTTTTTAGAAGTAATTTACTTTGTAATAGACAACTTTCATTATATTTTTTTATTGCATATTTTGGATATAGGAGTTCAAATATGAAGGAATTTTGAAGATTCAATCACAAACAAGAAAGCCGGGTTTTGAGGCCTTAAACTTCAAAACAGTGAAAACGGCAAAACTTGACAAAACCAAAACTTCTAATTTTAGCTCGATCATGCTGAAAACACCTAACGTCAAGTAATTGGACCCTAGGAGTTTGAATATGAAGGAATTTTGAAGATTCAATAACAAACAAAAAAGCCGGAATTTTAGGCCTTAAACTTCAAAACAGTGAAAATGGCAAAACTTGACAAAACCAAAACTTTTAATTTTAGCTCGATCATACTGAAAACACCTGACGTCATGAAATTGGACCCTAGGAGTTCAATTATGAAGGAATTTTGAAGATTCAATCATAAACAAAAAAGCCGGATTTTGAGGCCTTAAACTTCAAAACAGTGAAAATGCCAAAACTTGACAAAACCAAAACTTCTAATTTTAGCTCGATCATACTGAAAACACCTGACGTCATGAAATTGGACCCTAGGAGTTCAAATATGAATGAATTTTGAAGATTCAATCACAAACAAAAAAGCCGGGTTTTGAGGCCTTAAATTTCAAAACAGTGAAAACGGCAAAACTTGACAAAACCAAAACTTCTAATTTTAGCTCGATCATGCTAAAAACACCTAACGTCATGTAATTGGACCCTAGGAGTTTGAATATGAAGGAATTTTTAAGATTCAATAACAAACAAAAAAGCAGGATTTTGAGGCCTTAAATTTCAAAAGAGTGAAAACGGCAAAACTTGACAAAACCAAAACTTCTAATTTTAGCTCGATCATGCTGAAAACACCTGACGTCATGTAATTGGACCCTAGGAGTTTGAATGTGAAGGAATTTTGAAGATTCAATATTAAACAAAAAAGCCGGATTTTGAGGCCTTAAACTTCAAAACAGTGAAAATGGCAAAACTTGACAAAACCAAAACTTCTAATTTTAGCTCGATCATGCTGAAAACACCTGATGTCATGTAATTGGACCCTAGGAGTTCAAATATGAAGGAATTTTGAATATTCAATAACAAACAAAAAAGCCGGATTTTGAGGCCTTAAACTTCAAAACAGTGAAAATGGCAAAACTTGACAAAACCAAAACTTCTATTTTTAGCTCGATCATGCTGAAAACACCTGATGTCATGTAATTGGACCCTAGGAGTTTGAATATGAAAGAATTTTGAAGATTCGATAACAAACAAAAAAGCCGGGTTTTGAGGCTTTAAACTTCAAAACAGTGAAAACGGCAAAACTTGGCAAAACCAAAACTTCTAATTTTAGCTCGATCATGCTGAAAACACCTGACGTCATATAATTGGATCCTAGGAGGGGAATTCAAAAAGACTTATCCGCGAGGTTTAGCCGGCGGATAACTTGTCCATTTTCTAGTCTGGATAACTTAGCCGCGTGGACAAGTATACGCCCAGACAAGTGTTTGGATATGTTACTTTGGACAAGTCACTTAGCCAAACCTGTTGAACAATTTCTCGTGGCAAAGATAGCCTTGCTGATAAGTATCGCGGACATCTCTCCCACCTGGATATTTTTTTTAATTAGGACGCCATCTTGGATTACGTCTTAAATATGGAGGTAATTGGACCTCGATATATGGTGATTTGTTGATAATTTATTTAGCAATTGTGTTTAAATTTGATTGAGTATCAATTTGTGTAATTTTTAAAAGACTATAATTTCAAATTTTAGCGCTTTCCTATTATATTGTTGTTTGTTTTATTTCTTTTCCCTCCCCTCATCCAGTTGCCGGCTCATCCCTCTTTTTTGGCTGATATAATAAAGAAGTGTCAAATTTTTCACCAAATTTGCACCTATACCTATTAATACGCAAGATTGGCGTTAATTAATTTATATTATTACAGGATCATATTCCATTATGATATAATTATGAGGTAAGTGAAATAGCCACTAGAGAATTGCTTATTTTTACGATATTTGAGAGCTCGTTTACAATGGTACAACCTTGCTTTTTTTCCCCTCGACAATTCCTGCCTGCTTTATTTTACTTATATATTTGATAAAAGTGTTTGTTTTCCTTCACGAACTTTTGCCAGGCCAATACCGAGCTTTTTTTTGTAAATTTACATGTTTAAATGTGTAAATATAACATAAAAATGCAGATGAAGCCTCGGAAAAGGTGACAGAAATTGTATTATAGAGAACAAAGGGCTCTCATAAATCATCAAAATGAGTAATTAAACGATAAATATTTCACTTATTTTTTTATATGGCATAGAGTGTGTCCTTGGGAAGGTCTTATGAAATTATTTAACACAAATATTCTGTATTTATGTTCTAATTACTAAATAATATAGCACAGCAATACATATGCTACCTTTCAGAGAGGGCGGGGCTTGTTGATGTCATAGAAAAGGGGCGGTAACAATTGAAAATAAGTGCTAAATTGTTTTAAATCAAACTTTTGTATACAAAAAAACTACACAAATTGATAATCAAATTTGACACAATTGCTAAATAAAGTAGCAACAAATCACCATATATCGAGGTCCAATTACCTCCATATTTAAGACGTAATCCAAGATGGCGGCACAATTAAAAGATATCCAGGTGGGAGAGATGTCCGCGATACTTATCCGCGCGGCTATCTTAGCAACGAGAATTTGTCCAACAGGTTTGGCTATAATAAGTGACTTGTCCAAAGTAACTTATCCAAACATTTGTCTGGGCCTATACTTGTCCACTCGGCTAAGTATTTAGGTTATCCAGACTAGAACGTGGACAAGTTATCCTTCGGCTAAACCTCGCGGATAAGTCTTTTTGAATTCCCCTCATAGAATCACGAGTTATGTATTTCTAAATTGCTTCAGATTATTTTTAATTCTCTAAAAACCAAGGGGAAACACGCTGTGGAACACATATATATGATGCAATATTTAAAGCATAATATTGATATTGATGTTATACAGTATATTATATATATATATAATTTTTTCTTCACATATTTACAATTATTGTTGTCCAGCAGAGATTATCTTAATAATTTCATTCACCGGTGCAAATTTTTGCTACATTTATTTTCAATAAACACACAAATATGTAATTGTCTATAATTCAAAAGAGAATAATTATTAATATTAACAATTTGTTAAATCAACATAAATAAAGATATTGATCAAATAACTTTTAAAATTTTAGAAATTGAAAAGAGAATTTTTCTCTTATCCAGTAATATATTTTACTATTAATTTTAATGTTATTATGTACTTTCAATTTCTTTATGAAATTAAATATTTATATTTTGATTGAAAAGTACCCATTAATTCTAAATCCGGTATTACACGATACAATTTTACATACAATTTTTCCTTGCAAGAAAATTTCATCTCCATTCAAACAAATGGAGTTGAAGTTTTCTTGAAAGGAAAAATTGAATGCAATAGTTAGAAAAATTGTATCGTGTAATACCGGCTTAAAAATACATTATCTATTTATCAAATTATTTATTAAAGATTCTAATAGTCAAGGATTAATTTATAATGAAGATTTGTGAGATTTGTCAGACAACACATTAATTTTATTTTTAAAATCAATTAATATCATGTAATATATTTATTAATTAAATGGTGTCAACGAAATGAAATAAAATAATAAAATTTATTAAAATTAAAAAACAGAATTCATCATCTTCTTCTTTATTTAACAAAATGATGACCAACATAAATTTGTTTTCCGTTACAATTTTCAATACACATCCCTGGATTTTTAATATAGGAAATTACAAATTCAGAAAATTTCTAGTAACGTAATACTTTATCAGTTAATGGCACAATATCTGTAACCTAATTTACATAACATGTTGCAACGTCTTCATAGGAAGTACAGTCATAAAAATATGGACACAGAGTTTGGTGCAGTGTATACACCTCTGGACACCACGAACGTTACTTCTGCTTTGTTTGTAGACTTTACCACGCAGTCTTTGGAGGTGTGGTGAACCAAAACTCTTTTGATATTGATAGACTGGGTGCTCTCAAAATTGCAAATCTGCATCCCTCTATTGGAGCTAGCAAGTGAGGCAGGAGTAAAGATCGGCAGTGTGTACGGTACGTGCTGTCTTGTATATATATATATATATATATATATATCAGGGGCGGCTCGTGCCCCATTTCCGTGGGGGTGCTGCCTGACATGGGACCCGCAGAACACCATGGGGGGGTTTGGGGGGCGGAGCCCCCCAATGGCCCGCCGCAGGCGCGATTTTTTTTAAGGACACGCCCCTTTTTTAGGGTAAAATTATGACAAAATCATATAATAATGCTCTCAACAACGAAGCAGAAATTATCTAAAATCAAAAAATGCATGCATTTTATTTATAATTTGTTATGACATGCACTTATGCGAGCCCTTTTGAAATCGTGATTGAATGTTTCAAACTTAATATAATATCCAATTTTTAATTATTTTTTTTAATTCATAAGTCCTTTCACGTGGTAAGAAACATATATTTATATAAAAATAAATATTGTTTTAAGCCCTTTTTTTTAAATAATAGTGTCAATCAAACTGCATTCAAACTGCATTGTTAATATGAAACCTGAATGTCTGGTATAATTTTTACGCAATGTATATAATGAACATCAAATAAATCGATCATGGTATATACAATATGTACAAAATTAGGCAACAACCAGAATCTAATATAAATTTTTAAAGACAAAATTTAATAAAAAAATAAAAAATGAAATTTATATAAGAAAAAATTGCATTATTAAACATTATTTCAATATTATTAGTATTTATTTAATTGAGAAAAAAATAATCGTAATCCTGTTAAGGTAGAGATAACACGGATCAGCTGACCTAATGCTAAAAAAATCTCAGTCATGAAAATTACGAAAAAAAAAAAAATAAAATGTTCTCCTCTACATCGCCTATCAGGTATCCGGCATTTTCGGTGTAAGGAATGTTCAGTGTAAGCGTTCGGTGTACGGAACTTTCGGTGTAAAGAGATCTTGGTGAAAGGAAGATTCGGTGCAAGGAATTTTCAGCGTAAGGAAAATTTGGTGCAACGTTAATAAAACTGTTAAATATAAAATAATGTAATTGTTTTTCAATTTATTAATACTTTTTCTATTTGAGGTCAGAATTAGAAGAACTAGAAGAACTTATGCTATATATATCAATAGTCGGATCAGTACATGTTGTCAATATACACCGAACGCTTACACCGAACATTCCTTACACCGAAATGTCTTACACCGAAAATTCCTAGAATCCCTCTCGAGCGGTATAACAGATCAAAGATCCCAATTTTTTTATTACTGTTTTATTTTTTTTTTTAGCCATGCAATATTTCTTTGATTACTATCGCATATTTGCTGCTAAATAATGTACTGCCGGTACACGCAAACCCGGGAAAATATGCTATATATTTTTCTCATCCTGGAGTAGTTAACGTTTTCTTATATTTTGTATACTCGTACACTTTTACAACTTGTTTTTGTTTTATTGTTTTATTTTCATGTTTGAATTTTCACATTAATGGTATAAAATGCTGTAGTGAATATATATAATTAATAAATAAATAGCTCCCATGTATAACATATAGACTTGTTCCTGGTAAACTTATAATTTATAATAAAATACATGGGCGCGATTCACGAACGAATTAAGTTATCCAGATTTCTCACTTAATTAATTCGATCGACGTTTAGTGCCATCGAGTTAGACTGGCGCTAACTGTGTGGTTAGTAAGAAACCTGTTGTTGTCGTTGTTCGAACGTGAGATCTCACGATTGTTTACATGCATGCACCACTTAATTTTCAAAAGACAAAAGTGTTGGTTCTTTTGGGACAGTCATATTTTTATTAAAGTAAAATAAAAGTGCTGGTCTTCATTCCTCAGATGCTTCAATATATTTAGTCAATCTTTGTTAGTATATTCACTGATGAATGTAATTAAAATTTTGTTAATCTGCTCAATGAAACCATATTACAGGAAAGGTCTTCGAAGTGTTGTTCAAAATTATTCCCGCATGTCAAATACCACAAGCTCATTGGTTCAACAGAACCAATGAGCTTGCGGGTACTGCCGATCGCACAGTCCCCGATCGCTCCAAAATCACACGGCTTGAGTGGGAGTTGAAGAGGAGGAGAATGAGGGTGGGAACACTGCTTTGGGCTACTGCTAGTAGTGGCAGTACCTTCCGCTGGGCAGCGCTGAGGGAATAAATTTACGCGGCAGCGGCAAAAATTTCATGATTTTAAATGTTAGAACTGATAAAAATTTTCTGGAAAGTTCAGAAAAATTATAGGATTATTTGATATTTCTAATTGTGTGTTTGTTCCCAAAATTTCTGGGGGGGCTGCAGTACCGCAGTACTATAGTACGAGCCGCCCCTGATATATATATATATATATATATATATATATATATATATATATATAAAATTTGACTGACACTGTGCAATTTTCTGCAAGGACTTTGTAACTCACAATTAAGGGCATTGGGTGTAGCACCGGTAGTTGGCAGCACTGACGTATCTTCACCATGTTAATTTTTGATCATTGCTCCTCGGTGTAATTTTTATGCTAGAGCTAAGCTGATTGCTGTAGTATCAAGATAATTAGTAGCCCAAGTGCACAATTTGGCTAAATAAAGCCTGATTTAAAGAAAAGTATTTTTTAGTAATTTTTTAAATTTACATGCATTTTTCTAAAATATAAAAAAAATACTTTTCTTTAAATCAGGCTTTATTTAGCCAAATTGTGCACTTGGGCTACTAATTATCTTGATACTACAGCAATCAGCTTAGCTCTAGCATAAAAATTACTCCGAGGAGCAATGATAAAAAATTAACATGGTGAAGATACGTCAGTGTTGCCAACTACCGGTGCTACACCCAATGACTTTAATTAAATCCATCAGCGTATTTTAAAATTATAGTAAGTATTCCACTGCCTGCTAAGTAATATTATGCAACATTGCATTTTTTTAAACAATATTTTATCGTATATGACTCTTAATTTTTAATTATCAAAATACACCAGCATCAATACCATATATCTTATATTGATAACCTCATCTAGCATAAAAAATAACAAACCTTTGGTGAATATACACCACCTGAAATTTATTTGAACCAAAACTTGTCTCGATTTTAACCCAGCAAGTACTGTACAGGCATACGACACGCTTTATTATAATCTAAGTTCGCTTTGATTTTAACACATCAACAACAGTTCACTTCTACACTGGTTGGATATTTTGCTCAGGTAGATGGCATCAGTTCGATCGACGATGCTGCCATCTATTTTTCGGTGACTTCTATGCTTTGATGTCCATATTGTAAGCCGTGCTGTCACTGTCAATGTTGGTGGCGTTGGTGCGAATACTGTGAGAATTGCCATTTTGATCGGATCTTGGGGTGATACGAGACATTCGGGTGCGAAGCCAGGGGTAGCGTGTCGTCAGCATAGTCAGTACCTGTGACAAAATAAATAAATAAATAAATAAATAAATAAATAAATAAATAAATAAATAAATAAATAAATAAATAAATAAATAAATAAATAAATAAATAAATAAATAAATAAATAAATACCTTTCTCTTGCAGCAGAACATGATGAAGATGAACACGGACCTCAGCAGGTTGATGGCGTCAGAAACGTACCACCACCAGTCCTCTCCTCCTACGTACCAGGACACGAGTTCCATCACCCACGGGATGCCCATCAGACCGAACAGCTTCACGAACAGCACGAACCTGGTGGTACAAATTGTAAACAAACGATTAGAACGAATTTTATGCATTTTTTAGATTCTTTAATTGGATTTAATTCTATTTTAAATGGAGTTCACTGTTGAGAGAATAGTTACCTCTTTCGGTCTGACTTGCGGTCGTGTCTCTGGCTGTCCTGGCG
The DNA here is from genome assembly GCA_949825025.1 of Siphlonurus alternatus. NCBI lineage: Eukaryota > Metazoa > Arthropoda > Insecta > Ephemeroptera > Siphlonuridae > Siphlonurus > Siphlonurus alternatus. The sequence goes on along the minus strand of OX463785.1, from coordinate 21,102,925 downwards.
GTTCAGAACAGCCGTCTCTCGCACGAAGGCGATGATCTTGATGGCCGTGAATGCGAACAACGCGAAGTTGAAGAGAAGCAAAACGCCGATAGGACCGTAAAAATAGTATACGATGGCTTTCGAGTCTAAAAATCAAGATTATATTATTAGTATTGAGACCAGGAAATTTGGTGGAGAATCTATAGTGGCAAGAATGGAGTATCGACCTCAAAATTTTTTATAGAGAAATGAATAAAGGACGCAAAGCTATGCTACTTCGATTTTTTCGAGTCCGGGAACTATTTTTAATTTTTAAAAAATTATTGAAAATTTAATAAAACGATAGGACCTAAATGAGGCATGTGTCCAACCTATTCAAATAATTTTAGCAATACTTCCCGTGCTCTAAAAAAATCTGAAAAAAAAAAATCCGAGTAGCATAACTTTGCACCCTATTTTCATTTTTGCAATATTTTTTTTTTTAGGTCAATTCTCATGCATGATGCAACATGATGCTGAAATTGGCATTTTAAATTGACATCTTAATTTATAATTTTTGAGGTGTTGCTTTGTATTTTTCAAGTGTAAAACTGAAAATTCGTAATGAAATACTTAAAACTGATTCTAAGATACACTGACATTAAACAAAATTTTATTAAAACTCACTTTTATTAAACCAGCAAGATTCTCCTCCAATGCCGGGACGAGCGTCTTCAGGGAAATCTTTCGAGTGGTTGGCACTGATGGTGATGATGAACATGATGATGGGAAGTCCCATTGCGTACAGTGTGTACCAGAGAAACTTTCTCATCTCGTTCATACCGCCAGGAACCATGCTGCGTAGAGACCTGAGACAAAGGGCATTTTGTTAATATTATAATGAGAGAGATTTAATAAATCATCTAATTTTTTGTGGACATGCTTCACATGCTACAGGAAAAATTGGGTTGATCCAATATTTAAAACTAAAGGGGGAAAATATCCCTTTGTGGGTTTGTTAATCACAATAATCACCATGCCCTGTGTTATGTTATTCTGATAACACACGGCATGGGGATTAATAAGTCCGCAAGTTTGATATTTTCCATGGCGACGAGTGTAACAATAACATGGAGACTTCAACGTCAGAAAAATTAAAAAATAAAGATGTACTACCTAAAATCAATTAAGTATTTATTTGCAGCGGCCGATAGGGTTAATCATGTAACCTTGGCTGGTACAAAATTCTGTATTAAGCCGGTACTACACGTTACAATTTTTCTAATTAATGCATACAATTTTTCCTTACAAGAAAACTTCAATTCCATCTGTTTGTATGGAGATGAAATTTTCTTGCAAGGAAATATTGTTTGCAATAATTAGAAAAATTGTACTATTTGTACTATATCGTGTAATACCGGCTTAATTAATATTATAAAAGAAAAAAAAGTACAATAAAAAGTAAATAGTAAAATATTAAATCATTGTAAAAATGATGAACAGATTTAACTAATAGTACAACCTGAAGGTAGAGGCGATGTCGATGCACATCACGTTCATCCAGAAGAAGCCGGACAGGAGAGAATACTGGATGATGTACGCTGAAACAGAGAGTCATTTGTTTTTTACATAATATATAATATTATTCAAGTAAACCCTAGGTGTTGCATGTAAGAACTATAATAGTACATAGTATTTGTTTGTAGGGTACTGAATGTATAATTAAATTTAAATAAATTGTTTAGCTTCCAATGGAATATTCATGTAAGAATAATTCTGTTCTTAATACGCAATGAGAAATAATCAATTATTAGTGATGATAATAATATAAATAATGTTTATTGAGCAGCAGAAAAAAATACAGATAATACATACTTTTATATACAACAATTATACATGTGCCTAATGGGTGACTAAAAAAAGGGATCCCATTCACTGTAAGTGTTAAGTCACCCAAAGGTTTAGTGATGAACCTTATGTACTTGGAACATAAGGATCATCAATAAAAATCTAATGTTTCTGATTGTGTATTTTTACGAACAGACCTAATATTAATACTTAAGAAAACATTAAAGAACGTTTTAATTTAAAATGCTAATTTTTCTGCATGTATTATGTAAGTTCTTCTTAAGGAAAAGACATAATTAACCTTGAAGTAATATATGTTAAGTGCATGCTGAGTAAAAAAATAGTAATAAAAAATATTAACTATTAAAAAGGATGAAAGAAAAAAATAATTAGAAGCAATTTCTTTACTCATTTGAGAGCGAAATCGAGGCCTTCCGAGCGATATAGTCAAATTAATTTTATATACCCACCGGAAGTAGCCGAAAGTGAGTTGTTTTTAGCCTTCCTATATTCGTTTTTAAAATTTGAAAATTTGATGACAGGTTTGTTAGAAGAATACTAACATGTTTGCACATTTTCAAGACAGACACGAACAAGACTACCAGAAACCTCTTACTTCCGGCTACTTCCAGCGGGAATTTTATGTTAATTTAACTATAGCCAAGCACTGAGCAAACCGACTGACATACCCTTCTACTCACCTAGCATGTGACAAAATACATCACGTCCTTCCAACTGCAACACGATAATCAGCGCCACGTGCGCCACGAACATGCAGGCACAGTGCGCCATGAGGCCAAGTCCCCGCACGGCACGGCGCAGCTCGGGCAGGGCCGCGTGCACCAAAATCGTAGCCAGTAGGAAGATTGCTCCGATGACGTTCAGCGTGTAATAGACGGCATAATGCAGGCGTTTGACCATCACTTCAGTCTCAGTTAGTGCCGGTAAACATACGAGAGCATCCACGGAGATTCCTTCATGTTTGAAAACACTCACGCAGAATTGAGATGGGTCCACTAGTTTGTGTTTTCCTTTGCTGAAACATGCAAATTGAATTATTAACTTGGAATCAATAGGGGGGAGGGGGAAGTTAAAATTTAGAATAAGTCACGATACAGAGAAAAATACATTGGCTACAGTGAATGCCTTAATTGAAAAATTACGCCTTCAACTCATCCTTTACACGTCTAAACCTAATCTCTTGTAAACGTCTGTTTACATATCAAAAACACTTTTTTTTTTTATTTCTTTGGATGAAATTGAGACAATTTTTTTAACATGTTATGTTCAATATGAGAAAGGAAGACGTAATATCGTATTTTTTTCTTCTAAAATGATGCAAAATATAGGAAGGAATTAGACGAGGAGAGAGATTAATAGGGAATAAAAGATGAAATTTATATCAACTCGTGTACACAACAAAAGCACTGAGAAATCAAATACAATTAATGATGCATGCGAGTATTTGTGGTTCTTTTTAATGTCTCTGATGGTATTTAGTACTTTCGGCAGTTGTATAATTTGTACAATTGTATTATATAATTATGTTATGATAATCTATTCAATTTTAATATTATTTCTAAAACTACATTTCTTGCACTGAGTGAAAAAATTAATAACTTAATTCAATTTTCCCCCCCATGAAATGAAAATTTGCTTCATAAAAAAATACAAAGCCCAACATTTTCAACAAACAATATACTTGATAATAGAGGTCATTGCAATGTACTCACTCATGGGAGCTGAGGGTACCGTTCGATAGAATCGTGAAATTGACCTCGATACTTTCTTCTCTCAGCACCACCGGTCCAGTGAAGGTGGGTCGATGACAGTCCGGCTTTCCTCCGTACCACGGCATGATGTTGTCGTTCACCTCCAAGATCGCGTCCAGGGTCCAGTTGTCCCAGGGGGGCGGGGCACCCACACAGCGGGCCCTGTCAGTGTTATTGTTGTTATAATTGTTACCATTACAATGGACAACATACATGAAATTTTTTTATCGCAGAAATGAATAGAGGGTACCAAATTATGCTACTCTAAATTTTTTCAGATTTTTTTGAATCCCAGAACTATTTTTGAATAATTATTGAAAATGGTGCCACGCCCCCTGGAGGCGTCAATAGGCGTCTCGGTCCTATCCTTTTTAGTAAGGGTTCAGGGGTGCCAACTTAACTTACAGAACTTTCAATAATTATTTAAAAACTATTCCGGATCTCAAAAAAATCTGAACAAATTCAGAGTAGGATAATTTGGTACCCTCTATTCATTTCTGCAATAAAAAAATTTCATGTAGGCTGTTCATTAATAAATTTTTATTTATTTAGCCATGTAACATTTGGAAGCAATATAATATATTTAACATTAATGGCTTACATTTAAGAATAGACCCCCCCCCCTTCCCCTTCTCCCGTCTTGAGGAATCCAGCGTAGAGCAATTTTAAATAAACAGGCAAATTGAAATTAGACGGTGGGTTGACCCATAAAGAAACATCATGATGGGCCTCTTTCATCATGGAAATTTTCAAAATTTCAATTTTATATACACTGTAGAATCCTTTGTTATTTTTTTAAACAAATTAGTTATTAAAAATTATTCTGTAATTATAAATAACAATGCATTATATAGAAAGATAGAGTGAGGGATCAGTGAAACAGCAATACTCGAGAGGAGGAATGTTGTGATGCTGAATATTGAATACACATTATTGTTTCTATGACATAATTATATACTGAGACGTTATAATGGCAGTAGGTCGCCACGATGCCTCAAGGTGCTAGCTTGCTCCTTTAAAAACTTTGTCAAAGTTCAAATTGGGGTCTCTTCATTGGGAAATTTTGTCATCATCTAAACTTGCTACGTAATTTTTGTGGAAGGAACAAATTAATAAACATCAGTTTTATCAAGACGTAATAATTTTTTTTACATTTTCGGTTTAATTAATTTAAAGTCAGATCTATATATTATATTCGATTAGTTATAATTAAAATTTTGTCATACATGTATACTATATAATTTATTATTTTATAAGATACTAACTGATCATATTATTACTATTTACTACTTTAATTTCCATGTCTATGTGCTTGGATTAAATAGATTTTTATTATATTCTGTAAGTCATACAGCATTATAGAAGAAGCCACATAAAATTACAAACACAATCAAACGACTTAAAACTAAACATACTTAAAATGAAAATGGTGTATTGCGCCCAAGTAACTAATTTCTAATAAATTTTTAATAAATATTTTAAAAATATGTTAACTTTAAATTACTATATAATCTGTATCACAGTTATGAAAATATGGTATACATTTTTGAAAAATTTATAATATAAATATCGAATGATGTATTAACTCCATCACAATATTGTTACAGAGAAATTTTATTTTTCATTTTTGAAATTTAAAAAATCAGTTTCTTTAATTGATAATAATAATAATAGTTATTAATTAATAACAGCCTGCCTTCTTTCTCTATTATTATCTGCACCTTCTTTATAAAAAAAAAATAGGGCCCTCATTATTTGCAAAGAATTAAAACCTACGAAGATTTCAATTTTTTGATTATAGATTTTACCATGCAGGATAGACGGTCTAGACATCTAGAAAAGAGGTAGCTTGCATCATGGGAAAACCTCATTTAACCTAATATCATTATAATAAGGACGCATTTCCTGAAAACACAGGATTGCAATTGAATTATCGTTAGGAAATGTAATTTGTAATCATCTAGACACCAGTGTGACTAAACCTTGTAGCGGACGTTCGATGTTTTTGTGTCTGACAGGAATTCCTCATCCTTCCTCCAGTGTCAAAACAAGACGCTTCCTCCCAGAAACATGACAAGCAAAGTGAACGAGCTAATATGTAAGATTCTTGTCACCTTTTATGCAATTTAGGGGCAACAAATTGTATACGTTGTATGCTTAAATTATAGTAAAATATTTAAAGCTATGATTTTATAGAAATTATTTTGTAACATTAAAATACTGAAAAATAATAATTAATTTATACCCTCGATTCCTGTATATGTATAATTATGCAGTACTTAATTAAATGAAAAATAATTCATTTCCTTGAATTAATGGCATTTTAATTAAAATGGTGTTTATATTAAAGCAATTAATTTTAATATTTTTTTACCGGAAACTTATGGGAAAAAAGTTTGAGTTCATTGTTAAATAATAAAAAAATAAAAAAAATTAAAAAAAAACGCATTTTTGCGTTGGAAGTTTGCGATGCGAGACGGTCTTGTGTATTTATTGTCCACAAAGTCAAGGCCGGATCTTTGCAGGTGGAGTAGGTTGGGAAGGAGGAGGAGGAGGAGGGGGGGGGGGGTAAAGGGTCCCATGAAATGAAGAGTTTAAAAAATTAGTAAGAACATTAGTAACATTACTAATTGACTGTTGTTTTTAAATTGTAAAAGCTTATTTGCAATTTATGTTCTAGTATATAGCATTTACTTCAATTAGTTTTATTAATAATATAATATTATGCATATTAAATTTATATTAATATAATTATGCATGCATTTTTTGACGTGTCTAGAACCCCTTAATTTAAAGTGTTTGCATTTTTACAATGTTCATCATTGTTTGTTTGGAAATTGATGAATAAAAAAAATAAATTTAAATTAAATTATTGTATCCAAGCACTTTATACAATTAAAATAGCACCATTGGTGCTTTGCTACAATCCGTAATCAATATTGTAAAAATATGTATATAATATGTTATGTATTTTTGGATGAAATGAAAAAGTAATAAATGTATTATATAATAATTGTTCACCATCATCAAATACGTGTATTATATAAATAAAAGCAAACGGGAGAATTATTGACAATATAATATTTTGCCCCAAGGAAACTTTATTAACATAATTTCCTCATCGATAATATTATAATGAAAACACATCGTCATGCAGGAGTGTCAGTTAGTGCCTTAAAGCAACAATATGAGATTTTACTTGCTGCAACAATAACAGAATTTATATTACATGCAAATAAAATATAAAGTTTCAAAAGCTTCTAAACCTTTTTCTGCGTAAAGATCATACTTATTAGCGTGCGTATTTGTATTCTTAATAACAATAATATGGATAACCTAAATAATATTTTTTTGCATAAATGGATAGAAGAACTCGTATTATGTTTTGTAAATTTGTTTCAGATTCTATTTTGAACCCTATATGATGTCACAGTCATGCAATGTTTGTATGTTAAATATTTTCATGACTATGACGTCACAGTATTTTGTAGCACAATTTTAAAGGTGTTAGCAGGAAATTGGAACGAAAAAAAGTCAAGGAATGATCTTTAAAATTAACTAGATAGACTTTTACAACAGTCTTCTTATAAGGTCTATTTTTTTTTCAGAATTTTTTAACCACGAATTATGAAATATATAATACATGATCGCCCAATTTAGCCGAAGAATTGCAAATATCGGCGACTGAGGCTTCGATCGCTAGTATATACTTGGCATGTCTTCGGTCAAATTTGATGATCATATATTTCATAATTCGTGGTTAAAAAATTCTGAGAAATATCAAGGCTTATAAGAAGACTGATGAAAGTCTACCTATTAGTTAATTTGAAGAAAATCCTACCATGATTATTTTCCAATGTTAAATTTTACCAAATCTCAGATAAATTCTTAAAAAAATGACTTTGGGCGTAATTCACGAAGCAGTTAGCCAGGTTTTTAACCACATTTAGCTTTAACTAGGTAGTTTAGCACGTAAAACAGGTATAGTTAAACGTGATTAAGCTAAACGTGGTTAGAAACCTGGCTAACTGCTTCGTGAATCGCACCCATTATACACAACTCGAGATCCAAATAATATGGATTCCAAAATTTTCATGCAGGTTAATTAATGTTTACTTACTTTCCAACCGTTGGCATCAACATCATTTGTTTCTCCGGACAACAAACATTGAGGCAGGTCATGGACGTACAAGGACAAGTCACCGCTACTTGTACTTCAATATTACCAATTCGATATACATCCAAACAAAATTCAGATATCTTTGATGTGTCAGTGCTAACTTTACCATCTACCGAGATCTCAAACTCATCTGGCCACATCATTATGAGAGTCTGTTTGCATGCCATGTTGGTAGAGTTATCTTTTGGAACAGATATTTGAAAATCTGTAGGTAGATATCTTGTAAGGTTAGCATCTAGAATCCAATTTGTAGTAATATTAATATCTGATGGTTGACACTCATTATCATCTACATTTAAATGATAATTTAGTGGACAACATTTCTTTATGGTTACTTTAGCAATACAATATTTAAAACATACTAATAATATTAACGGTAATAATATTTTTTTATACATTTTTCTTGATGATTTTAACACATGAAAATATACACACGCAAGTCGACTTTATATATGTTACCTCACCTCGAGCCAAATAAAAACTAAAAAAAAAGACAGCAAAGTAAAGAAGAAACTTGAGGAGGTCATCTCCGGTTTTATCCCCTTCCTTTAATTTCCCCTCCATTCACTACTGGTCGTCTCTTGGGCTTTTTCTCAGGAGAAGGTTTTTCCCGCGTAAAATACTAGTTTGTTGTTTTTGCACCTGTAGAGTATCAATCTTTTTATAGCTTATTAATAAATGTGGTATTTCCTAAGTATAATGTTAATTAATTATATATAATCATAAAAATTATATTATTTTTTTAAAAAGATCTCTAGTTGAAATAAATTTTATATTTTCTTCGTTATTGAGGTAGAGATAATACGCCCAATGTTAATGAAAATCCCATTCATGAAAATTATGAAAAAAAATTAGAATGTTTTCCTTTACATACCTTATAAGTGGGTAAAATATCAGGTATACAAAAACGAGCTAGTTTTCGAGTTATTAATTTTTAAAGTCGACTAATTTAACATGGAAGTTCCATTTCTCCATATTAAATTAATAGTGAAATTAATATATTTCACTATTAATTTCACTGTATACTGCCTAATGATCAAATAAATATTTCTAATTTCTAATTTCTAAAATTTCTGAACTTTAAAAATTGATAACTCGAAAACTAGCTCGTTTTTGTATACCTGATATTTTACCTACTGATAAACTGATAAGGTATGTAAAGGAGAACATTTTAAATTTTTTTTCATAATTTTCATGAATGGGATTTTTATTAACATAGGGCGTATTATCTCTACCTTAATTAAGCTCTCCTCTCGTATTTTTTCCTCTTATTTTGCACCATTTTAAAGGAAAAAAAAAAAAAAAAACGGAAAAAGATTAGTTTACGTTTTCCTTCCTCTGATTGAACATAAAATGTTAAAAAATATTATTTGTCTTCATTTCATCCTCACTTTGAGCGAGGAAAATATATGATGTGTTTAGAGGTAAAAAAAAATTAGGTTTAGACGTGTGAAGGATGAGTTGAAGACATAATTTTTCAATTAAGGATTTCACGTAAATGGAAATAAATTGTCAGATTCAATGAAAATCTTCCTCAAAGTAATAATTTTATTAAAGTCATCCATTTTATTTATTAAAATTCTTTTTATAGTAAGACAGAATTATTATTATTTTTAAAGGCTATTGCACCGTGTTTATTATTCAATAATAAATTGATATCAAATTTTAATTAGACTTCTACAAATTTGTATGTTTTTTATAGAAATATTTTATACAAAATAAATTTATATTCATGCGCTAACAAAGATATTGTATAACATGGACAGATGGGAGCACTGTCGTCAGTGAGGCAAGGTCGTGTGGAGGAAGTGGGTGGTGGCTCTAATACTAAACAACGCCATCTTACCATGGCAATGTAAATCAAAACAATATAGAATGTTGCGCTCGGCGGCCAATGTTTTTTTTTTTGTCTTTTTTTGCTCTAATGTTATTGGTATAGAGCTAACCTATCCGTACTACAATATCCTTGACTCTAATGAGGTTAGTTCAAGTACTTCCTATTTTAATATAGTTAATCTTTCCACCTAAAGGTGGATTCAGATGGCGGCAACGGCGACGCGGCGCGATTTTAACTTAAAAGCTGCGAAATCCTATGCGGCGGCGAATTCGCAGGTAATCGCGTTAATTACGATGCTCTTTTTCTTTTAATCGCCCAATATGGCCGCCAATGGATGTTACAGCAAGTGCGCATTATTCGCGTCGCGTCACATGGTAAAAATCGCCATGTGACTCCACCTTTAGATGGCGTAAACGTTTGACCAAATTAAATTACACCAATAGACAGCTTACGCCATCTATCAATGAAAATTTCGTACTATAGTATATTCAGTATATAACGATACCTTAAAAGCTGCAAAGCAAGTCTTATACCATTTGGTGAAAAAAAAAAGAAAAAAAGAAAGAAAGTAATATTTTGTGACAATCATATAATCTTAACTACAGCTTTTTGTCAATGAACCGGAAGTGCGCGTCAATCCTGGCTGAGGTTTCCACGTTTCCTTCAGTCGCAAGCAAATACCAGGATGTATTGCACGGCCGTGGAAAAGCCGGAAGAGACCACGAAACGCTCAAGTTAGAGTTCCGGAAGGTTTGGGGTTTCAAAGTAGTAAGTAATTAGTAAATAGAAGTACCCATTAGAATTTGATTGTTTTATTTAAAAAAAAAAAACAGTAAAAAATATAAGAATTATATTTACAATCACATATAAAATTATGAAAGAAAATTTATATTGTTTGTAAATCTTCACTGTAAAGTATGCAACTCCTTGAGCAGCAAAGCCTGACAAGTTGCATAGCTTACAGGCTGAAAAATCTCAATTTAATATCTAGCATTTTCATCTTAACTTTTTAATTTATTTATTGTATATTGTGATGTACTGTATGTATATTATATTTCTCACCATCAGGGAGTTCTAATGAAAGAAAAGTCTCTTTAATTAACTCCCCTGACACAGAGGTACTGAAACACAATACAATATGACATCATCTGACAACTCTAGCAACGTTCTGTACTTTTTTTTTACCTTCTTTGAAAACGCTGGGGACTGCGAGAGCTTTAATTAAATATAATTTAATTAGCACTACGAAGTGTAATCTTCGTGGAATTAACTTTAATTAAAATTTATTCATATATAAGCTACATAATTAAAATTATTTTATTTAAAAAAAATAATAATACATAGTAAAAATTTTTGTTGTATTCAATTAATTCATTCAAACAAAAAATTTATAACCATATTTAAAAATAACTTTTTATAATCACGCATTTACAATTATATGTTGCATTTTTCTTATTGATAATACAAGTCCAATGTTATAGTGCACTGTCTTTTCTTATTGATAATCAGTTACTTTTACAGTGTTATAGTGCACTGTCTCTTGAGATCACAGTTTTAATAAACTAAATGGGCCTACCGAGACACCTTCTCGGGATGTAAGGTGAAGGTAATGGGAAAATGGAAGGATGATTGTGAAGGCGACATACAAAGTTCACCGCAATGGCTACTCTCCAGTCCGTCAACGAGAGGGCGAGTGAAAAATGAGATAATTATGAAATTGAACCGCTGCTTGGAGAGATGGTTTTTGGATGGAAATGAAGAAAATGATAGATTTAAAAAAAAAAGTATTAATACAAAAATAATTCCATATAAAAATATGGAAAGATTTTATTCCAAGAAAACACAAAGATGCATATTAACGCAGACTGTTACTGGCATTTGAGAAATAAGTATAAACTTTAAATATTTAGAGACTAAAAATTTGCATTTTCAGTAAGGGCTATTTTCCTGGTGAAAAGATCGGATAATGATCTTATTGTTAGTTGAAACTGCAAATTGCTGATTTTGAAACTAGGCAACTCGACTTATCAGAAAGTAGGAAATTAATTTTTTTTTTCTGCATGTTCAAAGTTTGTAGCAATGGAAAATTTAAAATCTGATTTATTTTTTTCCAGATATAACTGTATAATAAAAATACATAAATAACAAATTTACTTCTACAAGCAATAAAACAAAAATTCAAGCTGCACTGTCTTGATCATTTATCAAAGTTATTCCAATAGTAAATTTCTGTATATAATGAAGGCTTAAGGCAAGCAAATATAAAAATAATCCTTTGTGTTTTAAAATGAATTAGCGATGAAATATTGTTATTAGAAAGCTTTTCAATAAAATAAACTTGAAAAAGACAAATTTGGGTCGTAATAATTCTCATAAATTTGGAAATGAAAAATGTGATATATTGTTGTAAATTTTTAAAAAGATTATCTGGTGAATAAAGCATTGCACTAAAAGCAATTAATTTGGAAGATAAATTGAATATTCTTCTTTCTTGTCATGTGACGTCTTGAGGGGAAATTATTTCTCCTCAAATCGTCCCTTTGTTTAATTTAATGTTGTCAGTGGCACCAGGGGAACCTCGAGTGACGATTTTATTGTTTGGGGGGGGGGGGTTATTGGTTGAGGTCACGATGTAACTATATATATAAGGGTTTAAGTGAGTACAACAATTTAAATGTACCAGCACGACAAAACAGAATATCTCCTTTCTACATCCAAACCCAAACTATTGATATGATAAATATGAATTTATTTGTATAGTTCAATCCTTTCAATAATAAGCTTGATATTTTCCATCAATCTGCGCAAAAAAATTGCAAGGATATTGCAATATTTAAAATGTATATTTAATTATATATTTATTATGTATAACCAATTTTTTAGTTTTATAAAGATTTTATATTATATTATGTAAATGTCAACAACATTTTCTATCTATTTAACTACGCATTAAGTTTGTATGATTTATTATATTCTTGGCAATAAAACCTCAAGTAATTAAATTTGCATCTAAATAAATTCAATATAATATTGATTGTTGACAAATGACTATTAATTGTTAATAAATAATTTGTAGATATTTAATTTATATTAATATTTTGTTGACATTATTTAATTAGTTTATTATTATTATTATTATTATTATTATTATTATTATTATTATTATTTTCAAATTTGAAAGAATTGAATAATTTTTAATCTTTGATCTTGATATTTCAACACAACAACTTGATGCGCAATAAAATTTAATTTCAATACTAATTTATTTTTTAACTGTTGATTTTAACACTACACAGTAAACTAGTACATGAACACTGGAGCTCTGATATTACATTTATAATGTACTAAATTTAGTATGGTGATGTTTGTGGGGAGATTCTAGTGTTTATGAGATCAGGTAGCCACAAAGCACAGTGGAAACTGGACCAGAGGGACTTGACTCTAGAAGCAAATGAGAGGCTATAGTTTAACCGCAGGAGGTACGTGGTGGTTTGTTAACTCCCACTGATACGTTAGAAACAAATTAGCGGTCACAACGAGAGAATACTGCAGGGAAATTACAACATGCACTAAAATAACGTAATTATCATTGTAGTACGTGATTGAACTAATTAGGTTTACAGCAATTAAGGTGCTTTTCCATGAAGCAATGTTAAGAGGGGCGAGAAAGGCGCACTTGCTTCAATATCATATGGTGGCCATGTTGGTGATAAAATTGCCACGCGGGAAAACGATTTTCTCTCGCCAAGATGGCCGCCATACAAAATTAAAGCAAGTGCGCCTTTCTCACCTCGCTCGAGATCGCTCCAACACCTTTCGGCCTGTGTTACACACGTACAGGATCCAACGATTTTGCAGCATGTGATTTAAAAAGTAAGAATCTATGCAGTCAGGTGTATAGCCACGCTCACAGCTTCGTATAGTATGTCTTCGTATTATAAAAAATTTAGAATAGGTTCTAAATGAGATTCCTACGATCGCATAAAAACGCGGCTGTGTGCAACCTGCCTTTCTGCCTTAGCTAATAAATTTTTATAAGTTTTTTTCTGTAAAACCATGGAAAGCATGAATGTACTAAAATCAATATATTGGTAATATGTTTCAAATAATTTTACAGTAAATTATTTGCTAACTAATAAATACTTTTCTTATAGCTAAATTCGAATATATTGATCATTTTTTAATATATTGAGAAGAAAGACTGGATGAATAATAGATCGGTAACTGAATTACAACTGCTCCATTGCGCCAGTAAAAAAACTTTTCTCGAAAGCAAATAATTTATTGGCACAAAAAGCTTCTGCTTTGTAAAAATTAAATATTCCAAGAACACAAACCCCTTTCTCTCTGAATGTAGAACGTATCTTTTCAATTTATGCTGCAACTTCTTTATTCGTTTCTTCTAAATTTTTTGTTCGATCTTCTCCCCGACTTTTTCTCTTATATCAGCTGTAACAGCAAACTTGCAGGAGAGACAACAAATGTTGCTGGATTTTTATTTCAATTTATTCCTTGGCTCTTTGCGCTACTTCGCCTCCTGACAACTCCGGGGGAGGAAAGGGGGGGAGGGGGCTGTTGTGGTAAGTGTCTCTCTCCCTCTTATTTTTTTTTTTTAAAAATTGCGTCTCAACATAGCAATTTTTATCTTCACTTTTTAATATTTTTTCTTCTATTTTATTGTTTCAACTAATTAAGCATTTAATGTATAAATAAAGACTGCCATATATGTATCTTTGTAATTTCTAAAGATGATTTTAATTTAAATACAACTAACCTAACAATATAAAAAATATGTAAACAGGTTCATAAATTTTTTCTAGAACATCATAGGATAGTACAAACATTATCCCTACATGCCCTGTTTAGGAACATTACAATGTAATTAATAAATTAAATATTATTTTTGAGATATCCAAACTCGATTATCTAAATTGAATATCTAAAGCTCTTTGTCTCTTAGGGCTGAATGCAATCAAATCAGACAGAGGTAGCGTTAATTTTGTCTCGAGGCGTTCTCATTAATATATAAATATTATAATATACATATAACATAATTATAGTTTTTGAGGTTTTACATCTGAAAATTTCCAGAAATGACGTAGTTATTATTCGTTTCTCTTTCCGATTGGGAAATATGCCATCGCAATGGAAGCAAAAAGTATGAAATTTTCAGACTTAAGGTAGAGATAACACGGATCAGCTGACCTAATGCTAAAAAAATCCCATTCATGAAAATTATGAAAAAAAAATTTAAAATGTTCTCCTCTACATCCCCTATCAGTAGCTAAAATATCAGGTACAAAAACGAGCTAGTTTTCGAATTATTAATTTTTAAAGTTGACTAATTTAACATGAAAGTTCCATTTTTTCATGTTAAATTAGTGAACTAGCTCGTTTTTGTTGATAGGGGATGTAGAGGAGAACATTTTGTTTTTTTTTTTTCATAATTTTCATGAATGGGATTTTTTTAGCATTGGGTCAGCTGATCCGTGTTATCTCTACCTTAAACTCTCATTTGAAACAATATGAAAATTATGAAATAAATTCAATCATAAGAGGTTTCTGTGATATGATCACGGTACAAACTCTCATTATATTTGACTTTTGGTACAATGAAAGAAAATAAAAATACCTCCAGGTGTATTTTTTTACCTCGTGTGCTTTTTGCAAGGAAGTCCTTTTAAAAAAATTCTCCCTAAAAGAATCACACTTCAATGTTTGTATAAAATATTATGTGACGAGAGTATAAAAAGTTTTCAATGTTTTTCTTTTCCTCTACTTTTTTCCTCTCGTGTTATTTTAAAAAGTTATAAAAGTTTCACATTTGTTTTTATCACTTTTCGTCCTGACGAGTATAATGCTTTTTTTATTTTAGCAGCCACTATGATATTTTATTTCAGCACCTTTTCTTTTTTTGGAATAACATACTTTACATTTCATATTTTTTCAAACATTTAGTCCATGAAATGTACATTAAAAAACAATAGCCACAGATAAATTTAATAGCCACAGAGGGCCTTCGTTTCATATCCCAGTATGTCTTTAACTCTCAGTTTGGGAGTTTGAATATATTATTTTTATTTATTTATTATATTTCCCACATGTTAACATAACAGTTGGCAGGTGATACTATAACAATCCTTTAAAGAACAAAACACAACGGGGTTGCGAATAGTATCCCTTTTAACGACTAAATTTTATTAAAATAATAATACTGAGGAAAACATAACAATAAGATAACAGGCATGTAAATAATAATATGTTCACTAGTTTTAAAATCAATAAGGTTAAATTTTATAAGTAAACAATATTAGAAAATGAGCTTTACTGGATATGATTTTTAAAATTAGTGGTAACAGAGCTGCATTATGGTGCCTAAAAAGTTGCTTAACATCAAGAGTTTGTGGATATTTGTGGAAGTGGAAATTTTATACTAAAAATAATGTTTCTATGCTGTCCATGCTGGGTATATAAGTAAATATGTAGGCAAGTTATACTAACAATACGTAATTTTTCCTAAAGAGAAGGTAGCCCCTTAAAATTATATGAATGTATATTATAAATTTGAGAGAAAACTGTTTGCTTTATAATTTAATTATTTTGAATTTTAGAGGTAAAATTAATAAATTAGAAGAGAGAGAGAATATTTTCTCTACTCCAAATGTTAATGAGGAGATTTGTTTCGTAACATTATATATATATCCTAAGATACGTACGTCACACTTTAAAACTTGACTACTTTAAAGACATCGTCGTAAAGCCTGTCCAGCTAATAAGATTGTATTTTCATCTTAGAACTTGTACGAACAGGTGTGAGTGACATTTTCCCAAAACTTTACTCGCGTAATTTACAAAAAAATAAAAGTACATCAGGCACTCAAGAAAATTGGAATGAAGAGCAAAAGTTGTTTTACATATTTTTTATCTTACAATTTTATATTTTAATATACTAAAATGTTTATGAAAGTTACAACAAAAAATAACATACAAGCAGTATATTATAATTTATAATATATTATAGACATGCATAAAATTTAAATTACAAATAGCTATAATATGCAATATTATGTTATTGATTGTTTCTTAATAGTTACCTTGATTTTATTTTGTCTAGTTACAAAACAAAAATAAATTAAATTCTTAATATATTTTTTTTAAAGTAATTTCTAGAAGAGTTATATAGTTATTATACTTATTATTATTATTTGTTAATAATATGCATTGTTTTGTATTATGCAGATAAAATATATTACAAAATACTCATATAATAAATATGAATCAAATATAAATATAATATAAATAAAAAAATTTGATGTCAATGTAAATAATATTTTGTGAAATAAAAATGTGTAAAATTAATATTTTTTGTATAAAATATATTTTTATTGACATAAATCTATACATTAATACATGTAATGCTACATTATATAATATACAAACATAATAAAATCCTTTGTTAATAAGATTGTGTGTAATAATTCAATATAATTAAGTCATGGACACTCCAGCCCTCCAGTAACGTTCTCCAGTGTGACAGTGAGGACGTAGAAGTGAGCACCACACGAGCCCTCAAGAGTCACACAAGTGGAATTTACGTTCGCCATTCCACCAGCCAGCCGGCATGTCGTCTGTCCCGGGGGACAAGATCGCGTCTCTCTCTCTCTCTTCTTACCATCCATCAAATTTGAATACCTGCACAAGCTCATCGATATTAGATACTAATTTTATTACTATATAATAATTAAATGTAAGCCAGTAACTATTATAGCTTTAATCCTTTCCATATATACCTTACCCCTATAACCCATTACCCCGCCGCGAGCTGTAAGCTCTTAAAGGTGTATCCATGTAAAAAAAAAAAAATGTATAAATTTTAATGTAATGAAGATGATTGTAAAAGATTAAATTAAATATGTATCCATATTATGTTAAAATATGTGAACATATGTTAATATTATATATTAAATATGTTCATTCAGTTTTATCAAACACAGTTATTATTTATTATATTTTTAACTTTTGTACCAGCCTTCAAATGCATTAACTTGCATTTATATCATATCTGCATGTATAATCATGCAAAATGCATTACCATAAAGTTCTGCTGTATTATATCAAATTATGTTCTTAAAAGCGTTGCAAATAAGGTTATGAAGTTTCCATTAAATTTCATTTGCTAACATCATTTCCAGACCATAGTATAAAAAGTTATTGTACATTTAGAACCACACAAACCGAAGCTTTTATCATAAAAATTAATGACATTTACATCAGCTGCAAAGTACAAAGTTATTGAAAAGTGCAATATGTTTGTTGAGTATTATCGAGGTCTTCTCGTGAACTGCATAAAGATGCAATTTTTTATGCACTTAATTCAGTAAACATTCAATAGGGAACATGATGAAATCGATTTATTAAGTCATGAAGGAGTTTGCTTTGAACTCCCAGCTTTTTAATGGAACGAATTTTACATTATATTTATGCAAGTTAGGCCAGGCAATATATAGGGGAAAAATATGCGTTGAATTAAAATAAATATGTTGTGTCAACAACTTTTTATTTATATAGCGACCTTATCTATGGACTTTTAACACTTGCCCTTTGACATTTTTTTTTACATAATTTAAATAATATATACAAATCTCTTACACTCCAATATCCCCTATATACAGTCTATTTTCTTACTGAATAAAATGTAAATTGAACCTTATTTGCACAAGTAATAAAAGTTATGCTGATTATATCGTATAATTGAGAGAGAGAGAATATATCACATTTCCACGTACTTGTGTTTCATTTACTGCAGAGACAGAACGATGTGGCGCCTCCTCGTTGTCCTGGCGCTATGTGGCGCCTCGCTGGTCAAGGGAGGACAACAATGGGTTTCTTGTAGCAACATGACGACAGCAGTACAAAATGTTTCATTGATTGAGGTAAATAACTAATTACTTTAATTATCATCATTAGCAAAGGTGGGGATTGAAACGACCTACAACTTATTTAATTTTTTTAAAGCTTCCTTCTATCCTATACAGTAACCTCGTCATCCAGTCACCTTACTCCTTGCACCCTAAGGGTTGTTGGATACACGAGGGTGTATTTTGCTTCAAGCTTTTCTATCCACCCTCCATTCTTGTCTATAGGCAGGTGTCATATGAGCAGAAAGGTTAGACATACGGGAAAGATATTAAAAAAAGGGGAAAAGATGGTGACAAATTGCTACAAGTTAGATGAAAAAAATTGTATCCTTATAGTTATCCATGCAGCGATGTAATGTATTTCCGAAAAATTAATTAGTGAGACAAAAAAAAAAAAAATATTAATAATAATAATAAAAAGTTTAGTATAGAGATATAACTAATGAGTTTCACCTCTAGTTTCAAAATAGGCACTTTGAATTTTCAATAAGTGTCATTTTCCCGGTAAAAAGATATAGGATTAGAATCTTAATTGAAACTGCAAATTGTTGGTTTTAAAACTTATAGGCAACTCAGTTGCTTAACCACCATCCCCTTCTTCCCTTGATGTAGCGTGATTTCATTACAGCGAAAATTATTAAATAAATCTCATTTGATTTTACTTTTGCATACCAAATATAACCACCTGTGTCTATTTCAATTGCAGGGTAGCTGGACGGCTCAAAAAATGCTCAAGAAGGATGCATCATTTTTTCTAAGTCTTGCAACATGCTATTTGAATGAGATCTCTACTTCTTCAGACAGAAGGCTGACAATGATTTTCGATCGTCATATAGAGGAGGAAGATGGTGAAGAGATCGTCGAAACGTATCAACAAAACTTCGGAGAAAACAAGGGAAGGTGGATCGGGGTAAACATGGCAGGTGAGAGTAAATTAGGAAAATTGTTTGTGTTCTTATAAAGAATTTTGTATTGGCATCATAAAGTTAGTTCAAACCTCCGTGGCAACAGCTGGAACTACGTGCGTCTGGCAAGGATACATTGGTTGTTTAACATTGTAAAATCATGTAAATGCTCTGTCAGCAGCCACAGCATAATTTTACAGAAATGACAACACCATAATAAGTTGTCAAATACTTTCAGACAAATATAAAAAATGTTTCAACTTCGTAATTGATGTATTTCATAAAATTTTTGTGATCCTCCCAATGCTATATAAGTATTGCCATATCCTCGGCAGAATCAGCCAAAATTTCAGGCGTCAGCGCCATCTCTTGGTCCTTTATGTTCTCTACAGTATACTATAGATAGAATATAATAATAGCCTTATACCAAAAGCATCCAGGTGCATTTCCATGGAGCTGGGAAAGCGAGAAAATCGCGTGCCGCAGCCAACCAGAGGCTCAGGACTTCCTCGCCTTGGGGCAATTTTATCGCCAACATGGCCGCCATATGAGATTGAAGCAAGTGCGCTTTTTTCGTTTTTCGCCATGCCGATCCAGGTTTGACATCGCTCCATAGATATGCACTTTTAGAGCTGCTGAGGAAAAAAAAAAATAAATAAAAAATAAAATAAAATGTATCATGGCCGCCGAGCGCAACTTTCTGTATTGTTTGACTTCACATTGCCATGGTAAGATGACGAAATCTTATTCTTCAGAATTGTAGCCAATTTCTACTTCCTCTTTATGACCTTGCCAGCATCCCTACTTATCAAAACAACATCCTTGGTGCTATTATAACATGCGGTCCGTTTGTGATTTCTATTGTTGGTGTATATATCATAGTCAAATATATAGCATGCATTTTGTTTTTCAGACACTGAGGTGCTGCTTGTATCTACTGATCCTTCCAACTACCTTTTGATGACAATATGTGACCCTGAATGGAAAATAACAAAACAGGAGAAGTCAAATGATTTAGAAGACACTGTCGTGTTTCAAGTTTTCGTTTTCACTCGCCGTCATAGGAGCGGAAATCTCAGCGAGGAAAACCTGGCAAAGATAATCGATGATGCAATCAAGACCCATGGATTGCAAAACTACGATCAACTGTATTTTACTAACCCTAATTGTTAACTTGAGGTGTATGTAATGCTTATATAATGTCAAAGATCATGCAATGTATGGACGATCGACGTTAAGTCTTGAGTTTAAAATTTTTGACTTGCTTATATTGTAATAATCAATCGAAAAGCAATAAAGATTATGAATTATATGTACAAATTGTTTGTCTTGAATTCCTAGTCCAGAATTAAGGCACAAAAATGCTAACCGACATTTACATTTATAATTGATTTACTGTACTAGATAATCATCATAATAGTAAATTTTTTATATGGTTTTTGGAATAGAGAATTTGAAATTACGTATTGTCAATTCTTTTATTATTTTGGTTTTTGTTTTAATCCAATAAACAATTAGTACTATTATTGTAACTAATAACAATCAAAACCTTGGGGAAAGACACTGGCGTCAATGTCACTCAAAATCTTACCCTAGGGTTTATATAAATTTAAAAATGCTAAAAAATTGACCATAACAGCATCATAATTTTTACTAAATACATTTAATTTAGACTGTCCCTGAACGATGCATTCAATTATTTAAATTTTATCCATTAAAAATTCAATTAATCAAATTTCAAATTTTAAATTTGAAATTAATATTATAATTACTTAATTACTTCAATTAATTTATTACTCATTAATACGGAAAGAACAATTATCAAACTTACAAAAAAGATGATAATACTTTAATGTTGTGCCTAAATGGTGAAAAAAAAAAATAAAAAAGGCTTATACTTTTTACGTAAAACGTTTCAGTACCGTTATTTTTAAATTTATAAATATTATATGCAAAGAAAATGAAATAAATTTGAAAAATATTATATATATATATTGGTATCATATTATTATAAATGAAAACGAACTTTAAAAACTTTTTAATTTATTTAATCGTTGCTTTAATTTATGTATTACAATGTCAACTATATAAAGCCTATATTACACGATACAATTTTTCCTCGCAAGAAAATTTCCTCTCCATACAAACAAATGGCGATTAAGTTTTCTTGTAAGGAAAAATTGTATACAATAATTAGAAAAATTGTATCGTGTAATACCGGCTTAAGATAAGTCGGTACTCTTTAGAAAACATTTAAAATGAGACTTTTATTTTGCTATTTTTTTTTTTTTATTCGTACCGACGTCTTATCTAATATAGGGACCTTTTCCATGAACTTTTGAGACTGCCCTTTGATATAATTACTTATATAATATTATTAAATAGATCAATCTTTGTATACTCCAATATCCTTATGGTTTATTTTCTTACTCCATAACATGTAAATTGAACTATTTCATTAATGAATATTGTGATTCTCACAACGTATTATAGAGTATCACGTTGCTTCTTTACTAGCGTTTCATTTACTGTAGAAACAGAACGATGTGGCGCCTCCTCGTTGTCCTGGCGCTATGTGGCGCCTCGCTGGTCCAGGGAGAACAACAATGGGCTTCTTGCAACAATGTCACGACAGTGCAAAATGTATCATTGACTGGGGTAATTATCTAATTACTTTAACTCTAGCATTACCCGAAACGGATTGAAACGATCCAAAACAAAAAGCGGGGGAGAAAAAAATGTAAAAGACTGCTTAAGACATGCTTAAAAAACAAATAAAAAAAAATCCTAATTCTTAGCTAACTGTATTTTCGAAAAAAAGTAGCGAGAAAAGAAATATAAAAAAAATAATTTCAAAATATCCCGATCCATTCATATAAATCGTAGATACAGACGATATGTGTTTTGAGTAATTAATTTTTTCGGCTAAAATCAATGGGTGCGATTCACGAAGCAGTTAGCCACTTTCTAACCATGGCACGTTTAGCTTAACCACGCTTAACTAGGTGGTTTAACAGGTATAGTTAAACGTGGTTAAACTAAACGTAGTTAAAAACATGGCTAACTGCTTCGTGAATCACATCCAACAAATAAATGGTACACCAAATAACCAACTGTTGTCTAATTACCCTAATTCAATTGCAGGGTACCTGGACGGTCCACAAATTGCTCCAGAACGATGCATTTTCTTCGTTGTCCACAATTTGTGTTCTAAATGCGATCACCGTCTCCTCGGATAGCGCGCTGATAATGATGCTTGAATCTCGATACAGACGAGAAGATGGCGGAGAGAATGTTGAAAAAGAGCACTTAACTTATACAACCATCGGAGAAAATAAAGGAAGATTAAAGGAAGATGGAGTTTGGTAAACGCGAGAGGTAAGAAAACTTTGAGGATGTGCTTATTTGTTTGTTTGTTTGTTTATTTATTTTTGTAATAATCAAATAATTTATTTATTTATTATTTGTTAAAGGGGTACTGACCATGAAAAAAAAAATCAACATTTCAAAAGGCATGAAGAATTAATTAAAGCATTATATATACGACAATTTCCTCATTTTAAATTAATATTTAAAACCTCTCAAAAATGACATAACAACTTTGCGTCTTAATTAAATGGGGAAATAGATCAGTTAATATTGCCAAAGCCCATACTTAATATTGAAATGTAACCAAAACTTTTGCAAATTATTTGCTCACACAAATCAGCCTAAGTAGAAACTGTGATCCCATAACCCAACTTCCTTCCCCAAAAAATGCCCGTTTGCGGGAGCGTTCCCACAATCAGCACTTTTGCTCCCACAGACGAATTGAACACAAAACTTTTGCTCCCACAATATGTTTCGTCTTCTGACTTCATCTGCAAGATTTTTAGGTGCTAGAATCACGATAGTGAAGATTTCAAATTCCTACCACAATAACTTTTCATTTTACCAATGTTAACTGATGCATTTTCCCATTTAAGAAGCAAAGTTGTGATGTCATCAAAAAAAGCTTTAAAAATTCATATACAATCAACAAATTGTCGTAGAATGCTCTAATAGGACTCGTTCTTCATATAAATCGTTGATATTTTGTAATCATTATTTTTTTATTTCAGGCTATGACATGCTGCTAGTATCTTCTGACCCTTCTAACTACCTGGCACTGGTACTTTGTGCATCTGCACAGCAGACCAAATTAGTAGGCAATGTCGTGATCAGAGTTTTCGTTTTAACTCGCCGCCTTGAGAGTGGCAATCTTAGCGAGGAGAACCTGGCAAAGATAACCGATGATACCGTCAAGACCCTTGGACTGGAAAGTTATAGTCAAGGAAAACTATACCAACCCTAATTGTTAACTAGATATCTAGAAGGGATTGTAATGTTCTTAACTTTGAAGATCATGCAATCTGTATGTCTCTTCTCTTGAATTCCTAGTTCAGAAAACTGAAGTACATACTTTAAAAGCACATAATTAATGTTAAACGCCATCCTTATATATATACTTAGTTTTCTGTACTAGATCTATAAACTCACAGTACTCACGTTTTAATTGTCTTTGGAATGGACAATCTGTATAAATAAATTGAATTGCAAATTTTGATAGGGAACTTCGACTTATGTATAAAAATGTACTGTCAATTTTTTTTATGTCTTTTTAACATCCTCAAAATCTAGGAGCAAACTATGACGTCATAGTAATTTAATAATTTAATTATACAAATCCAAGTAATGTGTTATAGGTTATAGGACTTAGCTTTAAAAATATGACGACAATAACACTAAAAACTCGACCAAACTCGAGGCCTTATATCATAATTTGCAGGAAATAAATTTCATGTTTTTTTGTGTTTTTTTCAAATAATTACAACATAAAAGTAAAAGACTAATTCATAATAATTGTATACTTCCATCTTTTTATTAATAATCCGTAATATCAATAAATAGACTTTCAAATACTTTCCAATTTTTCTCTTAATCGATACTTAATAAAATTTATATTGATCCACATTGTTTTCAAAAATTCTTTTAATAATTTGTTTTTGTTCAATCTATGCAAGCGCGGTAATATTTTTTATATTCCTTACATTACAACAAAATTATTTCTATCTTTTCACAGCTGGAGAGAAAAAATATGGAAATTAGCATCACTACCACTGCCAAAAAAGCAGAATAGAATAAAACTAGAGAAATGAATTCGAGCTCCTTCAAATTAATTATTATTATTATGTGTAAAAATAACTAAAAAAACAAGGACTAAAACAAACAATATATCAATTTTATGTATGTATTTTTATTATATGTAATTTTCATGCAATTTAGAGGGAAAAAAATCATGGGATGCTTGCAAATTATGCAACCTGCAGCACTTCAAATTTCTGATAGAAAAATTTAATAAAATAATAAAAAATTGCTGCGTTTTGTGTTCATGTACACTGTGTATATAAACAATAATAAAGGCTTTTAGAAATATATAGTCTCATTTTTAGAATATATTTATTGATATTTCATGTATGAAAAAATAGTCAAAATAGTGGCTGGATGCTAATGTAATCTAAATAAAAATATATTTTTTTTGAAAAGGAAATAGCGAGGTAAAAGTTTTTATGACATTATTGAATCATATATTTATTAAAGTTATGAATTCAACAAATATTTTTGGATTATAATTTTTAATTTAATTAATATAAAAAAAACTGTGACCTCATCAATGTCTTATCTGGTGACTTTTGTCACGACTTTCCGATACTGCCCTTTGACAAAATTATTTTAATAATATGAACAAATTTTTTACATTAACACCCGTATAGTTCATTTATAAACATTATAGAATTCAAATTGAACCTTATTTGTGACATCAGCTGAGGGGAAAGGAAGGAGTTTGGAATTTAGAATCACTTCACTTGCTGTAATTAAGAATAGAGATTTTTTTTTATTGGTCATTTTGTTACATAGATCAACCAAGGTTATTTTACATAACCTTATTGGTTGAAACAAGTTATTAAAAAGAATAATTCTTCAAGACCCTTATTATGTCTTTAAATTTAATCTTAATTTACAACAAAAAAAAATTTTTTTTCCAAGGAAATATATAGATGAAATTATTGACAAAGATTAAAAGAGAACTAGAGCTCAAGGTTCTACAAAGTCATAAATTAAAGATTAAAGGTGCATATATATTATAGTAGAGAAAAAAAAATCTTATAAGGCTTGAAAGTTATGCAACCTGCAAAATACCCAATTTCTTACAATGGATATTGAATATTTAAAAGAAGCCAATTAATTAAAATAGATGTATTGATGTATTTTTGTAAAAGGAGTACAGTATATTTTAAGAAATAAATAATTTTTTTATTTTAGAACTTTTTATTTCAATATAAAAGTAGTTATAATATTAATATAAATGTTAAGGTAAAAGTTTGAAAGCCATGTCATTATAAAATCAGATGCTAATTAAAATACTGAGCTTAATTTTATTAACTTTAAATTTGCGATAAAAAATTAATACATAATATTTGCGGCTTCAAAGCTTTATCTATATTGACCTTTTCCATGAACTTTGGATACTGCCCTTTGTACATAATTATAGTAACAAGAACAAAATAAATGTTTACTAAAATTTCACCCCTAGAGTTTGTTTTTAAATAGCAGAAGATCTAAATTGGACCTTAATTACATTAAAGACGACGATTATGAAATAGTAATCGTAGAAAAAGTAAAAATAATACACAACTTCTTAGATTGTGTTTCATTTACTGCAGAGACAGAACGATGTGGCGCCTCCTCGTTGTCCTGGCGCTATGTGGCGTCTCGCTGGCCCAGGAAGAACAACAATGGGCTTCTTGCAACAATATCACGACAGTACAAAATGTGTCATTGACTGAGGTAATTATCTAATTACTTTAACCCTAGCATTACCAAAGTGTTGAAAAGATCTACAACTTACTTAAAGTGGGATAAAAGGTAGAAGAATAATATAAATAAAATTTAAATTAAAAAAATAATAAACTAAAATAAGACTGCTTCAACATAAAAAAATTGTAATTCTTAGTTAGCCAATTATGCAGCAATGTATTAAATTTAAGTAAAAAATAAATAAAAAGAGTGAGAGAAAGAAGTATATGAAAAAAAAAAGGTTTTCATATAGGGATTTATACTGTGGGTTGTTTAACCCCCCTCCTCCCCACAGTTAAATCTAATTTGATTTCAGTAGTACTAAATGTACACCAAATCACCACCTCTGTCAATTTCAGGGCAACTGGACTGCTGGTAAAGTGCTCCAAAAGGATCCATTTTTCCCGGCGGCAACAATTTGTTTTTTAAGTGAGATCTCGAACATCTCGGACGACGGGCTAAAAATGATTGTCGAATCTCGCTACAAACAGGATTCGGATGGCAAGGCGAAAGTTGAAAAGGACCACGTAGAATACAAGGCCATTGTAGAAAACAAGGGAAGATGGAATTTGGAAAAAGAAAGTAAGTTAGGGAATATTATTTTTGTTGGAGGCATTCACAAAATGTCTATATAAGCCACATTTCAATATTTTTAATCTTAAAATTGTTTCTTATATTTAACCCGAATTTGGACCTTAAAGCCCTCAAATCGAGCCTAAAAAAATGTGACTTTAAATCGATCCTTTTCATTTGCTACAAAATTGGAAGGCTCGATTTAAGACCATATTTTTAAGGCACTATTTAATTTTTAACACAATTTTTTAATACTCAAATTACTACAAAATAAATCTAAATGTCCACTCTGTTATGATTTAAATATGGCCTGTTAGTGATTTCTATGGTTGGAGGAATTGTTGTATATAGTCAAATATATAAAGTGTGATTGTCTCTTTCAGATTTTCAAAGTTTTGAAATGCTGCTTGTATCCACTGATCCTTCCAACTTTCTCATGATGGCAATGTGTGCCCCTGCATCGCAAGTGACACGAGAGGAAATGTCAAGCGAATTAAAAGACAGTGTTTTGTTCAGAGTTTTTGTTTTTACTCGTCGTCCGGGAAGTTATAACGGTAATATCAGTGAGGAGAACCTGGCAAAGAAAATCGATGACGCCATCAAGAATCTTGGACTGGAAAACTACGGTCAACGGGTCTATACTAATCCTAATTGTTAACTTTCGGTGATTGTAGTGTTTTCAACTTCAAAAGATAATGCAATATGTCTTCTGTGTTAGATTCTTATTACAGAAAACTGATGTATAGTCATCGCCCTGGAAAATTTTCCTTTGCGGCCTTGTTTAATCACCATGCCTTGTAAGAATAACATAGGGTATGGATATTAACAATTCTGGAAGTGAGAAATTTTCTAAGGCGACGAGTGTACATCAAATAACGATGAAGCCACAAAATTGTTCATAGCCATAATCAGAATTATGAATATCTAATTTTCTGTACTATAATTAAGAGCAGAGTTCTTATATAGTTTTTTTGGAATGGACAACCTGTATGAAAAAAATATTATAAATTTGAATAATTCAAATATTTATTTATCTTCAAAGCAAGACAAGTCACAAATACATTAATGATATTGAACTTCAAGTGATATTTTTTCAATGTTTTTATTTATTTTTAGACTTTAACACCCTCAAAATTTAGGGGAAAGACGCTGTGATGTCACAGTCATGCAACGTAACCCTACAGTGTTAATGGATTAAAAAATCAGAAAAAAATGATAGTAAATAACTCAAGTTTTCTGTATCACGATTTGTGCTATTTTAATTTCACGTATATAATAATATTATATTGTTCATTAAAGATGCAATCAGTTATGGAAATGCAAATCATTAAATATTAATTATCTTTTCTTTCATTTTTTCAAATAAAAAAAAAAATTGTGAAATAAGACATATTTATTAATTTATATTATAATAAGTAATAATTATTTAACTTTAGCTATTCGTCATTTCATATAGTTTCAGTTTAGTTAATTGAATAAAAAATCATGTCATGAGGCAAGTAAATTATGCAATGTGCAAAGCAGCCAAATATTTTATAACTAAAATTAAATAATAAAAAAATGGAATTAAAATACTTGATTTTGTACAAAGACATATTAGCAGTTCAGCTCACTTTTAGAAATATATTGCCCATTTTTTAGAAATTTATACTTAAATGTATACAAAGAGTCAAAATAGTAACATCTTGGTTAGTTACATTGAAACCACAACGTTATCTAATTAAAGTAATGAGCTCATTTTTTTTTCATTACCGATAAAAATCGAAAAATATCTATGACCCTTATACGCCCTATGTTCCAAGAACTTCTGATGTTGCTCTTTGACATAATTATTTGAAAAAAATTTGTACTCCAAAATCACCATTATAGTTTATTTTTATATTGTAGAAAATCTAAATTGAACCGTAATTACATTAGTGATAAATGTTATGATGCTTACATCATAGAGAGAATTTAAATGCTGCTCGCGTAATTGTGTTTCATTTACCGCAGAGACAGAACGATGTGGCGCCTCCTCGTTGTCCTGGCGCTATGTGGCGCCTCGCTGGGCCAGGGAGAAGAAGGATCATGGGCTTCTTGCAACAACATCAGGACGAACTTGCAAAATTTGTCTTTGGCTGAGGTAAATATTTAATTACTTTACCTCTAGTATTACCAAGGGTGAGGGGGGGGGGGGTCAAAACGACTCACTAATATCATAAAGCTGGAAAAACAGTGAAACACTACCCCCAAAATCCCCCAAAATTTCTGCAGAAACAATAACAAAAAAATAAAAGTAAATAGTTAAATATTGTAGGATTTAAATAGTAGGTCGAATAACCTCCATCCTCTGCTCCTCCCTTATAGTATAGCGTGGGTAAAAAAAAAAAAAAAAAATACACAGTTCTGCTTGGGTTAATGGTGAATTATGTCATGTTTAAATTTATCATCATAATTATTTTTAACATCAACTGATCATTATTATTATTTTCCTCAATAAATGAATGCTAAATGGTACACTAAAATACTATCTGCGTCTGTTTTAATTGCAGGGCAACTGGACGGCTTACAAAAAGATCCAGAAGAGGAGTTTATTTTATCCAGCGTCCACAATTTGCTACCTGACTGAGATCTCGAACACCTCGAACAACGGGCTGACGTTAACCACAGAAACTCGTTACAAACAAGAGGAAGATGGTGGACTGGTGGTCGAAAATAATCGTCTAGAGTTCAAGGTCATCGGAGGTCAAAGAGGGAGATATGGCGTGGAGAACGTTCAAGGTGAGAGAAAATTAGGGAATATGGACAACATGTATGAAACTTTTTATTAAAGAAATGAATAGAGGGAACTAAAGTATGGTACTATGTATTTTTTTAAGATCAGGATGCATTCCTAAAATTTTGGGCAATGCTTGGATAATGTGCCCACACCCCCTTTGGTCCCTAGTGACGCCTATTGACGCCTCTCTCTCTCTCTCTCTCTCTCTCTCTCTCTCTCTCTCTCTCTCTCTCTCTCTCTCTCTCCTGTACAGTAAATAATTTTATAAAAAGGGTTTCGTGCTCCAAATAAAATCTTTAAAAAAGACAGTTGCATAAGTGGTGCCCCCAAATTAATACAATGTGGTTTGTCAATTGCATACATTAAGGGGCATTCACAAAGTCTTAAGGCCACATTTAAGGCTAGATAATTTAAAGCTTGATTTTAGACGTGTTTTTTGGACCCAAAATTTCTGTTCTTAAATTATTGAGCCTTAATTGTGGCCTTAAGACTTTGTGAATGTCCCTTATATTATGACTTAAATGTGACTCGCCATTGATGGTTAGTAGATATATATTAGTGAAATATAAAGAATTGATTATTTGTTTTTCAGACAATGAAATGCTGCTATTATCTAATGACCCTTCCAACTACCTTGCGATGATACTCTGCAACCCTGCAAGGAGGGTAACACGACAGCAGGCTAATTTAGGAGACACTGTTGTCTGGAGAGTTTTCTTTTTCACTCGACGGCAAGGAAGCATCAATCTCAGCGGGCAGAACCTGGCAAAGAAGATCGATGATACCATCAAGACCCTTGGACTGGAAAACTACTACCAACAGGGCTATACTAACCCTAATTGTTAACTTGGGGTGATATGTGAATGTCTTTAACTTCAAAGACCATGCAATATGTACGTCTCTTGTATTGAATTCCTATTACTTAAATATATCGGGCGCGATTCACGAAGCAGTTATCTAGGTTTTAACCACGTTTAGCTTAACCACGTTTAACTATACCTGTTTTACGTGTTAAATTACCTGATTAAACGTGGTTAAGCTAAACGCGGATAAAAGCCTGGATAACTTTTTCGTTAATCGCCCCCATCATTTTCACCAAAGTAGGGACAAAGATGTTAACTGCAATCATCTCAATAATTTTTCAAATAATTAAATTTAAAAAAATGGTTTCTCTTTGTTTCATTTTAGTTAGTATAATAAAACTCCCAATCGTTATTTTATAAAATACAGTTTCATATATTTTTTAATGGAGTATATAAGGACCTCAAATATTTTTATTGCAGGAATGGAAAGAGGATGCAAAATTATGATTCTCCTTAATTCTTTTAAGAGCTGATGATAAAAATTATTGAATTATTATTTTATGACGTCATGGGCACTATTTAAAAAAAGTATAGAATTTTGCAGCCACGAAAGGGTCAGATTTTGGTCGTTGAAACCGAACTTTCTTTTAAAAATAGTTGCCAGACTGAAAAAAAAAAAAATAATAAAAATAATAAGAGTAGCATCGCTTTGCACCCTCTATCCAAATCTGTAAAAAGAAAAAAAAAGTCAAAGTTGTATAACTTAAATTGCCTTGTTGAATAAAGGATTAGGATATATAATCAACAACCTGCAATTTTAAAGTACTGTCTCTTTTTTAATATCCTACAAGTATCGTGCTGCATAATATTGCGAGGTAACAGTCTTGGAACGTATAATGTTATGAATTATGATTGTATTTAAAGAAAGCGTTTTGCAGCAAGATTCGTAGGGAAATTAGGGGTTTAAAAAAATAGTCTTAAAAAAATTATCATTATATTTCTATTTTGTTGATCTAAATATTGAGACAAATCTTTTGATAATTGATAAAATACCTATTTTTTTACTTGACAAGGTTTGTTCACTTCAGGTTTGTTCATTTTTTTCTTTTTATTCTGATATAACATATTTTCAGAAACACTTACAAATTGTTAGTGAATTGATGTAAAAAAAAAACGTAAAAAAAATATAAAGTCCTGCCCTCTATGATAGAGATAATGATTCAATAATTCAATATTTTTTTATATAGTGCATATTGCCAAAAAGGATACTTAAGGACCATTGTGAAGTAAAATTCAAATTAAGGTGGCTTCTATTTATTTGTTTTCATTAGAAAGAAGACAATAAAATACAATTTTAGAAACATAAAAAATTATTTTACTTTGCATTATATATTATACTGTATGCAAGTATAAATTAACAATTTCAATTCTTAGTAGCGTACAAGTATAATGAAAAACTGTTTTCATAGAATAATAAATTACAATTAAATTTGAGCTCTGTATTAAATTTTTACATTTGCGATCAAAATAGTACATAAAACATATCCGGGAGTTCAATGTCTAATCTGGTGACCTCTTTTAAAAAAAAATCTGCTACTGCCCTTTGCAAAAAATGAGATCAATTTAATAACAACAAACAAATCTTAACTTTAATATCATTACAGTTTTTTTTTTTTCGTTGTGCAATTTTTTTAAATTAAACCTTATTTACATTAATTTAGTTATAATAAATGTTATGATGCTTACATCGTAGAGAGAATACCACAAAGCTATATTATTATAACGTACTGTACTTGTGTTTCATTTACTGCAGAGACAGAACAATGTGGCGCCTCCTCGTTGTCCTGGCACTATGTGGCGTCTCGCTGGCCCAGGAAGAACAACATAATAAGGTTTCTTGCAATAACATCACGACAGTGCAAAATGTGTCCTTGAATGAGGTAATTTTCTTACTTTAACTTACTTTTATTATATAATTAGTTTGTATAATTTCAATGATATGTAATAATTTTCAGTTAAAATAATCAGTATATAATATAGTTAAAAACATATTGCTTTCAAGTATTAAAATTTCATAATTCAATCGTTTTTTGTTCGTGATGTGGAATTCTTAATTTTATATTTAGCATTAATTTCTTTGCTTCAAAATCTGTACAACTACTATTGTCGGATCAAGCATGTATATATATATAACAGTATTATATTAATTATAAGTACATTGACAGTATGTAAAAATATTTATCTCATGTTACCTGTGAATATCGACATTATTTCTTACTTAACACAATGAAGTGTTGACCTCAAATTTTTTATTGCAGAAATATTTTTATAGAGGGTGCAAAGTTATGCTACTATGATTTTTTTGAGATTTTTTAGAGTCCGAGAACTATTTTTCAAAAATGATTGAAAGTACAGAGAAAGTGACGCCTTTAGACGCCTCTCTTAATAAAAAGATAGGACCTAAAAGGGTTGTGGGTTCAAGCCTGACCTCGGCAAAACTTTTTAACAATACGTCCCGTGGCTTCTAAAAAATCTGAAAAAAATTAGAGTGGCATAACTTTGTATCCTCTATCCATTTTTGTAATAAAAATTTATGAGGTCGATACTTTATCCTTGTCTCATTCTTTTATAATGAATTCTGCAATTAAGTATAATTTTTATACCTAGAAAATGTACTTTAAATAATATACAATGTAAACCGAATAAAATACACGTGTTCCTAAATCAGTTGCAGGGCTCCTGGGTGGGTCGCAAGTCATTTCATTGGTTAAGAACGTTCACTCCGGGAAGAGTGTACTACATGATTTTGTGATCACCTCGGATAACAGCTTCAGAATAGACAGCAAAATTCACGAAAGAGAGGAGGACGAGGAATTGCCAGTTCGAGTGGAGAACTCCCAACTCAATGTCATCGGCACGGGAAGATGGAGCTTAGAGAAAACGAAAGGTGGGAAAAAGAGTATTAGGGACAAAGTCTTCTACTCGCAATGGTTGTAACAAACCATTGTTTATCATGTCTGTCGCGTGAAGCCTTTTTCATTTTTGAACATGGGACGACGTAGTGCCTGATTTTGCCACCAGAGCAGAGAACGTAATGGCATTGTTGGCGCTAGTAGACACATTTTTGGCGCTAGTAGACACTTCCAACTTCAAAATTAACGGTCATTTTCCATAAGTTAACATGTAAATCAACAACCGTCCCATGCTTTTCCTTTCACGTGACAGACATTACACAACAATACTTTGTTTACTAACAACGAGCAGAAGACTTTGACTAGGGAAAATTTTTTTGATATCTAAAACTAGTAAACCCATATATATTTAAGGGTAATGATAAGGTCGATTTTCATGAGCGACAACGGCGATGCGGCGCGATTTGACGTAAAAGCTATAAAATCGTATGCGGCGGCGAGTTCACCAGTAATCGCGTTAATTACGATGCTCTTTTTTTTTTAATCGCCCAATATGGCCGTCAATGGATGTTACAGCAAGTGCGCTTTATTCGCGTCGCGTCACAGGCTGGAAATCGCCCATGAAAATCCACTTTATCACGTACGTCCAATCTTAAAAAAATTCCCACACATGAAAATTATGAAACAAATCTTAAAATATGTTCTCTACATCTTCTATCAGTAGTTAAAATATCAGGTATTAAAATTCGAGCTGGTTTTAGTGTTATGAATATTTAAAGTTTTTGTAATTTAACATGGAAGTTCCATTTCTCCATGTTAAAATAGTAAACTTTAAAAATTCATAACTCAGAAACTAGCTTGAATTTTAATACCTGATATTTTAGCGACTGATATAAAGAATGTAGAGAAGAACATTTTAAGATTTGTTTAATAATTTTCATGTGTAGATTTTTTTTTTAACATTGGACGTGTTAGACCCTTTAGTCTGATTTGATGTCACGAACCTTTTCCTTTGTCTTTCAATTCAATAATTATGGGAGGGTAGCATGACGTCAAGTCAGAGTTAAATGAATATGGGTTTATTGCAATATTTAATAAACTACAGTTTTTCACTACAAGAAAATTTCATACTTTTTTTTTTTGTATAGAAATGAAATTCTTTTATAAGTAAAATTATATGAAAAAATATACAGCTTAATTCTAGCATTACCAAGCTATTTTTAGTCAGCATTGCCAAGCGATTTTTAGTCACACACTATGGGGGGGGGGGAGAAGGGGGACAAATCGACTCCCTATTTAAATCACGTGTTAAAAAAAATATTGTTATTTTTTCTATTTTCTTTTTATTATTTATTTTTTTTTTTTTGTGGAAATATATTTCAGGGTGTCTAACTGAGGATTACAATTAAAATTTTTGGAGAAGTATTTTAAACTATAATATATAGCCCGTCTTATATGATTTCTGTGGTTGTTATGTATATATTTTTGTCCTGAATATCTGGTACTGTTGTTTTGCAGGCAACGAGATACTACTAGTATCAGCTGACCCCTCCAGCTACATTGTGTTAGCAATATGTGGATCTGCACGCCGGGAGACAGATGAAAATGATATCGAACGTTCGGTGTTTAGAGTTTTCATTTTCGCTCGTCGTCAGGAAAGCGGTGGTAGCAGCAATCTCAGCGAGAAGAACCTGGCAAAGATAATCGATGATACCATCAATACCCTTGGACTGGAAAGTTACAATCAAGAGGAAAAATATGCAACTGATTGTTAAAATAACTTTGCCTGCCTAACATAAAAATTAATTTCAAAGATCATGCAATGTGTATGTTTCTCGTTTTGAATATACCTATTACAATAGCCCTACCACTATCCATGCTTTATGCTTTATTTATACTGTTTTTAATATAATGGACAATTTGCATGACTTTTTTTATTGCAGAAATGGTTAGAGGGTGCAAAGTTATGCTACTCTGAATTTTTTCAGATTTTTTAGGGACCGGGAACTATTTTTAAAAAATTATTGAAAGTTGATTTTCTGACGTCACGAGGAGTCTGTCCTTAAGAAAAGGATAAGCGCTAAACGCCCGTGACGTCATAAAACTTACTTTCAATAATTTTTTAAAAATAGTTCCCACTCTCAAAAAAATCTGAAAAAAATCAGAGTAGCATAATTTCGCACCCTCTATCCATTTCTGCAATAAAAAAATGTCATGCAAATTGTCCATTATGCATAAATTTATCTGAAATTGGACAAATAAATGAATTTATGTGATATGTTATTGTGTCAGAAACACTTCGTGAAGTGATGTAGAAATGTTAATAAAATTTTTAGTAACATGTTCTTTATTTTTTCACCTAATATTTTATGTAGTACGTGAAATTAAATAAAAAAAAACAACACATATTTTCCCTATTGATAAAAAAATTGTATTCGATTAAAAATGCCTTTAATTTATATAGATTGGATCTGATGCAGTTTCATAGTAGTCAATATACACTTTTAGAAATAAAATGCTTTTATCTTGAAATAAATATTATTTTTAAGTATGAATTAATAAAATTCTTGGTTATGTACTGTACAAAAGCTAGAAACATCATTAAAAATTTAAATTAAATTTGAAATTTATTTTAAATATTTATATTTGCAGTCAAAACATTATGAAGCATAACTATGACCTCAACGTCTTATCTAGCGACCTTTTCTCTCTCAAAAAAAAAATAAATAAATAATTAATTAATTTGTCATGATTAACAACGTTTAATAGCACAAACAATTCTTGTACTCCAATATCATTATATAGTATATTTTCATACTGCAGAAAACCTAAATTCAAAATATTATACAGATTATTGTCACTGATCTTAGGAGATGGTGAATCACTCTGAAAATTACAGTAAACCTTCCGAACATTATATCATGAATAATATTCAGTAAAAAAAATGAAGCAATAATAATCGATCTAGTTTTTTAGATATACAGGTTAAAAATAGTGAGAA
Source organism: Siphlonurus alternatus (assembly GCA_949825025.1). Taxonomy (NCBI): domain Eukaryota; kingdom Metazoa; phylum Arthropoda; class Insecta; order Ephemeroptera; family Siphlonuridae; genus Siphlonurus; species Siphlonurus alternatus. Next base: position 21,066,584 of record OX463785.1, on the reverse strand, counting down.
TATCATTGGAAATCTGGCAACTATTAGTCAAATCAGCATATTTTTCAGCTAAAAAAAATAACTTAAGAACTGGACCAAACTTTTTTTATTTCAGAAAGTGAACAGTCATTTTGTTTTTATGTTCTGATATAAATTTTGTATTTTTTTATCATCAAAAAATAATTACACTAGAAACAATAATAATCCTTAATTTAGCATAAATGAATGTTATGTTGCCTACATCGTAGAGAGATTATATTATATATAATATTTTTAACTTTTTTATAATTCTTGTGTCACATTTGATTTTGAATAAAGAAAAAAAAATCAATTTTGACGATGTGAACGTATTTTTTTTGCACAGGTATACACAAAGGTTTGAGTAATTGAATGACATGAGTTTTAATTACCAAATTAAATTATTTCATCCCCAAAATAAGTGGAAATATAAAAAAAATGCCTTAATGAAAATCAATGTAAAGTGACAGTTAAAAAAAAAAATTGAAAGAGAATATTTATTTACAAAAATTAATCATTTTTGTTGGTACCATCTTGAAAATTTCAGTTTTTAAAAATCAACCCTGCAAATTTCAAAACTGAAATTTTACTTTTTTCTTTAATTCATTATAGTTAAAATAGTCCACTATCGCACTGTTAAAAGTTAATATAGTAAAATTCTGATAACACCATCGTGTAGCACGTAAAATTTAACCATTTTTTTTTTTCATCGGACAAAGATTAAGTTTCTTGCATTTATAGGTTTGATATTTCTACCCCTTAGCTTTATGTTGAAATGAAATGAAATTTATTTGATAGCTTTCGCTAATAATATTACTTCAGTATTTCTAGTACATTCAATTCAAACAAAATTACATTTTAACTAATATTAGATTAATTAATAATAAATTAATATAAAATTGAAGATTAATACATTATTTCTTACATACTAAAATACAATATTGGATCAGGAACCCTGGAAATTAATACAAAATGAAATTTGCACTCTCTGCGACCAAAATAATAGCATAATATCAATGACCTTGATGTCTTATCTAGTGACCTCTACAGCCTTTTGGTGAAATTTAATAAAGAAACACCACTCTCCATAAGGTTTATTTTTATATTGTAGAAAATCTAAATTCAACCTTAATTACAGTATATAGTGATGAACGTTATAATGCTTATATCATAGAGAGAGATCGAGAATATCGTACTGCTCGCGTACTTGTGTTTTATTTACTGTAGAGACAGAATGATGTGGCGCCTCCTCGTTGTCCTGGCGCTATGTGGCGTCTCGCTGGTCCAGGGAGAAGAAATCACTTGCAACAACATCACGACAGTGCAAAATTTGTCATTAAATGAGGTAATTATATCTTAAACACCTTAACTTAATTATTTAATATTAAATTGTTTGTATAATTTCAGCAACATATATTAATTTTAAGTTAATTTAACCACCAATTATGTATAGTTTAATTGAAAGTTATATTTTGACACTAAATAAAAATATTTGTCCTTTGTTATCTATGTATAACTATGTACAGTCGTCGTTTCTGAAAATTTCCATTTGTAGCCTTTTGTTAATCACCATTCCCTATACAAGAATAACATATAACACAGTGATTAACAAGGCTGCAAGTGAGAAATTTTCCAAGGTGACGAGTGTACATACATAGCTACTTTACTTTAAAAAACTTCGATTAAATGAACTTATCTCTGTTGTTTTCTTTAAAATAAACTGTGTAAGTAAAACTAGTTGTTGACCAAGTACTCTAGTTACTACTCTATCACTACGTTTACATGACGGTGTTTAATGTGTATTCGTTGAAGACGCCTTATATAAGAATAACATTATCCGTCGTCAACGAATACGCATTAAACACCGTCATGTAAACGTAGTGTATGGGGGACATTCACAAAGCACTTTAAACCCAACTTTAGCCCCAAGTTTTATCCCTGGTACTAAACATGGTGCTAAACCAGGAGCTAACCATGTCTAACCATGTCCTGCCCCCCATTTGTTGCACAAATATAATTTAACTTCACTTTATATAATGCTAAATGTTAAAACACCACCTTTGTCTAATTCAGTTACAGGGTACCTGGGTAGCTCGCAAGTCATTCGAGTGGGGTAGAAGAATCGACGAACCTAGAAGACTAAGCTGTTTGTTAAATGAGGTCACGATCACCTCAGATACAAGCTTGAAGATGGAAGCCAAAGATCATCGTAAATGGGAGGAGGAGGAGGATCGGAGAGTTAAAACGGAGAACATGCAACTCAAGGTCATTGGAGACAACAAGGGAAGATGGATAACAGAGAACGTGCGACGTGGAAAAAGTGAGATATTTAGGATTTTTTTTTTTTAATCTAAATCTGGTATTACGGTGAATTCAGATGGCGATGCGACGCGATTTTGACGTAAAAGGCGGATTCATATGGCGATTTTTACCAAGCGACGCGACGCAAATAATGCGCACTTGCTGCAACATCCATTGGCGGCCATATTGGGCGATTAAAAGAAAAAGAGCATCGTAATTAACGCGATTACCGGCGAATTCGCCGCAGCATAGGATTTCACAGCTTTTACGTCAAAATCGCGTCCTATCGCCGTTGTCGCCGTCTGAATCCGCCTAAAGGCTGTGAAATCCTATTCGGCGGCGAATTCTCCAGGAATCGAGTTAATTACGATGCTCTTTTTCTTTTAATCGCCAAATATGGCCGCCAATAAATGTTACAGCAAGTGCGCATTAATAGCGTCGCATGATAAATATCGCCATGTGAATCCATCTTTACACGATACAATTTTTTTAACTTTACAATTGTTCATAACAATAAAACCTTCCCTTTTTGTATGAAAAAAATTGAATGCAAAATTGTGTTGTAAAGGCAGATTCACATGGTGATTTTTATCATGCGAAGCGACACGAATTAATGCGCACTTGCTGTGACATCCATTGGTGGCCATATTTGGCGATTAAAAAAAGAGCATCGTATAATTAACGCGATTTCACTGCCGCAACGCCCGTCCGCAACTTGGCGAATTCGCTTGCCGCATAGGATTTCACAGTGACAAAATCGTGTCGCATTGCCGTTGTCGCCATCTGAATCCGCCTTAATGGCTCTTTCGTGATCTCTATAGTTGTTATATTTTTTATCTAATATTAATTATTATTATATAATATTAATTATATTCTAATATTTGTGCTATTTTGCAGGCGTTGAAGTACGACTAGTATCTGCCGACCCCTCCAGCTACATTGTGTTAGCTATGTGTGGGCCTGAACGCCGGGTGGCAAATGAGGATAACTTAAACGATATCGAACGTTCGGTGTTCAGAGTTTTAATTTTCGCTCGCCGTCAGGGAAGCGGTGGTAGCGGCAATCTCAGCGAGGAGAACCTGGCAAAGATAACCGATAATACCATCAAGACCCTTGGACTGGAAAACTACCAAGAGGATCACAATTTTGAAACTGATTGTTGACGTGATTTGATAATAAAAGTCAATTTCAAATTATATATTTCTTATTTTTATGTATTGAGTTACTTTTTCAGAAAACTGATGTACTGTTATAATATAGTCTCTGGTAAATAGAATAATAATAAAAAAAAAAGAAAAAAAAACTATTTTCAAACCATTAAAATGGCTTTGAATTAATGTTGAGTTATTACCATAAAGAAATGAGCACTCTGTTTAAATATATTGTCTTGATTTAGCTTTATTTTTGTCAATAATTAATATTAATACACACATGAATCATGATTACAATACCGCAATGTTATCGCTCAAAAGAGTTATTCATCAAAAGACCTAATTTTACTACTTAATTATGATTATATGCAATCATTTATTTTAATATAATAGAGGCTTCAAGTCAGCTGATTTTGAAGTGTTCCCACCATCCTATCTAAACCTATCATGTAAAAAAAAAATTGTAATTGCTCTTATGGTATAAAAGTATTTTTTTAGAGAAAATAAGTTTTTGATTCATTAGTGCAATTATTGTAGTACCATGCAAGTGCTAGTGACGTACACGAACATGCGCTAACTTGTAAGTGATCATCGTAACATACTACATACCGAAGGATTACATCGAACACCGGCAAAGGTAAAAGTCCGAAAAGTGAAATAAAAAATAAATTCAATATATTATATAAGCATGCATGAATTAAGCACATAATTGGAAAAAATCTGCAATATTTATTTATTAAGAGTACAGGGTTTATACATAAAGACGGAAGAATTTCAATATTTTAATCATGGATTTATTAAAAAATAATAAAAGGTGTATCAATTTTAAATTAATTAATAAAAATTACATAACTGAATGGACAAACTGCATATATGATAGTGTTCGATTGCAAAGATAATAATTGTTATTTTATCTTATTACCTATATATGGACTCTGTACATCATAAACACCACACATTAAAGAAACATGATCTTTGAAATAAACTTTTATTATCATATTTATCATACTACGTTAACAATCAGTTTCATGTTTTTCCTCTTGATTGTAACTTTCCAATCCAAGGGTCTTGACGGTATCATCAATTATCTTTGCCAGGTTCTCTTCGCTGAGATTGCCGCTATCACCGCTTTCCTGACGACGAGCGAAAATGTACACTGTGCGTAGGATACGTTCCCCAGTACCATCATATTTGAAATTTCCTTGTAAATACCACCGTTTAGGTTGACACCATGCTGTCACAAGGTAGCTGGAGGGATCAGTAGACAACACCAGTATTTCAATGGCTGCAAAATAACAGAAAATGTAAATATATTTGACGATCAAATTCAATTTTTTTATTCATCAATTTACAAACATACTCACACAACCTTTGTAAAAATGCATAATAATAAAATATAAATAAATATATGTATATACTACACGGTGTTCCATAAACGTATTTAGGGGGGTCGCAAACAGACTTCGCATCGCATGGTATGGTATCATATATGACTTCTTATGATAAAAATTTAGAACTGGTTCTAAATGAGAAACTTACGATGTCATACAATGCAAAGCTGTGTGCGCGCGAATGAGCGCATTGTTTCTTAATTTTTTTATCATACGCTGCAAAAGCATGCGATTTTGTCTGCGACTAGCCTTAAACTGTAAAAACAAAAATAAACTATAGTATATAAATAGATTTTTTTTAAATTCTTCTTACTTTGACATTTTTCTCATAAAAAGTTTTAGCTTCAATTATAGCTTATTATGTAATTGACAGAGTAGGTTCTTTTTGACCAAGTTCATGCCTGTTTATTGAGTTTTAATTTTTTGTTACATAAATCTGGGAGGGAATATACATTTTTTCACTATATATATTATTTCCTCTTTATCATTAGATCGTAAGCTTTCGTAGGAGATGAAACATTAAAATTAATTAAAATAATTAGAAATAAATTAAACATTAAACTACAATTTAATTAACCTTGCAATAACGTCGTGAACACAGCTTGGTTTTGTATCGCATGCAATCATGTGATAAACTTAGAACCAAACAGTAGTTCTTATTTTTGTCATACGGTACCATACAATGGGATATTGCCTAATTATGTAAGTTTTACCTTGATTATCTGTATCGTTGTTATCCAAGCTCCATCTTCCCTTGTCATCTCCGACGATATTGAATTCCAAGTGCTCCGTTTCGACACTGCCTTTCTGATTCTCCCATCTGTAGTGAATTTTAGTGTCCAATTTCAAGCTTGTTTTTGAGGTGGCCGATATTTCATCTATTACACACATCGAGCCTTCCGGGTCGACTATTCTATCCCAATGTAATTTTTTGCGACCTATCCAGGTACCCTGCAACTGAATTAGATAAAGGTACCAATTAGCATTATATACACAAATGGGATTTAATTATTAGAACAGTTATCTTTTGTTATATATTAATAAGTTTTACATTAAAATCACTTGGTCAAAAATTTATTTCCTTTGCAGAATTTGTCATACAAAATGGGTAATTAAGGATTAATTATTTAAACCAAAATTTTTAAAGGTCAAATTTTTATATTCACAAATAAGAATGGACAAATTATTATCTTAAAATATCGTCAAAGTAACTATAATTAATAATAGATGCCCATGTTTTATATCATCAAATAATATTGATCACAAGATTTTTAAAAGTAAAAAAGCAAAGCACTGTTAAGTGTAAAATTAAGAATGCCACCTCATGCATGCCTTTAGGAGCAAAATGGTGTTTAAATTATCATATTTTAATACTTGAAAGCAATATTTATGTTAATCTGATTAATTTAAACTGAAAATTAATACAATTAAATAAGTTAGTTAATGTAAGTAAGTGAATTACCTCAGTGAATGACACATTTTGTACTGTCGTGATGTTGCTGCAAGAAACAGCATGATTTTCTCCCTGGACCAGCGAGGCGCCACATAGCGCCAGGACAACGAGGAGGCGCCACATCGTTCTGTGTCTACAGTAAATGAAACAAAAGTACGTGAGCAGTATAATATATACTCCTCTACGATGTAAGAAAAAATACGTTCATCATTATTGTATGTACAGTTCAATTTAGATTTTTTTGCAGTATGAAAATAAACCGTATTGAAGTAAAACATTTGTTTATGTCATTAAATTCAAGTTAATTTTATCAAAGGGCAGTACCAAAATTTCTAGAAACAGGTCACTCGATAAGAAGTAAAGGTCACATGTTTTCAAACCGTTTTGATCTCAATTTATTTATTTATTATATTTTCCTCGTGTTACATAATATAACATTTGGCAGGTGATACTAACACAATCCTATATGCAGAACAAAACGCAACGTGAAGTTACGCATAGCATCCATATTAACAATTAATAATAAAGAAGGAAAACATAAAACAAAGACCAATAACAAATGTAAATAAAATATCACTTATAAAACACAGTGCAGTCAAAATTTTATACAATTACAATACTTGACAAATCAAATAAGCAATTTATATAAAAATTTAATACACTTTATATACAAACTAATAAAATAAATTACATAATATTTTAAAGTTGTTTCATACTTGTACTACACTATAAGAATGTTGATATTTTCATATTTGATTATAAAAATTAATGCTAAAAAAGAGCAATTTCTTTATAAAAATTGTGCCAATTTCTCTATGATAATAACTTTACACTTATATCAAAGTCATTTTAATGATTTGAAAAATTAATTGAATTGACTTGCAGGTTGCATAATTTAAAATAAAACTGAAACTGTATCGATGTACTTTTAACTTACTGGCAAATATTGTGATGCCACTGATCATACTAATTTTTCTTGAAGGGACGGTAATTTGTTATAAATGAAAGGAAAAAGTAAAATATCTTTCACTATATAAAATAAAGTGTTTTGAGCTTAACTTGATGCTCAAAACTAGTTTTGCTCATTTTTTTCGGCTTTTGCCCGAATTCGGTTTTTGGTGGTAACATATATAATAATTATATGTATTTATTATATTAAATTAAAATTTTTAATAAGTAAAAAAAAAAAAAAAAACAATAAAAAAATTGCGATCAAAACAGTTTGAACAAATCTGTGACCTTTACGTCTTATCGAGTGACCTTTTCTTAGAAATTTTGGTAATGCCCTTTGACATAATTAATTTCAATTTATTAACACAAACACATGTTGTGCTTCAATAAGGTTTATTTTCATACAACAGAAAATATAAATTGAACTGTACATACAATAATAATGAACTTTATATAACGCTTCCATCCTATATAATAGAGATCAAATATCGTACTGCTCACGTACTTGTGTTTCATTTACTGTAGACACAGAACGATGTGGCGCCTCCTCGTTGTCCTGGCGCTATGTGGCGCCTCGCTGGCCCAGGAAGAAAATCATGCTGTTTCTTGCAACAACATCACGCCCTTGCAAAATGTGTCATTGACTGAGGTAAATTATTTATTTACCCTTAATTACTTATTTAATTGTAAACTGTTTGCAATTAATATTAATCTCTAATTAGGTTACAAAAAAAATGCTTTCAAGTATTAAAATATTATAATTTAAACATCATTTTGCTCCTAAAGGCATGCATGAGGTGACATTCTTAATTCTACACCTAACAGTGCTTTGCTTTTTCACTTTTAAAAATCTTGTGATCAATATTATTTGATGATATAAAGCATGGGCATCTATCATTAATTATAGTTACTTTGACGATATTTTAATATAATAATTTGTCCCTTTTCTTATTTGTGAATATAAAAATTTTACCTTTGAAAATTTTGGTTTAAATAATTAATCCTTAATTACCCATTTTGTATGAAAATTTCTGCAAAGGAAATAAATTTTTGACCAAGTGATTTTACTAAATACTACTCAATGTTAACCTTGTTATTATAGCAAAAGATATCTAAAATAAATCCCATTTGTGTAATGCTGAATGGTAAAAGAAACTTTTGTTTAATTCAGTTGCAGGGTACCTGGGTAGGTCGCAAATCATTCGATTGGAATCCAATAATCGATTTTCCGGGAAGCTCGATTTGTTTATTAAATGAGATCTCGATCATCTCAAAAAGCAGCTTGAAGATGGAGTTCAAAATTGACCTTAGACTGAAAGAGGAAGAGGGTGTAATAACGGAGCGCAGAGAACTTGAGTTCATCGGAGACAGCGAGGGAAAATTCAAATTTGAGACAACAGGTAAAAACAAAGAGCTTACATTGTAAAGAGATCGAATGTCAAGGTTAAATTTTTTTATTAGCATTTAAGGTAGAGATAACGTCAAACAGCTGTTCGACGTAATCCCCTTTGATTAACATGTAAACCTTAGCAAATTGACAAAAATTCTGAAATTTTTTTGAGAGGCAGATATTAGTGCCTAAAAGCCATAGAAAAAGTTTCAAAAACATTTAACGAGCCGATTTTTTTAAATTAATTTTTTAGTTTGGCTCTCCATGGGAAAGCCCTATGCTGAAAGTTAAAAAAATTAATTAAAAAAAATCGGCTCGTTAAATTGTTTTGAAATTTTTTCTATGGCTTTTAGGCACCAATATCTGCCTCTCAAAAAAATTTCAGAATTTTTGTCAATTTGCTAAGGTTTACATGTTAATCAAAGGGCATTACGTCGATCAGCTGTTCGGCGTTATCTCTACCTTAACGTATAAACCAAAGAAAAAGTCTATAGATGAAGTGAAAATGAGACCTTAGTATTATTATAACGTCCAGATAGAGTTTCAATGCGACCGGCACACCCCCAAATGCTTATAAGCAAGGTGGCTGGATATAGAAGCTACCTTGCTTATAACTTGCAGCTGCAACGCCATCTGAACGCCCCTGCGCTGAAACTTTGGAATAACACATTTTTTCGTACTCGCACTTCCTTCAAGATCTATGATTTTTTAATAAAATTTTTGGCCATAACATTCTATAATATCTCTACACTAAAATATCTCTAGTAAAACTTACATATTTAGGCAGGTCTCACACTGATTTCATATCCCATTGTATGTTGTAAGGTACCACATGACAAAAATAAAAACTGCTGTTTAGTTTATATATTTATCAGACGATCGGATGCGATACAAAACAAAGCTTTGTTCACGACGTTATTGCAAGGTTAATTAAATTTTAGTTTTCTAATTATAATATTTTGAATTATTATTATTTTTTTTTTCATCTGCATACGATCTAATGAGAAAGAGGCAATAATAGTGAAAAAATGTATGTCGCGTCCCAGATTTCTGTAACAAAAAATTAAAACTCAATAAACAGGCATGAACTTTGTCAAAAAGAAGCTCTATCAATTACATAATAAGCTATAATTAAAGCTAGAAGAGGAATGTCAATTAAGAAATCTTTAAAAAAAAAAATCTGAAAGTGCAGTTGATTTTTGTTTTCACAGATTAATGAGATATTAGAATGTGGAAATATTAGTGGCTTAATCGAAAGAAGGAGTAAAATATGGTACTGTGATTTTTTTCAGATTTTTCTGAGACCGGGAACTATTTTCAAAAAATGATTGAAAGTCTATTTTGATGACGTCAAGGGCAAGAAAAAGGATAGGGCAGTGCCGCCCGTGACATCATCAAAATAGACTTTCAATAATTTTTTAAAAATAGTTCCCGGTCTCAGAAAAATCTGAAAAAAATCACAGTACCATATTTTACCCCTTCTTTCGATTAAGCTACTAAAATTTCCACATTCTAATATCTCATTGCGAATTTGGAATTTAAGTTTATACTGTATTATAATGTTGCAGTATTTTTATTTATAATTTATATTTATTTATTCTTTATTTGACGTATCTGACCTTTTCATTCAAGTTTCTTGCATTGTAAAAAAGGTTGTTTTAGTATGTTTGTAAATTGACGAATAAAAAAATTGAATTTGATGTATGCTTTCTGTTGATTTACAGGCATTGAAATATGGGTGTTGTCTAGTAACTCCTCCAGCTACCTTGTAGCAGCACATTGTCACCCTCAACCAGGAAATCACAAATATAATGCTATTGGAAATCGTTTCTTACGCACAGTGTATATTTTCGCTCGCCGTCAGGGAAGCGGTGGTAGCGGCAATCTCAGCGAGGAGTACCTGGCAAAGATAATCGATGATACCGTCAAAACCCTTGGACTGGAAAACTACAGTCAAGAGGAAAAATATGAAACTGATTGTTAAAACGTTGTATGATAATAAAAGTTGATTTCAAAGATCATGTCTCTTTAATGTATGGAGTTTCTATTACAGATGACCAATAAAATAAAACAACAATTATTTTTGTTTAAATTTTCTAACTCTAGCTTATCACAACTTATTTCTAGTAATTTTCACTGTATCAATGATGCATGGGTGGATATCATTGAGATTAATGAACAATTTTACAAAGCTGCGATATAAGCTAGAAGTAGGAAATTGAAATTTCATACCTTGACAACAAAGTCTTTTCTCTCTCTCTCTCTCTCTCTCTCTCTCTCTCTCTCTCTCTCTCTCTTTGCTATTAACTGTATATAGTACAGTTACTATTAACTGTACTATATACAGAAAAATATATAGGCAGAAAAATATTAACCGCCATAATTTTCTATAATTTTATGCTAAAATTTCAAAACTATAACTCATCATGTATTGTATGGTGTTTTAATCTGCATACAAAAATTTTGAAAATTTTAAATAGGGGACCTTGAGTTATAAATATTTTTAAGTTTTCATAATTAAAGACCAAAATCTATGAGAAGTACAGTATGACGTCATAATCATGCAATATCGTTCCCTACTTATTGTGTTGGTAAAATAAGTCTTAAAAAATTAAAAATAAACAAGAAGCTATCAATCCAAAATTAAAATAAAAAACTATCAAGCAGTTTGATTATTCAGTTTTATGCCATTTTTATTAATTAATTCATTATTTTTATATATAAGTCCATTTAAAATAAAATATTGTAATTCTTCCGTCTTTATGTATAAATTCTGTATACTGTTAATAAATATATTTTCGATTATTTTCAATTGTGTGCTTAATTCGTGCAAATTTAATAATTTAAATAATAATTTAATAACCCTAATAAAAAACAAATTTTAGCCTCGTTGATTGTTAAACAGGTATGGTGATATTTTTACATTTTCTTACATTTAAAACAAATTGCCGTTCTTGATTCATGAGAGGTAAGAAGGGATATGAACATAAATTGGCATTGCAACATTATTTGTCAATATAAAAGTAGACCCAAATAAAATTACATTCATGCATTTTTTGTATGTACGTATTTTAAATTATACAGCTTGTTAATCAATAATATTTCTTTTTCAAATCAATATAGTGGCTTTGATTTAAAGTAGAGATAACACAGATCAGCTGTTTGACGTAGTCCTCTTTGATTAACGTGTGAACCTTAGCAAATTTACAAAAATTACAAAAAAAAATTTGAGAGGCAGATTTTATATAGTGCCTATATTGTATTCAGTGGCGGCTCGTGGGGGGTACTGCTGAACTGCAGCCACACCAGCAAAGTTGGCAGAATTATTTTATTTTTTTAAATTATATTGATGTATTTTTATTTAAAATTTTTCTTAATATTATGATATTAAATTTATTTAATATTTTTCAATATTTTCTGGTAGTTTATAGTGTTATTTGTTGAAAAAACATAATTTTCTGTTAAAAAATTGAAGCAGAAAGTTAAAAACTACGAAAAAAACTGCAGCGCTTGCAGACACAGGTTTAACGTTGTAGCGCTATCTCGGCAAATTTGTCGCTCGGTATGGGCGCTCAATGATGATCGTGTGTGCCTTTCTGTAGAGGCCGCTGCGGAGCTACCAATCACAGTGATCACAGCGCCTAGCTGCCCAATCACATTGCAGCGCCTGGCTGGTGCACGAAATTTTCAAATATCTCAGAGCATTGACAGATCATCTGCTTGAGGTTTTCCTTTCGTAATAAATTAAAATTATAGGAAATTTTACATGTTATTCTATTAGCATCCCTACTTATTTTATTTCTTTTCGTTTAAATTTTATATTTACGTTTATTTTCATTTCATTTTATATAGTATACTCCGTCTCGGAAATAATTTATTTATTTTATGATGAATTAAATTAAAAAATTCACGACTCTTAACTCTGAAAGTTTAATTATTACTTATTACATTTTGCAGAAAATAAATATTGATTGCAACTACTACTTATATTTATTTAAAATTAATTTTTTATAAAGAAAAATGGTATAGATATTTAAGCGAAAACCGAAAAAAAAAGCGCGCCTGCGGCGGGCTTCTGGGGGGCTCCGCCCCCCAGGCCCCCCGAATGTGTTTGCCTGCACCACTGTCAGCAGACACACCTATGTCCAAGCCCACGAGCCGCCACTGATTGTATTATAAAAGCCATATAGAAAAAAAAATTCAACACATTTAAACGAGCCATTTTTTTATAATTAAAATTTTATAGTTTACCTCTTCGTGGGAAAGTCCTATGCTGAAAATTAAAAAAATAATTAAACAAATCGTCTGGTTTTTTGTTTATATAATTATATAGAATTTTTTCTATGGTTTTAGGTACTGAATTCTGTCAAAAAAAAATTCTGAATATTTGTAAATTTGCTAAGGTTTACATGTTAATCAAAAGGAACTACGTCGAACAGCTGATCCGTGTTATCTCTACCTTCATTGCTAAGAAATTATCATAAAGAAATCAACACAACTTTAATAAAGAAATTGCTCTTTTTTAGCATTACTTTTTATAAGTATGAAAATATAATCTGCTTAGTGAAGTACAAGTTTGAAACAACTTTGAAATATTTTGCAATTTATTTTTTTAGTTTTTATACAGTATATTAAATTTTTACATAAATTGCGATCAAAAAAGTTTGAACAAATCTGTGACCTTTACGTCTTATCGAGTGACCTTTTCCAAGAAATTCTGATAATGCCCTTTGACATAATTAACTAAAATTTAATAACACCAACAAATCTTGTGCTTCAATAAGGTTTCTTGTATGTCTTTCTTTAAGAACTTTTGATTCTGCCCTTTGACATAATGTTTTTAGATAAAATTAATAATATGAATAAGTATTGTGGTCTAGAAAATCCCTACAGTTTATTTTTATACTGAAATAATCCTAAATTGAACCTTTTGTACATTAGTGATGAATTTTAAGTTGCGTATATCTTACAGAGAGATTATTATATATAACTGCTCACGTACTTGTGTTTCATTTACTGCAGTGACAGAACGATGTGGCGCCTCCTCGTTGTCCTGGCGCTATGTGGCGCCTCGTTGGCCCAGGAAGAAGAACAAAAATTGGGTCCTTGTGGCATGACAACAATGCAAAATGTGTCATTGAATGAGGTAATTAATATTGATTTATTTGCTTGATTTTTATAATATTTCTCAGTATAAATTAATAAAAAAGGTATATTAATGTTTAAATACTTACTGAATTCAGGTATTAACATATTACCTTATATGTTTTTTTTTGGGGGGGGGGGGAAGGGGGTTGCGGAGGATAAAATACAATTTTCCTATTTTTTATGATGAATGCTATTTTTTTTTTTTTAGGGTATGTGAAATTCTGTAAAATAATATTTCTCAATATATTCTTACTTTAACAAGCTATATGAATTAAAATATTTAAATATATTTTAGAGTTAAATTCATTTCAGTAACGCTAAATGGTAGACCAAATCAGGCGCGGATCCTGAAAAAATATCAGGGGGAAGAGGGGGGGGGGAGGTGGTGCCTCTGTAAGGTCTATGTTTAAAAAAAAATTGGTGTTGGAAATGCCTATAATGCCCATGTTAAATCCAAAATATCAGGGGGTGATGGGGGCTGCAGCCCCTCCCAGCCCCACTTCCCTTAATCAGCGCCTAGACCAAATCACCAACCATGTTCGATGAATGATTTATGCTAAAAATTGAATTTATTTATTTATTTTAGACAAATCAAATTTCCGTAAATTAATACTTCTCAAAATATATTCTTACTTTAACACAAAATTTTGAATTAAATTATTTAAATAGTTAAATCTAACTCATTTCAGCTAAATGTTAGAACAAATCACCAATCATGCATGTTCGATTCAGTTGCAGGACACCTGGGTGGCTCGCAGGGTATTAATGAAGGATGCAGGATCAACGGAGACCATAGTTTGTGTGAGAAATGAGATCTCTGCAGCCACCTTAGATGGCAGGTTTAATATGACCATCAAATCTCTTCGTGCTGAGAATAGTTACGGTTTTGGGAGAGACAAAACAGAGTTTTATCAACTCAAAGTCATTGGTAAAGAAGAGGGAAGATGGAGCGTGGAAGGTGAATATAAAGGTGAGACTAAGTTAGGGAAAGATATAGAGTTAAAGGGATACAGGCCTCAAATTACAAGATATAGAGACACCAAGTATTGCTCAATTTTATAATCAACATTCGCATTATTTTTATCCGCACGTGGTGCGACCGTGCAAAATGGAGTATCGACCTTATTTTTTTTATTGCAGAAATGGATAGAGCGTGCAAAGTTATGCTACCCTGATTTTTTTTAAATTTTTTAGAGCCCGGGAAGTATTTTTAAAAAGTGATTGAAAGTCCTTTTTATGACTTCACGAGGCGGCAAGTCCTATCTTTTTCTTAAGGAGCGGCATCTCGTGACGTCACAAAAAAAACATTCAATAATTTTTTAAAACTAGTTCCCGGTCTGTAAAATATATGAAAAAAATCAGGCTAGCATAACTTTGCAACCTCTATCTATTTCTGCAATAAAAAAAAATTGAGTTCCATACTCCATTGCGTTGCAAAAAAGGTACTTACTGGCATCCCACTTATTTTCATTAAATATGGATAATATTTTTTTCTTTGAAGTAAAAGTATTGTTATGCCAAATATTGTCATGTAATTTAGGCATTAAAATTAATATTGGTTGTTTACAGCCACTATATATAAACAATTTTTGTCAAATATATATTATTATATGTAGTTTTATTGTTTTTTAGGCGCTGAAGCCCTGGTAGCATCTGCTGATCCTTCCAACTACCTGGTGTTGGGAATTTGTATTCCAGGCCGGCCAAAAGAGGAGACAGATGTCATACCACGAGAAATTTTAAGAGTTTTCTTTTACGCTCGCCGTCATGAAAATGGTGATAACGGCAATCTCAGTGAGGAGAACCTGGCAAAGATATTCGATGAAAAGATCAAGACCCTTGGACTGGAAAACTACCGTCAACATGTATATGACAAAATTGATTGTTAACAAGTTATTACTGTAATGTTTTTAAAGACCATGTAATTTGTGTTGTGAAAGACATTGTGACGTCATAGTCATGTTCTCTACTTAAGGTGTTGTATTTTTTTTTTTTTTTTTTTAATTTAAAGTAAATTATTTAAAGCCATCAATCCAAAGTTTAAATAAAAATATCATGCACTTTTTGCCGCTTTATGCATTTATGTTGTTTTTATTAAGTAATTCAAATTTTACAACTCTTTTGTTATTTTTATATAAATCAGTTTAAAATAATATATTGTAATTCTTTCGTTTTTATATAAACTCTGTACTGTTAATAAATTTATTTTTAATTATTTTCAATTTTGTGCTTAATTCATGCATATATAGAATAGTAAATTTTTTAATAAACAACATGTAGCCTTCTTCAAAGAAATATATTAATCTCGTTAAGTATGTTATAGGTAATATATATAAATTTTATATGGTGATGTTTTACTTTTTCCTTACATTTAATAAAATAGCTGTGCGGACTTACTACAATAAAAAAAATCAGCACCCTTTTATAAACAAATTGCCTTCATTTTTTTTTTTTTTTTTTTTTTTTTTTTTAAATCAAGAATGAAAATATCAAGTCTTACAATTGTTAGTAAAGTACAAGTTAGTTTCAAACAACTTAATGCAAAAATATTTTGGGGGGCATTCACAAAGCTCTTTAACCCCCACTTAAACTCAATTTGTATTCCTGGTTAAAGTGGGGGTTAAAGTGCTTTGTGAATGCCCTTCGTTGTAATATAATTAATTAGTTTTAATAAAGTATAATAAAATTTTACATAAATTACAATTAAAATAGTTTGATCTTGTCTGTGACCTTTACGTCTTATCGAGTGACCTTTTTCAAGAAATTCTGATAATGCCCTTTGACATAATTAACTTAAATTTAATAACACCAACAAATCTTGTGCTTCAATAAGGTTTATTTTCATACAACAGAAAATATAAATTGAACCGTACATACAATAATGATGAACTTTATGACGCTTTTATTCTAGATATCAAACATCGTACTGCCACGTACTTGTGTTTCATTTACTGCAGAGACAGAACGATGTGGCGCCTCCTCGTTGTCCTGGCGCTATGTGGCGCCTCGCTGGTCCAGGAAGAACAACATGCTGTTTCTTGCAACAACATCACGGCCTTGCAAAATGTATCATTGACTGAGGTAATTATCTTAATTAATTTATTAAATAGTTAATAAAATTGTATAATTTCAGCAATATATATTAATTTTCAGTCAATTTAATCACTAATAATGTATGTATAGTCTAAAAACGTTTCCTTTCAAGTATTGAAATATCATAATTTAAGCATCATTATATTATACTCCTATAGACATAAGATGTGGCATTCTTAATTTTACATTTATCAGTGTTTTGTTTTCACTCTTAATAATTTGTCTGAAGAATTAAAAATTTGAAAATATTTTTGCACAATGTTGTTTCAATTTTATACCTCACTAAAAAAGTTGATATTTCCATACTTGATTATAAAAAAAAAGCGCAATTTATTTATAAAAATTTGATTATCCAAGTGAATGTACTCTATATACTAATGTAATCTTGATATAACAAAAATATAAAACAACTTTAATTTCTATATTACTAATTATAGAATGCTAATTGAATACTAATTCAGTTACAGGGTACCTGGGTAGGTCGCAAAACATTTGAGTGGAATAGAATAATTGAACCGGGAAGCTCAATTTGTGTATTAAATAAGATATCGGTCACCTCAGATAGCAGTTTGAAAATGGACACCAAGATTCACCATTATAACAGATGGCAGGAGAGGGAAGAAAGAGTACAAACGGAGCACACGGAACTCACGGTCATTGGAGATAACAAGGGAAGATGGAGGTTGGAAACCAACCACACAGCCAATCAAGGTAAAACTTACAAAGTTAGGCAATATCCCATTGGTACCGTATATGACAATAATAAGAACTGCTGTTTGATTATCACACGATTGCATGCGATACAAAACAAAGCTATGTTCATGACGTTATTGCAAGATTAATTAAATTTTAGTTTTCTAATATTTAATTTATTTTTAATTGTTTTTTTTTTTTATAAATGAAACCTTAAATATGTCTTGTAGATGACTTAATTGTAGCTGTAAGTCATCAACAAGATATATTTAAGTTCGATATTTTGAACCTTATTGATACCTATTTAAATAATTATACTTTTTTGAGACATAATGGATATTTTAAAACTTTAAAGTATATTTAAGTAACCAGATATGATACTTTTAATATAAGTAAATATACGTTAATGTCGTTAATGATCTCTTAATATTACTTGTGATACTTATAGTTCTGATGGCTTAATTATTTTTTTTCTGAAATGAAATATTATGCACCTTACGGATAACTTAATAATATTACTTATTTTACAGAATGAACATTAAAGATACCTTAATGATAATTTAAGTTTTTACAAGATATTTTAATTTATTATTATGAATTCTTTGATGTGTATAATCTTTTCATTCCAAGTGCTTGCATTTTTACAATGTTTGTGATTTTATATTTTGATACTTACGAGTAAAAAAAAATGAAACTTATCGTCAAATACATGTTTTCTGTTATTTTGCAGGCATTGAAATACTGGTGTTGTCTACTGATCCCTCCAGCTACCTTGTAGCAGCATTGTGTCAACCTAAACAGTGGCTTCAAGGAAATTACACCTACAATGGTATTGGGGAACGTATCGTAAACAGAGTACATATTTTCGCTCGCCGTCAGGGTGGTAGCGGCAATCTCAGCGAGGAGAACCTGGCAAAGATAATTGATAACACCAACAATACCCTTGGACTGAAAAACTACAATCAAGAGGAAGAATATGAAACTGATTGTTAAAATGGCATGATAATAAAAGTTAATGTTAAAGACCAAGCAATATGTACGTTTGTTGTGTTGAGTCCTTGTTACAGAAAACTGAAGTATATATTTAACTGATGAAGGCACCATCTGCATAGAATTTTTTTTTTTTTTTAAGTTTTTTATTATTAAATTGTGTACAAATACAGTCCAACCAAGGCCCTAAATGAAGCCCTATCGGTTGGAACTGAGTTACATACAATTATTCAACACGTATAGTAAGCTTAAACAAAATTACCTATATTTATTATCAAAACGTACGGAGCTCACTACACACACAAGCTTCTCCTTCCGCTGCTAATTAACAACAACTAAATAGGGGACCTCGATCAAGTTATATATTCTCAATTTTTTCAACTTTATAACACCCTGAAAATGCATGAGAAACAAACTCTGACGTCATAGTCATGCAACATCTTTCCCTAAGGTGTATAAGTTAAAAACATCTTAAATAGATAATTAATTCGATGTCCTCTATTTAATAATAATAAACTCCATCTTTGCGAAAAAATAAGGCTAATGCACAAATGTCACCTGCTAATTGTGAAAGAGAAACAATTTGTAATTCATCTTAAATTTCATAAAATGATTCTAAATATGAATTTTTATGCCAAATCTTGGTCCAAATCGTAAATTATAGTATGAAATTCACAGTTCACAAAAAATAAAAAATCTTCTAAAAATTAAACAACAAAATTATATATTATATATAATATTTTTATATATGAGTGCTCCAAAAGTGAGACAGAAAATCAATAGAACTTTTTTTTAATTACCTTGAAATCAAAATTTCTATTAGATTTGTGCATTACTATTATTTCGTGGTTCAAATTTTGTCATAATATACTATTTTATGATTAAGAATGATAATAATTATAAATCCATAGATTTGTTAGCAATTAAAAGATAAAATTAAACATAAAAAATTAGTAAATGAATTCGAAACAAAAAATTAACACTTTTTAATATTTCTTAATTAATTAAATAAAAAAAAAGCATGAGCGTGCTGTCCATCATTACACAACACAAAATATGTAACCCCTGGCCGGTAGGCAACCCAGCGTACACCACCAACAAGCAAGCAGTTGGCAATAGAGACTTCAAGTGATGCTCTTTCGCTGCGCAACTGTTTGTCGCTAAGGTTCATCTTGCACTTGAAAATGAAGCAAAGTGTTTTTTTAACTTTTCTCGGTTATAAATCAAGTAAAAAATCTTGAATTATCTACTGTATTTTTCAGTTTGGACCAAAGTTCCGTAAAGGAATTTTCCCTGAAAAATCTTATTCTTAGTGAAAAAACGAATTCACGTTTTTTTTTTTACATAGGTTTGGTATAGCGGTTGGGATCACCGAAAAATCAGCTGACTTGAAGCCTCTATTAGCAAGCGAGCAGCAAGCATATATTGCAGCTGGCAGCACCATCGGCGGCGGCTGCTTAGCTCCGACACAGCAAGCAGAGCGGCGAGCCGGCGAGCGATACTGCGAGCATCATCTGTGTACCGGTACGTACACGTTTGGCGACGTGAAGAGTATTTCAACCCTCGCCCGCAATATAAATGAGTTATCTGCCTACCATGATCTCGTTGTAAACTATCTGCTATTACAGGTGAAGTTTTATTTGATACCGAGTTACGGCTCATAATTACGCTCACTTGAAATAGCAGATAGCTTAATATTATCATCGTTCTTGGTGCATGAGGTATTATAAGTTTGAAACAACATATTGCAATATCATGAAAAAAATCATTCTGAATCTTTATTTTAAAATGAAATAAAATTATTATATAAAATTAATATTATAAATTTTTATATATATAATAAATAAAATGCAAACTTTTTAAATAAATTGCGATCAAAATAGAAATATAATTATAGCCTCGACGACATGCATTAATGACCTTCTAGAAGGACATCTGATTCTGCTCTTTGACATAATTATTGAGATAAAATTAATAATATGAATAAGTACCGTACACTAGAAAATACGTACAGTTTATTTTTATACTGAAATAATCCTAAATTGAACCTTTTGTACATTAGTGATGTATTTTTTATTGCGTATATCGTACAGAAAGATTATATAATACTGCTCACGTACAACACTTACTTGTGTTTCATTTACTGCAGAGACAGAACGATGTGGCGCCTCCTCGTTGTCCTGGCGCTATGTGGCGCCTCACTGGTCCAGGGAGAAGAACCATTTCCATTTGGTCCTTGTGGCATGACAACAATGCAAAATGTTTCATTGACTGAGGTAATTAATATTGATTTATTGGCTTGATTTTAAAATTTCCCATCATTTCTCAATATATGTAAATTAATGCAAAATTATATATATATATATATATATATATATATATATATATATATATATATATATATATATATATATATATATATATATATATATATTAACGTTTAAATAATTATTTCTCTGAGGTATTAAAATATCTTACCTTAAATATAATTTCTCTTTTAAGCCGGTATTACTCCATATAATTTTTTTAAGTATATTGCATACAATTTTTCCTTTCAAGAAAACTTAAACTCCATTTGTTTGTATGGAGATAAAATTTTCTTGCAAGGAAAAATTGTATGCAAAATTGTACGATGTAATACCAGCTTTAGGTGCATCAGATTGCACTGTTAATTTTACATTTACTGTAAATATAACTGGGCATATTTTTCACTCTTCAAAATTTTTTTTATTAAAAGCATTTTTGTAGGTTAATACCGTATGTAATATTTATTTTTTCCCGTATCTTCATTTGAGTATAGATATTTATTGAATTTTATTTTCATTAATTTACTATTTTACATGGTCCTAACTCCTAATTAATATAATACATTAAATTTAAAATACAATATAATATGATACTTCCCTCTTATGATTTAAGATAAATTCTGAAAATTGAATTAATTTTAGAGTAAATAAATGTAATACCATAATGCAAAATCTATTTTTTTTATTGCTGAAATGAATAGAGGGTGCAAAGTTATGCTACCCTGATTTCAGATTTTTGTTTAGAGCCTGGGAACTATTTGCACTGACAATGAGAGAGGCAGAAAGAGGCGTCACTTCTTAATAAAAGGATAGTTTATAAAAAGGGTTGGGTTCAAACCCGATCTCGTCAAAACTGTTTAGCAAATTAAAAAAAAAAAAATCTAAAATAATCAGGGTTAATTTAATGGCCTTTATTCGTTTCTGCAGGAATAAATTTTCATGCTGGTTATACACATTCTGTAAAATAATATTTCTCAATGTAATTTTACTAAAGCTATCAATAGGGTATCGACTTCAAAAAAATTTATTGTAAAAATGGATGCAAAATTATGCCAATCTGATTTCTTTCAGATTTTTTTGAACTTAGAAAATTTTTGGCCTGTTCGTAAACCCTGCTCGGTGTACTCTGAGCAAGTTTACGAACAAAAATCGTGACGTCATTTGCATTGCACTCCCTACACCACCATCTGCGCTGGTGTAAGAAAACGGTGTAAAAGTGTACATTGAGCAGGGTTTACGAACAGGCCTATTGTTAAAAAGTTTTGCCGAGGTTGGGTTTGAACCCACGCCCCTTTTAGGTCCTATCTTTTTATTAAGAGAGAGACATCTGGAGGCATCACTCTCTCTCTCTCTCTCTCTCTCTCTCTCTCTCTCTCTCTCTCTCTCTCTCTCTCTCTCTCTACTTTCAATAACTTTTTAAATATAGTCCCAGGTCTATAAAAAATGTTAAAAAAAAGGGTGGCATAACTTTGCACCCTCTATTTATTTCTGCAATAAAAAAATTTTGAGGTCGCTACTCCATTGAATAATTATTTAAATCTCATTTCAGCTATTATATGTTTGACCAAATCACCAATCATGTTCGATTCAGTTGCAGGGCACCTGGGTGGCTCGCAGGTTACTCGTGAAGGATGTCAGATCAACGGAGACCAAGATTTGTATGAGAAATGAGATCCCTGCAGCCACCTTAGATGGCAGGTTTATCATGACCATCAAATCTCTTTTTGCTGAGAATGAGTATGGTTATGATAGAAACAGGACCGAGGTCGTTCAACTCAAGGTCATCGGTAAAGAAGAAGGAAGATGGAGCGTGGAAGGCGACAGGGAAGGTGAGATTACAGTCAAATTTACATGACATTCTCTCCGGAAGTAGCCGGAAGTGTCAAGTTTATGACCTTCCTATTCATATTTCAGCGTTAAATTTCATATATATATAGGTCAGTATGTACTTCTATTTAAAACCACTCTGTCGAGTTTCTAAACTGAATTACAAACAAAAGAACTGCAAATTTCACACTTCCGGCTAATTCCGGAAGGAATATTAAACTAATTTGACTGTAAGTTAGGGAAAATAATAAGTTAGCTTTACCAAAGAAAATTTATCATACGCTATACCAAGGGGGTAGGGGAGGTTGTCAAATCCATTTTTTATTAAAATCACTTTTTAAAAAAATTGTATCTTTTTCTCTTTAATTTTTGCGAAAATACATTACTAGAATGCTAGTTAAAGATTATATAAATTGTTTTAGATTTTTTGAAGCAGTATTTAATTGTTGTAGTTGACTCTCGGCCCTTCCCTCCCCCCCCCCTTCCCCTTTGGAATTGTCTATAGAAATTTACGCATGCGGTCATGCATATTATTAACACAAACATTTTGGGTTGGAAAAATTATACCAACCCAACTTGTTTGTGTTAAGATTACCGCCAGGGTAAATTTCTATAGACAATTTTTTTGTGTAACACCTGTAGGCTTTAATTAATATTGCCTATCTGTGATTTCTACAGTCGCTATATATTATATAAATATATTTTAAATATTTTTTATTATATATAAATATAGTTTTATTGTTTTTTAGGTGGTGAACTCCTGGTAGCATCTGCTGATCCTTCCAACTACCTGGTGTTGGGAATTTGTATTCCAGGCCGGCCAAAAGAGGAGACAGATGTCATACCACGAGAAATTTTAAGAGTTTTATTTTACGTTCGTCGTCATGAAAATGGTGATCACAGCAATCTCAGTGAAGAGAACCTGGCAAAGATATTCGATGAAAAGACCAAGACCCTTGGACTGGAAAACTACCGTCAACATGTGTATGAAAAAACTGATTGTTAACAAGTTTTTACTGTAATGTTTTTTTAAGTTCATGTAATTTGTATGTTTCTTATGTTGAATTCACCCAAGTTGAAATAAATTTCATCTTTTATTTGCAATAAAGCGCTCTTCTCATCTAATTCCCTCTTATTTTGCACCATTTTAGAGGGAAAAAGACGAGATTACGTATTTTTTCCTCTTCTTGAACATAAATTTATATATAATATTAATATACTTTTATTCTTGTCTTTAATAAAATTTTGTAACGTTGATAAATGCATTTTTAGTTACTTTTCAAAATGTGCAAATGTGTTTTAAATATGACATAATAAAATATTAAACAACATGGACATGATAAACATACTTTGCCTTTGCTGAATATATAATATAATAATATTATAAATAAGTAAAATAAGAGGTAGGACATAATTATAATGGCGAAACTGCAATATTATGCAAGATATTTAAGCTTTATTTTTTTTTTTCCAATTCATCTAACAACAGTATATTTATAATGCAAATCGTCATTCAAATATCCTATAATATGATTGTGTTTTTAATATTGATAATTGAACATATAAATTTATTGCAGGAAAAATTCACCTCTGCTAGGCAGTTTCTACGTCACGTTTTGGCGCTAAATTCAAAAGAAGGAAGATTTTTAAAAAATTCCCATGTCTCCAATTTTGAAAATTGAAACTTTTTTGTTTTGGGACATTTAGTTTCAAGGTATAGAGCATCTGAAAAAAAAATTAAAATAAATGTAGGGTAATTCCCCATTCTGATCGTTTTGTAGCACGATTCTAAAGTAGTTACAGAGAGGTTTAATAAAATTAAAAAAAACTACACTCGTCACCTTGGAAAATTTCCCTTTTCAGCCTTGATAATCACCATGCCCTGTAAGAATAATACAAGGCAAGGTGATTAACAAGGCTGCAAGTGGGAAATTTTCCAAGGTTACCAGTGTACATAATTTATTTTTAGGTTTTCGGTC
The DNA here is from genome assembly GCA_949825025.1 of Siphlonurus alternatus. NCBI lineage: Eukaryota > Metazoa > Arthropoda > Insecta > Ephemeroptera > Siphlonuridae > Siphlonurus > Siphlonurus alternatus. The sequence continues at coordinate 21,041,914 of OX463785.1, read as the reverse complement.
CAAATTATTTAATAAGATAAATCAGTTTTTTTATTGTTGTAATATCAATATAACTTTTTTAGTGATAAATTGCGTTTACTTTAGCACAGACAATTTATTGTTTTATTACATACTAAATATTTGGACAATTTGCTGACATTTTTTTATTGCAGAAATGGATATAGAGGGTGCAAAGTTATGCTACTCTGAATTTTTTCAGATTTTTTAGAGACCGGGAACTATTTTTTTAAAAAATTATTGAAAATCGATTTTATGACGTCACGAAGAGTCTGTCCTTAAGAAAAGGATGGGTGCTAAACGCCCGTGACGTCATAAAACTGACTTTCAATAATTTTTTAAAAATAGTTCCCGCTCTCAAAAAAATCTGAAAAAATTCAGAGTAGCATAATTTGGTACGCTCTATCCATTTCTGCAATAAAAAATGTCATGCAAATTGTCCATAAGGTCGTGTACAAGTTTGGAAAGACATTATTAAATAATGTTATAATTAAATTTGAGCTTATATTAACTTTTTACATTTGCAATCAACATGATACGTATGTGTGACCTCTACTTCTTATCTGTGTTTTTTTTTTTTACTAAAACAATTATTGACCTTTGACATAATTATTAATCTTAAACTGTACAGATTATTTTCGTACTCCATAAAATATAAAATGAACCTTATTTACATTAATGACGTATTTTATGATGCTTACATCGTAGAGAGAATATAAAACTGCTCACGTATTTAATTTTGTTTTCTTCACTACAATGTGGCGCCTCCTCGTTGTCCTGGCGCTATGTGGCGCCTCGCTGGCCCAGGGAGAACAACATGCTGTTTCTTGCAACAACATCACGACAGTACAAAATGTGTCATTGACTGAGGTAACTCTCTTATTTTTTTTTAAACGTCTTTACATTGCGGGAGTCAAGACAAATATGCCTTTATTGTCTTACTTATTTTAGTAATGATTTTTTTTTAAAATTTTTGTGTTTCGTAAATTTTTACTACGAGTAATTTTCAATATTATATTAATAACACAATTAATATATAAGTAAAAAATAGTGCTTGAAAAAAATATTTTGATTGTATTTTTTTTCTGAGGTTATGAGATGGCATTCTTAAATTTTACTTTAGCTGTGCTGATGTTATAAAATCCATCCACCTAATTTTGTATGAACAAGTATACAAAATAATGTAATACTAATATACTAATTACAATTACATTGACAGTATATAAATAACATTTGTCCCATATTATCTGTATTCTAATTTTTATTCTGTTTCCCTCTCCCTTTTTTCAACGATGCATTCTGTAAGTGAAAATAACTTACTAAATTCACTCTAAATACTAGTCAATGTAATCTTATTAAATATAGCGAATCAATTAAATCAACCTCTTTAAATTTCTGTAATACTATACGGTACACTCGTCGCCTTGGAAAATTTCCCATTTTCAGCCTTGTTAATCACCATGTCCTGTATTATTCTTACGGGGCATAGTGATTAACAAGGCTGCAAAAGGAAATTTTTCAAGGCGACGACCATACACCAAGTCACCATCTGTGTCTAATTCAGTTGCAGGGCTTCTGGGTGACTCGCAAGGTTCTTCAGAGGGAATTGGAGTATCCGGGGAGCAAAAAGTGTCTCTTGAGTCAGATCTCGGCCTTGTCTGGCAGTAGGCTGGGGTTGACCCTTGAATCTCACCATAATTATGAAGATGGCGAAGAGAGGGGTGGCATAGAGCGCTACGCACTCAAGATCATCGGGGAAAATAAGGGAAGATGGCGCTTGGACAGCGAACTAAGAAACGGTGAGAGTTAGTTAGAGATAATAACGGAAACCTGCATGATAATTTTTTATTGCAAAAATAAATAAATATATTATGTATATTTTTTAATTGCCTAATTCAAAATTTCCATTACATTTGTGCATTACTATTCGTCATGGTTCAAATTTTGTCAAGTATTATACTATTTTATGATTAAGAATGATAATAATTATAATTTCATTTATTTATTAGAAAGATGAAATTAAAGATAACACATTCATAAACGAATTCGAAACAAATAATTAACATTTTTTAATAATTTTTAATTAATTAAATATAAAAAAAAAAGCAAGAGCATGCTGTCCATTATAAAACTGTAACCCCTGGCAGGTAAGCAACCCAACGTACACCACCAGCAAGCAGCAGCTTCTAGCAAGCGAGCGAGCGAGCAAGGGAAGATGGGGCTTGGAAACTTGCATGATAATTTTTTATTGCAAAAATAAATAAAGGTTACAAAATTTTGTTATTTTGTTTTAGTCCCGGAATTATTTGTAAATATTATTGAAAGTTCTGCAAGTACTGTTGGCCCCCCTGAATCCTTAATATGAAAAATAGGGCCTAAACGCCTATTAACGCGTCTAGGGGGTGTGGCCGCAGTTTATATAATTTAAAAAAATGATTCCTAGACTCAAGAAAATCTAAAAATAAAAAATCAATAATAATTTGACACCCTTAATTCATTTCTGCAATAAAAAAAATCATTGTATGTGTTTAAACTTAAATATGGTCCATCCGAGATTTTTATGGTTTGCAGAAATTTTGAACGTCAAATAAACATATGTTTCTATTGTTGTTTTTTTCAGGTCAAGAAAACCTCCTAGTGTCTGCTGACCCCTCCAGCTACCTTGTGTTAGCAATTTGTCGTCCTGCACGGCAAAGATCAGGACAGGAAAACAACGGTATTGAAAGTATCGTGCCCAGAGTTTTCATTTTTGCTCGCCGTCAGGGAAGCGGTGGTAGCGGCAATCTCAGCGAGAAGAACCTGGCAAAGATAACCGATGATACCGTCAAGACCCTTGGACTGGAAAACTATCAAGAGGAATCTTACCAAACTGATTGTTAAAATGTAATCAATCACTACGTTTACATGACGGTGTTTGATGCGTATTCGTTGACGACGGATAATGTTATTCTTATGAGGCGTCATCAACGGATACGCATTAAACACCGTCATGTAAACGTAGTGATAGTATGAGTTGATGTTAAAAACCATGTCTCATGTATGTGTTGAATTTCTATGACAGAAAACTAAAGAACATAAATATATTCATCGATGAAAGTACATATTATATAATTATCATCATAAATATGTACCTAATTTTCTGTAATAGATAATCATCGTATAACAGCAAACGTGTTAAAACGTCTATGGAATGAATAACCTGCAATAAAAAATAAATGTAAATTTGGATGGAAGAACTTTTAGTAATTAAATTAAATACAAAACATTGATTTACAATAATTAATTTCTTTTGTATGTAATAAAATTCTTGTCGGGTAATAAATATACTTTTAGACCATTTTCAATTGTTTTATGATTTAAATGTAATAAAATAAATTTATTTACTAAGCAATACAAAATTATGCTTTGCCCTTGTGGAATATAATATAAGATATAAAGGTGTAAGGCACACAATGGCCAACCTTCATGAATTTTTTTATTGCATATATTTAAATACAAAATCTGGAGTTATATGGTGTCTGTTTCTTTCAAATTTATTTATCCTCTTAACAGAATCGTGCAGCAAAACGCTTGAACGTCATAATTATAATATAGATATGCAACGTCTTTCCTATGCTTGCGTTTTAAATATTTGCATGGCTATGACGTCACAGAGTCCTGCAGCAGGTTCCAAGAAAATTGAAGACAAATTGAAAAAAAAAAAAAAAAAAAGAAACTTAACTCGCAGGTCTCGCATCAAATATTTAGTAAAAAAAGTACAGTGATACAATTTTTATATTTTATAAAATCTTTGGAAAATCCCAACAATTTAACGTTGTACTGATGGTAAATAAAATATATTAAACAAAAAGAATCACAAATTTAGGAAACTAACAAATATAATACATATATTTTCTTAAATGAAACCCTATTGTATGCTTCTACTTACTAATTACTTACTACTTTGGCCCTAATATATATATAGCTAAATTGCTTGTATTATAATATTTCCTATAGTCTGAGGTATAATATTTTTATAAGCTCTATATAGACTCTATACAAACAAGCTTCGTATATACTTTATTGCTGATATAAAAACATAAATACAACAAAAAGCTAATCTCACGTATAACAAGAAGTTAAGGATGCTGATGATTGGAAACCGCTTGTAGCCGCGCGTCTCGGGGGAAATCACCCCCACCTGATCAACCCCTCGACAACCACCCCCAAGTGACTACAACAAACAAGCGGGGGCAGTGACCTTGTTATCGAGCTCGTAAAGGATTGTGAACGTGTTTTATGATGCACATAAACGAGTGGTAGGACCAATACATAAATAGCAATGAGATAGCATAATAGGGTGGTTTCACAAAGAAATTTACCATAGAATATAGCCTAGAAATCAACATCTTAAACTTCAATTTAAAAATCATGTTCAAAAATATCAATGAATTTAAAAATAAAAATAAATATTAAGCTATAATCCATGTCAATTTCGTTAAGAATAGCCTCTATATGTTCATAACTTATGGTAATATGATTGGAAGGCGGGGAGGGAGGGGATTAGAAGATGTAATTTCTTGTTTGAGTTTGTATGAAGAAAAAATAATTTCATCATATTATTAATTTACCAACTTGGCAACTATGTAAAACACAAAAGCATAAGATATATAGAAGGTGTGTTCGTAAATACACAATCAGAAAGAATCGCTTACTTGTGGTGAACCTTATGTTTCATGTTCAGAAGGTTCATCACAAATAATTTATTCTTTCTGATTGTGTATTTACGAACAGACCTCAAAATACATTTTTTTTTTTTTTTTTTTTGCAAGGATGCACCCTTATGAGCTTGGAGCTCAAGGCGGGGTATAAGGATAAATGAGGGAAAGAATGGTGACCACGGTCTGTTACGCGTCCTAGCATTCGTTAATTGAGGTGAGACTGAGGGAACTGTGGAAAACCTCAGTTAGGACAGACACCTCCACTTCTAATCAATGGACTGAAGTGATACCCATCAAAGCTTAGAAAACCATATAAGTGCATCACTACTTTGGGTGGAAAGCGAAATGAATTTACCCTATCTTGCATATTAATTATGAATCTAAATTCTAAATCAAAACATAAAAATTGCCCCATGTGGTGTATTTGCATATCCATCTCTTTCTATATCCACGTGTCGTGTTTGTTGTCACCGCGGGTACTGAGATGAGGACCCCATGTAAAAATATGAGCACATAACCCGCACCTCCAATCTTATAAAGCAGCATGTTGAGATATACCAGCTGGTGGGGAATTTAATATAAAATTTACATATCTTGTCAGAAGTGTGATGAAATTGCAAGACTTCTTTACATATATATAGGTAGTTTGTGAAAATGCTACAATATATTTTTAATAATAATATTGAAGTACTTGCATGATAAGATAATATATTATATTAAATTTTAAGTGAAAAGGCAGATTTCTAGACATAAAAATAAACTCAAACTGTCAAATTTCCTGAATAATAGAGTTGTGTGTGTTTAGGTACAAAAGTATAATACAAAAATATAATGTAAATTGTTTTTACTAACGTGCAAGAGTAATAAAATTTAAAAGTAAAAGGTTGTTGAATTTTAATATTATATTTATTTTGTATCAGATTTGTGTAAAAACAATTTTTGAAAAAAACAACAACACAGAATACATTGTTTTAGTTTCATTTATTTGATTAAATATTGTATCAGAAAATACCCTTAACGAGGCAAATATATTAATATATAAAATTAATAATTAGATGACCATAAGGCAATAACAGATAGTTAACGAAATTACATTATATATGTCATGAAATCAGATTGTACAATATATAGAAAAGAAAAATATAAATCAATTGAGAAATGTTTAAATAATTATCACTTTGACAATAAATAAAAAGTAAGATAATAGCAACAAAATTATTTTTATTTTCTTTTTTTTTTTTTTTAGTACAAGTGCTGTGCTACATCTCAATTTACTTACAGTACTACCTCATTGCAATTTTCAGATACAAAATTAACTTTGAAATTCACATATTCAGAATTTAGATGCTATGCTGGCTGTATAAGTACCTATATATTTTTTAGGGAATCATAAGGTCCTGATTCTAAATATTCTACAGTTCTTAATTATTAACTATAAAGACAAGCTTATTACGTATAAATCTGATACAATTTTTCACATATTCAGAATTTAGATGCTATGCTGGCTGTATAAGTACCTATATATTTTTTAGGGAATCATAAGGTCCTGATTCTAAATATTCTACAGTTCTTAATTATTAACCAAAGACAAGCTTATTACGTATAAATCTGATACAATTTTTTTATTTAAAAATTACAGATTAAGTTTACTCCATCTCACATATAAATCTGTAGATGTCAACGCACGGTGAGTCCCACCAGATGTATCTGTGGTCGTCAGGAGGTGCCATCCTCATGCAGTTTTCGACACCTCCCACGTTGTTTGGCTCCCCACGATGCCAGCCGTCGAACGTGATGCTAATTCCGGTACCAGACCACGTCCATCGACCCTCATGACCCTCGTCAGTACCCCCGATCCAGAAGTAAGTCCATGGACCTGAGACGAGATAACGTGTGAAAAAAGTACTGTAAATCAATGGATCTGAGAGTATATAATATCTTATCTCTACAGTATAATATCTCTATAATACTAAAATTTTCTACGCAAAAATCTATATGCAAAGTTTTTCGTAAATAAATCCATAATGTGAGACTTTTATTGATCACCGAAGTCAAGCAACGCCAGAGTGGTTAGTAGTTAGATGGGTGACCATTTTTGGAAAAAAAAATAAGCGTCTCTAAGCCAATCGTTGCGCTTTTCCACTGTTTTTCTCCTGGTTTTAGAACTTCCAGTTTATTGACAGAAACTAAATAAAACGTCCATTCTGACTTAAGTTTTCACGGGGTCCCTCAGTCACAGATGAACGCCATGCAGCACCGTTGCCGATCACATTCTAAATAAACCCACGAAACTCATTTTAAGTTAGGGTTTTGGGTTGTAAAATTATAAGTGGAAGTACTTACCCAATTATAGTGTAGATAATAAATAAAAGGACGATAAAACCTACAAAAATTTTTTTAATTGCAAAAATGAATAAAATTAGCCAAATTAAAAATTATGATGCTGTTTTTTTTTTTTATTTATTTATTTTTTTTTTTTTTAGTGTAGGAACGCTCCCTAGAAGCGTCGATAGGCGTTTGAAAAATCCAGGGGGCCAACAGAACTTTCAATAATTTTTAATTTTTGTAAATAGTTCCCAGGACAAAAAAAAAATATGACAATTTTCATAGATAGCGTATTTTGGTATTGATCTTCGAAATAAAAAAATTGTCATGCAAGTAGTACCTTGAACCAGCGAGTTAGCTCGGTTGGTCAGCAGGATACTCTCCGCGGCAGTCTCCACACTGGCAAGCTGCAGACCGTGGCTGATACAGAAGCTGCGAGCGCCGTGCCAGCTGCGTCTCTGTCGGGACCAAACATGTATCAATATGTATCTTTCGTTTTCGTCCAAATCACATGTTGCAACTTTTTAACACTGGCAGAACCTGCAAGGTATAGAAAGTGGGGGTGGTCGCGGCTTAACTGATTGTCCAATCAGAACGTCGTATTGAAAGTCGTAAGCTGAAATAAAAAGCTCATTTTTCATTTTAATGAGGTTTTATTTTTGGAGTTCTAAACTTGTTTTCTATCAATATTGAAAAAAAATTTTTGTTTATTATGACAGTATAAAGATTTTAAAAATATGACTTAAAATTGCCATATGAAATGTGTCCACAAACGTTAATTTATAATGTAAAATTTCGTAAAGTTGGGATGTACTAATAAATTAATTTGTATTTATTTATTTATTTAAACGTCTTTACATGGCGAGAGTTAAGGCATGAATGCCTTTTTTATCTCTAACCAATAGTTAGAGATAAACATTATAAACATTATATGTAAACATTATAATTACAAATATTATCTATACAATTATTTTAATGCAGCAGTGACTAGTTAGTTGGTATAATTAATTATATTGATGTAAAATTTATATCATAGATCTTTAAGTTTAAATCTTGACCGTTCTAGTATTGAACGAAGAATGTGGAAACGATTCGTTTTACTTACGACAATTAACCATTTCGTGTAATAAAATTTATTTATACTATACATTTATGCTATACATTTATATTTTAAATATGTTTTGAATAAAATTCTTTGATAAAACAATGGCATTATAATTAATTTTTAGTAATAACAAAATAAAATTATAAATAAAATTGTTATTATTTTATTATACCTTAGAATACTCGTCAGGACTAAAGTAATAATATTTGCCTCCTAAGTTCACCATTCCAAGTTCAGCGACTAAAAAAGATAAAGCATAATTAATTATTATTATATATTATAATTAATTATGCCAATGCAATGATGCAAATTTTAAAGAAGATAAAATAATTTATGTTGATCAAGTGGATAATATACTAAATTAATATTTTCAAATTGCATCTTAAAATTGTGTTATGTTGACGAATAACATACCTTTACTCATGACGTTTCCCTTATTCTGTGGAAAAAAACAAAAGTTACTTATAATATTAAATTCTATAGTTATATAGTCCTAGCTGTGAGTTTGCTATTGCAAGCCTTGTTTAATATACATGTCATATTCCATATCATATTATTATAGTAAAGATAAGCAATTTACGATATTTATAGAATTATATTTGTGGTATATATTATATACAAAAACATTAAAATTGAACAGTGAAACTATCTTTGTAAAACTGAAATTTTCATCATATTAAACAAAATAAACTAGAAACAATAATCGATGGTATTAAAGTTAATCAAAGCCTATATAATAGTACACATAGGCTTTGAAGTTAATATTTATTATACCAGCGTTAACTAGTTATTTCTAGGTTTTATCTTTCGAGAATGTACAGTACTTGAAATTAAGGACTATATACTGGGATATAGTCCTTGACTTGAAATTTAAAGTAAAAAAATAAAATTAAAAAATATAGCAACCGTTTTAAATTTACGTACCGTTCCTTCTGTGTTTTTCACCTGCGTCTGTAACTGTGAAACTTGTTGCTGCAAGCTGTTCGCTCGCGTTTCTGCCTCCCTCTTACGATTCTCTGCCTCTTTCGCTCGATTTTCTGTCTCCCTCGCACGATTCTCTGCCTCTTTCGCTCGATTTTCTGCCTCTCTTGCACGATTCTCTGCCTCTCTCGCTTGCGTCTCTGTCTGTTTTGCTCGATTCTCTGCCTCTTTCGCTCGATTTTCTGCCTCCCTCGCACGATTTTCTGCCTCCCTTGCTCGATTCTCTGCCTCTCTCGCTTGCGTCTCTGTCTGTTTCGCACGATTCTCTGTCTCTATCACTCGGGTGCCAAGCGCGGCCTGTATGAAATTTGGCATTTAAGTTTTTGAGATAATGTGTGAATCCACTCATTATTATTAAAATTGTTTTCACCAGGGTGTGTTCAATTACCACCAATTAAGAATTTGCTAAAAGTCAAGTAAGAAATTAACATGTATTTCCTATGCTTAATTTTACACAAATTCATAATTGGTAGTATTTGAACACCAGGTAGTTCAGTTGTTATAAATTAAATTTAATTTGTATATGTACCCTTTGGGACAGCATGAACTTTGCTCCTGTCTCACTTGCTAGAGCTGCAACTCCAAAGGATAAGATGATATGCAGATTTGTAATTTTGATGGGTGTGAGAAGAGCAACCAATTTAATTATCTCAAAATGTGCAAGTTTACCAAGTCTCTATATAGACTGCGTGGCAACGTCTACAAACAGGTAAGGTTCATTGTGTCCCAATAGAGTATCGACCTAAATTTTTTTTATTGCAGAAATGGATAGAGGGTGCAAAGTGACTGTAAAGTTATGCTACCCTTTTTTAAAAAAAAATTATCTCAAGTTTTTTTTTTGACGTCACGAGACGCCACTCCTTAAGAAAAAGATAGGACTTGCCGCCTCGTAACGTCACAAAAAGGACTTTCAATAATTTTTTAAAAATAGTTACCGGGTTCGAAAAAATCTGAAAAAAATCAGGGTAGCATAACTTTGCACCCTCTATCCATTTCTGCAATAAAAAAAATTAAGTCGATACTCCATTTCTACTTAAATGTTCATTGCAGTTTTAAATGTTTAATTATTAAAATTGCATAATTATCACTCAATCATGTCAGAATTTTCTTGTAGATTTTGTTATAAAAAATAAATTTAATATAAGCTTTCCCGCTGATTTTGATTATAATTATACATAGACTGTGTGCAAAATTGAGTATTAAATGAAAAGGGGTATTTTTTGGACTGTGAGGTGTATACGATACTATTTGACATTAAAAGTTCACAAAATTGTATTTTTTAGCAACACCTACAAAAAGTGAGACCCTATAAATATAATTAAATCAACAATATGACATTTTATAACAACTTCTGTATAGAAACAGCACAGAAAAGTGCAATTTTCTTCATGAGCTTACTGGGCAATTTTGTACCGTTAAGGGCATTGGGTGTAGCACCGGTAGTTGGCAACACTGACGTATCTTCACCATGTTAATTTTTGATCATTGCTCCTCGGAGTAATTTTTATGCTAGAGCTAAGCTGATTGCTGTAGTATCAAGATAATTAGTAGCCCAAGTGCACAATTTGGCTAAATAAAGTCTGATTTAAAGAAAATTATTTTTTTTATATTTTAGAAAAATGCATGTAAATTTAAAAAATTACTAGAAAATACTTTTCTTTAAACCAGGCTTTATTTAGCCAAATTGTGCACTTGAGCTACTAATTATCTTGATACTACAGCAATCAGCTTAGCTCTAGCATAAAAATTACACCGAGGAGCAATGATCAAAAATTAACATGGTAAGGATACGTCAGTGCTGCCAACTACCGGTGCTACACCCAATGCCCTTAAAACTGATTTAACAAAGAAATATCTTACTTTGTCCTCTGCGGCTCTTCTACTTGCATTCTGAAGTTCAAGTTCCAACTGCGATATTTTTTGTGACATGTCGCGCTCTTTGGTGGTCGATTCTTTGTCTCTCGCACGACACGAGGCCTGTGAATAAAATTTGGTATAAATCATAACTGAAATAATGCAACAGATATCCTCTTTCTGCCGACTTTCAGTTTATTAAAACTATCATGAAAAATAAAAATGATATAAAGAGAACCCTTCTTTAGGGAGTTTGTTGGACGACCCTTTAGCTTAATAAATTTAAGGGTAAGATAACGCCACCAATGTTTAAAAAAAAAAACGAAAATTATGAAAAAAATTTAAAATGTTCTCCTCTACACCCCCTATCAGTAGCTAAAATATCAGGTATGCAAATATGATCTAGTTTTTGAGTTATGAATTTTTAAAGCTGACTAATTTAAGATGGAAGTTCCATTTCTCCATGTTAAAGTGGTCAACTTAAAAAATTCATAACTTAAAAACTAGATCGTATTTGTACACCTGATATTTTAGCTACTGAAATGGGGTGTAGAGGAGAACATTTTAAATTTTTTTCATAATTTTTGTGAGGGATTTTTTTTTAACGCAGGTGGCGTTATCTTACCCTTAATAAGAACATCATGAAAAACGAAAAATTAAAAATGATTTTAAGATAACCCTTCTTTAGGGAGGATTTAAAGGTGCAGTAATTTATTGGTTTTCGAAATACGTATGACAGTGAATATTATAAATTTTTTTCAGACATTTTTTTTTTTTGTGTCATTCAATATATTCGAATTTTAACTAATTTTAAATTAAATTTGTGCATAAAGGCCACTGACACGAAACAGATTTCAAGAATAGAATTTACTCTTTAAACATAATACAAGAGAGTCGTTATATATATTTACAAATACTTATAAATTTAGTGATTTTTTTAATTAAACAACAACATTATAAATTTTAGTTAATTTAAAAAAATACTTAATTAAAATTAAAAAAAAATAATAAAATAATTTAAAATTTTAGTGTTAAATATTTTATATAAAATTGTTAACAACATAATATTTCAAACTACGCTTTTACCATATCCAAGTTGTATTCCTTGTTGGTAGTTTTGATTTGCTTCTGTAGATCAATCTCCACTTGTAGGAACTCCCTCTCTCGTGCGCGACAAATATCCTAGTAACAAATTAATTTATTACTCCTTGAACATAATCGTCATTCACCTCTTAACTGTCCATTTTAATAAATGTGTATCGCGATTATCTCTTGCGAAAGGAAGGATTATTTCTCGCTAGAAAATTTTGCATTTTAATTTTCTGATTTGCTGAACTTACCAACTTCTTTTCCTGATTTTACTGAATCTTATTTTAAGTTACTGATCACAAATGAATAAATTAATCTTCCCCCGTTTATTGTAGACCCATTGCTTATAGGATTTTGTGGGTGCAAACCACGCTGGTTAGGCCATGGCCATCGCAGCATTCATCTGGTTGTGACTAAAGGAACCATGGAAACCTCAGTCAGGATGGTCGGCAATTGATGGAGGATACCTCCCGGTTGCAAGAGTATATTAGCAACCACCGCGTGGGATTTTTGACCCTGATTTCATATCTGAGAATAAATTCGAAATATTCATATACAAACTCGAGAGTGTTAAAATATACTGAAAAGTCCATGGTAATGGAGGCGTGTTTGAGTATTACCTGACGTCTCTCACTCTCAGTGCTGACGTTTTGAAGTTTTTCCAGAAGTTGGGAAACTTGTACTTTCATATCTTCGTTCTCTTCGTCCTCCAAGTTCTGTGAATTTATTAAAGTTAAAGATAATAATTTTTAATGACTATGCAACAACTGGAATATTTGCCCTTTTAACAATACACATGTATAATAATATTAATAATGAATATTGATATAACTATGTAAGGTAATTAACTCATCCAGGATAAAACCGAAAGTCCAAAAGTTTTGTGGGCCTGTTTCTCAGAACAGTTTAAACAATTAATAATCATTAATATACTTCTAACTAATACAATTTTTTAGTCAATTTCAGACCTGAAAACAATTAATTGTCTCAACAGCTGGAATTTTATTAAATTGAAATTAAAATAAATTGCGACTATCAGATACAAAACTAGATGAATAAAATTTTTTGATGAATATTATTTTGATTATAAATAACAAAAATAGGACTTATGGTTTTTGCCCTTGGTGTTTTTATTTTTCTTCGAGTGAAATTTCAATTTTAGAACTCTACTCACCTTATTATATAAATCTTGGATCCAAATTTTCGGCTGCCAAACGTGAATTTCATTGTCAAGCTCCACCTGAAAATGAAAAATATTGGACGTTGTTTCCATAGTATAGTAGTATGATATATTTTATAACATCTCCAAAGCTAACGAGATCAATTGCCTAAATTTACTTCTGAAACTATGCAGCTTGGAAAAAATAAATAATAGACATTGATTTATTATTTATTGATTTATTATACATTTTCCTTGCTGCTTATATACGTATATTGATTACTTTGTTTTGGTGCTAATCAGGGGAAAATTACTCGTATAATAATCACTGCTCAACACCTTGGAAACGATTCAGTAATTGTAAATCATCAGCGTTGTAAGAAGCGATTTTCTTATTTGTAGTCTGATATAAATAAAAACGCTTCTTAAAACTATGGGGGGGGGGCATTCACAAAGTACTTTAGTTTCATTTATCCCGTGTTAAATCGAGTACTAAACATAGTACTAAATATGTGGGCTAAATCGGTGCTATAAGCAATGTTAAACAGGCACGTTAGCACTGATATTTAGTCCATGATTTAGCACATGATTAATCCGGGATAAAAATCAAGGCTAAAGTGCTTTGTAAATGTCCCTCAATGCTTCTTAAGGGTAAGGTAACACCACCAATGTTAAAAAAAATCCCTCACACAAAAATTCTGAAAAAAATTTAAAATGTTCTCCTCTACACCCCCTATCAGTAGCTAAAATATCAGGTATACAAATACGATCTAGTTTTTGAGTTATAAATTTTTGAAGTTGACTAATTTAACATGTAAGTTTCATTTCTCCATGTTAAAGTAGTCAACTTTAAAAATTTATAACTCAAAAACTAGATCGTATTTGTACACCTGATATTTTAGCTACTGATAAGGGGTGTAGAGGAGAACATTTTAAATTTTTTTCAGAATTTTTGTGTGAGGGATTTTTTTTAACATTGGTGGCGTTACCTTACCCTTAACGCTTTTTTGCATCACTCCTATCTCTTCTTTAGTGAGGCACTTGTCTTGTTGTCTTATGGACTATGATTGCATGTTTGAGCTTAAAAGTATATTATAAAACAACTGTATTCATGGAAAGACATTTGTTTTATGCCGATATATTATTTGTAAATTAAATATCATGTGCATTTCTTATTCATAATTAAGAGACATACAATTAACATTACATTTTAGTGTAGGATGTATTTGGTTCAACGTACTGAGTCAGATGTTTTCAAGGTCACGGAGAGGTCAGCTGAGGTCAGACTGATGGCGAAGAGCACCAAGATGGACACCAATCTGGCACCAACCATCTTGATACCGAGCAAGTCACTTCGAGCGAAAAAGTAGTAATAGAGTATCGACCTCAATTTTTTTTATTGCAGAAATGGATAGAGGGTGCAAAGTTATGCTACCCTGATTTTTTTTCAGATTTTGTAGAGTCCGGGAACTATTTTTAAAAATTATTAAATTTTTTTGTGACGTCACGAGGAACTGCTCCTTAAGAAAAAGATAGGACTTACCGCCGTGTGACGTCACAAAAAGAACTTTCAATAATTTTTTAAAAAAAATCCTGGGCTCTAAAAAATCTGAAAAAAAAATCAGAGTAGTATAACTTTTTACCCTCTATCCATTTCTGCAATTAAAAAAAATGAGGCCAATACTCCATTAGTATCTCTATAAAAGAAATATGATATTTAAAAGTCTTCCAAAAACTAATATACATAAAAAATTCTACATGTGAATAGTGAGTTCCCTTTGTGTTCCATCATATATAATACATAATACATTTAAGAAAATCAGGTAAAAATTTAATTAATTTTCGAGATATTGACAAACTATTAAAAATTATAACACATATAGTAAGTATAGAATTTATAATTATTCAAATAATAATATTTTAAATTTTTCTTCACAAATTGCTAAATCAGCTGACTTGAAGCCTTTAATAATAAATTAAGACTGTACTATTTATTTCAATGCATGATATTAAAATTTGTCTTGTACTTACCACTGAGCTCAGCAGTGTAATGATATAAAATGTAACACTCTTCATATATAAAAGTGTTAGACAGTCGAATCAGCTTAAGATTCATGCCAGTAATATAAGATTTGTCACTTAATTTCTTTGACTTTCAAGTTAAAAATTTTAAATGTGCTACTAAATTGTACATAATTACAGTTTCTATATATTTCAGTGTTCGTTCTTGATTAACTTCGGGTACTTCCGCTTCGCTAATTGCTGACTCTATTTTAATTAAACTGTACTTTACTTATCAAAATTGACCTGCCCTGATCTTTGAACCTGGAAATACACTTCTGAAAATAAGTAAATTTACTTTCAAAATATAATAAGGTTCATTTTTCTATTAGTTCTTGTGTTAAAATAAAAATGGAACACATATTAATAACTATTTTAAATTTTACATGCAAGCATATAGGGAAAGACAGAAGCTCTGACGCATCTTTCACCTTAATTTTGAGTGATAAAAGAACTGAAAATTGACGTATACATTTTAAGAGTCTCTGCAAAATAAAAAAAAAATAAATAATTTATACATTTGTAGTAGACAGTAGACTATTATTTAAAGAGTAAATTTTATTATATTTGGTCATTGGTTCTGTAACTGTTGCCGAATAAATAAGAATTTATTTATTTATTTTTATGTAATAATATTTATACTCTTTTTATTTGTATCTTATTTATCAATGCGTTAATTGCTAAAAACATTGAGATAATAAATTTAAGTAAATTTATTTTAAATGTGTTTCAATTCTTTTCAAATATTTATTAATTTTTAAGTTAATTAATAATTTAAGATTTTTTTATATTATTATTTTATAAATATTTCAATAGTTCATGATCAAGATCCAAAATAAAATGTGTTGATCATTCTATGTACTTTTAGCTACTCATTATAACAAAGATAATGTTACTTGTGTGTAATGTGCCATGAATGATATAATATATAGTCAATATGGAAAAAGGTTAAAAAAATTATTTGCAATTAATTAACATCGACGAATGGTTGCTGATAAACTAAATGGATATGAAACTCCCTATTCTTATAACAGTTCTAATCGTTGCATTGCTGTATTTAATATTTTAATTCACTATTAATTGTACTTTTGTGAATAAATTTCGTGACAAATTTTTCTATTTATTATAGGATAATAATGAATAAAAAACTGGGTTACTTCAGAAAATTAGTTTCCCCAGCAAATCTGGTTTTTAAATAACACTACGTAAATCAACGTCACACAACAAATATTTCACTGGAAAAATAATATTTTTAAAATATTATAGTAAAATTAATTTAAATTCAGAGGTCTTTTATTATATAGAATTATCCAAAAGTGAAATGCAATTAGTGTAAAAATTAACAGATCAAAATAATTATTATTATATTAGTCTTCATTTTACCGGTGTATAATTATATCATACGATAATTATCTTCATCCTTATTTTTTTATCATAAGAAATAATTAAGTATTGTAGATTTTTTTTGCAATGGAGTATTGTCCTTAATTTTTTTTTATTGCAGAAATGGATAGAGCGTGCAAAGTTATGCTACCCTGATTTTTTTCAGATTTTTTAGAGCCCGAGAAGTATTTTTAAAAAAATTATTGAAAGTCCTTTTTGTGACGTCACGCGGCGGCAAGTCCTATCTTTTTCTTAAGGAGCGGCGTCTCGTGACGTCACAAAAATAACTTTCAATAATTTTTTAAAAATAGTTCCCGGGCTCTAAAAAAATCTGAAAAAAATCAGGGTAGCATAACTTTGCACCCTCTATCCATTTCTGCAATAAAAAAATTGAGGTCAATACTCTATTATTTTTATTTTTCAAACAATTGACAAAACCTATCACATTATTTTTAATTAAGATCTAAAAGTATAGAAGTAATCTCCTAAAAATAGCATTGATTTATTGAGTAGTTGATCTCATAAAATATACTGACCATACATAGCGTATTCAAGATCTAAATTACTATATTCATCTTTCTACTCTTATCATTGTATTCAATAAGTAACAAAAAAAAATCCATCCACAGTGAATTAATAACACTCTTTTGTTATATCCATTAACTGGCCGTACGAAATAGCTGGATGGATTATCTATAAACAAATAAACGTTTTGACACTTTGATATTATTTATTTAAAAAAATTGTATTTAATTTAATCATATGGGTTTAAAATTTTTACTTTAATTGAAAAACAAATAAAAAATATTTTCTACAATATACACAATTAATAAAATATTATTTAATAAATTATCTATTTAAATATATTTATATTAAAAAGTTTATTAAGAATTGTATTAATTTATTTAAGCAGTATATAGTTTTATTTTTACAACAATATAACATTAATGATGAATCAAATAAATGTTGGTCCCAGTGACTGTTAATTATCAATAATACTATCTTGCTCTGTTTCGATTTCTCATTAAGGGCATTGGGTGTAGCACCGGTAGTTGGCAATACTGACGTATCTTCACCATGTTAATTATTGATCCTTGCTCCTCGGAGTAATTTTTATGCTAGAGCCAAGCTGATTGCTGTAGTATCATGGTAATTAGTAGCCCAAGTGCACAATTTGGCTAAATAAAGCCTGATTTAAAGAAAAGTATTTTTTAGTAATTTTTAAATTTACATGCATTTTTCTAAAATATATAAAAAAAAATACTTTTCTTTAAATCAGGCTTTATTTAGCCAAATTGTGCACTTGGGCTACTAATTATCTTGATACTACAGCAATCAGCTTAGCTCTATAGCATAAAAATTACTCCGAGGAGCAAGGATCAATAATTAACATGGGGAAGATACGTCAGTGTTGTCAACTACCGGTGCTACTCTCAATGCCCTTAACACAAAGCTCATTATCATACATAATACGTCAGATTAAATTCCATTGTCTTTTCTGTTTAATTAAATGACGTCAGGTGGTAACATTTTACCTTGGTGACATTTCGTTCTCCGGAGACTCAGGAATTACATTATCTACTGCACTTTTATGATGTGATGTGGACGGCATTCTATAGTAGATGGTTCTTACCATAATAACTTTCTGCATAATATTAAAATACGATGTCAAAGATACGTGAATAATTAAAGATTGTTAAGGCTTTACTGTCAGAATATTTTATTAGTGTTATTAAATTATAATTAAGTTTATAATTATAAATTTATGCTTACATTGGTATTTAAATCAATACAAAAATTTCAATGTAAAATATTCTTAATTACAAAATTTAATATATTTTAACAATTTATTTTATTCGGTAAAATATAGTATGAAAATAGTAAATGGTAATAAGATGCAGGGTAAATAGGACAATATATATTATTAAAATATAAGTTGCTTATTTTGGTGCTATAATGCTTTGGTATACATGCAGCCTTTTTTAAAATGTTATATTTTATGTGCTAAATATTTAACCGATAAAATTAATATGTATTAAAATTTAGATTCAAAATTTCTAAGTGATGAAATAATATCCCCAGATACATCAACCCTTCGTTTCAACCCCTGATGTTTGTCAGCAGTGAAGTAGCAGAGATGAACTACCCCTCGGGGACTTGGGTTCACTGACCCTTAACTGTGGTAATGATGATACCAGCGATCATGTTGTTGCGGTCAGCTATGATTTAACATCACAGCAGAGCCTAGGGGATAGCGTAAGTTAATTGACAGGGGGTGACGTCACAGCCAGAATAATTGCTTGGGGAGTAGTTGAGGCGATGAGGTTTATATTAGTTTTTTTTATTTATTGTTTAGAAGTAAAGATATTTTACTCTAATATATAATATGTCATTGGTATAATGCATTTATATGCTATATAATTTTTACCAATGTAGTGCTCTCATTATTGCGTTTATGCGTTATCGCTATTTACTACATTGTTTCACAGTATATAAATAATAAAGCTTTAAATAAAAAATTGAAATCAAAATTGAAAAGGTAATTTAATTGTCTGTTTTAAACAGTTTTTAATTTTATTAAGGGGCATTCACAAAGTCTGAAGACCACATTTAAGGCTCGATAATTTAAAGCTTGATTTTAGACGTGTTTTTTAGGCCCAAAATTTCTGGTCTTAAATTATTGAGCCTTAAATGTGGCCTTAAGGCTTTGTGAATGCCCCTTATAATTTCTTAAAACTAACAAAATAAAAAATAAATAAATGAAAATATATATTTTTTAATTTCATAGCAAATTAATTCAGTAATAATAATAATTTTGGTACGATTATAGAATCGAATACATATTTTGATATTGCAATTACATTGTGGAGGCAGTATTTTTTAACCCATCATTAGCTTGAAGCTTTTCATTTTAATTAACATAAATTTTATGTATTATTTGATTAATTTTCAATATATTCATACAATATTTTCCTTTAATTCTTATGAAGTTCATTCGCCACATAAAAACAACAGTGCGGAAATCTTATATCATATAAGAAAGTTGAGAGCAAATGTTTGCAGGTCCAAACTCCCTGGTCAGAAGTGAAGTTTCCAGGGGGAAATCCTGAGTGAAATATGAGGCGTCGTGAGACAAATTTGGGAGGAGAAACCGGGTGGAGATCGAGATCATTTCTCTTCATTCATCATTTATCAATAGACATCATAGAAATGTTAGTTAAGTTCTATAGACATAACAGAGCCCAGCAAATGAGTAAGCATTTCACATATCCTGAGCGCTGAGTTCTCTTGTAGCCACCGCGCTTCCAACAAATAAAAGGAGCGAGAAATGTCGAGAGGGGCAAGAAAGGCGCACTTGCTTCAATAACGTATGGCGGCCATGTTTGCGTGAAGAAAATACATAGGAATTTTATCACTGCGAGAAAATGATTTCTTTTTTTCGCAATATGAAAATGTTTTAAGGATTATTGTCACTAGTGTAATTATTTTTTTATGGTAAAAAAATATGAAATTTAGATCAGAACATAGAGAACAAATGACAATTCACTTTCTGAAGTAAGAAAAGTAATCATTCAGTCCAGTTTTTGAGACATTAATTTATTTAGTTGAAAAAGATGCTGATTTGAAAATAGCCGCCAGATTTCCAATGATATTCTCACTATTTATATCCTGAATATCTTAAAAACTAGACTGACTTTTGCTTCATTTTCTTTTTTGCTTAAAATTTATGTTGTAATGTATATAAGGACGCTTTACTATAATTTTCAGAGTGATTCACCATCTCCAGAGACTAGTGGCAATAATCTTTAAGGGCTACTTTTATTTTTGCATAAATATATAATTCTATTAAATCTCAAAGGATTAAAATGATAAATACTATTCTTGTGTTTTGAACGCCCCACAGTATTTCAAATATTTTATTACTGTAACATATTGTTTGTCACTCGCTCGATAACGAATATAAAGCTCTAATATGTGCACAAGTAAACGTCAAGCTTGACTATGCACAATATACGGTATAAAATGTTTGGTGTATGCTTGGATTAACTTTATATTGAATAAACTTATCGTAACATATTTAACTATGCCAATATATCTTTTGTTTGTGTTCTAGTTATTTCAAGCAGGGAATTAACTATTCCGTTTCAAGTAATATTCTATCAAGAAATAGTTCATTGTATTCCCTGATTTTATGCTGTGTACATATTAACTTAATTAACTGTAAATTATATACACTATTATTATTAATAATTGGGTGTAAAATTAAAAAACAAAACTCCTTTTGTTTGGAAAAAAGTAAATAAAAATGTTTTTTTTTAAACATAAAATTTATAATTAAATAATTTTTTATTAGGGAATTTGAAAAAAAAAGAAGAAAAAAAAAGCAGGAAACAAGTGTAAAATAGTTTGTCAGTCACACACAGATTATTATTACTTCTAGCTTCAAATTCATGATATCTTTTCATTTTAAAAAAAATCATGTGTCTTTGCATTAGGTTGACCTAGGAATATAATATTTAAATAACCTTAATTAAGATGTGTTCTTCATTTTTCCATAGTGTCTGTGAAGGCGTGTTAATATGGTACTTTCATATTTTAAAACATTCATTATAGTAAATAATCATGTAAATCGTAAATTATTTAATAATAAAACGTGAAATATAATTTGTTGTCCTTCACTAGCATGTGTTAAGTTCTCCTCTCGTCTTTTGTCCAATTTTGCAACATTTTAAAGGAAAAAAAAGTGAAAAAGACGATATTACATATTTTTTCCTCTTCTTGAGCATAAAACGTTAAAAGTATTGTCTTTATTTCATCCTCATTTTGAGCGAGGAAGAAATAAGATGTATTTTAGAGGTAAAAAGGCTAGGTTTAGGTGTGTAAAGAATGAGTTGAAGACGTAATTTTTCAACTACGGTTTCATTGATTACATTTTGAGCACCAAAGAACAAAGAACTTTATCATCTCCAAGTTACAACAAGTCAACCGTTCTCCACCAGACATAAAAGTAGGACGGAAATCAGGAGCTCGGTTGGTGAGAGAAGACAGGAGGTCTCTTCTTTGTGGCTACACGCTCCACTTGGTAACGCTGACGACTACAGACGTTGGTGGTAATGAGGAATACACTTGGGGAGAGCCGGAACGTTACCCCTGATTTTCTGGACCTGCAAGAGATAGACACAAGAAGCATGGAAAGAAAATAGGCCAGGCCCACTTGATATCATTGCAACGCATATTACATACTTTACAGGAGCCTGCCGTGCCATTTTGTTGTGTTGCATCAGCAGCGTGTAAGGGAGAAAATGTAGAAAAAATTAATTATAAATTATATACGGCAATTATTACATTTATATCGTTTCCATATCATTTGCTAGTTTATAAAGAATACACAAACTACATTTTCATGCATTATCCTGTAATTAGGCAACCCAACAATCTCGTGGCGCTGCCCTATTAGATATATGGTTTTCTCTGCAAGAAGGTTAGGGTTTCACGCTGTTTCGTCACTTTGATGGCTGCCTGTTAATGAAGAATAATACACTTCCGAACAGCCGTAACGTTACCTCTGAGTTTAACAATTTCATTTTAAAAAAACAAACAATGAAATAAAAATATAACTGGTTCACATTTAACTTGGTTTTCATCGTGTTTGTAACGTCTTCAGTCAATGATGTGTTGTTCGTAACGAAGAATTTCACTGGCCGAGCCGAGCCGAAGGACATCCGAACTTTTCCGACGAAACCCAAGTTAAATATGAACTTTAGTAAATAGTTTGATGACCTCACAAGATCTCAAGTCTCTAAGTTACTTGCCTGCAAGAATGAACTGCCGGGTAGTCTGAGTGCTCTATTGTTGCAATGTAAGACGCTTCATTGGCTCCAAAGTTACTTCCATTGAGGTCAGACATGTGAGGTAAAGTAACGAAAATCAAACTTTAGTTCAATAGAAAAGTTTTTATTTGCACACTTTTTTCACAAAGTTTGGTGCTCAAAGTTATATTTATAAAAGATAGAATTAAAAATTAAAACAACTTTTGATGATAACTTATCACTCAAAATACAGCGATTAATATACAATATCATAATATTATGAAATATACAGTGGGTTTTCTATAGAATTTAGCAATGTTTAGTACTCCATTTATTATATAGTACTGGAGTTCAACATTAAAAATACCTGAGCCAAAATTGTTACGATTTTTTGTTGCAAACAGCAGCACTACCAGGCGCGGATCCAGGGGAAAAGGGGGGTTAAATTTCAGATTTAACATGGGCAATATAGGCATTCCCCCACTCCAAATTATTTTTAATGTTGCACTTATGAAGAGCCCCCCCCCCAAATTTGGTTCTAGATCAGCGCCTGAGCACTTCTTTTTTAATTTTCATATTATTTACATAAATTGTATATTATAATACAATGTATATATAATACATAATATAAATTCGTGAACTATAATCATACTTGGTATTTTTTTAAGATACATAAGGAATAAAGATAAAGAGCAAGTATATTTGCTTGCTTTTGTGGTAGGGGTTCTGCAAAGGAATCAAAGGACAAAGGATAGTGAACTGCTCATATGGGAAATTGAGAAGTCTCTCTCTCTCTCTCTCTCTCTCTCTCTCTCTCTCTCTCTCTCTCTCTCTCTCTCTCTCTCTCTCTCTCTCTCTCTCTCTCTCTCTCTCTCTCTCTCTCTCTCTCTCTCTCTCTCTCTCTCTCTCTCTCAAGGGATATTAAGAAAGACAGTCAAAGAGTATAATATACCGACCTTGCTTCTTTGATGACATTGGCTTTGAATATTGAAAGGATATAATATAAAAATATTCAATTTTTTTCGTCTATGATGACCACACAAAGTTAATAGAGTTCTACAAAAGACGCTACAAAAATCGTATTTGAAATATTGATGACAAAGGAGTTAAAAAAGAACAGGTCTTCGTTGAAAAAGTTATATAAAAAAAATATACTGCATGATCATATGAATATTAAAATTATGTTAAGTTAAATATAATATGCCCAAGTTACTACCAATATAGGCAATAAAGATAATAAGATATTAGTGTTGCAATGATGTGCTTGAGAGAGAGAGAGAGAGAGAGAGAGAGAGAGAGAGAGAGAGAGAGAGAGAGAGAGAGAGAGAGAGAGAGAGAGAGAGAGAGAGAGAGGGAGAGAGAGAACTCTAGCCTGGCAGGCAGTTAATAACAGATCTGACAAAAAGAATAGGCCAATTAATATATATATAGGAAATCCTCAAATTAATATAATACAATATATTATATAGAGGTATCTAGTAGAATATTCACCCCATGTATTGTGATTTAATAATAATTGTTATGTGATATAATGTACGTGTCATCAATTTTCAACATGATTATTATTACATTGTGTGCATGCAATTTTTATATTTTAAAGAAATCTTCCTATAAATCTATATATTATATATATATATATATATATATATATATATATATATATATATTATATATATATTAATATATATAAAAATTCTATGTAATATAGTTATAGCTTTTGCCATGAGATGGTGTTAGCGTCAAAGTTCAGGAAGATAAATATTATCAAACAAAAATTTGTATGATACCATATATTCGAATCAAGAAGTGTTATTTTCGATAAGTTTGTAAAATTTATTATAAAAAGCATGAAAAAGCAATAATATTTTAGTGTTATTTTTCATCTAATGGAGATTGAAGTTCCATGCAAACATAAAAATATAATTTTCCTTTCAAAGCGTCTCTATATTTTATAATATCATGTACAGATAAAAGTTCTCGCTATCAAATGCACGACCTGGTGAAAACGCGAGTTATTCAACGCCGTATTGGAGGGAGATAGCGTACAAAGGACCTTTGAATCACACAGTTTCATGTTATATTTGAAAAGTTGATACTGATATGAATGGTGAAGGTTTTCTTTTCAATCTTTGTATCAATATTTCAAAAGAAAAATCCTATGTATTGAATTTCTATAGCGATGAAAATATGATATATTTTATTCATATTATAAATCAAATTAGTACATGACGCCATTAAAATATTTAAATATAGGAATTATACAAATTGCTTGATTTTAATATGTATGGAATTTTAATAACATGGTGTATAAAATTGCAAGATATCACGAATATACTGTCTATTCCCTAGTTGAAAAATTACATCTTCACCTCATCCTTAATACGCCTATTATTTTTTTTACCTCTAAACACATCTTATTTCCTCTTCCCTCTTCACTCAAAGTGAGGATGAAATGGATTTCCAACATTTTTATGCTCAAGAAGAGGGAAAAAGACGTAATTTGGTATTTCCCCCTCTTTTTTTCCTCGAAAATTGGTGCAAAATATAGGAGGGAATTAGACGAGGAGCGAGCTTGTATTATTAATTAATAAAATATAAATTTTATTTCAACTCGGGTTGCTGTGAGATTCAAAAAATTTCAAAAAGCATTCAAAAAGCCCTAATTTAAATATATTATAATATTATTATAAAGCATGAACCTATACATACAATGTTATACAATGTTATACTAATAATTATACCTCACCACGCCTCTGTGAATAATTTTACAATTTAAATGCTTACGTATTGCAATATTTCATAAATAAAAAAAAACAGTATTTTTTTGCCAGCCAGAGATATTCTGATTGATACACTAATTTTATTGATAAAAAACATTCGTCCTGCGGCAAGTAATGGTTTAAAAAAATGAAAACCATAAATAATTAATTTATAATGCTTTAGTTTTATTTGAATCCTGGGAATAATGAATCTTTACCATAAGGTTGATTCCCCCATGGCCCAGCCCGGTAAAATGATCCTAAGTGACACGGGGCATGCGCTCTCCTCCCTCGGCGGTTCTCCGTCAGATCGTCAGTAAGGGTCGAGAGGTGGTGGCGTTCACATCGCTACGGTCCACAGGGATACTTGGCACCAACACAGTAAGTGAGGAGAGTGTGTTAGTAGGGGGTTGTCAGTCAAGCTGGAATTCATAAATGCTCAGATGCATAAAATATGTATACGTATTAGTGTTGTCAAGAATTGAAACAATGGTTTTATCATGCACGGATCCAGACGATGGCTGGAGGGGGGGAAGGGGGAGAAAATTTGATGTTAACATGGACAATATAGGCATTTTTCCCATTGTAATTTTTTTAACATTGTTGTTATGGAGCCAACCCCTTCCGAAATAAGGTTATGGAGTCAAAGTTTTCATTTTTTTTTTAATTTAACATGGGCAATATAGGCATTTTCCCCACTTTAATTTTTTTAACATTGTTCTTATGGAGAGAGCCCTTTCCAAAATAAGGTTCAGGGGGGTCTTCAAATAACACCACTTAACGTAAACTTAGCCTAAGACTGTCTTAGCGCAACAATAAAGAATACGCTAAGACTGTCTTAATTTTAGGATTGTTGTAATTTGTGTTATTTGAAGGCCCCCCAGGATCCGCGCCTTGACTCTTTCCCCTTAAGTATTATTTCAACATTGATTTTAAGATATGGACTTGATTTTCTACATGTTGTTGAATACGATGTAGAATTTGTGTTGCATGTTTGACAAAAAATTTATTGATTAATTTTATTTATGCACTATTAAAAGTTCAGTTTATTACAATATTATTCACAGAGGCATGATTTAAATTATTATAATGTTATATAGTAAATGAAATAATTTACTTTATAGTTTATTCTAATGTTATTTAAATTCTATTTAATGAATACGTACCTATGTAATATTCAGTACTACAGAATATAATGTCATGTATAATTTAGCATTATTATAATGTACAATATCATGATATCTTGCAATTTTGTACGATATTCAAATTCTGCATAATTCAATTTGCGTAATAAAATTCCTAGTTGTTATATATGAGGAATTCAATTTATTTTATGTGAATGTTTAATATAATGATTTAATTAATGATGGTATTTTTTTTCTATTTATTTATAATGTTATAAAGCTACTTGCATATATATAGCATATTTTTAATGCTCTCTTTTTCAAACTTACAATGTTAGTTGATAAAATACCTACATATTTTTTGTAAAATATAAATAATTTAAAATTTACCAACTTCAGTTTTAGTTTAAAAAAAGTATTATCTACATTGAATTTTGTAGAAAAAGAAAGAGTTGCAAACTAACTTTGGAAAGTTCATTAATTTTGTATTGATTTTTGATAACACTAAATACAAAGTAAAAAGTCTTAAATTATTATAAAAGTTTACAAAGTTGATAATCAAGTTTCGATCGCTTGTCTTGATGACGTCAAAGTGACGAACAAAAAATCTCGATGGCTAATTAAGACGTGGGGCTTTAATGTGACGAGGAATCGTCAGATCTAAAGGTTGACGAGGCGCAGCTCTTGAGATGATATTTTAAGTTCGTGCAATACGAAGACATAGGAGTGATATTTGTGTCTATATAGGGAAAAGACTGAGCCTTGATTACTTCACTCCATGCACTTCTTAATTACATTTTTTTTGTAATTTTTTATTGATTATTTATTACGCCATTGATAATGCAATGCTATTATTTTTTAATAATATTATTATTACCAATAGTGGATTTTTTTTTTGTAGCTATATCATAATATAAGTAGAAAAAATAAATATAGCCATCAGTATTATTTAAATTCCTATATATGAAAACAAATAATATACGTAACTATAAATGTAATATAATTAACCACTTTCTTATTCATTTATAATTAATTTGAAATAAAAAAAAAACATTTTTTACTGTAAAAAGTATTAAATTAATAGCCAAGATGATTTCAAATTTCAAATTTTGTTCTGCGACTAACTCACATAAAAAATATAATATAATTTTTTCTACCTTTTTTTATGTAAAGTATATCATTGAATTCATATATACACTGTTATGGATTTTTTTTCACTTTTATATCATAATAAATTTTACACAGTAGTAAAAAAGTGGAAATAAATTTAAAGCAAGTGTATTTTTTTCGCAATGTCTGTATTTCAAACATTTATAATATATTTCGAGCTGAGAAGACATTTTTTTAATAAGATCTTTAAAACAACGTTAACGCTTGACAAGCTTAAGAATTTTTTTTTAAATGAAAAATCTTGAAATAACAGGACAGAGAAATATTGCAAGTTTTTATTTCAATTACATGAGCCAAAAATGTTGTCACTTCACTAAAAAAAGCTGCAGTATTTTTGAAAAAAGAAAATGTTACCGAATAATTTAATGAAAGAGTAAAGTTTTTTAATGGACAACATACATGAAATTTTTTTTTTGCAGAAATGAATAGAGGGTACCAAATTATGCTACTCTGAATTTTTTTAGATTTTTTTGAGACCCAGAACAATTGTTAAATAATTATTGAAAGTGCGGCCACGCCCCCTGGAGGCGTCAATAGGCGCCCAGTCTCTATCCTTTTTATTAAGAATTCAGGGGTGCCAACTGAAATCCCAGAACTTTCAATAATTATTTAAAAATAGTTCCGGGACTCAAAAAAATCTGAAAAAATTCAGAGTAGTATAATTTGGTACCCTCTATTCATTTCTGCAATAAAATTTTTTCATATGTATGTTGTCCATTCACCTTGTAATTGGGATGTATTTTATCGATTGTTTGGAGTTTGTTAATTTTTATGCACATTATTTTTCTCTTCAATCCATGAGTAAATTTAATATATTTATAATTGTTTTATGTACACTTTTATCCGATATTACATACTTGTAATATTATACATTTTTCTGTTGAAAACAATTTTCCTTACAAGAAAACTGGAACTCCATTTGCTTGTAAGAAAATGACATGCATTGAAAAATTGCATGTAAAATTGTATCGTGTAATACAAGCTTTATTTTCTTCTCTCTCTCTCTCTCTCTCTCTCTCTCTCTCTCTCTCTCTCTCTCTCTCTCTCTCTCTCTCTCTCTCTCTTCTCTCTCTAATCTTATGTGCACTCTAGCTGCATAGAACTTTAAATATTATATTACACTCCATACTGCATTAACTTTTTGTTATGTTGTTATTCAGTTTCTTGTTATTATAATATTCCATTAGACCTTATAATTAAACATTGTATAATTAATGTTCCTCAGTAAGTTAATGACATTTATTAATTAAGTTATGGTTAATAATTAATTTATAATTAAGATATCATGGTTAATAATTAACACACACGAAACATTAAATTAAATATTCAGGGTTGACCTGAATTCGTTATGACAGGTACTGTACTTCTAAAAAAGTAGCTGCGTTAAAATGAATAAAATTTCATCGTTCTATTACGTTACATTAAAAAAATAAAGTGCAGACCATCTTTGGGTGAACCCTCAAGGGCGATTGTAATGATATGAAATATACTGAACAGAAGTACGGATGACAAACTTTATTGGCTATATCTATAATATAAAATTGGTTTCTTTATAAAAACATTATATGACTTCAACTTTTTACACGATCGGTCGAAAAGTCATTACTTTTTTAATACAAAATAAACGTGAGAAATTTAATATTTTTCTACCATCACTTTCTCTAAATAAAGTTCAAGAGAAGATAAAATTTTAACATTTTCTCAAGCGCAGTTCGTGGAGTGACGGTCAGTTTTATGTTTGCAGTCCACCTGACCAAGTGGAGTTACCTCAGTTTGAAGCAAAGCTGTGAGGTGCTTGAAGTATACAGTAACTTTCCGTAATGTTACCATTAAAATTATATAATTATAATCAACTCTATAGCATTTTAAACTTTTGAACTCCATGAAGTTTATAGTTTATATTTACTATAATATGGACTAATGATTTTTTAAGAGGTAAAAAAAAATTGTAATAATTTAGTCTGGGATAGAGGCTTCAAGTCAGCTGATTTTGCGGTGTTCCCACCGTCCTATCTAAACCTATGTAAAAAAAAAATAGCTTTTTTGGAATAAAAGCAATTTTTTATTTGAAAAATGAGTTCTTGATTCATTATCAAGAAGACCCCTAAATGGGGAAGTAGATGTTTTCAAATTGATTGTTTTAATATTAGTTACTGAGAAAAAATTCAAATCATCTAGCATGGTGGCATATGGAGAAAATTTTCCCGCCATCCTCTATTAGATTTCTCTATTTCAATCACATGCAGCATGATACAGCAATGGGGTACTGACCGGTATATGAGTTAGCAATACTAGTAAAAAGTACTGTGAATTCTATGAAGAACGAGCCCTATTAAAGCATTCTACGACAATTTGCTGATTTTTTATGAATTTTTAAAAGTTTTTTTGATGACGTCATACCATTGAATCTCAAATGGGGAAATGCATCAGTTAACATTGCTAAAATGAAAAGTTATTGATGTAGGAATTTGAAACCTTCATTATCGTGATTCTAGTACCTGAAAACCTTGCAAATGAAGTTTTGGTTACATTTCAATATTAAGTATGGGATTTGGCAATGTTAGCTGATCTATTTTCCCATTTAAGATTCAATGCTATGACGTCATTTTTGAGAGGTTTTAAAAATTCATATAAAATCAGGAAATTGTCGTAGAATGCTGTAATAGGGCTTGTTCTTCATGAAATTCTCGTGCCTTTTGAAATGTTGACAAAAACTTGAAACTTTTTTTTTGGTCAGTACCCCAATGGGTACTTATGAATTTTAAAATATTATTATTTTATCAGTTTTAAAGTAAATTTAGAGCAATAAATTTTTATTTTGTGGCAATGATAGACCGACTGTGCTGCCCTCCTCGTCACTAACATGAACCTGTCTGTGACGTCATAACATTGTCCAGTGAAATATCGTCTGACTCTCAAACGACAAATGCGAACATTTGACGATCACTCGAGCATTTTTAGTGAGGTGGATGGAGGAGCGTCTTACCTGCGATTAGTGGGTCTCTGTCAGGGGAACTACCTGCTGTAATGTACAACTAGGGACGCATTAAATGTTACGACTGGCTGAATCGCTAACGTTGCAGTTAAAATAGATAACTACTTGCAAATAAATGTAGCTTTTCACTAATTTATTGTTCCCTTATATTCTGCGTGAGTGCTTTTGTTAGAAGTTTCAAGTCAGTTGATTTTATGATGCTTCCTATCCATACAATCTTATCTTAACATGATATGTAAAATAAATTTCATTACTGTTTTATCATAAAAACAATAGAGAATAATTTTTCTATTTAATATAAGAAGAGGGGTGGAGTGCTATACCAGCTATGCTATCAAATTAATACCTGTTAAAAGTTATAGAAAAAAATCTAACGTGACTTATGAAGAAAATTTCCCCACTAGGGAACACGCACAGCCTTTATACCGAAATGTAACATTCTGCTGATGTCGAAATGTACAGAATGTCACACAGTAATGTTATAGCAAGCCTTTGGCTCATTAGTCCAAGACCACTGGGAACTTATTTTATACTCGGAGCATTAAATTTTTATCTTCAAGCCAAAATTTTAAACTTTATATTTTAAAATAAAAAGTTTGGCATTCGTAAATGGAGTATTATAAAACTTTTGAAAAAGTTAAAATTTGTAGGTTGAAGTTTTAGGGCTTTTAAATTATCTCAAATTTACTTTTTGTAAGACATGCTTATTTAAAGTAGTGATATTTTGTATAAAAAGGTTATCATAAAATTGAGAGCACACAAAATCTCCCGACGCACACGGGATAAACAGCTGATAGAACATTAAAAGGCGGTGATTGGCTGACGTTAACACGGGGGTTACATCTCGAGGGGTTACATTCGGTGATTGATGATTTGAATCTCCCGCCATTTCTGTCGACACTCCCTGTGATGGATCGTGTACCTGCCGAGCTATTAGTTCTTTGTCAGTCGTGTAACGTGATCGAGCACGTTTTTGTGGAGGTGCAGTTTTATTTATAAGCTTTTATATAAATGAATTGGTGTCAGCTCTCATCTTTAGATCCATTTTCATATTTTAATATCTACGAACAAACTAAGTTCATTTCTTTAAAAAAGTATTTTGTAATGCACAGTATAATTTTATTATTTATTTAAAATTCTAACAATTACATTTGTTACTTATACATGTTATCTGTGTATTATTGCTCTGTATATTATACAATTCAGTGGATCAATACTGCGGTATACTCAATAATATGTTACTACATTAAATTTAATTGAATTTAATTAAAACAAACATGAATTTTCGCTTACTACTGTAATAAAATCAGATATATATTTAAAGTAATTGCAATGCCTTGGAGTTTAAAAAACTTTAGAAAATTTGATTGATGGCGGTTATTTCTGACTTGTATGATGGATTGGAGAGAAATATTTTTCAATACACCTTACGTTCATGCTATTTTTTTTTTTGTCATTAAAATTTTAAATGAAAATACAACGATTTTATGCTAATTTTAGTAATCCTATTAATTGTAACAATATATGTTCTTATGTGTATATTATGCAAAAATTTGGAGTTTATATAACAATGTGTATGAAAAGACAGAGGAATTCATGTAAGGTGCAATGGTGTCAAATTTCACATATTATATTATATTATATTATATTATATTATATTATATTATATTATATTATATTATATTATATTATATTATATTATATTATATTATATTATATTATATTATATTATATTATATTATATTATATTATATTATATTATATTATATTTTCAGATCTTGCAATAATGAAAATTATTTTTTAAGAAATGCAGTAGTACTACTAATAATAATAATAATTAGCTAATAAAACAATATTTAATGTGGTGTTATGAAATTAACACCTTAGAAAGGTATGTATGTTCAAAAAACAAAAATTATCTATATCTTTTACTGTTCTTTTAATAGTTACTGCAGTAACTGTTCTTTGGTCCATTGATAAAAAGTAGAGGTGTCTGTCCTGAATGAATTTTTCCACGGTTCCCTTAGTCGCACCTTAGCGAATGTTGGGACTCGTGACAGGCCGTGGCCACCATCCTTTTCCTACCTTATCCCTACCCATAACCCCGCCGCGAGCTGTAAGCTCCTAGGGGTGTATCCTTGTAAAAAAATAATAAAAAAAAAGACCCGTCTCTAGTTGACTTACAGTATGACGATGTTCACCGTGGGGGTAAATGTTGACACAAAACTGTGAGGACAAAGGAAAGTCCTCGTAAAGAGAGAGAGAGAGAGAGAGAGAGAGAGAGAGAGAGAGAGAGAGAGAGAGAGAGGAGAGAGAGAGAGAGAGAGAGAGAGAGTAATTTTTTTGTGTCAAAGTCAAATATTGTATCTTCCGCAAATGGGCTATCTTAACAACAATCTTTCCTAGATGTATAAATTTAAAAAATAATAATAGTTTACTTACAGCGTATCTTAGTCACTTCGCGATCATCTTAAATGTTGACACGACCATCTGTGAGGACACAAAGAGAGGCGATGTCGTCTCTTTTTACTTTTAGAGAGAGAGAGAGAGAGAGAGAGAGAGAGAGAGAGAGAGAGAGAGAGAGAGAGAGAGAGAGAGAGAGAGAGGAGAGAGAGAGAGAGAGAGAGAGAGAGAGAGAGGAGAGAGAGAGAGAGAGAGAGAGAGAGAGATTTTTTTGTGTCAAAGTGTACAGTAACATTTCATTGGCATCGCTCCAAGAGTTCTCATTTCTTTCATAAAACCTTCTTACAAAGTCAACTCATTTGAATAGAGGAATAAATATTTAGACAGGAAGATCTATATAGCAATTACAGTGTTGTAATAACTTTATGACTTTGTTTCATTTTTTTAAATCATTAAATACATACATCATACTGCTATCAAAATATTTTCAAAAAAATCTTGATGTATATGAAAATGCAATGATATGATTAGCAAGGCAGCTCAATGTATTTTACGAAAGTGGTTGAACAATTTAATATTTTCCTGAAAAAAATCAACATATCTTGCAAATTCAAAGAATGCTTATAATATAGTTTAGCTCAAAAAATAATAATCGCGAATATTTTCATTTATATTCAGATCCCACCATCATTTTTTTATGTTTTCTGCTAAAAGTAGGAGCTGATTTATGTTCTAATAAAGCGAATGACAGTACTTATCGGTCCATTTAACCCACAAAAATTCCCCTTTAATAAAGTTGGATACTTTACTGCCATGTTAAATCCTCCGTCTTACTAAATGAAGTTTTTGTCCCTCGTTTTAGGTCATCTGTTAACATTTGGCTGGCTCGCAAAACCTCGCACTGCAGTCTTTTTATGACAAGCTTTATGTAATATTGATTTTAACATGTGAATATGGAGTGAACCGCAAATGTGAAAATAAAAAAGATATTGACAATCAGAAATTGATTATTGAAAATCAATTCTATAAGGTATCTTAATTAATTTCAATTTTATGTACTGATATATTTTTAATATTACTTGAAAGTTCGTGTCACAACCATTTGTTCTTAATCTTAATTTTCAACTCCTTGTGGATACAAACTAGCGTTACTTATTCTTTTATGAATTCCTTTGATGGCCTTAGTTATCCATGCAGCATTTGCCTAGTTGTGGCTAAGGGAAATCAGTCGGTTATTAATGGAGAATGTCATGAATTCCCTCCAGATGCAATACTGGGTGATCTTAGCCAGATCTTAGCCACCGTAAATAATTTAAATTTCAATTATGTCTGCATTCAAATACATGAACTCTAACCCTAAATATTCTTCTAGTCATTTTAGAGACATCTCTAGGCTTCATTTTGCATTACCAATTATCACGTTTGAAAAGGTTAACAAAATTTATATATATAAAATTTATTTATTTATAAAATTTATATGTATAATAAACTTTTATATTTTTTTATATTAAATTAATGCAAATATATACTGTATGTACAATAATATATACTCTATCAAACAATGGTTCAATATTGATAAAGAGCGATAATAATGTACACATTTTCCATATAATATATACTGCCAAGACACGGAGAAAATATTCAACATTCATATGTTGATTTAATGGTGATTTAACAATGGTGATTTAACAAGGCTGCAAATGAACATTTTCCAAGATGATGAGTGTACCAAATTGTTTCATAGCTACCTTATCGCGAGCTCTACCTTACAGCGAGTTGTAGAAACGTCGCATATAAAAAACAAGAGTTTAAAAAAAAATATGCGCACTAGAGGAAAGTCAAATATATATACTATAAAGAAAAAATTTGAAGTATCTTATTCAGCATTTTGTAGTTCAATGTTATTGAGATCTTGAATTTTGCAAGAAACGTTTAGAAAGTATTATGTAAATTAAAAAGATAACACTTAAATGAGTGTGTTGTTATTTTCAGGCGTGATTGCTTGAGTGTTTCCTAAGCTTCTTGTGTTTGCAAGCGAAATGAAATTCTGTTGGTTCGTTTTTAAAGCAGACCTACCGAGATCTTCGTGTTTCTAACTCTGCGTATATTAATGTATGGGAGTGTTAAAAATAAGAATAATAATTGCAAAGAGTAACTATAATTAAGTTTAATTTCATATATAAGAATCATAGAGCCTGGAGTTTGACTTTTTTTAAGTGTATATTTTGACACAAGCGCTTCTTCAATAAAACAAATTTTGGTAAGATTTCGAATTTCGATAAAATACCATTATTTGGCATGCTTACAGTAAAAAAAATTACTTGAAACACTTTCAAACTAAAAAAGTGCTTTTATTAGACTAAACTGTGATTCCAGTTTTATAGAACTGGAAAAAGTGTAAATAAACTTGATGAATCAGTTCCCAAATTTTTAAAAGAACCCCTTATATATAGGCAACCCATCGAACTTTCAAGTAGAGCAAATAATATAACTTTCAAGCAAGGAGAAACAAAATGGCGGCTCTTTCATGTCTTCAAATGGATTTATTATTTTCCTGTGTGTATTATAGTAATGTGATATTATTAAAATTTGTCATTATTTTATAATTAAAATTATTTTAATTAAATAAAATGCAGAATATTAATTAAAATTCACCATATAATTTATATGTAAATTAATGCCTATGTTAAGGTCTCCTAAAATAAAAATACATATACAGTCGTCACCTCGGAAAATTTTCATTTACGGCCTTGTTAATCATCATGCCCCGTATGAATAACACAGGACATGTTGATTAACAAGGCTGCAGGTGGGAAATTTTCCAAGGCGACGAGTGTACATATAACAAACCTCGATGACGTCACTAACAGTAAGCTCCACGGTGTGTCACATTAGCTCGTTACTTGATACAAAGTGCGCTGTTTGTTCTCCAAACTCACCACTCTGCAGAATAAACACCGCGGTAATGTGAGAAGTCAGCCACAACAATGTGCTACTGTTGTTGGTAGCAATGGGGGCTTCATTATTTAATTAGACTAGTCTGCAACATTAATTAATTTTTTTTTATATTTAAAATATTTCTGATACGTTAATAAAATTATGAATAAATATATACAGTAGGTCTATTCGTAAATACATAATCAGAAATAATCGATTCTTTCTGATTGTGCATTTACGAACAGACCTAATATAATTATTATTACGCATGTATTATAATGGGTGCTCGCGAGGTGATTTTTTTTTTTTTTTTTTTTTTTTTTTTTTTTTTAAGTTTTAATGTCTCTTCTAGTTTTTCTTCCTTCTGTGATAATGTTAGGTTTAGACTTGTTAATAATGACTTAAAAAATAAAATTCCCAAGTAAAGTAAATTCCATTAAGTTTATATTATATTGGAAAATAATCAGTTTCTTACTGACCGTGCATGCATTGTAGCTATTTATAGATGAATCTAACTCACTAATCAATATTAAATATGTGGTTGGTTTAAAACTCTATGCATACTTTCAGGATTTTACATTCTTCGTGAATGACTGTCAGAACATGTAAACAAAAAATGTTCATTGATAAAAATTAAAAAAAAAAAAACAAAAAAAAAGACGATAAAAAAAGTAAAAATAAAAAACATTTTTTTATTTTCAGTATCACTGTTGATATTTAAAATTCAGTGACATGCTCTCTGCTATGTCAAGCTTGTTTTTTTATGTTCAAGTGGAATTTCCAATATCATGTCAAATAAAACAAGCAGAGAGCTCTGGGCGTTAATGTTCGTCAATACACGTTAAATTTTTAACATTTTTTGTACCATGAGTGAAAAACAAACTTGAAATATGTTGGAAAAATGTAAGGATGAAATTTTAACAATGTGTGTTTTTTGTTGTATAGTTTTAATATTTAGCTTTACGTTTTTATGTAACAGATTCGAATTAATTCATTTATAATGGTACATACAAATTTAATATATTTGAACTCACTTAAATGAGCAATGAGGGAACCATGTAAACTTCATCCCGGATGCATAATTGGGTTTTCTTTAAGCATCCATTTTGGGAAAATTTAGCGGTTTCTGAGATCAAAATAACGAATTTACGATTAAAAATTTGATAGGCAGAGCTGCATTAAGGCCCAGCAAAATATTAAATTACTTATATGCAACATATTGTGGATATCATTAAATCTTTCTTCTGATGTCCTCAACACTCGAGATTCGGTCCTTTAAATTCCTCCTCCTAGTCTCCAGAGAGAGAGAGAGAGAGAGAGAGAGACGCAATTTCACGGTTTTGAAGAGAAAGTAATGTGAAAAGAAATGTATATAGAGAGAGAATATACCACTGGGACTTGATGGCGTTCTGTATTGTAAATAATGTTCTTTGAAAAATACAATATGATGGCAGCCTATTGTACTTAAAATCTTTACGATTCAATATCAAAATATTTTGGTCTTACCAGAATAACTTTAGGTCTGAAATGTGTAAGATTTTTGTATTTCATTTTTTTCTTTGTGTACCTTAACATAAGGTCGATTGTGTGCAGAAAGTGTAGCATGAGCAAGGTTAACGAACAAAGTAAGTCAGACCTATTGTAACAGACTTTTAGTAAAAAGAATTGAACTGAATCGCGTTTGAGACCAATAAAGAAAAAACATATTTAAAAAGGAAGTATATATATCCTTGGATTCCAAATTTATATATATACATACATATATATATATATATATATATATATATATATATATATATATATATAATATATAATATAATATAATATAATATAATATAATATAATATAATATAATATAATATAATATAATATAATATAATATAATATAATATAATATAATATAATATAATATAATATAATATAATATAATATAATATAATATAATATAATATAGTATAGTATAGTATAATATAATATAATATAATATAATATAATATAATATAATATAATATAATATAATATAATATAATATAATATAATATAATATAATATAATATAATATAATATAATATAATATAATATAATATAATATAATATAATATAATATAATATAATATAATATAATATATATAACATATATGTATATATATAAATCGATTTAAAGGGCTATGGCTATGGTGTATGTGTTGCAGGAAATAATAGACACGTTGTCTTATTACCTTGTGTTTTTTACAAATAAGTGAACAGTATTAATGAATAAATTAAAAATATTTTTTAAACAATTAATATCGTGTACCACGTAATAAATGCGGAGATTTGAAAGTATCAGTTTTATTGTAATTAACATAATGTTTTGTTTAAAAGAAAAATTAAAATACAATTACAAGTGATTAATTTTTAAACTTTATTTTTAATTTCTACAACTCATTTTTTTTATTAGACCTAGAAAAAGAGACTACCTGAAAATCATATTAATTTCTTATCTTTGCGTAGTGGCGATATCGTACCCAATGAGGTTTATCCGAGGGGCGATTTTTGCTATTTGAAAACTAATCCCAATACCCCGTCTGGTCGACGTGAAATACCGTTGGCTAAGACAATTTTTGGGAATTCCTACGGGGATTATTAAACAAACAAACATAGCCCTGCCCTAATATTCCTAAGCTGTGGAGATTGCTGTCAGCTGTCGGTGTTGGGAGATGAGTTATGTGTTCATTCCCAGAATTATTTTATAATTACCACATCCCAAATAAAAGAAAAAATATTAATGGAGCTCTCTCTGCATGGAATTATATGTATGTGTATTAATTTTATGTTTGGATCAATAAAAAAATATATTCATTATTTTATATTTTGCATTGTTATTTTAATCTGGTACACGTGCTTAAATAAATACACGTTGTATTTTGTCCACTTTCATTGCTAAAATTCAAATATGAAGGTTTAAAGTTGTTTATTTAAGTACAGAACAATACAAGGGGAACATTATGTTGCTTCAATAATTATAAATATAGTGATAAAATTTTACTTTTTATCAAAACTGCAATACATATCAGAGTATGACAATAATGCTCTAACAATAAAAGTAATTTATTATAAATACTATTTTTAAATCTCTGCAGTGATTACTAATTTTTGTAAAAAAAGGGCTTGTCACTTCTCTCAGTAACAAATTTGCATGGTCCAATTTCATTAGTTAAAACGACGGCCCCTCTGAAAGTAAAAGCTCGCACAAAATTGATTACATCGACTGATTTTTAATTAAATTAAGTGCGAGTTTCCAATATTGTCAGTGGCAGGAGGGACTTAGCCTTGCATGAAAACAAAATTTAATTTGAAACATCACGTTAAATAACAATCCGTTTAAATTATTATTTAAAAATACAAAAATAATTTAAAATACGCTCAAAATCTGAATTTATGTAAATATTAAACTGTTTTTATAATTTGCAGTATTCAGCACCTAATTCATAATAAAGTAGCTAACATTGTCATTAAAATTACTTTAATAATGAGCTACTAATAAAGAGCCCAGGAAACCTAATGCACATTTATTGGTATTTTTTATTACAGCTTACAGCAATTGTAATAAAAAGCTAATAAATATGCAATAACTTGAGGCTCATTGATTTAACGACATAAGGAATTTTATAAGTGCGCATTAAAAATATACAAAAATTCAAGAAAGACAGATTTTCTATGGCTTCATTCACGTTTGGTTGAAGATAAAAGTCATTTGACTTTCAATCAGTGTTTCTTTACATCAACATTCTTAAGGCGAATTCACATGGCAATTTTTATCATGCGACGCGAAGCGAGTAATTCGTACTTGCTGTAACATCCATTGGCGGACATATTTGCATGGCAATTAACAAAAGAGCATCGTTAATTAACGTATATTCATTGACGCAACCTGGCGAATTCGCTTGCCGCATAGGATTTCACAGTTTTTACGTCAAAATCACGTCGCATCGCCTTTGTTGCCATGTGGATCCGCCTTTACTTTTCTATTTGCTGTATGTGCATGATGTTATCTCTCTCTCTCTCTCTCTCTCTCTCTCTCTCTCTCTCTCTCTCTCTCTCTCTCTCTCTCTCTCTCTCTCTCTCTCTCTCTCTCTCTCTCTCTCTCTCTCTGTCAATTTCCCCACGGTACTACAATCTCAAACCTTCTGTGTGAAAAGACCGTGAGAATACATCAGAGCAGCCGACGGGAAAATTTATTGAAGAAACTTGCAAAATAAAAGACAATATTTTTAAAACATACAAGCAGAAAAACAGTTTGATATACAGAGCTTGTTTTACGTAAGTTTAGTCGTAGGACAACAAACCAATAACAATCTCGGCTTGTTTTCAGAATGTATTTGCTTATCTGAAAGTCTGAGAAAACAATTTTACTGCTTGAAACTAAATTCCTTGTTTGTGGTTTGTATCCGCAGGGATTGTAAAAAAAAAAAAAATAATAAATAAATAAATAAAACTGTTCAAAATTTATAAACTTTCTTTTAAATTAGTTGCATAAAATATTTCTTACAATTTTTATCTCTCGATTTTATAATTATTAAGGGGCATTCACAAAGTCTTAAGGCCACATTTAAGGCTCGATAATTTAAAGCTTGATTTTAGACGTGTTTTTAGACCCAAAATTTCTAGTCTTAAATAATTGAGCCTTAAATGTGGACTTAAGGCTTTGTGAATGCCCCTAAATATGTTTTATTAAAATTGCAAATTATTTATTTTATATGTAAAATATAATGTAATGAAATTAAAAAAATGAATTTAATTTACGTTATTTTTTATAACATTTTAATAATTAAAGAATATGATTTAATAAATGAACACTGTGTTTTAAGTATATATTATATGTTTGACAGATAAATATTTCCGACCGGATTTCGGTAATACCTATATTATTACAATAATATGAATTGAATTTGTCACGAAATTATACATATAACGTTTGTTTTTCCTTGACACTAATACAAATTTGGACATTGTAAAATTCATTAATTAATACGTACAACGTTAGCTGCAAAGACTAAGATATATTATGACTATTGATACAGCGAGTTGTTCCAATATTTTCGACCTTGACTGTACACCATACTCTACCAACTCAAGTTAAGACCATTTTCACTCCGAGTGCTTCAAATCCACAAACCGACTCTCAAATTAAACTTGACTACTAACATTTGCTACGAGGCTCAAGCAAATAATAAACTTGATACCATGACTTTTACAGTAATTTAGAAGCTTACTGCAAAATGTGAAAGTGTATAATGAGTAAAATTATTAAGAGTTTTTTTACATGTTAAAATGTATGTTATACTAAAACCTTTTGATGTGGTAAAAGGTATTAAGAAGGGAAAAATTAAACATGGTTTTATAAATTTGAGGTATTCTTTCTTTAATTTAACAACTCATCAAATTTAAAATTTGTAAAATAAATTTAATATATCTTACTTTAAATAGTTTAAATTTTATAATAAGGTATTTGTAATGTTGGGATTTCAAAAAATTATTAAAATTATTATTAACAAATAAAAAAAAAAAAAAACTAAACCTTAATCATGGCTAAAGCTATATATTAAGCAGCTTAGTAAAATTTGAATATCATGCATTGGGTTCTGAATTTAATTTATACTTTGTGATAAATGCTACCTTTATTTAGATCGTTTATTAGAATTTGCTACCTAACTCTAAGACTTGATTTATAACTTCGATTATTAAATGCAGATAACATTTATAATTGGGACTAACAGATTTATCGATAATTTCACTAGGTAGTATTAAAGTGGTATATTTTATAGAAAAGGAAGCAATTTTGTTTTCAAGTCCCCATGCACTTGCTGGAATTGGAAGAAATTTTATTTTGACGAAATTGAAGACAAAGTTCAGGAATGAAGAAAATTGCCTTCGTATTCCATTCTTTCGTTCACTTTTTTACTCCAAGAATAAATTTATTTGATGGAACATGATGCAAACTGAATACTTGTTATTAAAATATTTTACTGCACAACATATTGGTTTGTATGCCATAGTAGAGAAATTACATCTTCAACTCATCCTTGACAAGTCTAAACATAATTTTATTGCATCTTTTTACCTCAAAAACACGTTATTTCTTCCGAACTCAAAGTAAGGATGAAACAGAAACAATATTTTATAATATTTCCAACATTTTATGCTCAAGAGGAAAAAATACGTAAGCTTGACTTTTACCCAATTTTTTCCCCAGAAAATGGTGCAAAATATGAGAAAATTAGACAAAGAGAGATGTTAATAGCGAATAAAATATGAAATTTATTTCAACTCATGCAGGTGCAAGCTATATATTTCCATGTCTATTAAAAAAACAGCAAAGAATAATTATTTCAAATAAATTAGACAGTTCCGTTATTTTATTTCTGTATCGATTCACCGTCCATACAAACGTATTGTGTGATAAAAAGCATCTCTCGAACATCATTTGTGTCTCCCAGACTTTATGTGGATGTCAATTTGTAAACCTCAAGCCACACAAATTCAATTTCATCATCCTCCATCAATTTTTCATTACATCGATGATACTTCAGATTGGTTTCTTTTAAAAAGTATTTCTCAATGATAAATTTCTGTAATACCATTTTTTATGAATCGTAATAAAATAATAATAAGTATTATTACTCGCCATTCTCTATATTTTTATAAATTATGGCTCTGGACTTTTTTGGGTATGTTTGAAAATATTAAATTATAATATTCCCGTTCATATATATATTAATTTATTTAATCTTCATTTATTGTATCAATTGTATGATAAAGTTAGGAATTCCAAATTACAAGATAAACTCCTACTGAACACATTTCGTTTTAAGATTATGGTCGTATTTAGTTCGAATAAAGAAAATTAAATACAATAAAATAAAAAACACAATAATTAAAAAAATATATTTTCTAATTATTACAAATTTAATAAAAAGTTAATAATTTAATAAATGATTTTAATTGCATTTCACAATAATTATAATGTGTATTAAAAATAATTTTAAATTCATATAATTTATTTTTTTATTAATTGATTTTTTAAATGGTTTCTATTAATTATATTTAGAGCTTCTTTATAATAATGTTTGATATTTTGAAAGCAAATAATTTTTACCGATGCCAAAAAATAAAATTTAGAATATTTCAATTTAAAAACAGAAACAACAAACATTGTGCAACGTATTTACGGTATGATTGACAAATTGAACACTTATTACTGCTACCAATAATTAGTGCTGAAAGTGGGGGGGGGGGGGGGCACTTCACGTACATCATTATTAAGTAAACTCGTCGTCTTGGAAAATTTTCCACTAGCAGCTGTTAATCACCATACCCTGTGTTATTCTTACGAGGCATCATGGTGATTAACAAGGCTGCAAAGGGAAATTTTCTGAGGCGATGACTGTACCATTCTATTATAAATGATGTATTAATTTACATAAGAACACTGCAAACAAAGCTAAATTAATATTAAAGTAACTTTTCATTCAGAGTTTGGATTAGTTTCTTGCTGTTTTAAACCAAACAACTTTGTCTTCAGAACTAACTCTACAATGTCAGACGTATATGTTATGATGTAAGTGCCAGTAGGAGTTCAAACATGCGATGTAGTTTTAGTGTCACATTGTTGTAATACGTCATTGTTGAGAATGTGTTTGTTACTAGAGATGTTGGAGTGCTTTATAATTGAATTCTCCAGCAAGTTTTAATGTTAATTTTGTATTATTTCATAAAAATATCGTATTTTAGATTAAATATGTACAATCGTTCCCTTGAAAACTTTCCCTTTGCAGCCGTGACAATCAGCATATCAAAGAGCATGTTGATTAACAAGGCTACAAACTGGAAATTTTTTTAAGGTGATGAGTGTACTTTAATAATAGTTTTAATTTCAGATTATAATTTTCTTAATATTTGCATATTTTAATTAGTGCTGTGATATCAATCATATATTACATACAAAATGAAATAGCTAGCAATACTAAAGAAATTAAAGACCTTTTTTTAAATTGAAGAAATTTAATATAGAGTTATCATATCTATGTCATTTGACAATATAATTCTCTTTCCATATAAAATGATATTGTTTGAGCTTCACAGACTTGAAATTGCGTCATTGCAAGCTTCAATAAAGACTGCCTCAGGTTTACTTCATATCGCTAGCTTGTCTCTTATTAAGTTTTACAATTGCTTCAGTAGAAATGTTCCCATATCACTTACTTGTATTATTGCTATTTTTAATGAAAAA
Source organism: Siphlonurus alternatus (assembly GCA_949825025.1). NCBI lineage: Eukaryota > Metazoa > Arthropoda > Insecta > Ephemeroptera > Siphlonuridae > Siphlonurus > Siphlonurus alternatus. Next base: position 20,997,790 of record OX463785.1, on the reverse strand, counting down.
ATTCAATAAAACATGAACAAATATTAGCTTTCAAGGAAACTGGCTATATAGATTTCTCTATCATTGCATTGTCAACTGTGATATCTGTGAGTATGTCAGATGTATAAAGCAATAAAGTATCGACCTCAATTTTTTTATTGAGAAATGGATAGAGGATGCAGAGTTATGCTACCTTGATTTTTTTTTCAGATTTTTTACAGACCGGGAACTATTTTTAAAAAATTATTGAAAGTCCTTTTTGTGACGTCATGAGGCGGCAAGTCATATCTTTCTCTCAAGGAGCGGCGTCTCGTGACGTCATTAAAAGGACTTTCAATAATTTTTTAAAAATACTGGATCTAAAAAATCTGAAAAAAAATCAGGGTGGCATAACTTTGCACCCTCTATCCATTTCTGCAATAAAAAAAATGAGGTCGGTACTCCATTGATATATAGTTTTAAGAACAATAAATAAAGTTTTATGTATCGAATCAATATTGTGACCTCTGAATATATTCAACTTTCAAGGTCCCTTTTTTATAAGTATAGGTTTAAAATTTACGATTTTATAAAAAAGGTTTTGTAGTTTTTACGCCCTTAGGGAAAATTTTAAATATCGATTGAACATAAAATAAACAAACCATTGTTATTATAACAAATATCTAGCAGCAGTTTATAAAATAACAAAGGCCTAAAGGTATAGCAACAATAATAATAAAGTAACAAAAAGGGAGTTGTTTGTTCAAGTTATGCACCCCAAGTTCTGAATAGGATTATGCAGCTCACAGGTGTTACTACAAAGTTGCAGCTATTTGCATAAATTATAACCAAAACAAGCTTTGTTGTTAGGGGAGCTATCTTCAACATGTTGTGTGTATTTATGTTCATTCATATAATATCACTTGATGCGAAACAAGGTCATTGAACTTTGAAAACAGCTGGTTTTGTTATCTTTAAAGCAGAAAGCAGCCTTTGTTGCAAAAATCTCAGCTTTTTCTTATGAACGATCTCATACTTTTAATTTATTATGTATGATTAAAAAATAAACATTTAAATAATGTTTGCTGAGCTCATGATAGTACTAAAATTAATTATCTAACGAGTTTGGGGGGTTTCTATTAGCAATTTATTAAAGACCCCTTTCAAAGCCTAGTGACATTTTCAAACTCCCATACTAAATCTTGCTAAGTCAATAATAATAAGTATTGGATATTATTGGAAGTTCTGTTGTTTTATAGAAAAATTTTCCATAAATTTTATTATTTTAATTAAAGATTTTTGTTTTGATAATTTCATACTCTTATTTTGTATTGCCTGGTAGTAGTTAAATTGTTGGAAGATTATCATGCAAAATCGCAATTTACAATAGCATTTAAATAATGGTATAAGTTGTACATTGACACCAAATTCTTAGAAATCAGAACCAATGACTCGAATGCACTTCTCACTGCGTTTTATATCCGTCATAAAGAAGTGCAGATATGGAAAATTTAACGAGGCATGGTGACCATCGCCTTGTATCTTGGGGACTTGCCAGCTCTTTAAACTTGCAGTCGTCCTCTCAGAAAATCTCTGCAGAAATTTCACCACAAGCAATATGGACCAATCAGATTCACTCTTGATATATTTCTTGACGGATTAATTCCACTGAAAATGATTTTTTATAGAAGAAAGTGACATGAAAATGGTTGCTAAAAATAATTGTTCATTTTATTTTGTTGCAAAAACAAAGTTACAAATTGTTCCTAACGAACATGTCATGCTTAAATTATATAATTTTTATTTATTTATTTATTTATTTATTTATTTATTTATTTATTTATTTATTTATTTATTTATTTATTTATTTATTTATTTATTTATTTATTTATTTATTTATTTATTTATTAATTTATTTATTTATTTATTTATTTATTTATTTATTTATTTATTTATTTATTTATTTATTTATTTATTTCCTCGTGTGGCTGTACATAATACAACATAGAGGTACAAAGGTTTTTTCTTAATTATATAAATTTTAATTTATTTATTATTATTTTTTTGTGAAACTGAAAATATGAAGCCTTCACATGGAAAATTCCTTATTTTTGGAACGTCGGTCCAAACTGAAAAATACAGTTTGATAATAGAATAATTAGATTCTTACGTTATTTATAACAAAAAAAAAGTAAAAAAAAAACACTTTGCTTCATTTTTCAAGTGAAAGATGACCTTAACGACACAAATGAGCATCGCGAGGCGCCACTAACTTGCATCCTCTATTATGGATCTGTCTGTACTACACAAATAACCATGTAGCAGAATCTCATAATGTGTGCCATAACAATTGCAATTCTATACCAGACATTCTCTTTTTGCAGTCACATTAATTGACATTGTTGTGAAAACTGCAGAACAAAGGGTTGTCATATTATGTTACAACCATCATAGCATTGGTTTGTTGTAGAGATGCAATTTACACAAACAATGTAATTATAATTAATTTTAATTAATACAACGGTTGCAAAATATGATACGATATATAATTACTAAACTTGTTAGTAATTGTTATTAATTAAAAAGATAGTATGCCAATGAAGAAAACTTAATTTTAAATTATACATTTTCTCTTTAATGCATGTTTTTTAATTTAAAATAAATCTAATACTGCAGCTTATTTAATTTAAATACGTGTTCTTTATTTAAAAAATGATTCTAATTTAATCAAAATAATATTAGCATTCACTTATTATTAGTAATATTCAGTTATTTTCTTTGCTATATATACCTTATTTGTAGACTTTGTTAAAAGAACTGTGCCATGTTATCACTAATGTCATGAGCGGAGAGAGAGAGAGAGAGAGAGAGAGAGAGAGATGAGGAGAGAGAGAGAGAGAGAGAGAGAGAGAGAGAGAGAGAGAGAGAGAGAGAGAGAGAGAGAGAGAGAGAGAGAGAGAGAGAGAGAGAGAGAGAGAGAGAGAGAGAGAGAGAGAGAGAGAGACTGACTGCATTATTATTAATTAAATTATAATAAAAAGGTTTTAATTAAATTTACATCGTATGCTGTGGAGATCTATTTGCGGGCAGCCTATAGGAAATAATGCTGCTGGCTTACCCTGTAAGGGATATGGCATCATATGAAATATAATAACATTTTATTTACTCTTATTTTATCACAAATTATCAATATTCATTATAACACACAAGTACACAATCCAGTAAATTTGTTTGAAAAATTAATTATTGTTATTATTTTATTACGTTTTTTAATTGATAACCATTAATATTTCGTAACCGACCTACTCCGCTCAAGTTTCCGCGTTCCTTCATTATTTAAAGAGGGAAATATGTAAAATTAATTTTTAACTTTTTATGTTGTAAATTTAGAAATTCTCTAACTTCAACTTTGGAATGTTTTTAAACAATTTTATTTTATATATAAACAAAACTATATTAAAATTAAATATTTTATAGTTCTACATAGTTGCTACTTGGTATTCATATTTTTATGAGTGTTTTAACTTTTTTTTTAGTAAACATAAAAACTTTAGGCTATAATGTCAAATGCAATGTTTAAAATGTAAGTTATTAAAAAAAATATGCGGTGGTCTGACAAAACCACATGTTTTAAAGACCATTAAAGTTATACGTTATTACAGTAAAATATATATAAAAAAAAAAACACGATGTTTTATTGTTTTCTGTTTTCAACCTACTGCTGCTAAAGAAAACAAGTGATAAACATTATGCGGGAAAAACATATGAAGTAGAAAACAAATAAAGAAAAGGGTTGAGAAAAAAACAAAGGGAAAAAGGTGGTTTATTTGCTTTCACCATAAAAATGATAAAAAGTTTCGTTGAAAAAAAAATATATATATAAATACAAAACATTTTATATGAAGAAAGTTGGTAAAAAAAAAGCTAGTAAGAAACACAACACAGTAAGAAATGAGAGCTTAGAAAATGACAGGGGGCGAGAAAAATAAGACGAGTTCTTCTGCAGATTGGAATAAAAAAACTGGGAGAGCTTAGTGGAGAATAAAGTAATGCAAATTGTGCCGAGTTTACAAAAATACTCCGAGCCGCCTAGTTGAATATTGATAGAGATCTCATCAGCAGATATTCCGCAAACAACAGCGAAATATGAATTTGTAATAACATTACTGTCTGATCTAATTTAAAAATGTAATTTTCTTTCTAAAATTCCATATTTTGTTTCCGATGTTATATAAGTTGTCAGGTAAAAATATTTTGTTTCTGATTGCTTTGAATACGTAACATTTTAATATATATATTGACAATATCTATGTTTGCATTTTGATGATTTGATCACTATATATATATAATATATACTGTATATATATATATTGCCTAACGATCACATAAATGGAGGTATACATGACAAAAATGTGTCAATTGACCCAAAATACCAACCAACCAACCAACCAACCGATCACATAAATATTTCTAATTTCCAATTACTTGAAAATATGAAGAACCTCCCTTACTTTTTATTAATTAAAAGCTTGCGTATTTTCGGTACAGACAAGTCAAATAGGTCATAATATATATATGACCTATTTAAGTGCCGTTAATATTTTCAACATTAAATTTGACATAATTATTTTTTAACGAGCAAAAGAATTTATTTGCAGATATTCGGATATTTAGAACCGTATTAACTGGCCATGATAATAATTTAATAATTATTATAAAATATGAAGCCCTTTCTAAATAATATGAAATCCACTATAACAGATATACATGAAAATTTCTATGAGGTTAATTATTCTCTTAAATATTCCTCCATTCTCTAAATGCTTATGTGAGGGCCTATACTGGCCAGTGAGTGTTATATCTGAGCCACATATATATTACATCAAAATTTGAATCAACAAAAACATAAAATTTTCGTACTTAAATTAACGAATGCATAAAATATTATAATATCTTTTTATTTTATAACATTATTTGCTATATATATTCAATTCTTTTTTATTCGTTTCAACGCATTTTTTTATTAATACATGGTTTAACAATTGCTCCAGACCTTTGGCTGACTTCTCAATCCTCTTGGGTTCAAGTAACAGACTTTGTGACAGCCTGCAGAGAGAGAGAGAGAGAGAGAGAGAGAGAGAGAGAGAGAGAGAGAGAGAGAGAGAGAGAGAGAGAGAGAGAGAGAGAGAGAGAGAAGAGAGGGAGAGCAATGCGTCTAAAAATCAATTCCTGATGCTGTCCATATGCGGAAAAGGAAGCAATTTTTTTTTTTGTCTTAAAAAGAAAGAATACCAGAAATATGTCTGAAAAAGGTTTTTCAATTTCTTAAAGTCTTGTGAAGGATTTTTTTTTTTTTTTTTTTGCTTTTTTGCTTTCACAATTCCCAGTTGAACCACACGTCGTGGACTTGACATTTCTTGCAAACATCAGAGGTTGGTTGGTTTCTGTTGCTTTTAGAAAACTCTTATTGGTATATATCACTTAAAGTTTTACTTTTTATTTTACATTTTAGTAGTTCAACTTGAAAGTGTTATAGTTTTATTCTTTTTATTTAGTATTTCACATTACTGGATCAATGGAACGGAAAGAGGCTTGAACACCTAATATCAAAATATTTGAAAGGTAAAAAATTTAGCTTTCCTTTTCTTTAAAATCTTATAATAAAAAAAAAATAAAATTTTGCAGCTATACAACAGGAAACATATAAGATCTATTATATATTATACATGACATGGTATATAATATATAATGGAGTATCGTCCTCAATTTTTTTTATTGCAGAAATGGATAGAGCGTGCAAAGTTATGCAACCCTGATTTTTTTCAGATTTTTTTGAGACCTGGAACTATTTTTAAAAAATTATTAAAAGTCCTTTTTGTGACGTCACGCGGCGGCAAGTCCTATCTTTTTCTTAAGGAGCGGCGTCTCGTGACGTCACGAAAAGGACTTTCAATAAATTTTTAAAAATAGTTCCCGGGCTCTAAAAAATCTGAAAAAAATCAGGGTAGCATAACTTTGCACCCTCTATCCATTTCTGCAATAAAAAAAATTGAGGACAATACTCCATTGCATAAATAAGGTACAGTCATCAGTCATCATCTTAGATAATTTCCTTCGCTATTATAAATTTCATACTGATGTATTATTAGAAAAATTTGACAAAGCTGTCGCCATGTAGATATTTTCTTATACACGAGGAGTGTAGTTATTCAAATCAAATCATTTATTTATTAATCTTTCTAGAAGACAAGTCACAGAGAATACAAATTCAATACAAATACAAATTGAAATTCTTTATTCAATTATTTAGGTTGTACAAATAGTAATAATAGTACAAATATTAATTACATTTATAGTAAATCATTATAGTGTGGAACATAATGGTATGGTTAATATATACGCATTGTCCCTGCAAGAATTGAATATATAAGGCAACACATTACGACAAAATTAAATATATATATATATCATTACATGGAAGTGCCAAATGTAGAAAATGTCATTTACAGTAAAACATTTTAAATTTAATTAATATCAACGTGTGATCACTGATCAGTAACAATTTAACAAGCAATACAATTAAACACTCGTTAATTTCAAGCACTTTGACAGCTTGGGAGAGCAAAAAGTGATGCCAAATTCTTTTTAATTGAACCAAAGGCTTTGAATTGAACGTTCTTTGATAAAAAAAAAACGAGTTTTTGGAGAGAAACAATATTGAAATGATTTTATAATGAAGGGAATGAATTATCAATTACATGTATATTGCTCTCATTGTGACATTTCATTGTAATATAAATATGATTAATGAGGATATTTCATAAATGGTAATATCATATAATAAATAATGTAATGATTGATATCACACAACATTGATATCAATTTAGTTATTTTTAAAAAATTGGTGATTAATATTTATTTAATAATCTTTAAAAAAAATCTGTGGAAAAGTTTACGGTATTCAAATAGAATTGCGCAAAATAATGTTCTTGCGATAATTTGATAATTATAATACAATTCTACATTTAACATATAAAAGTCTAAATATATAGTAATTTAGTAATTGGGAGGTGTGGCGCAGTGCGCTTGACCGGGTCTCATCAAGATCACCGAAGTCAAGCAACGCCGCGCGTGGTTAGTAGTTGGATGGGTGACCATTTTCAACAAAAACCACGTTTCCCAGTTCCCACCCAGGGGTAAAACGTTGCGCTTTTCCACTATGTGGTTCCCCTGGCTTTGGACCATTGCACTTCCGGTTCATTAACAAAAGCTGTAGCGTCCATCCTGGCTGAGATTTCCACGTTTCCCTCAGCCGCAGGCAAATGCCGGGATAGATTTGCAAGGCCGTGGCCGCCCCCGTTCCAGAAGAGCCCGCGAAACGCTCAAGTTAGGGTTTCGGAAGGTTCGGGGTTTCAAAGTAGTATGTAATTAGTAAATAGAAGTACCCAACAGGGTTTGATTTAAAAAAAATAAATAATAATTACAAAGTTATTTTGATTTATTATTAAGTTAAAATATTATTTTTTAATATGAAAATTATTTATTTCTAAAAAATATTATTAATAATTATTTAAATATTTTACGTTATGTTTAAAAATATGTTTCACTTTGTAATGTTTACATATAATATAAATTAATACTGTAAATATATGAGTTTAAAAGCATGGTATTATTATCTAATACTTGAAAACAAGCAAATATGGATTTCTGGACTCTGAATATCATGTTGCTACCGTGTTGTATAATAAAAATGATGAAAATCTCTAATCCAAAACAGATGGACACAATTGTATATAATTAAATTTTAACTATATTTTAACCCTATAGTGGTCCAACTTCTCCCTTCTTTCCTGGGAGATGTCGCGCAGTTTAACAAAACATGTTTGTGGAGTTAAAGGTATCTGTACTTGGTACTTTTAAATTTTAAAAACATCTCCACCTCTTAGTCTTGAAACTGCATTTGCTCTTTCAATGTATTATCACAGCACCAAGCTTCTCACTTTTTTTATAACCAACACAATCATTAATTTCATAACGATCTCTGACATACATAAAATATTATGCAGCAGTAATAACATACTTCACCTCTCTTAATTGCATCGTTAACAAGCCGCAGTCACCGCAAGAAAAAAAAAACCCCTCGGTGTGACGAAACTAGACGTGCATGTGAATAATTAACGTACCATGCACATTAACATAAGAATATAGTCATTTTCTTTAATATACAAATTGTTATGATCATAGTATAATGGTAAAAATATATCTTAATACAGATATATGGATTATTTCCATAAACTTTAATTAATGTTCTTAATTAAGTTGTATTGGATATTCTATTTGAGATAATTAAAGTCCATGCAGTTATAAAAAACAGTGAAATGCAAATTTTTCTACATGCAAGTAAATAAAATAATTAGGGTTGGAGATTTCAATACATTTGAATGTTTTGAGGTTTTAACGGTACATGTAAATACATTATTTGTAAACAAAGTAACTGCAGACTATTCAACTTATTGATCATGTAGGGCGGGTAGACGCTACGTAAGGCGCTTACCGTTTTTTTTCCGGTATATTTTATTGTCTATAAAATAAGTACGTGAATTCTTTAGTTTGCAAGGCACATATACAGCTATACTGCAACGACTGTATACTGAGTAAAAAGTTCTTGGCTATATTGTAGCACTCGGAGTATAAAATACATAATACGTAGAGAACATTAAATTTGTTTAAGTTACAATAAAGTAGTTACTACATTATAAATTGTCTAATGATTTCTCAATGTGGATGTAGAGCTCGGGACAGATTTTTATTGTTTGTGGGCCTTGTTATGCTTATGGAAATTTAGTGTGATTTAAAAAACAAAAACAAAAGTTTATAATTATAGGACAGACAATTTTTATTATCATGTACTTATTAAATTAAAGTAAAATTTTTGTAATGTATTAAAATTTAATTGAACTGAAAATTAAATAAAATATTATTTACATGAAAGATTGCAAAAATTAATTGAAAATTTTCATCTTCAAATCATTATAATATAAGTACTATAAATTCATTTAGTTATTCACGTGCATACAGTTAATAATGTGCAATTTTTATCAACATAAAATATATTGAAACTATTTTTTATTTTTAATATTTAATAATACTAATGTGTTTAACTTCAACAGTTTATAGTTAAATTAAAAAAAAAATTGAAATTAAATTTTAAATTAATTTTTTCTTTATTTATATAAAATAGTTTATGTAAAATAATGTTCATTATCATTATTTTGCAATTCCAAATAATTTTCAAGTTGAAATTTTTGCACTTTTAATAATTAATAATATATTGATACTTTAATAATTAATGATCAACAGTCAAATGTTTTGTCTGTCTTCTTGGAGTTTAGAGCAAAAAAATTAAAAATTTTAATACAAATTTAAAACAAATAAATCAATATATAATATATAGAAATCTGTAATTATAAAAAACAAATTTGATTTATTGACCATTATTACAATTCACATTTAAATGTAAATTTTATCACATTCAGGCAAAAATTTCTGGTATTAAATGAGAAAAACAATGTTTAGTCCAAACGTCCCCACACAAACACAATGTAATTACACACGTTAATAAAGCATGTCTTGGTACGTACCTGATCCTCTCAAGAAGTAACGTCGTAAGTTGTCGTCTTAACGTGACCTGCTCATTAACCTGAGTGGGGGGTGCCATGAATGCTTAATTTGAGGTCATATATAATGTTAGTACTCAATTAACTCTCTGAGAGAAGGTTAGAACGAGGATATTTCAAATCTACCAAGTCCTTCAGACACTACATTTGAGAGGTGTAATAATCCCTACAATGACCATAATATCAGGAGTTTCCTCGGTTTCCTCACATTACGAAGACAAATTTTGAAATTTAGGCAATGGCCGCAGAAGCCAGTCATACACACAAGAAAATCTAAAGCAAAAAATTTGTACGAAAAATATTTTAATGATAGAATGAAACTCCCTTATCATGAAAGCAAAATAGTTGCAAAAAGCAAATTCCAATTGATATTATTTTAAAAAGAAAGGAAACTTCGTTGTTTCCAGTATACTTTTATTTATACATATTATATTCTCTCTGTTTTACGTACATTGTATTTGTGTCTCATATCTCTTTTACTTTCATTCTTGTCCTCTTGTTTGATCTATAGTTTTGAATTCCTCTTTGTATTTGCCTCCATTCCAGTTTCGAAATTCTGTTTTATACTTTTTCTCAAACTGAGCATGTTCTTGTCAGAAACATTCTACATATTGTGTACTTTAAATAGATATTCACGGATGGTATCAACGAAATGGGCTTACGGGGTGTAATTTTTTTACTGTCTCAATCAAAACAGGAGCTCGAAAAATATCCCTTAGATTTTTTTGCGATTTTTTTTAGAACTAAAATACACTAGTATACCTAAAATGGAGATTAAAAATGTCTCTTGACCTGGAGACTCCATCCGAAACGCCTATGACGTCATTACATTCTTTGGGTCAACTATATAACACTTGTAAAAAAATTATTGCATTGTTGCTTGTTTATTAAAAATTATCATTTGTTTCCATAGCAACGTGTTTGTTTAGAAGCATTATATAGTTGACCCAAAGAACGTAATGACGTCATAGGCGTTGCGGATGTAGCCTCCAGGTCAAGAGACATTGTTTATCTCCATTTTAGGTATGATGCAGTGCTAAAATAAAAAAAATCTAAGTGATACTTTTCGACCTCCTCTTTTGATTGAGCCAGTAAAAAAATTACACCCCGTAAGCCCATTCTCTCTCTCTCCATGGTAGTTCTAATCCCACGCCTGAACATAAAATGCAGCACTCAATTAATTTTATCGCAATAGGTTATCTCTCTCCTATATCATACTAAGCCATCATAAATATAAAAGCTTAACACTAAATAATTTATTACAATATTATTTGTTACTTAATAAGTGAAAAAGGTATGGAAAATAATTTTATTTAAACACCACATTTATTAAAATTATCATTCTATTTATATTGTTTATATATATACAGTATTTACTTCAAATGCGCTCACTTCATTACCATTGTATTTCGTTATACATGTGGTTTCAACTGAGCATTATATTCTTAAATCATTATTTTTAAATACTTATTATTTTATACAGTATCCTACTACAAAAATCTAGGTATATTTAAAACAATAAATATAATAAAAGTTTAAATATGTAATTAAAAATAATTTAATAAATTTTGAAAATTAATAATGATATTTTTTTAATTGTTTTAATTTATTATTGGAAAAAAATTGTTGAAAATTGGAAATCGTATTATAATAAACTTGAATTGATTTTATCACATTATACAATTACACTAACATACTTTTTTATCAGCATTATAACATTTTTCATTATCGCAATATTCAATTGAACAAATATGTTACTAACAATGGATACCCTGATAAATATTACATCTGATGGTGTCAATATTTTATACCATTGATCTCGTTACTATTAAATTTTAATGATAAAATAAAGTGTAAAACAAACTGCTTGATGTAACAGAGTTTCATTATCATCATACATTACTATTAATTGGCAGCACAACAACTCTGATGTATATAATTATTAATGACTGTAATTGCAATTAGCAAGGATTAACGTCAACAGTCAATAGTGCTAAATCTTACCGCCACGTTGTTTTATTGGCACTAGTTGTCAGTAAAATAAAATGTTTTGAAATTTCAGTGAAGCATGTCAATTAACGTTAATTGAGCTCAAGTTTCAAATGTTTCAATCAAACTAGACGATAAAAGTTATTATAGTTTGTAATAGAATGCAATATAACAATCATGATATAATAAGCAGAAGGTAATAATGTTTTTGTTTTTTTTTTTTTTTGAAAAGGAAGTTCGGGATTTCTATTAGTAACTTAAAACTATTCTAAAGGGTAAGGTAACGCCACCAATGTTAAAAAAAATCCCTCACACAAAAATTCTGAAAAAAATTTAAAATGTTCTCCTCTACACCCCCTATCATTAGGTAAAATATCAGGTATACAAATACGATCTAGTTTTTGAGTTATGAATTTTTAAAGTTGGCTAATTTAACATGGAGAAATGGAATTCCCATGTTAAATTAGTCAACTTTAAAAATTCATAACTCAAAAACTAGATCGTATTGGTATACCTGATATTTTAACTACTGATAGGGGATGTAGAGGAGAACATTTTAAATTTTTTTCAGAATTTTTGTGTGAGGGACTTTTTTTAACATTGGTGGCGTTACCTTACCCTTAAAAATAAATTGTTATTCTAGCATTTAATCTATTAACAATCACCCATTATTGTCAGTCAGTAATAACCCTCATTGTCAGTACGAACTGCAGTAATAAATTCAACACGTCGATATGTGTCCGATATTAAAATGTCATTTATTTTGTAAAAATTTATGAAAAAGATTTCTACCAGCACATTAAAACATCCACTTTATTTCAATTTTTAATTAATTTTTTTTGTAGCAAAATTATAATCATAATTATATTTGGTAATTTTGAGGTTATAAATTATAAAATAAATTATATTTAATTCCTATTGAACTTTGAGTCACAAAATATGGAATAAACATGTTTTTTTAATATTTATTTTTATTTAATATCTTACAAAAAATTAATATTATTTTTATTGTGGCATTTAAATTTAATTAATAAATGTTTTCTTATTTTTTTCCAGAATGAGTTACATGTCAACTTCGTGTGACCCTTTATTCAAGAATACTTCACTACGAATGTAGAATTTTATGAAGAGCACAGAGCTGGTCAACATTAAATTTGCTAGATTCCTATTGTATAAAAAGAATGTATTGTGTGCTGTGATTGAAATTAATATTAGAATATTAGTGACATTTTTATAAAATAAATGTCGATTGAAATTGCTATTGAATAATTCAGTATGTTATAGCTTAATAATCATTTATTACATATTATAACAAGATTTTATTACATTGTAATTTCAATTGAAATGGTAGAATCGGAGTGAAGTGGTAGCATCATTGCATTATAGTATCTGACAAGTGACAATCAACCAGTAGTGTCATATGGAATAATAATTATTGTTTTCAACCGCTTGAAGTAATTAATGAAATGTCAATCAGCAGGCATAAAAGGGGCTATTTCTAACAAAACCTACACAATCATAGCCCCCAGACAGTGCCCAGTAGCCCCGTATGAGCGGCAGCCCCGCTAGCTAGCCTCCCCCACTGACGCCCCCCTCCCTCACGACGTGTGCGTGGGGCGGCTGGTTCGCCATGGAGAAGGGGCTGGGCACGCTCCCCCGACTGCCCCCGCTCAGGGACACTGGGGGCGGCTACCCCTTCGAGCCCTCCTACCACTTGTCCAGCACGGCAAGCAGCGACAAGACAGCTACAGCGCCGGGGGAGCAGCCGGCGTGCTGTTCAGTGCAGTGCTGCGGCAAGTTCGCCCGGGGCTGTTGTACCACGCTGGGGGTGTGTTTACTGGTTCTCGGCTACACGCTACTGGGGGCGTTCATGTTCCTGGCCATAGAGGGGGGCCGCTCGGACGTGTCGTACAACCACGTGGAGCCCACGCAGAGCAGCTCGTCCGCTCACAGCCAGAACGTGAGCGCGTGGCTGCGACGAGCCAACTCGGCGTCGCGAGCGAGGGCCGTCGAGAACATGTGGGACATCACCGTCAGCCTCAACATCTTGTACCGAGACAACTGGACCAGACTGGCCGCCCTGGAGCTCGCCAGGTTCCAGGTGAGTCTTACATCAGGTTGCTAAATTTAAAGTTTTAATATATTTTTTATTTAAATAAAAAAAATATATATTTTTTAAATAATTTCAAAACAATAATTTATATTTACATTGTTTATATATTATATTTAATTAAATAAAAGGTATTTAAAACGTTGCAATTTGTAAAATTTATTTTAAATTTGAATTATTATGTTTTTTCTGATTTATTATAATTATAATAAATATAATAAATATTTATTACTGCAGATATGTAATTAATGGTTCTACATAACTAATTTTTTGCTCTAAATTCTCTCTAGTGTTTTAATTTTTGATGAAATTTGAATGTATTTTAAGCGTTTTTTTTTATTTAATATTTCCTCTCTAACATCATGTAAGATTCGTTACGATTGTCCATGAATAATCAAAATTATTGAAAGAGTAATTCGAATACTGGGTAATGTTAATTCTGCAAGTATAAAAGGAAGGCTAATTCAATTATATTAAGGAACAATTTTTATCTTGGCCTGTTTCTGGTATATTATTTTTAAAAGTACTTAAAAATTCATGACTTTCATATTAATAAAAATACGACGCTAAAATCATTATGATGTTTTATTATTTGTTAATGTAACGTTTGAAAGAAAGTCTGGAATTGATTATACCTAGACAAGCGTTCAAATATAAATAAAATTAATAAATCACAGCATATATATATTTAAATATATTAAATTCAACAGAATTTAACATTTAATTTATTTTGTGTATGGACTTTTGTCTTTTACATTCACCGATTGGGTTTAAGGTATTTATTTATTATTATTTTTACCCAATAAACAATTATTATTATTAAATAAATAAAATGAATTCATGTCTCATCACACATTTTCTATTTGCTGTTATTATCGATAAATTTCTGGAGATAAGAGTAAAATCCGCAAATTATTTTGGAAAGTTTATGCAAATCAAATAACAATAAAATTTAGGTGATATATAAAAATATAGTAATATAAATGTTTTAAAATGCGTTATTGCTATAGTTACGAAACTATAAAGGGATTTTTTTTTATTACGATAAAGTTAAATAATATAAAAGATAGTTTATACAATGTCACAAGTGTAAGTTTCTCGCAAACATTTAAGTTCCATAAAAAAAAATATCTCCACATCTTTTGATCTCATAAAGCGCCTGTAGGCAGCTCTTAAAAGTACATTTACGTGGCGTTTGTTGTAACGTCTCCTGTGTAGTATTTATAAGTAAAAAAAAAGTCTCACTAGTTTAATATTTAAAAAACAAGGGAGCTTTATGATATTACGACTTACTCCTTCAGTGATAGTTTAGATTACACATAAATATGATATTAGAATGTAAAAAAATTTAGTGGCTTAATCGAAAGAAGGGGTTAAAATATGGTACTGTGAATTTTTTCAGAGACCGGGAACTATTTTTTAAAATTATTGAAAGTCTATTGAAAAATAGACTTTTAATAATTTTTTAAAAATAGTTCCCGGTCTCAGAAAAATCTGAAAAAATTCACAGTACCATATTTTTACCCCTTCTTTCGATTACGCCACAAAAATTTTTTACATTCTAATATCAAACTATTATGTTCTGCATATTCAATAGTAAATTCGTATATTCAAATTGAAAAAATTGCTGTCATTATATCATTATAATTTAAATTTACTTTAATATATATATTATAAATTTCGTTATTTTTAATAATTTTAATTTTATTTCAAATTAAAAAACTAAAATAAATATTATAATTTTGAATTGCATGCTCTCTATTTAACTAACCGCGCGTGAAGTTATGGTTAACGATAAAATATTAAATTATAAATTTAACTAAAACAAAATTTGTTATGATTATTTTGTAAATGTGAACTCCCAAAATGATTTACGTGGTTAAATTCTCTGTAGGGTAGTATTTTCTTAGAAAAAAGAAAATAGATTTACTATTATTAATTGAATATCAAATATTAGTTTATGGATGACGACGGTTAAGAAATGTAGCTTACACTGAAATATACATAAATTAAAATTAAATGGGGAGTTAAATACAGAATCGAGAACAAAATAAATTTTAAATAAAATGTGTAACAATTTTGATATTGTACTAAGGGATTTTGATCAAAACTTGGCAAGATTCAGGGTTATTTTCACACAAGTATTGCTTCATTTCCATTTTAATAATTTTTAAAATTAACAGTGATATCTGGTTAATTAACTTTAAATAGCATTTATGTTAATTGTTAGTTTAACAATTAAACAATTGAATATCAGCATATTCAATAATTTTTATTGTAATTCCCTCTACGTACTTTTCACTTTCATTTGATAATATATATACGCAATAAATCATGAAAAAAAATCTTAATATCCCTTGAGTTTGAGTAATTATGCATGTTTTAGAAAATATTTAATTTTCACAACACTTGCAAAATAAAATTAGAATTATTTTATTTTTTTTTCCAAATTATTTGATTGATCGGTTCACAAATTTTTTCTGTAAAATTTCATAAATGTCATATAAGCCTTTCTTCTGACATTATTTGTTCACTTTGACGATGATATACGTAAACAAAAGAGGTAAGGATTGTACAGTATTTAGGTGTGAAATTCCAAAATCGATCAATAAATTCTGATTTCATCTTATCAATTATGAAGAAAGCCATATGTGTAACAAACACTTTGTGTACATGACGGTGTTTAATACGGATTCGTTGACGACAAATAATGTTATTCTTATGAGGCGTCGTCAACGGATACGCATTAAAAACCGTCATATAAACGTAGTCCATCTCAAAGTCCCCATAATATTATCCTAACTCTCCGTCCCTCACGTTTCCAGGACGAGGTGTTACGTCGCGCGGTGTCAACGTTGGGGGAAGTTCCAACCCCCGCGGAGTCTCGGGGGCAGCAGGCGGGGGAGGAAGAGTGGAGCTTGGCCACCGCCTTCCTGTACTCTCTGACCGTGATCACCACCATAGGTGAGTCACCTTGACCTTCCATGACCTTGATACAAACATATTGCTTTTTTTTTCTCATTTATATTAATTTTAATGCATATTTATATATAATAATAAATTTTTTGTTTAATGGAGTATTGTCCTCAATTTTTTTTATTGCAGAAATGGATAGAGGGTGCAAAGTTATGCTACCCTGATTTTTTTCAGATTGCTTTTTAGAGACAGGGAAATATTTTTAAAAAATTATTGAAAGTCCTTTACGTGACGTCACGAGACGCCGCTCCTTAAGAAAAAGATAGGACTTGCCGCCACGTGACGTCACAAAAAGGATTTTCAAAAAAAAATTAAAAATAGTTCCAGGTCTCAAAAAAATCTGAAAAAAATCAGGGTAGCATAACTTTGCACCCTCTATCCATTTCTGCAATAAAAAAAATTGAGGACAATACTCCATTTTAAAACTTTGTTTTAAATTTTTTTTTTTTTTTTTTTTTTTTCAGTTTTTTAATTTTTGTGTTAATATTTTTCTATATTTTTATATGATAAAATTTAATATCATAATAGTAGAGAATGTAAACATTTGATTGGAATAAATATTGTAACAAATGTTATATAGTTTTAATTTGTCATTATCGATTAAACTGTCACTAAGAAAATCCCAAATTGCAACAAGTTGAACTGATATAATATGTTCTAGAGTAAACACTTGAGGTGGTGTTTAAAATTGTTCTGTGTCGACAGTTCCCAATGCTATATTTAGAGTCTAATTTTTCATGACTGTATTCAAATGAACACTCAGACGCAAGTTAAGTCAGGGAGTTTTATTTACCTGTCTCGGAGGTAATGTCGCGTTAATTAACAAAGTTATCTCAAAGTTCTTCATTCAAAAATCAATAAGCCGAGTAGGTTTACATTCAGATGTCTGCCTCAACATTCAAATCTCCTGCCAATGTGCTAATTACCTTTCTACCTGCTTTCTTACAAACAGAAAGGTGGGAGATTAAGGGATTTTTGTAAACTTTCTTTTAATAAAAATTTGTTCTCTATTAATTAGTAAATCATGCTTTTATCCTATTTTATTTTTAATGCATTTTTTTGCTGTAAAAATTGCTTACTTGTTAGATTCTATGCTTAAGGGTAAGGCTACACGCCCAATGTTAAAAAAAAAGTTCCCACGCTATACATGAAAATTATGAAACATATATTATCTTAAAATGTTCTCCTCTACATCCCCTATCAGTAGCTAAAATAACAGACTTGTATAAAAATTTGATCTACATTTTGAGTTATTAATTTTTAAAGCTGGCTTATAATTTAACATGGGAGTTCGATTTCTCCATTTTAAATTAGTCAACTTTAAAAATTCATAACTCAAAAACTAGATCAAATTTGTATGCCTGATATTTTAGCTACTGATAGGGGGTATAGAGGAGAATGTTTTAAGATATGTTTTATAATTTTTATGTATGGAAATATTTTTAACATTGACCATGTTATCTTACCCTCAAACTTCAGTTGAGCGTTATTATTATATAAACATTATTTTCTCCTCCGCCACAGTACAGTGTATGTACTGCAGTATTCATTCTCACATGATCCTCTTCATTCCATTACATTATGCGTGGAAATTCCAACCCCACATCTAAAAGGATCTTGTGATAGTTAGCAGTCAGTTACATTTCCCAGAATCACTAACAAACTTATCTCAAAGTTCCACATGTAAATACCAATAAGCCGAGTTTACATTGAGATGTCTGCAGAGTTTGAGCAACTTTGAGACGTCTACATTCAAATCTCCCGCCAACGAGCTAATTAACTTTCTACCTACGTGTTCTTACAGACGGAAAGATGGAGGAATTTTAATTAACCTTGTCAACTAAAATTTTTTACACGAATTTTTTTATCTTTCTTGAAATTTATGATGAAATTAAAACATCACGTTTAAGACACTGTCGTAAAGTTTATTAAATTTTTAAGTTCCATTTTTTAATGTTTTTTTTTATGTCTTTTTGTCATTTGATAAAAAAAAATACACAGATTTTTAAATAAATTATGCAAAGTTAATTATTTTCTTTATAATTAATGTAACATTTCATTACAACTTTTTAAAGAAAAAGATGTGACATGTCTTAAATGGAAATTGCATAAAGTATTTTGTTTATCATTTTATCAAAAGTGTTGCTATTGCGTGGTAGTCTTATAAAAAGTGGTACATTTATACCACTATGCAGAACGTATAGAGTATTGACCTCAATTTGTTTGATTGCAGAAATGGATGTAGCGTACAAAGTTATGCTACCCTGATTTTTTTCAGATTTTTTAGAGCCCGGCAACTATTTTTAAAAAAATTATTAAAAGTCCTTTTTGTGACGTCACGAGGCGGCAAGTCCTATATTTTTCTTCAGGAGCGGCGCCTCGTGACGTCACAAAAAGAACTTTCAATAATTTTTTTAAAAATAGTTCCCGAGCTCTAAAAAATCTGAAAAAAATCAGGGTAGCATAACTTTGCATCCTCTATCCATTTCTGCAATAAAAAAAATTTTTGATGTCGATACTCCATTGTCAGAGTAAAATAAATTAATATATGACTGCATGGTGTTATTATGCAGGATATTATAGTGCTGGAATATTATTAACAAAAATGTGGCGAGACTGATACGTTTTTACAACGTGTTTTGTCACTGTTAACTTTCTTGTCATTAATGAACGAAAAGCGTCATCTGCAATAAATTAAATGTTTTACAGAAAATAAAAAAAAAAAAATAGAAATAAAATTACATTTTCCTCAAACGTCAAAATATTGGTATGAAATAAAAAGGGAAAATACTTTTGACTTAATTTACATTAAAATTCCACTTTATCTTTATTAATGACATTTTTTGTTGCAGAAAATAACACTTAAGATATAAAAAAAGCAATTTCATTTAAACTGTTTTTCTTCATTAATTGGATTTTAAGCACTCAATTTAAATAAAAGGGACCAAAAAAAGTTTTAAAATTCCAATTCTTGGCAAGTAAAACGTAAGAAATAAATCGAGAGTAAAATTTTTACTCTGAATTAAAGTTTTCAGGTTAAGTGCTGGAAATTCGTTAACAATAAACGACGGTTGTGTATCGCTACTAAACTTTTCAACACTCGCAAGGGAGCGTTAAACTAAACTTGTCTATTTTTTAATATTTATCACTAGCAGTACAAAAGTATAGGAGCAGAAAAACTTTAATAATAAAGCTTGGAAAATGAATAAACTTATTATATAAATTTGAATAGATTTTATTGATTTGTTAAAATATATATGAATACAATAATTTCTTCAATGTACACTCAATCAATTAATAAATATCCCCTTATTGATATATCATCATCTCACCGGGAGCTTTTATAATACACTCGAATCTTATATTATTTTAACAATCCTGAGTTGAATTTTCATCTTTTATTCGCTATTAAAGCTCTCTCCTCTTTTTTCCTTATTATATTTTGCACCATTTTCAAGGGAAAGAGACAATATTACGTCTTTCTTCTTATTATTGACCATTAAATGTTTGAAAATGTTCTCTTTTTCATCCACATTAGAAGCGAAAAAGAAATAATATTATATTTTTAAAGTAAAAAGATGTTATAAAATTAGGTTTAGACATGTAAAGGATACACATAATTTTTCAATCAAAAGATATTGACAAACCATTATCTCACCAACATTTTCTATATCTATAGAACTCCATATTTGCAAACACATATTATTGATTTAAAGTTTATAATAAGCCTTTATGTACAATGTTTACCTAACAAGTAATATCCACATCACTCTATTATAAAACTAACAAGTAAAGTTTAACCTAGATTTGCTATCAAACAATACAATAGCAGACGGTTATATTCACTTCAGCTTTGTATTGTTTGTCTAACTAAGCTCCAAATAGAGTCGAGGTATAAATTGTCATTTCACCTCTGAGGTTTGCGGCTACCGTTAGTTTCTGTGCTAATAAAGAGCGTGTACATACATACACAGGAAGATTAAACCGGCAGCTAGCTTCATTTCAACTGAAATAACTAAGCTTTTCCTGGTCTTTTGTATGTGTATAATGAGAAAAAAAACATACATCATTATGAGAGCTTAACATTGATTACTATTTTGAATAACTATTTTGTACTTGAATATATACTGATATATAATGATGGACAACCTTTATGACTTTTTATTGTATGGACAGAAAAACTCGAATTATTTACAAATTTTTATTAGATTTTTAGAACCCTCAAAATTGAGGAGAAAGACGCTGTGATATCATAGTCAAGCAACATATTTCTCTATAATGGTTTTGTGTTAAATATTTGCATGACTATGACGTCACAGTGATTTGTAATACGTTTTTAAGCGTGTTAAGGCGGATTCACATTGCGAACGGATAATGCGCACTTACTGTAACATCCATATATGGCAATTCAAAAAAGAGCATCGTATTTTAACGTGATATTTATAATACCACCGCAACCTGGCGAATTTGTTTGCCGCATAACCACCTTAAGATATCACAACTTTTGCGTCAAAATCGCGTCAAAATCGCGTCGCATCGCCGTTTTCGCCATGTGGATCCGCCTTTAGAGGTCTCGGAAAAAATCTAACAAAATTTGACAAAAAAATAGCTCGAGGTCCTCTGTCCAATGTTTTAAAAAAAATTCTCAAAGTTTGTCCAGTATGCTATGCCATAAATTGATCAAAGCCTAACTGATATTCCCAAACATTAACATCAATATTTACCCAGCAGCCTCCAGTTAGGAATCCTCACAGCTGCGTAAATAATTTAGTCCCCCGTTATCAATATACTGACAAACTTGTTGTGATTTGCATGACAAAGCATTGTTGTGATAAGCAATGATGTTGACCGTACAGTAATGCATTACATGAAACACAAGTACACTACAGTGTATTGTATGTTAAATGTAATTATTTTCATAATAATTAAAATTTTATATATTTGAGGTATATTAAGCGTTAGACAAGAATATAAATCAGAATGTAAGAGAGTTAACTGTGGAGTTCCACAGGGATCTGTGTTGGGTCCATTATTGTTTTTATTGTATGTTAATGACCTGCCTGAGTTTTGTTTATCACTTGGTGTTTCCCCAATATTTTATGCTGATGACTCAAATGTTCGAATCTCTGCCTATGATAATTTTAACTTGGCAGAGAAGATAAACTGTATTCTCCCAAAGTTGGACAAATGGTTTCAGTATAATGGTTTGGCACTAAATGGGAAAAAGACAGAAGTAGTTGTTTTTAATACTGTTCAGAATAAAGATTTGTTTACACAGGATATAAATATAAATAATGAAACAGTGAATACAACGGAGGGTACAAAATTTCTTGGAGTTTATGTGGATTGTAATCTAAAATGGGCAAAGCACATTAGGGGCATACAAATGAGATTAGCATCCGTTATATATGGAATTAATGAACTGAAATTTGCCTGTGATGTGAAATGTTTGAAGATATTGTATTATGCAAACTTCCATTCCATTTTGAAGTATGGGGTTATTATGTGGGGTAATTCTACTGACTCAAGAAAGATTTTTATTTTGCAAAAAAGGGTAATTCGAACAATGTTAAACTTACCCTACCGTGAATCATGTAAAAAACATTTTCAATCTCATTGTATTCTCACATTACCATGCATTTTTATTTTAGAGTGTGTTTGTTTTGTTAAGAGTAATTTTGATATTTTTCATAAGGAGAAAGTCCATGACCATAATACTAGGAATATAAATAGTACTATATTACCTCCAAAAAGCAGACTTAAACTTTTAGACAAAGGTCCTATGTGCTCATGTATTAAAATCTACAATAAACTTCCTGTTTCATTAAAAGATATCTACACATATATAGAATTTAAAAACGCTGTAAAATTGTTTCTTAATAAGTATTGTTTTTATAGTGTAGATGAATATTTGAATGCTAAATTTTGACAGATTTGGATGTGTAAAAATTTTTTTTTTTTTTTCTTGTTGTTTTGTGTGTGTGTTAATATATTCTTTGTTCTAAAATGACGCGTCTTACCCATGCATGATACCATGTATTTTATGTGTGTACCTTGTATTTGGAATGAGATAAAATAAATAATTTGAATTTGAATTTGAATTTGTACATTAATTTAGTATTGTAAAAATGAATTATGAAATCTATTAACCTTCTAGCAATACCAAAGACTTTCACTGTCCCTCTCTTTAACCAAGAGGTGGGGGGGGGGGGGGACAAAACGAGCCGCTATTTAAATAATATGTTAATTAAAGGTTAAAGTTTTTTCTCACTAAGTTTTTTGCCAGAATACATTGCTGAGTGGCTAAATAAGGGTAATGGACAATTTGCATGACATTTTTTTTATTGCAGAAATGGATAGAGGGTACCAAATTATGCTACTCTGAATTTTTTCCGATTTTTTTGAGAGCGGGAACTATTTTTAAAAAATTATTGAAAGTCAGTTTTATGACGTCACGGGCCTATCCTTGTCTTAAGGACAGACTCCTCGTGACGTCATAAAATAGACTATCAATAATTTTTTAAAAATAGTTCCTGGTCTCTAAAAAATCTGAAAAAATTCAGAGTAGCATAACTTTGCACCCTCTATCCATTTCTGCAATAAAAAAATGTCATGCAAATTGTCCATTATAATAATAATTTTTTCAGATTTTGTTTGAGAATTATTTCACACTTTTTTCCGCTTTAATAGAGTTACGGATAATACTAGGGTTAAATTAGGTAACATTAAAAATACTGGCCTATATAGCTGATGGCACGTGCAAAATAAAAACTGGAAAATTATTCTATGGAAGATCTGTTTGTAAAATTTCCCTCAATTCAGAATTAAGAAAAAAATGTTTTTTACAAACATCAATCCCTTAAACAAAATATATAGTGAAACTTCTGTAAATAAATATTCCAAAACTATAACTTCCCCAAGTTAAACTTACACACACCACAGTGTCAATACTCTGGAGATCCAACAATGCAGTCTTGTTTATATTTGATGTTTGCTCGAACGTTCCCAGATTGTTTGAAGTTGCCGCCATCACAAAACTACCGTCAAAGAGAGCCAATATTTGCCATAACCAGTAGAAAACTATGTAGATCTCTGTGACATGCAGTATACAGTACTAAAATCCTCATGTATCTCATATATAATGAGTGGATTCTATCGAAATATTATAATAAAATGTAGCAGCTGAAATTGAACAAGTTACATTTTGTTATGTTCTATAACAAAGTAGTGCGAATTGATATTGTGTGAATATAATTGAGTAAAAAATATATTAAATTTTGATAGCAACATTATTCAAATTATAGCTCTCGCCTGCAAGCATAATAATACCAACGTATACGAGACGTATTGTGAATAAAAAAAAAAATACTTCTCAAGAATTTTAGCGTTGCAAGTCAAAAGCCTTTAGGGAGTTGACTATTTGCTTTTCGATATTATTCATTACATGCTCTACATTTATAAATTATATAAAAAAATATTCAAATTTATATTTATATAATTTTAATAAAATTTATAAATAACTCTTGCTTGTTTTAAAATTGAAACAGTAAAATCAAATAATATTAAATAATAAAATAAAATATATTTTTTTCATGTTCAATTTAATTTTATTAGTTTTTTTAAACGTAACTTCTTTTTAATAGAAATATATTGTAAACAGTATATTCTTTTAACACGTAGTATTCAGAAGAAGGGTAACATCAAGGGTTTAAATTAAAGGACTTTTTTGCACAGAGACGTGCAAGGGTGTTGAAGGTTTATTAGAGGAGGTTTCATTTCACCCCCGGCCACACAACTTCGCCAGCACGAACTTGCACTAACTTGTCTTGTATAGAAAACTTAGCCACTTTTGTGTAGCCAAGTCCGTGGCTCGGATTTAGAGCGGAGAACAGAAATAAATGATTGAAAAGAACGCCTGAAACTACTTCTGGGTGCTGCAAAAGTTTTTGTGAATGAAAGGAGTAGATTTTGGAGCTTGACGTTATAAGAATCGTTTCTATACAGTAGTTTTTATGTAATTAACTATTTATTGTACACAATAAAAGTGTTAGTTATAACGCAGTGCGCTTGACCGGGTCTCGTTAGATCACCAAAGTCAAGCAACGCTGAGTGTGGTTATTAGTTAGATGGGTGATAATTTTAACAAAAAATAAGTTTCCCATGACTCAGAGATAAAATAAATTTCACACACAGATACTGCTTTCATTGGCATTTCAATGATCGGCATTATACTATCACTTTGTTTTGACTTTACAATGATTTGTTTAATGAATTTAAAAAGAAAAATTAATTTTCAAATAAATATTTACCTTCTTAACGAAATTAACACTTGGAAATAATTAAAACAATTTAATATTACCGACAAAATGTTGAGTAAATATTTACATATCATTAAACCATAATTACGTATAATTAATTGAAATAATATTTGCGTACTAATTAGTTTAGAATATAATCATAGAGGCAAAGCATGTTTTCATAATTACAAAACAATTCGGAGTAAAAAATATTATATTACATATTTTATCCTCTCATAAATGGTAATTCTAACTTTGAGCTAATAAGAAATGACATGTTTTTGAGGTAAAAAGACATAAGAAAATTAATATTTTAGACGAAGATGAGTTACAACAAACGATATTTTTCAACTGTTTGGTTCATTCCTTTAAAGGAGTTTGAATAGAGAATTATAAAAATTCATACTTCATTCATTAGCAAAGGAAAGCAAATATTACATTTTCTTTCCTTTGTTCTGTGGAGTAAGAAAAATTTCAATTAAATTACGAAAATCTCAATATACACTTTTATAATTTATTTCGTACTTATTGCTGCTTAGAAAAGGCAGCGAAAGTTCGTATGCACAGCACATTTTTAGACATAGTAATGTATTTAGTGTAGCCACTACAGGTTTATTACTTTTTTTTTTAACTTTGTCTCTTCAAATTTTATTTCCATGCATAATAAAGAGTGAAATCATTCAAAGATAAAGAACTTAAACTATTTTACATTTTATCTACCATTACTACATTACATGAATATACAATTACATAGAAGTTGAATTTATTGCAACTACGCTTCATGAAAATGTAATTAGGTCCCATATTAAACTTTTTTCAACATTTTATGTCTACGTGTTGCTAAATTTAATCGATCAAGAAATATTTTCACTTCATCCAATCTTTTAGCGAGGAATTAAGAATTAAGCAAGATATTTTTGGGGTACAGAGAGACGTATTAGGATCATTTTAATAAGGATGAATTGAAGATCAAATTGATCAAGAAAGGCTTAGAAAGGTTTATGTGATCCCCTCTCTCCCATTTTCTTTTACCAAATAAATGTCATAAGAATTTTATTTCCAATTTTAATAATAATCACGCTCATTATTCAACCATCTAACATACAAACAACAAATGTTTTGATTTGCTTCGTATTTCACAATCTACATTCGGTTGAAAATTTATAAAATATAAAATTTAATCATATTATTATATAAATATTGATTATTGAAGAGACATTGTTCTTAAATTAACAAATAAATTTATGAAATAATTTATTTTAATTAAATAAAATATAATTATGTAATAATATGATTTTTAGACTATTTAAGTAATAAAAAATTAATTAGGTTTTCTGAAAGCTCTCTCTGAATTATTCAAGTAAGACTCGCATTAAATCTTACTTTACGAAAATTATTAACATTTTAAAAAAATACATAAAACAGAAAAATACAATTAACTTTCTGTCCCATTTGCTTTACATTTGGCTTGGAGGTATTCATAATGTACAATAAAATTATTACATCCTGATATATAATGTCCCACAAGGCAAAACACAATTATAAAAACTGGCTTTGTTTTGTTTTTATTATAAAATGTAATATTAATTTTAAAAAAATACAAAGGATTTTTTTGTCTTTTGTACTGCACCATTACTGGAAGGCAAGGAAATTTAATGCTATAATGAAAAATTACAATCTCAACTTTTTAGCCTTTTGTTCTGAAAAAATGTCAGAAAAACATTTCTACGCACTTTTATGATGGTAACAGAAACTGAGAGTTGAAGATGCCCTAGTTGAAAAATTTCGTCTTCAATTCATCCTTTACACGTCTTGTCATAATTAAATCTTTTTGACTCAGAAACATATCTTATATTTCCTCATTCAAAGTTAGGATAAAACGAAGACAATTGGGTGCGATTCACGAAGCAGTTAGCCAGGTTTCTAACCACGTTTAGCTTATAACCACGTTTAATTAGGTGGTTTAACACGTAAAACAGGTATAGTTAAACGTGGTTAGAAACTAGGCTAACTGCTTCGTGAATCGCATCCAATATTTCAAACATTTCTTGCTCAATAAGATGAAATAAGTTGTATAGCATCTGTATCCCTATTTTTTTCTTCTAAAATGGTGCAAAATAGGAGGAAAAAAGATGAGAGAAAACATTAAAAGATGAAAATTATTTCAAATCGTGCGTCATTGGACACGCAAGCATAGAGAAATACGTTGATTGACCAAGAAGTAACAGCGTTTTTAATTTCGATTTCTAGTTTTATAAAAATTGAAAAATAATAGACTACATAGAGAAATGAGGTCTTTGATTTAATAAAAATATTATAGTCCTTCAAGCTAGAGTATGACCATCGACATAACCCAGAAATTGATGTATGTGCACTTTCTATTGCGGGCTATGCCATGGCAACCGGAAGCAAAAAATGTTTACTATCGGCAACATCGATAATCAAACTCTCGCTTATGACAAGAAGTATGTTTTCTTTGGTTTGTATTAAATTTATATCATTTCTCAAAATCAATACAATTAATAGTCATGACTCATGACATACTATTTATATTGACTTCACCGTGTCTCCAGCAACAAAATCTTGACAACCTATTGATCGATTTAATCAGTTTTGGATATTCTTGAAGTTGGGAAATTTATACTGTTTTATATTAATTATAATAATTATATAAAGTAGTTTTGTTCGCATGTTGAATTTATATTTCAAAGTAAATAATTAAAAAAACAAATATAATCAGTTTTTAAATAAATTTTAATTATAATACACAATTGTAAATTGCTTGATATATAATTTTAGAACTTAAAATATCAATTAAAAAAATATTTAGTAACTATTATATAATATTTGAAATAAATATAATATTCATATTTCTTAATTTTTTAATTAAAAATGGGACAAATTAATATATACCAGAAACAAATCTTAAATTTTATTGGTCTGGCTTTTATCTGCATTGTAATTTTTTTACCACTGTTGTTTATTTTGTCTACTGTTGTGTATAATTATAATGTTAAAATAATTCACGTAGAAATAACGTACATTATCAGCATTATAAAGCTAGAATCATAAATCTGTTCCATTTTTATAACAATTTTTTATCTTTCTTTTAATCCTAACCAACTAAGCATGATATAATGCTTAACAATTTATATGTCTGCGTAGTTATTCTGTTCTTATAATGTAATAATTATATATATATATATATATATATATATATATATATATATATATATCTACATCCCACTCACATTTTTTGTTCAAAGATTAAAACACTAAAATACAAGTGGTACAATCTCTGTGTCATATTATCAACTTCACAACATGATAAATTGCTGGTTGAACTCACATATGACGCCTTGGTTTGAGTGGTTTCTTATATAATTACTTTGAAGGCACTCGAAAGAAATTACAAATATGTAAATTCATTCATAAATATCGTCAAGTGAATTTTACAACGTTATTTCTATTCATAATCTCTTTGAAGTGGACTTGATAATATTTCAATTTGAGTGTTTATACATAGCCAAATATATCAATACCAATAAACTTGAAGATAATAAAAATTCTTCATG
Organism: Siphlonurus alternatus; assembly: GCA_949825025.1. Taxonomy (NCBI): domain Eukaryota; kingdom Metazoa; phylum Arthropoda; class Insecta; order Ephemeroptera; family Siphlonuridae; genus Siphlonurus; species Siphlonurus alternatus. The sequence continues at coordinate 20,969,208 of OX463785.1, read as the reverse complement.
ATAAAACAACATTATATGTTAGATATCTTCACATATTTTAAGGGTAAGATAACACGGATCAGCTGACACAATGTTAAAATAATCCCATACATGAAAATTATGAAAAAAAATGAAATGTTCTCCTCTGCATCCCCTGTCAGTAGCTAAAATATCAGGTACACAAATTCGAGCTATAGTTTTTTAGTTATGGATTTTTAAAGTTGACTAATTTAACATGAAAGTTGTTACCTTACCCTTAACAAAGGTTAAAAAGAAACGCTGTCGATGACGCACCCGCCCCCCATTTCTTTTATTGCTTGATCGAAGCAGGGAATACCGTACCTTGCAACGCATTGCAGGCATTGCTCCTCCTCTGGGTCCCCCTTTCACTGCCTTGCCTCTCATGTCTTTGCCTCAAGGCAAAGCAACATCAGCGACATCTAGTAGTCATGCATGTCTTCAAACGTGTTGTAATTGGAGGTGGGGAGAGACAAAATTTTAACATGGGCCTGAGCCTTCTAGTATATAGCATAATCTTTGCTCTTATCGAAGTCTATTTCTGATCACACCCACAATGCGATATAAATTTAAAGGGACACTATGTACCCCACGAGTTACTGAAGGAACAATGCGGACCCCACTTGGGAATACGGACCTCGTTTAAGACGTGACCTTATCTTATATATTAAGAAGCACTTTAAAAACCCCAAATCTCCAATGCTTTTCTTATGGCGAACGCCAGATCGGCTTGACAGACCCCTTCCCCCCTTTGGAACTCGACGAGACCTTCTTGGGGGGTCGTCGGTGGGGGCCGCCGGGGGAGGGTGACGTTCACTAAGGTCCACGTTTGGGGGCGGGGGACGGGGGCGAATTTTCCCCGGGTGGTGTGCCTCCGCGGGAAAGCTGATAAATCTCCGAGTTCGTGTTTTCGCGTCTCCTCATCTGGGTTTTTGGATACGTTAAGATGCAAGGCAAAAAGTTACGAGACGTTTTGGACGGTGGCTGCCCGCAAATGGAATCACGTGACCACAGAAATCATTAACTTTCTTTGTGTGACTGCTGCCATCCCATTGGCTGCTTCTGTTTAGAGGCAACGTTGCAAAAGGGGATCCGACTGCTCGGTGCAGTGATGTGGAATTCGCGCGAAGATTGGTCCGCGAAAATGCGCATGCGAATATCCACGCAAGTGCGCGCATATGTGCGTAAGATCGTTTCAAGATGGTGGCCGCCCGCAAATGGAATCACGTGAGCACAGATATTGTAGACATTCAGAAGTTCGATCTTCTTCCCATAGATGGAGATGCCACGGTAGCACGTTCCAAGCAAACTACTTTCAGGTGTGACTTAATTATTATATAACTTTATATAAAATTGATTATTTTCGTAAATAATGCTCGGATTTACTCCCAATTAGGTCTAGGGGGGGTTATAAAATTCAGGTGCAAGTAATGCGGGTTGCATACTTTCAGGGGCATGTAGGTTGAGGTTGCATACTTTCAGGGGCATGTAAGTGAAGGTTGCCTACCTTTAGGGGTAACTTATAATAACTTTATATAAAAACAAATATTTTCGTAAATAATGCTCGGATCATCTCCCAATTAGGTCTAGGGGGGTTATCAAATTAAGGTGTAATTAATGCAGGTTGCATACTTTCAGGGGCATGTAGGTTGGGGTGGCCTACTTTCAGGGGCATTTCGCGTTCGGTACATCATAGCATTACGAGGTTTAATCACAACTGGCCACCTCTTTGTGTTGAAGATGGGCAGTGTCCGGAGTAAGCCCATTGCCTTGCTCGCTCGATCACAACCGGACGCTAAGAAAATAATTAACTCGAATCTGCCCAAACTCCTTAAAAAAATTATTAAATAAAATAAAATTAATATTATAATAATAATAAAATAGTAGGGGCCTAACAACTGCGTCAACACGAATTTCTCCCAGGGAGGGAGCGGCGTATTTTTATACTTGAAATGGTCACTCATCCAACTATTAACCACGCTTGACGTAGCCTGACTTCGGTGATCTAACGAAAACCGGTCAATGCACAACGCTACGCGGCGCTCCACCTCTACTCTGAATTTTTTTTTTATTCTTATGATTCCTGCAACTATTTTTAAATAATTATTGAAAGTTCTGTAATTTAAGTTGGCACCCCTGAATCGTTATTAAAAAGGATAGGACAGAGACGCCGTTTGACGCCTCCAGGGGGCGTGGCGGCACATTTAATAATTATTTAATTATTTAAAAATAGTTGTGTTTCAAAAAAAAAAAAAAAAAAAGGAGAAAATCAGAGTAGCATAATTTGGTACCTTCAATTCATTTCTGCAATAAAAAATTTTCATGTAGTTTGTCCATTTTGCATTAAAACACCGTTATGATATCACGTACTGAATACTTATATAGATGGCAACGTATGATTGACAAAATTATTTAAAAGACTTGAAAGCAAACGAGCGTAAGCGCGAGTTTACACCCCACCCCTAGTTATATTTATTACAACACGATTGGTTCTCGCCTGAACGTTTCATTTAAAAGGGGAAAGTATTTCGCTCACATAATTTATTGGCTCCAAGTTTTGTTTCTCCTGCAGATTTAAAGACACGTTAACTTGGTGTGTAGCGGGGAGAAAGATCCTCTCTGTGTCACCAGCAGCTTAATCTCAGTCAACGGAATGAACTCTTAAAGCTTATGTTGCCCTTTACCTATCACTGATTTACGACCTTCTGTATTATAGCAGATTGTTTTTATTTTGAAATAATAACATTTTAATTAATAAACGCAATGTAATTGTATTGTCATTTTAAAAACTAAATTTTTGTAGTAAATAAGTAACTAGACTTAATCGATACTATTTCCAATGGATATTCTATTCTTTCTTAAGACAATAACTGCTTTCTAATTTAATTAAAAAAATATATATATTTAATTTTCAAATGCATTAAAATATTATTAATCATTATATTTCTTACATTTCACATCGTTTATTTATTTTTACAATCCAATAAAAATTATATTTTAAAAATTTTATATTATACTTTCTCTTAGCCCCTGTATTTTAAGCAACACTTCTAGCACATCAGTAGAGAAATTAACATAACTTCGTGAACTGCAGGCGGCAAAAACAAAATGGCGGTGGTTATATGGACTACATTTCGATTTTTTTTTTGAGAAAGATCTATATATTATATAAATATTGCATTATAATGAAGTATAAACCAATTAAATTATTAGTAAGAAATAAAGGACCAACCAAATAAATAACTTAATTATAATGTTAGCTCATTGCAAGGCGAATGGGTTACTAAAATTTATAATATATTGAAAAATACAATATTTTTAACATGGGAACAAGATTTATTTTTTTACAAGTAATTTTGTTGATAATCAAGCTAAATAATTGTCGTATTAATGTATGATAATTAAATTATTAATTGAATATTTTTTTTGTAAATTTGAATTCATAAGATGAAAAATAACTAAGCGCACTACTTATTGTTTCAGTTCAGTTTAAAATGTTTTTATTGTATTAAGAAACACAGTACAATACATGGAGTCTAGTCAGAAAAAGTATCTATACACCCAAATCAACTTTCATTATTTTTAAAATATTAAAATTAGAGATAAATTTGTTAACAAAATTTTTTAATTTCTTGTAAAGCAGGCAACACACTTTACACGTATGTACAGCAATTAACATAACTTTTCAAGCTGCAGGCGGCAAAATAAAAATGGCGGTGTTTTAGAATTTTATAATTATTTAATAAAACTCCCGCTGTTGAAAATATAACTTTCATTGCTCAGTTACGACAAAAAAATTAATAAAATGAAGAAATAAAAATATTATATAGATTATTTTTTGATAACTTGAAATTTCATTAAAGCAGCACATTACAAAATGTAGGCAGATGGAAAATAATGCACTTCTAAATATATTTAAAAACATGTGAGTCCACCATTTATTTTAACAATCCTTCTACAATAAACTTAGCACTATTTTCGAGCTACCATAAATATCTTTGTACATTGCACTAGACGTAGCGATACAAATATTCCCGTCAATCGTGTCTAACCCCCCGTCTCGTGTTGTTCCAGGTCACGGTGGCCTGACGCCCCACACGCCGCTCGGCAAGCTCGCCACCATGGTGTACGCCGTGCTGGGGATTCCCCTGATGCTGCTCTACCTGTCGACCGTAGGCAGCGCGCTGGCTGTCGGTGTGCGCCGCGTGCTGGCTGGCCTGTGTCCGTGTCGACATACGCCCCCTTCCTACCCGTACAACGGCGTACCAGCGGACAAGCACAAGGCGGCGGACGGCAGTAGCAGCTCCGTGCTGGCCCCCGTGCTGACGTGCGTGTTCGTGGTGCTCGCCTACATCGCGGCGGGGGCGGCCGTGCTGCTCCTCAAGTGGCACTTGTCCCTCCTAGACGCGCTCTTCTTGTGCTTCATGAGCCTCACCACCATCGGCTTTGGTGACGTCATGGGCACCTCGCACGCTGCTGCAGCCAGCTGGTTCTGTGCGGCGTACATTCTGGTCGGCATGGCCATCACCGCCACGTGCTTCAACGTGGTCCACGACGTGGTGCGCTCCACGTGGCTGAGCAAGGCCAAGCGAGGCACGTCCAAGCTGAGCAAGCACAAGCCGGACGTGACCAACAATGAGGAGGCTGCTGCCGTGTCGTCCATCACGGCGGGTGTCGTGCAGTCGTGACCCGCCCCCGCGCTGCACGAGCTCAAGGTGCAGCACCACCACGTGGTCACCGCCGTGCCGCCGCCCACCGTGCCCCCACGGGGGGTGCTGAAGGACCCTCCCCCAGTGTGCTTGGGGGTGTTGGAGAGCGGCGAGGAGCGGGCAGGAGATGGACAGGAGCAGATTTACCTCTACAACATGGCCTGAGGTGTGTAATAAAGAGACTGACAATGAGTGACTATCATAAAGCTACTTTGCTGATTTTAATAAATTAATAAATATAAGGAATAATAACTGTTTGGTTGGTATAAACATTTATTAAATAAACTCATACGTGTATATAAAAAATAATGCCAATATAATTATTTACTATATCAACGTTTTAAATGTTCCACCGTGAGCTTTGTAAAAGGACTTGATTACAGCTTAAAAACTATTGTTAAATGTCGTTTAGATTCAATGAAGTTCTTCGATGATGTGAAGTGGTTCAAAAGTTCAGTGGATTTCAACATAAAAACGATTTTTAACAAATTTTAGTCAAATGAAGTTAAGTGTTTTTCTTATGAGACTGATTTAACTACAATATATCTGTTTGTGATATTTGTATGTTGTGATAACTGTATGATGTTATGTAATAAAGAATGAATGAATGTCAATAAAATTGTTTTGTTCCATAATTTATTTTACCAATACCAAATTCCGCACCTAAAATGACATTTCAAGTTATAAAAAATAACAACTATAATTATTAATTAAATAATTATGTTTACAAAACAACAAAAATTAAAATATTTTATTACCAAATGACATTGAATTTGTTTAACTGAAATTTGTTATTAGATAATTAAAATTATCTTTAAAATTCAGGATTAAATAATGTTTTAATTTAAACAAGAAAAAATGAGTAGGAAAGTCACCAGCCCAAATCGAGTTACAATAAAATGACAAAACTTTTCCTTTCAAATTAAATATCCATTAAACTTTTCTTAATCTATAATACTATATTACTGAATCAAAACAATTTTGAGTTAAAGTTAAATTCCCTGGTTTTAAATTTATTTATTTTTCCTCATTACCGTACGATTTAAATTTCTTATTTAAAAGAAAGGTTATAAACGTCAGTTCACAAAAGACAAAGGGAACTGTCCTATCTGCATTCTAATTCAAGAGCCTACGTTTTCTCCATCCTAATGTGTCTGCTAAGAACCTTCGTCAGGTCTAATCTGCCATGTAAGCTTTTTTGAAAGAAATCCCTGGGTAACCAAGTGCAATTAAGATGGTATTAAAGATTACTAGGATCTCTCTATCTGTCCCTCTTCTTTAAGAAATACAGAAAATAGCATGGTTGTAACGTTGTTAGTGACACGTAACAGTCAGCTCACCTTTCACTAAAAGTATACATTTTATGGTGAACGAATTGTACAATGAGGAATCAAAAGGTTTCAAACGTGGACATGCTTATTTATTATTGATTCCAAAGCAAAAATTGTAGGGTAGGGACAGATATTTGATTTTTTTTCTTATGGTTGCTAGGATCAATTTTGAAGCAATGGTTCAAACTTTTCCTTACATTAATAATTTAATAATAATAATTTAAATAGTCTCTTAAATAAATGCTTGATTTTTTTTTACCTGACAGATTTAGCCTACAACTATTTATAATAATTTTATGGGAGCTAGGACCATAATATTATATAAATATATAACCTAAAATATGGAAGGCAGTGCGACAAGTGAAATATTTAAAGAATTAAGAACTAATAATCTACATTCTCCCACGTTTCTTTTCTCTTACTGTAACCGCAATAAGAACTATAGTAACAACTGATGATCTGCTACGTCAGCTCTCTTGTCTAAGCTCCCTGGGTGATAGAGCGCAATTAAGCTCGGATCAGGATTACTGGGATTATGTTTTCTCTCTTTCTCGATCCTCACTCTCTCTCTCCCAAACTGTTATGAAAAAAAAAACTTGTAAATTTACGAAGGTCTTAACTTATTATTTTTTTAATTTTAAGATTCTAATCTACTAAACTTGCCTAAAATTTTTTTAGTTCCACTCTTCATTTTATTTTCATATTTAATTCCACATGCAGCAAAATTATTTATTGAATTCAAAGTCTCAATGAATTTTATTTTTTACGGCACTTCAAAAGTATAACTCAGTGTATTTGATGTTTATATTATTTAAGAATACACCCAACAGGTGTCCCAACAAATTTTACATAACACAGTATAGTAAAGTCTTTTAAATTTATGGTGATAAAATATTATACCTCCTAAAATATTTTAACAATTTTTAACACGGCTAAGAAACACGATCGTCATATTTTAGCATGAAGTCACGGAGCATGTGTGTGATATTGGCACTTCGAGAAAAATGGTCTGGAAAACTCCGTGAAGAGAATTTCAGTCCAACATATATAACGGTACATCATGAGCTTGTGATAATATTATTATTTAAACTTAACAGTAAAATATCTGTTTAAATAAAAGAAATCATTTCTATTTTATTATTAAGTAATATTATTTGTAAAAATTGTTACAATGAAATTAAAATTACAAAATAGTTTTATTTACAAATGGAGTATTGTCCTCAATTTTTTTTATTGCAGAAATGGATAGAGCGTGCAAAATTATGCTACCCTGATTTTTTTTCAGATTTTTTAGAGCCCGAGAAGTATTTTTAAAAAATTATAACTTTCAATAATTTTTTAAAAATATTTCCCGGGCTCTAAAAAATCTGAAAAAAATCAGGGTAGCATAACTTTGGACGCTCTATCCATTTCTGCAATAAAAAAAAAATTAGGTCAATACTCTATTACTTTTTTAATAATTTAAAATATTTTTAAAAATAAAAATATACTTTAATAATTAAATTATAAATAAAATGAAAGTTAATTCGATCAACAAGATTCAGAAGCCAATTATATTAATGCAATGTGGTGTCTATAAGGGAGTTTTAAATTCTAAATTAAAATGTATATTGTGCAACGTGAATTTTAAATAAAACAATTTTTGATATGCAAACTCCATCATTGTTTAGAATCATTTTATAGTATTTACTATGTCCGTATGAAAATTTACAATTTTTAAACAACGTAAATTTCTCAAAAAATATATTTGTTTCTTGCAGTTATTAATCAAAACACATTTAACAAATAAATATCTTTAGTGTAATATTTTCAAACTAAATATAAAAAAAATCCTTGGACTTCATTGGTTTTTAAAATGAATTAACGATAAGAAATTATCGCTGTATAACGTTATCATGTAACAAATATTTTAACTCAAAACGAACATTTTTACTATTATAAATTTTCCTCGTTTTAAAATGAATGAAAAATTGTCTAGAGAATTAAGTGTGCCACTAAAAGCAATTAATTTGAAGATAAATTGAATATTCATTTCCTTTTACATTTGTCAGTGTGACATTTATTTCACTTATAATGTTCCTTTTGTATTTTAATTAGAACGTCCTCGACGGCATTGCGTCAAATTACAATACACACTGGGTTTTAAATTTCCAAGTATTCATTTATTGAGTAACAATATACAGTTCAACTAATGTAAGATTACCTCCGGAAGTAGCCGGAAATGCAAGGATTCTGGACTTACTAGTTCAGATTTGAGCCTGAAACTTTGCACAGAGATTTATGTTAGGTTTTGTAATCTCTCTGCAATGTCTTAGAATTTGATTTCTGTTTATGTTTACGTGAGGCGTGAGAGGGGTTTCCCTATACTAACACATTGCGAAAGGGGCGCAGGAGGGAGGGAAAATAGAAAGTTTTGGCAGGCCAGATTATACAGTGAGCATAGGCAAAATGACGAAAAAAATTATAAAAAATTTTTTTAACAGTTTTTTGGCGGTGAGATTTTTTTTATGAGTTCTATCGTGTACTGTTAAAGTATTATTAAAGTATTTAAACTTGATTTATTTTATTAAGTTAAGGTAGAGATAATATGTATCAGCTGGACCAATGCTAAAAAAATCCCATTCATAAAAATTATGAAAAAAATTTAAAATGTTCTCCTCTACATCCCCTATCAGTAGGTAAAAAATCAGGTATACAAAAACGAGCTAGTTTTCTAGTAATTAATTTTTAAAGTTCTCTAATTCAACATGGAAAAATGGAACTTCCATGTTAAATTAGTCAACTTTAAAAATTAATAACTCGAAAACTAGCTCGTTTTTGTATACCTGATATTTTACCTACTGATAGGGGATGCTGAGGAGAACATTTTAAATTTTTTTCATAATTTTTATGAATGGGATTTTTTTAGCATTGGGCCAGCTGATACATATTATCTTTACCTTAAGTAAAAAATTATTGCACACTTTGTTTTATATGCTAGTCAGTGCATTCTGGCCCTCCTCGCGTGACGTCAGCGCAATCCCCTCTATAGTTCAGCTAAAATACTTCCACTTCCGATTACTTCCGGTAAAAATCCTATAACATTTATTGAATTGTAGATGGCGTTATGGCAGCAAAATAAGGCGAGTTACTTCCCTACTTAATGATATTATAATATAATATTCTTTCCCCTTAGCTTCTATTTTTTAAATTTATTATTAGGAACGTTTCAAAAAAGATATCCAGTTTTCTAACTAACCCTGGTTAGTTTCAGGCAATGAAAAACTTGGTTAAGTGTCTGTATGTTTTTCGTGAATTCTTACTCTAATTATGCATTTAATAATATCAGTAAATAAATATAAAGAGAATTCATTGCAGTGGATTTTATACAACGTAAATATACGCTGATAATAATTCATACATACATTTATATCTACCTATATATGGGATTTTTATGTGTATGCAATTTTGTTATGAATTTAAGGATGAATCTCAGTAGGTTGATATCTCGAAATCGTACCGCCTGAATGCAACAATTAAGACTTGCAGGGGACTTAGAACTCACCATCAATAGGTGGCATACAAATTTTGAAGCGAATCTGTCTTATCAGTTTTGTGAAAACTGAGGTAGAAGTTTAACATTGGCCTTATGGACGGAAACCGGAAATGGAGCTGTTGTAAGAAAACTGCAAGACTGAATTTGCTCAAACCATAAGCGATTAAGTTTTAGAACATTATCGATTTTTTAAAATTTATTTCATTCAATTCGTTTGCAGGGAAATATTCTTTGATTCCGAAGTATAACTGAGATTAATCGTTAAATATTAATGCATGAATTCTATACTTTCAGTATAGAGGTTTCCTTAGTTTACACTAGCATATATACCTAATTAATTATTAAATGAACATATTATTAATTATTGATACTGATATGTTCTTATTACAAAATTAATTAAAAAATATAAAAGCAAAAAAAAAAAAAAAATTATTATGTAAATTTGTATGAAACAAAGGCAAATGAATTATTATCTTTGAGAACATTGTAAATAATGCCTTAAAAGCTAATTTAAATCATTAATGCAAGGAATAAGTTCTGTGGGTTCAACAAATTATCTTAAAATGTCACTAACACGGGAAGTTAATTTACAATGAAGATCTAGGACTAATTTATTATTGTAGTATAAAATTCAGATGCAAGACTGTTAAACCCTGTATCAAGGCGTTTTTTTTATTTTTTTTTTTACCAGAGAGAGAGAAAAGGAAGGGGGTAAAAAAAAAAACAATATTTAAATAATGTGTTAAATAAAAAGTTATTTTTTCTCACTATTTTTTTTCGAATATACATTGCTGGATGGCTAACTAACTTAGGATTGCAAATTTTTTCAGATTTTTTTTACTAAGTATTTCACACTTTTCTCCGCTTTAAAAGAGCTACGGGTCTTCTCGCCCCCCTCCCCCCCTACCCCTTGGTAATGCTATAGGGTTGAGATCTCCTTCCCCATGCACATGTTTATAAAAAAAAATGTAACACTGCCTCAAAAATTCTATCATGAACATCTTTTAATGAAATCTTGAAGAATCATATTAATTAAGGTGTTCGCAAAAGGTCAAATGCTATTTCCAAATGTAATTTCTTCAAAACTATTCCATAAAAAGGATTTTTGTAAAATTGAAATAAGTTAACTTAATTTTGCATTTCTAAATTACAAATAAATTTCTTCCTTTCTAGTTTGCCTCAAAGAGAATGAGTTTTCTTTCTTTAAAATATACAAATTAACTTACTGATATTGATTATTACTTAACCAATACAATATGGTCATATAAAAGTAAAATTAAAATCTATTTTCTAATTACCTTCTACCTTTTTTTCACAAAAAGGTTAAAACACAAAAAATCCCAATTCCATGTGTTAACTTCTATGGAAGTTAATTCAAGTATATTATTCCAGTCTAAAACATCTGCGGGCAATAGTAATTATCTAGTAACCACGTTAAACTTCACTCTCTAAATGACAACACCACACCGAGTGGTCAACTTCGCTCGCAAGTTTTGTGAAGACGATAGTCAACTTTGCTCTCAAAGGAATCTTCTCTCACACGTCGGAGAGACTTTGGCGGCAGATGGGGAGGTTTGTGATGGACTTAAAACTTAATTCAAACACCATTAGTTGGTGGTTTACATAGATTTAATGTTACTATATAATATTATATTATCTAGCATATTTTGCTAAAAGAAGATGTGTACATCCTGTATTACACAATGCAATTTTGTTTTTCCTTACCAGAAAATTTCATCTCCATACAAACAAATGGAAGCAGTTTTCTTGTAAGAAAAAAACAGTAATTAGAAAATTTGTATCGTGTAATACCGGCTTTAGCTGCATACCATTCATACCATAATAAATCCAAATTTTGTAACCAATTTATCCAATGTAGGCATAATATTGTCTACATGTAAATCATACGTTCAGTGGTGTAATCAAATTACTTAATATAAAAATGTGATATTTATGAAGGAAATATAGGAATGCTTTCATCATTCCTATATGCTGCCATAGAAAAAAAGTTATGCCCGTCGTAAGCATAAAAAACAAGGATACCAAGCGGAACTTCACATACCCAAATTTCCGGGAAAAAAATCAAAATTTCAAAAACAAAAATTAGGGTATTCTTTGATGAGGTGACATGTCCATCATGTATAAGTTTCATGGATTTTTGAAGACCACTTTGTTTTTCACTGTTTTTTTGGTGTACTTTGGGTCATGATTATCATTTTTATTTGTCCCACTTCTTGCATGAACTACCAGTTTAAATTATATTGCAGTAAAGTGTTAAATAATTAACAGTTACAATTCAATATCTATAGCGATCAGGGGAAGAGTATGAGATATGAGAGGATACTATAATAATTTCTTACATGGCTCCAATCACAAAATTTAAATATTTATAATTCAATCTATAATAATATTAATAATAATAAAATATATATTTTATTATTTCTATGAAATACCATCTTTTAGAATACATAAAAAAAAAATTATTAAAAATGTTAATTTTATGTTTATTTTAAAATTAAATTATATTTATATTATTTATAAATTATTTTCTTGAGTATTAAAAAATATTTTAAAATTAATAAACATTACTTCTTTAAATCTTATAAAACTATATCTATAAAATATCAAATTTTTATTTAACTTTAACACCTTTTTAATAAATAACTAATAATATGTAAAATAGTTAGATTTGAAAGTAAATGAAAATATTGTATTTACATGCACCTGTGTTTCTATCACACCTTGCTCCCCAGGTAGATAAAGGTAGTTGTGTTGACAGAAGCTCTGATCTGAGGAAATAGTCTAATTAATTTACAGAATATTTCTTCCGGAAATAGCCGGAAGTGTAGAATTTCTGATCTTTTCTTTGTAGCTACAGTTTCACACATAGGTCAATACTTATTTTTGAAACTACTATGTATAAAATCAACAATGAATTACAAACAAAACAACTACAAACTTCACACTTCCGGCTACTTCCGGAAGGAATATAGAATTAATTTGACCACATGTGACTTGCAAACTTTTCTCTAAAGTTGATACTCCGCAGATACGACGATAAATCTCCCACCTCAACAACATTAAAACTGGGGGGTGTCAAGCAACCTTTCTGTCTTTATCATTTAAGAACGTTTATGAAGAACCCTCTGACATTCTACAGTTTCAAATTGCTGATATATTTCTTCAAGTATTCTCAAGTCAACGTGTCAGCTGAGTCAAACGTTAGTACCACGACGTTATTTGAAACTTGTCTCACTTCAGAACAGAGAACGTAGCACTTCCTTGTCAAAAACGAGTAGCCAAGAAATTATTAAGCTCGTATTACACGATACAATTTTACATTTAATTTTTCTTTACAAGAAAATTTTATCTCCATACAATCAAATGGAGTTAACGTTTTCTTGTAAGGAAAAATTGAATGCAAAATTATATCGTGTAATTCCGACTTTAAATTTGAGTGGATCAACATGATGTAGCTATGATTTGGAATGTTGGAGAATATATGAGCTGAAGTGTGCAGTACTTACACAGAAACTTTCCATGGTAAGAGATAGCAGTAGTGTCGTATTATTATTTGAAAAATATTTTAGTGTTTATTATTTAGTATTTTATCGAAGGAAAATTTCTAAGGTAAGTAATGTACAAATTCAAATATTCTGGTTCCCAATACTATAAGATTCAATGAATAATTTTATTGCTTACTTATGTAAAATAGTAGTAAACAATGTATGTGCTTTTTTTGTGTTGATATTATTAAAATTCAAACTACGATTTGCATTTTCCTTGTAAAAATGGCTTACCTTTGAAACAACTTTTTTGTAAGCCAATTTTATATAACTCTGTCACAATAACGTATTTCAATAGCTGCATTGAGAATATATAAAAAATTTATATTTCAACTGAAAGCATATAAATTACCATGAGAGAAAGTAGCACAGTTTAAAAATTAAATATTCCAAGAACACAAAACCCTTCCTCTCTGAATGTAGAACGTATCTTTTCAATTTATGCTGCAACTTCTTTATTCGTTTCATCTAAATTTTTTGTTCGATCTTCTCCCCGACTTTTTCTCTTATATCAGCTGTAACAGCAAACTTGCAGGAGAGACAACAAATTTTGCTGGATTTTTATTTCAATTTATTCCTTGGCTCTTTGCGCTACTTCGCCTCCTGACAACTCCGGGTCGAGGAGGGGGAGACCATTCTTGTCACTTGGTCACCTTTTTTTACGTGTCAATAAATTGTCAGGATTCCTCTTATTTTTATTATATTTTTCTTACACTTTTTTAACAATTCATTCAATAAATAAATTTATCTAATACTGCTCCAATTATGGTATACGATGACTGAGGAACCTGTTATAGGATCAAAACTGCTTATATCCACTTCTCACTAATGCTACAAATGCTAATGTTTATGCTGAAAATTAAAAAAAAAAATTGCTCGTTAGATTGTTTTGAAATTTTTTGCATGATTTTTAGGCACTAAAATCTGCCTAAAAAAAATCAGAATTTTTGTTGAATTTGCTAAGGTTTATATTTTAATCAAAGGGGACTACGTAGAACAGCTGATTCGTATTATCTCTACCTTAAATGAAAAAAATAGATATGATACAAAAGCATTTTAATTTTAAATCCTTGAAATCAGATTTTTATTCAATATTATTTATTGCATTATACTGAAAAATACAACAAAAGTTTTGAAAATAAAATATAAAATTGTATTAATATTAACTGAATGGTATTTCATAACTCAAAATTCTCATTAAAAATATAAGAAAAAGTTGGTATTTTTCTTTTATTAAAAAGTTCTTTATTATTGACTCGAGAAAATTAATAAATATCACCATCTTTTATACCCCAGAGATCAAATCTTATTGGTGGACCATCTTCTCATGATTTAATACGAACAGCCGGGGGAGATGAGAAGGTCCCAATGAGAAAAAAAGTATCTGTTTAACAGAAGATTGAAATGAAAAGAACAAAGGGGCAGTGAAATCGAATAAACTTTTCATCGAGTAAATGGAGGAATACATATCATAAAGTTTGATCAAATACTGAAAATATTTTGTTATACCAGGGACTTGTCGTACATCATAATATCAAAGTTTTTGTATCATGTCTTGCTTTTTATATTTTTACTGTTATTCATGACATTACATCAATACATGTTGTTCAATATAAAAGTTTTTACAATCATATTGCTTCGTAGTTTGTACTAAATTTTTTATATTCAATAACTTTGCTCCACATTTAAAAAATCATCACATTCTCTCAACCTCCATTCAGATATATGTATGATATTTTCGGTTATTTATATTATCAAAACAACATTAATACATGTGGAAAATATAATTTATTTATTTATTTATTTATTTATTTTTATTTTGGAACTTCTTTTTGGTTGTACAAGACAAACATATGTTCAAGTCAAAATTGGACAAAATACAACATAAAAACATCAAACTTAAACACATTTACATAAGTTATTTAACACTATCAAACACAATCACTGACAATAATAATAAAAACAAAATACAAGCCAAAGTCACCATTAATACTGATAAATTTTAGTTTATGTGGAACATATATATATATACATATATACATATATATATACATACATATATATACATACATACATACATACACATACACACACACATATATATATATATATATATATATATACATACACATACACATATACACACACATACACATATGTATATATACATATACATACATATATATATATCAGTCAATACAATGTATATGTAAATTTATAATTTTGTTTATTTTATAATCCTGATAATACTTTTTCAGACATTTTATTACTCTCAAAAGCTTTAATAGAGTAAAACTCTTTATTGATCAATACATTCTTTAATTTTGTGCGAAAAAGTTTACTGGTTTTTATTTCTTTCAAACATGCTGGTAAAAATTCATAAAATTTTGCTGTTTGATACATTGATGAGAAAATCTGATTTTACTTTGTTAATGGTAAGGTAACACGCCCGATGTTAAATAAATTCCGACACATGAAAATAATGAAACATAATCTTAAATTGTTCTCCTCTACATCCCTAATCAGTAGCTATAAATATCGGGTGAACAAATTCGAGCTAGTTTTTGAGTTATGGATTTTTGAATTTGATTACTTTATTTGTATACCTGATATTTTAGTTACTGATAAGAGATGTAGAGGAGAACATTTTAAGATATTTTTCATAATTTTCATGTGTGGGAATTTTTTTAACATTGGGCATGTTACCTTACCCTTAACATTGTATATACGAATTTAAATATAAATCTTCAATTATTTATCAGATTCTACAAAGCATTTCCCCCATAATTTAATTCAAAATGACACAAAAATGACATTTTTATTGTTCTTGTAAGTCGAGAGCTGCACTTTTATATTTCAAGAGAAATTTTATATAGAGCCTCTTCTGACTGAAGTGCTCATTGTTTTCCATCCCTCTCTCCCTGACAGACACTTGCACCCTCCAACACCCCCAGACGTCACACCCTCACACTAATCCCCCCCTCCCTCCTCCAGTTGCCACTTTGCTTCTTGCCAAACATGTTTTATCAAGTCTGGAGCTGTAAATCTGTCTGAAATATTTTGAATGAAAAATGAATGTTCTAAAAGCTTATGGGATTAGAGCAGGGTTAAAAAAAAAAGTACTGGATTACAGTTACCATTAATACCACTGTTAATATCAGTCTTAGACAAGTAACTTCATACTTACGTTGTTTCAATGTATTGCAATTTGTAAAGGAATTTGAATAATTAATTTATTTTCAGAAATATTGAATTTTATGTTCTGAAATGATCAGAAAAAAATAATAAAAAAAATTTATCCATACATTTTGTTAACATTGTAATTATTTTTTTTATTATAAATTACTAAAAATAGTAGAAAGAAAAATAAACAAATTCAAAATTTAAAATTATTTTTTAACAATTATTATAATAATTTAATTTTTTTAAATATAATAAACCATTTACATTTTAATTTTTTTTTAAGTTTTTTTAAATATGTTTACATTATTTATTATTATTTTATCGATACTAATTTATATATAAATTTACACTTATTGAAAAAGAATCAGGCAAATTCTCAATTTGTTGTCTTTACACATTGGATGGGGAGTTCCAATTAGTATAAAACTGGTAATAAAGTTGTTAAATATATTAATAATCAAATACTACGTACATGATATATTTACGGTATAGTGGTATTGAAAGACTGTCAAGTAAAAGAGTCTTTATAAATGCAATACACATTTTAATCAATATTAAAATCAAAATATATTGTATTCAGTAATAATGAAATTAGTTGAATAATGTTGTGTATATTTCACTGTGATAATTAAAGAAGAAATGTATAATCTAATTGTAAAAATATGTAATTAGTGTGTGGTAAAATATGAAACAAACAATTTACCATCATGTTAATAGTGCTGCTACAAAAGTATTCAAAAGTTTTTCATATTTTAAAACAAAATAATAATTTTTCAGAAAATTTCCCTTTACAGTATTTTTTTCTAAGAATAAATTTATAATATAAAATAATTTCTGATAAATTAAAACGCCCTCACATAAAGACACTGGACATGGCTATTAATTAACAAAACTGTTGCCACATCTCACCATTGTAACACATTATGAGAGTATAAGTCTGTCCCTGCTGCAACATTGCTCGATGATTTATCTCAAATAAAAAAAAAAAACTAATAATCACACCGGCCGGGTGTTGTGCTGCATTTCAATGAGTCTGACTTATTGCTATGTGGCAATTAATCGCTTGAATGAATTTGTAATTTTGCATTACTTCAAAACACTAGGCCATTGATATATTTTTTAATAGTTCATCATAAAATAAATGCAAAAAAGAAGGAATTAAGTTGAAATTATGCAGAGGGAGCTCCGTGTCTTATTGGCTAGAAGTTTTATCAAGATTTTCAGAGCTTCACAGAGCTCACAAATTTTGCTCTATAAAGGTATGCTTTTCCATGGAGCGGTATCGAGCGGGGGTTGACTGGGCGAGAAAAGCGCAGTTGTTTGAATATTGTATGGCAGCCATGTTGGTTTGGAAAAATTGTGGTGAAATTTAATCGTTATGGGAAAGCACGCCAACATGGCCGTCATATGAGATTGAAGCAAGTGCGCCTTTCTCACCTCACCAAGCCCCGCTCGAAATCGCTCCATGCATGGAAATGCACCTTAAGCCAGGTATCTGAACGTTGTACGGTAAGTGAGAATAAACATTGAGACAGGTATAGCTGGCTCCAAGGCGACTTGCACATTTCTTAAGCCTCCTGCTCTTCTGACGCCTCAGTGAGGTCGTTGTCGGCGTTGTAGAAGCTGCCTGAGCACCACACGAGCCCTCAGAGTCAAACAAGTGGAATTTACGTTCGCCATTCCACCAGCCACCCGGCATGTCGTCTGTCCCGGGGGACAAGATCGAGTCTCTCTCTCTCTCTCTCTCTGAACTCTCTCTTTTTCAAGTTGATGCACAAAAATATGCTAAAATTCAATCCTTATAACGATAGCATATTTATAATATATTTATTAGTTATATGATGTAATGATATTAGGTGCATGCCATAGGGAGTTTTTGGAGTATTTTTAAAATATCCTCAAAAAATATTATTACAGTATAATTAAATTTAATTCTCTTTACTTGTATATTTATCTCTCTAAATATGTATACAGTATAAAAATAAACTACATACCAGTATACTATAATGATGTAACTTTAATTTTCAGGAAATTTTATCTCTTTAAAGTCATTTCATACATTGATATGAAAATTCAATTTTAACATAAGAAGCGAATAAAAAGTTATATACCTCTATAACCACACAACTGAAGGTTTTTATTATTAAGTTTAATAAGTTTTGCAGTGCAGTCATGCAATTTTGTTGCAAACCTCGTGAACTGCATAATGTTGCAACTGAGAATTTACTGTTGATGCACTCTACTGTTAACAAATTGTCTAAGAAGAAAATGAAATAAATTCATTAAGTGCTGAAGTTTTTCAAGGAGAATAAATTGTTCATGTTACTCAAGACTTTAATATAATAATATTGATGCACTGAGAGTTGATGTAGTCGGCCATGGAGCAAAAATTTCTGATATTTATTTATATTATTTTGTACGGCGATGTACAAAAGATAGGTAGAGTTTCAAAAGAAACTATTCACAAATCAAAATAATGCTAAATAAAATGTTGCCTCATGTTTAATATAATTATACTTTGCTACATTTATAATTATTAACATTTCAAAAATTATTTCTGAATTCATTCGATATTTTTAGAGACTTTTCATATACCTTACTCAAAATACGACATGAAAGAAATGAGAATCAAAGTTGATGAACTCTCTAAAAATCATGAATGCTTTATTATTACACAATTAACAAAATTAAGAAACAAGTAAAAATATTTTGTATTTAATTAAATTATTTTTTGCTATACAGTACGAAATACCATGCTATTTTTTTGTTACATATTATAAATTTTAAGGTGATTTAAATCATAAATTTATTGAATTTTGTAAACTATTTTGTTACTACTAAATCTAATAATACATAAACTTGCAATTTAATCCAGGGTATTTTATATCATAATTAGTAGCTTAATATCTAAATTCCCGTTCCCTTAATTAGTGAAGGGGATCTTGCAACATCAAGCTCCACTGCAAGGTACTACAAGGGGCTTTGTCATCTAAACTGCAACTACATATTGAACAGTCTTTCCCAGGGAGAATTACCTTCGCCAGAAGATGGCAGCACTGTTGATATATTGTCCGAATCGTAAATTTACGATGAAAACAGTGCAAGGCAATAAGTATACCATTCAATGAGTAATTAACTGCAAAAATAATTATTATATAACGTCATCCTTGTACAAGTAAATACCATTGAATCACAACCTTGAATTCTTAGGCATTAATAAAAATTTGTTGAACAAGTAAGGAGGTTAATAATAATTTAAAAATTATATTTAATTAATTAACCAATTAAATTAATTATTAATTAATTTAATTTTTGGCAGTTAATTTCCTCCTTTATTTTTACATTGTTGATATATTTTACTTGTCCGAGTAAACGACACTATTTTTCTACTTTTCTCTTCATATCAACATTGAAGTTCATTCGCCACATAAAAACATCATTGCGGAAATCTTATATCATATAAGAAAGTTGAGAGCAAATGTTTGCAGGTTCAAACTTGCTGGTCAGAAGTGAAGTTTCCAGGGGGAAATCCTGAGTGAAATATGAGGCGTCCTGAGACAGATTTGGAAGGAGAAAACTTTTTCACACTCTGACCTCACCACACCGAATGATATCTTTACAACAAATGGTTTCGTTATTGTAAAAAAATGTAACTTCTGCCAAACTACATGAAACAGAAAAATAATGTTACATCTGTTGATTTAAAACGGAAAGTGAATTAATAAAAGAGGTAGCTTCAACAATATCATTTCAAGAGCTTACGAAACGTTTAATAACAATATTTCACTTTGGCTATTAATAAAAACTTGTTACTTTTGTATGATATATTGTAAACCATGCTAACTGTAATTGAAATTTAAAATACATTTTAACTGTCAATTGTTAACTTAAATATTATAATAGTAATTAAAATATTTATATACATTTGCGTGGGTTAAGTAATTAATCGCTAAGTTTTGTACTCATATTTTAATAATTATTATTATTTTTTCACCCGACTAAATTATGTTAAACATTTCGTTACTATCGCTCCAAACGAAACTTTCCATTTTTGATACTTTTATTTTTATATTAACTTGAACACATATATAAGCATTGCTATTTAAAAATGGAATAAATAGTTTGCTTAGCTACAATATATGATAAATAATAATTAATGGTTCAGCGCTCTATGTATAGTTGACTCGCGCCATGTTTTGTCCATAAAATATCTGTAACATTAAAACGTTTTCATTTTGTTATGCATTAATTATGGCCTGAATTATGAAATATATTATGAGAAAAAAATAATATTATATAAATTTTGATTATGCACAGTGCGGAGGTTAAGCGCCTGCAACAAAGATAAGTATGCAACACTCTCTGCATTTGTGTATATAAAGTTGCCTAACAAACAGGCGTTTTCTAAATTTTTATCATTTTATTTGTGTTTTTGGGCATTTTTCAATTTATTGATAGTGTTTAGCTTTTTATAAATATATTTTTATTATAACTGATATTAATTCATATTTTTTAAAAAGCGAATTTACAAAATACTAAAACTTGTTTGTAATTAATTGTGAATGTACTTTTTTTAGAGAAAATTAAATTACGGTTTAAAGAGAAATGTCTCATATTTTGGTACACTGTACAGTGCATAGCAAATAAAATAATACAACAATGCTCCTTTGTTGTTACAGTCCGGAAGTGACGTAAATTACGTATTTCCTCTTTTATTTAGCTTGCAATCGGAAGTGAAAATAAGTAGGAAATGCGTCATTTCCGGAAATTTTCAGACACCAATTCTCGCTTGCTAGAATGTTCATCTTATTTTTTTATTTGAACATCACCAAGGTTCTCTGTGCAAGGAAACCTGAGTTGAAATATATTAATCTTTTATTCAATACTAAGCTATCCTCTCGTCGTTTTTTTATTTTCCTATTTTGCATCATTTTAGAGGAAAAGAGACGAGTTTACGTATTTTTTCCTCTTCTTGAGCATAAAATATTAGAAATATTGTCTTCATTTCATCCTCACTTCGAGCGAGGAAGAAATAAGATGTGTTTTAGAGGTAAAAAGATTAGGTTTAGACGTGTAAAAGATGAGACGTTATTTTTCTACGAAAAAAGTTACTCAATCTGAAGGTGAAATTCGTTCTGATCGCCCTGGGGTATCATTCTCTCTCAACACTTGAATTTCCACAACTCATGGGAGGAATCAGTCACTGTTGCGAAGTCTAAATTTAATTTTTCATTAAAACATGCCTTTGGGGAGATTGAATGTGGAGAAATAAAATGAAAACAATTGAATTCACGTGATTTTATAAAGCCAGTGCCAAATATCATTTTTAAAAGTAATCAAAAGAAAAAAAAATCATATATTTTCTTATAATTTTTTTTTCTTTGTGGCTCAAATTTTTATCTCAAATATTAAGTATCAATATACACTACTCGCCTCTCAAATGTTCCCACCTGCAGCCTTGTTAATCACCATTTCGTGTTATTCTGAACTTTTCAGAAGCAAAGAGTGTGTACTGCCCCCCCTCCCCCCCAAAATGCCTTGACGCAGCTTTTTTAGCACAGAAAAGTGTTGGTTTTTATGATGTATTAGTTATTGACCCTAGTAACTATTCTCTCCAGTATGGGTTCTCATGTTGAACAAGCCTCCTAACTCTAAGTAATATTAAATGACTATATTGATTATATTATTTTGGCTTCATTTTACCCCAAACAGCACCCTCTACAGTAGTGACAAATATTTCATTACAACAGCTACTTCAAACCCTCGCACTTGTGAACGAACATATGTTTCATCGCCTCTCAAACATTCTGGGCTGAGTAAAGCATACAAAGCTCTAATGGATATTAATATGTGCATTAATAAACGTCATGCTTAGCTGTGCAGAATATACTATATTAAATGTTTTATTAATATTAAACTAGTGAAGCTGAATTGATTTATTATTTTATATTAATTATAAAAGTTTTGCAACATTGCCATATTAAATATAAATTATAATTATATATTTTAAACCATTTTTAAAGAGGCAATTTACAGCAATATATAAAAAAACATTATAATTTAGTTAAATTTAAAAAAAAAATCAAATGAAGTAAATAAAAAATGGAAAGCTGAGCAGTCTATTCACTATAATTAATTATAATATAACATTATTTGAGATTTTAAGTTATAAAAAATAAAGATTGCAGTCACATTTCTGTTTTCATGGAATATAAAAAATTATTTAATTTGAGATTGACAATTAAAAGTCTTTCCTGCGTCTTCAACTCATCCTTTAAACGTCTAAGCCTTATCTTTTACCTTTAAACACGTCTTATTTTTACTTCGCTCAAAGTGAGGATGAAATTAAGATAATATTTCTAACGTTTTATGCTCAAGAAGAGGAGAAAATACGTATTCACGTTTTTTTTCCTTCTTTTTTCCTCTAAAATGATGCAAAATAGGAGTAGGAATTAGACGAGAAGCAAATATAAGATGGAGGTGCCATCTCCAGCTGACGATATTTCTGCATTTATAATTTGTTTTTACGAACTTGGCCTTACATAAATATTCAAGTCAGTAAGATTATGCAAATTGTTCTCCCGGCTCCCTAAATGAAATAATTTGTCTTAAACTCATTCTTAACACGTCTGAAACATAATCTTATCAACTCAAAAACACATAGAATCTTATATTTTACACTTAAAGTGAGGATGAAACGGAGACAATATTTTTATCGTTCCATGTTCAGTAAAAGGAAACAAGACGTAATCTTGTATTTTTCACTATTTTTCCTCGTAAATCGTTCAAAATGGGAGGAAATATGGAAGATAGACTTTAAAAGAGAATGAAAGATAAATTTTATTTTTACTCGGTCTGTCCCTATAACATGATATTTGCCAAATTTGAGGGAAATTGGTGTAGCCATGCAGAAACACTTTGTGTAGTAGTCGTGTTTGTTTAAATTTCACCATATTGGTCAAGAGAGTGCAGACTTTGAACAAAGAATTTTATAAACAATTTATATTTATTAACTTAGCCACATAAAAATGTAACCATCTTTTGTGATATCAGAATTCATCTTTGTTATTAGTAGCAAGACTTTACGAGGTCATATATTTTGTTATTGAGTGGCTACAAAGTTGTAAAAGATACGCCTCGCCAGAGAATGCTTTGAAATATAGGACAGTCAATGTTTATATTGGACTCCGCAAAGGGATTGTGAACTGCCCATTTGGGAAATACAGAAAGGGATCTCTCTCCTCTCATCCAGAAAAGTTTTCACTTTCAGTTAAAGTATATAAACTTTGACGATACAGAGGCTTTGAATATTGAAAGGATGTAATAAAAATATTAACTTGACTTTTTTCTCTTGGTTAAACTTATGTTATGTATTTATTGATGACCACAGGGCTAGGGTGATACACAACTTCATACTTATATTGTAAAACAACTTAATAATTCATCATAAGGTTGATTCCCACACACCCCAGCCCGGTAAAATGATCCTAAGTGACACGGGGCATGCGCTCTCCTCCCTCGGCGGTCCTCCGTCAGATCGTCAGTGAGGGTCGAGAGGTGGCGGCGTTCACATCGCTACGGTCCACAGGGATACTTGGCACCAACACAGTAAGTGAGGAGAGAGTGTGATACAGATGTGCAGTGGAAATATTTGAAGTAAAATCTAATTTTAAAAACCTAATTTTTCTAGTAAAACTTTTATTAAATTATATAAAATTATTTTAAAATTCTGAAAGAGTTGAAATAATTTTCATCTTTTATTCCCTATTAAGCTTTCTCTTCGTCTATGTAATTCCTTTCTAATTTGCACAATTTTAGAGTAAAAATAGCTAGGGAAAAAGACGATATTACGTCTTCTTTCCTCTTACTGAGCATAGAATGTTAGAAATATTGTCTCCATTTCATCCTCATTTCGAGCGAAGAAAAGTAAGATGTGACGTGTTTTTGAAGTAAAAATACGTTATAAGATTAGGTTTAGAACCGAAAAAGGATTAGTTGAAGATGTAAATTATTAACTAGGGATTTGCCTCGTTTTACTTTGATGCAATATTTCAAAATTGTCTTGTATTTTTTTTTCTTCGTTGTTTTTTGTGTTATGTTTTAAGTTCGAGATAAAGATTTGGAAATGTAAAATACATTTATATTATAATTAAATATACATGAATTGTTTAATTGGAACATATTGCAACCATTTTATTTTATATTGTTTATTTTGAGAGTACTCATTGTCAGAGCACAAAACTGAAACTATTTCAGTTATTTAAAGCCAGATGTACCATTTTAAATTTCCCCTAATTAAAAATGAATTAATGTATTACCTGTATTTTGCTTTATAAATTTGGAACTGAAAGGTAGTTTTTTTAATAAGATTTTAATTTAAATTTCCCGCTTGAGAAGTAAAAAAAAACTTGAAATGTATTAAAAATAAAAATATCTTGCTTTAAAAAATAAACTCAAGGAAATTGTAACTTTTAGAAATTTTGTAGCTAAATATTTTTATCACTTTATGTTCTTCTGTTTACATGTCATTAAATTTTGTTTTGTTGTAAAATGAGAAAAAAAAAAATGAAAAAGCTCAAAATGAACGCTAAAAACAATTTTTATTCATATTTTGATGTTGGTTTAAACTAAGTTACAAAATCCTTTTAATTAAGTTTTTCCAAACTTCGTATATTTTTACGTAGAAAGTGTTTCACCCTCTTTCTTACTAATTGAAACAATACTTTATATTTAATCCGGATTAACGTAATATTTTGACATGTTGAGAGAGGAATTACGAAGTCTTACAAGTTAATAATTGTGGGGTTATATAATGTTAGAATAAGGATTAAAAAAATTTAATATTTTAAAATAATAAAATTTACAAGTTAGTTTTTTACATTATTTTCAGTGAATGAGAATTCCTTTGCGAGCAAGAGCAACTTTAATTGAATATTATATTAATATTCATGTATAATTTAACTTAGAGATTATATGATGAAATACTTAACAAAGTTTCACGCTAAATTGTTAATGCATACATTATCCCACATCAAAATGAAAATATTAAGTTTTACAATTTCATTTGCAACTTGTGAAGTTGACATAATTTAAGTTTGCCTTGCAACAATGGAGTAAAAACTTCATAATTTTTAATTGAAAAAATGGATAGAGTGCAAAGTTATGAAACTGCTTTTTCAGATTTTTTAGATTTCTTAAATTCCTTGAAATATTGCCAAATTTTTTTGCTGAGGTCAGGTTCATTTTATTCACATCCTTTTTAGTAAGAGAGGCTTCAAGAGACGTCTTTCTCTCAGTGTATGCAACAATTTTTCAAAATTAATTCCCAGACTCTAAAAAATATAAGAAAAAAATCAGAGTAGAATAAATTTGCACTCTCTATCCATTTCTGGAATAAAATTTTTTGAGTTTGATACTCCATTGTTATTTATAAATTAAAGAGTAAAGATGAAATAAATTACCACTGCTTCTCACGTTTTCATAATAAGGAATTTCATACGGCAGAGATTTTATCCATAACAAGTCTATCTTGTAAATGTATGAACCTTTTCATTCGTTTCACTGGTTTCCACATTCCTTATATAAAGTCACAGGTGGCATAAAAGTGTTCTCGACCTTCTCATTGAAATTCACCTGTTATTTTTGTTGTCATATTCAACAATGAGTGAACTTATTCTACAGTACAAGCAGACGAAGATAAAGATGTTTTGATGGAGTTGAAATATCTTTTTTGTTTTACAATTTGAATGACAAATTTAAATTCATTGGAAAATTAAAAAAAATATGTAAATTAGTAACTCTTTCATATAGTATGATACCGTTTAATCCATTATAGGTTTAATAATTTTAAGTATAGAAACAACAAAATGCATTTAATATAAATAATTAGTAGATTTTTTTCCACTGAATAAACAATAGTTGAGAAGTTAAAAATAATATAGCATCAGCTAGAACACAATATACCTAAAGTTGTAGCTATATTAAGTAACATTTTAACATAATTATATTACAGCATGGAGTTTAAGCACGTATTATTAATTAAAATTTACTTTGCAAACGGCGGTTACATTTTAATTAATAACAATCAATCAATTATTGCAATTTAATAATTATTGGTTTTGTCTAATGATGTATCAGAGAGCACTAAATATATTTTATGCTTTACCATTAACATGATCCGTCATGCCCGTGTTATATTACACTATAAAGTAGTGCAATTAGTTTCAGTATTGCTGTAATAAAACATGCTACATAATTGCTATGTTCTGAAGTTATAGATCATAATGTTGTGGTAATAATATAGCAGATGATTGTCCCGCATGATGAATACAAGTTAAAAAATATTGGCTAATAATTATGTATATATGGCACATAAGCTAACATAGCTGTTACATTTAATTATATTTGAGGGTATCAGCCACATTATATAGTGAAATAGTGCTTTTGGTGCTTTGCTGGTTATCCGCATCATTTTTATACTTGTATTTTTCTTTTGTAATTTGGATAGAATAAAAAAAAATATATTATATACATATTATAACATAATGTATACTTAAAAATAATATACTATTGGAGATAATGACATTTCAAAACTGAATGTATACTATTTTTATTTTTTAAATTTGTTAGATGTACTTCTAACATTTTAGTTACAGTTATATCTTAAGGGTAAGGTAACGCCACCAATGTTAAAAAAAATCCCTCTCACAAAAATTCTGAAAAAAATTTAAAATGTTCTCCTCTACACCCCCTATCAGTAGCTAAAATATCAGGTATACAAATACGATCTAGTTTTTGAGTTATGAATTTTTAAAGTTGACCAATTTAACATGGGAGTTTCATTTCTCCATGTTAAAGTAGTCAACTTTAAAAATTTATAACTCAAAAACTAGATCGTATTTGTATACCTGATATTTTAGGTACTGATAGGGGGTATAGAGGAGAACATTTTAATTTTTTTTCAGAATTTTTGTGAGAGGGATTTTTTTTAACATTGGTGGCGTTACCTTACCCTTAAAAAAAATGGTAGTTATAAAGTTACTAATTAAGATTTGTAAAATATAATAATTTATATCATCTATCGTACAGCTAATTTTTATAATGCCCTTGGGTGGTTTGATTTTTCGTGTTATTACGAGGCAAGAATAAAATGGGTTTTTAATTAATATAAATTGAGTTAAGGTAATCGGAACACAGCCCTAGGGACATTTGTGAGTAATTATGAGGGTGATTGAGTCAAGGTTAATTAACTGAAACCAATATCGTTCTGCTATATTTGGAATGAGTTCTCTATTATGTGTAACTAATCAGAAATCTAATGTGTTGTAAATTTTTATAGAAAACCATTTTAATAAAAAGTGTTAAATTTTAATTTTATAATCCAAATTTATGAATTTTAGGAGTATATCAAATTATTTGATGAGAAAAATGATATAAAAAACGTTTTTTTTTTACATTTCCTTTGAAACTAAATTCTCCATATATATATATCTCTCTCTCTCTCTCTCTCTCTCTCTCTCTCTCTCTCTCTCTCTCTGTTATTTTAGAAACCAGCACGTGCATGTGATTTTGCTTCTACATGTTATATTTATTGAGTACTACTAATGCAAACATTGTAAAATTCAATCCATTTTATTATCTAGAACACAAATATTTCTTACTATTGATCAAGTAAAGAAGCAGACTTGAATTACTCTGCGATATTCCACATGTTAAAACATGCATGTAGACAAACGTCGTTAATAATAAAGCGAGAGAAGAGAGCGCATAACGAACCTTCTCTAACGTTCACTGTTCTTCAATAATTCAGAAGTAGCCTGGCGAGTAATACATGTTACCTGCTGGGGAGTTGGAATTCAAACAGGTACACTTTTGGACAGCATGAACGTTACTACTGCCGAACGTTACTACTGCCTCAGCATTTGCTAGAGTTTCAATAGACATAGATACAGATTTGCAATTTTGGGAGACAAGGTTGGCTTTATATCAGGTTATGCCACCGATTTAACCAATGTTAAAGGGCTTGCCAATCATATTCAAGTATTTCAAATTCACTAACTTCGCTAATCAATGGGTCTACCAATCAGAAGAAAGACAAGTGACGATCAGGACCCATTGTACCGGGAAATTTTCAAATACGCCAATCACAATGCTACTTTTTAAATTTCGCGGTGTAATGGGTCCTGAACAAAAGCAGACAAAAGACACACGAAATTAACGCGTGTCTTAACCTGTATAAAGCCAACCTTGTTGGAAGATATATAAAGAGCACCAAAAGCCTAGTCATATAAAAATAGTTTTGGTTCACCACACCTCCATAGACTGCGTGGTAAAGTCTACAAACAAAGCAGGAGTAACGTTCGTGGTGTCCAGAGGTGTATATATAACAAACTACCTACTAAGATAATTCTAAGTTAATATTTACTTTACTAGGTTTGTGTAGCATCTAAATATTTATTACAGTACGTACATCAACCATTCGTTTTGTACTAGAATACCCAACTCCATCTGTTTATAAATTAATGATTAAAGGGCTTGATGTTTTGTATACCTTGAGAACCTTACTAAGTAAATATTATATACCTGTAGCCTTTCCTAAGTTAAAAATAGAAAATATTTGTAGTTGTAAATTAATATTGACGTTGTTTAAAGAGACTATAATTCAAAATACCAAAAATTATTCATCTTCATAATGTCAAAACATGTTTATACTCCTGTCATGTAGGCTACCCAATAAGCACTCAAGAGAAGCAAAAAACATAAATTACAGGCGGAGAAAAATAAATGGTATAGCTATGAATGGTAGCAAATAAATAATTATTTTTTTTTTTTTTTTTTTTTGCTTGTGTGCATCTCCGTATTCTTGTCCCGTCAAGACAGAGTCTTATCGACAGGTGCTGTAGTTTGCACTGCGTCCATGGCCGACTTATTTTATCCATCCCGGCATTAGCCATTGTAGTCGAGGGGGAACCATGGAAAACCCCAAGTCAGGATGGTCGGTGTCAGAACACGTTCTAAACACCTCCCGAATGCATGTGGCAGTGGCTCGTCTCTAACCAGACAGCGAAGG
Source organism: Siphlonurus alternatus (assembly GCA_949825025.1). Lineage (NCBI taxonomy): Eukaryota > Metazoa > Arthropoda > Insecta > Ephemeroptera > Siphlonuridae > Siphlonurus > Siphlonurus alternatus. The sequence goes on along the minus strand of OX463785.1, from coordinate 20,939,818 downwards.
TTCAGACCTCTCGATCTTTTCACCTATAGCTCCCAGTAGGATTCGAACACACGACCTTCTGATTACCAGTCAGACGCGCTACCACTGCGCCACCATGCTCGGTAAATTTTGAATATATTTTTATTCATATACAATTGATTAATTTAGGAAGTTTCTTAAAAATATAATAAAATTTGTGTTATTGTTAAATTAGAGGTGGCCATTGGAGTCATAAAACGGACTTTGAATAATTTTTTAAAAATAGTTCCCGGTCTCAGAAAAATCTGAAAAAATTCAGAGTAGCATAACTTTGCACCCTCTATCCATTTCTGCAATAAAAAAGTTTGAGGTCAGTACTCCATTCTGGACGAATTTTTAATATTTTTCACTTATTTCAGCTATGTTTTTACATTTGAGTGTTATTTTTTCAAATTTTAAACAATATTTTTTAGGAGTGCCATTCGGCAAAGCAAAGGTACTTTTTTAATTCCTCCCTAGATATTAATTGTTGTAATATTTCTCGTCATTGTTTCATATTTTTGTAATATTTTCACCTTAATTACCCTCCAGAGGTTGTGTTTGCTCGTAACTTATGAAATATTTCCGTGGAGAATTTATATGGAGCCTCTTTTTAGTGACGAACATTATTTTGTGTGATGTTGCAAATGAATGTTGGGTCTAAGGCTAAATTGTCTCAGTTGCAAAAAATGGTAAAAAGTGGCGAAATTTTATTATAACGTTAATATAAATTAATTTAATAGTTTAATAAAATTGAAAAAAATCACCAAAAAATGTTCCAGCTTTATATTAAATTTAAAGAAAAATATTGAAAATTAATTCATATGAGAGCTAACGACATAACAATCCCCATGTTCTATCTGTAACAATTATTACGTTATGATAATTTTGTGCTATTCCTACAGCGCTCTTTAGTAATTTCCAATGTGTTCACGGTTAATTCCGACTAATATTAACTGAATATTAAATTTTTACTTTATATCTTACACGAGATTATAATATTATATTATATATATTTTATTTTTTACAATATAATACCTTTTTGTACAATTCTAAACATAGAAATAACTTAAACCAATAAATTAATTTTATTAAAATTTGATTTAAGCTTACAAATATAGTAGTCCATGCAAACTATAATATCACTTAAAATTTGAACTTACATATAAATAGACTGGAAAAACACATTTAATTACACTTTGGTATGTGACTTAAATTTACAAATTTATATTTTCATAATAATCAAAATATGTAAATATATAATGAATAGTTATTGTTATTACATAAAAGTCTAAGCCATTAAATATGTAGTAACCTCAATAATCTTATGATTCTACCAAAATAAGAAGAATTTCACAATAATGTAATTGTCCCACTCGAATTTCAAAATTATGTTAATTAGCTTTAACATAAACAAGGTCGGTTTGACCTCTGACCGTATAGGATACTCTGCAAACGAAGCATCTGAACACACTGCAGCCCCTTCCTTTATCCCCCGAGCCCTCTAAGCATAATTATCCTTCCCTCCATCCTTCTCTAGATCCCTTTGGGTCAAACGTGGAGCAAGCTTTTTCCTCCCACACTAAAATTAGCAACATTATTGAATTATATCATAATTTATCAAATTATGTACAACATTATCCAATTACTTTAAATTAAACATAATTTAATGTTATAATAAAATTTCGCCACTTTCCACAGGGAAAAGGATTAACATAATATAATACCTGACATGACGCCAAATCCCTTACTGGGTAAGCCAGAGGCATTATTACCTTGGCTGTTTACAGATGGATCTTCACTGCAGTCTTCACTCTATTATAAAATTAGGAAATATAATTAGCAAAAAATTTGTCTACCATTTTGCTGGTTAATACTTCTAATTCTAAGTTGGGCACACAATGTCAGACGTATGTTATGATATAAGTGCCAGTAGGAGTTGAAACAGCGATGTAGTTTTAGTGTCACATTGTTGTAATACGTCATTGTTGAGAATGTGTTTGTTACCAGAGATGTTGGAGTGCTTTATAATTGAATTCTCCAGACTAGAAGCATTAATGTATATTTCGTGTCGTGTACGATAATTCTAGTGTCTTGTTTATATTCCAGATATGAAATGCTAAATTTATTACAAGAGATCTAGCATTAAATATGCTCTTGATTAAGTACATTTCTGTTTGAATTAAGATATACATATGAGTTTAATTAATTACTTCATATACCTTTAGATTACTATAATTTATAATATTTTGATTAAAATTTAACGTATACTTTTGACAGCACTGCATCGAAAATAAGACTATAAGTCTGTTCGTAAATACACAATCAGAAAATTAATTTTTATTGATGATCCTTATATACGTTGCATGTACAAAAGGTTAATCAATAAAAATCTATTCTTTTTTATTGTGTATTTACGAACAGACCTAACTACCATGGCCCCCCTTCCTTCTCCCCCACCTCCAGCATATTCAAGTAAATTATAACTCCATAAACAAAGGAAACAAATCAGTGGTAACGTTAAAGGTGTACCTCTATATCAATTTATCAAGAGAAGTGAGGTATTATTATCAGATTTGTTTCAATTACATTGCCTCTGTAAATTAGTTCAATCTCAAATTGCGAGATATTGATTTTGCTGTTATTAAGTTTTGTAATTGATTTAATAGAGGAAATTTTCTCATTGGTTATTGCTGTTTTTTTGTGCTGAAAAGTTTTCATTGTAAGTTATAACTATTAGTTTTTTTACAAACTTGTCTCGTTCTATTAGAATTTTGATATCAACTTTTATCAAAAAGCACTGTGCTTGCTTGCATGTATCAAGAAATTATCAGAAAATATGTAAAATTTTGTCATTACACGGTACTGAAATATTCTAAGATGATTTAAAATTATCTTTGGTTACTGAAGTCTTAGAATTCGAAACTGTAATTTTATTAGTCGTATTATTAGTTGGAATATATCATTCCCAAGAATCCAAAGTGGTCATTACATTTTTGGTGACCAAGTAACAAGTATATAATAAAATATGCAATAAGAGGAATATTTTTAATTAGTCAATGAATTGAATAATATATATATAAAACGTATTTTTATGCATCAAAATAATGCCTTTTAAATATTGCTATTTTTCAATTTTTATGATTTTTTTTTTCCTTGGAGATTTCTGTATGTTTAAAACTAATTCATATTCCTTCATTTTTCCATGCTGCATGATCTGTAATATTATTTTATTATTCACAAGACCAACAGTAAAAAATCGCTGGTGCGTGGGATGTCAAAATCGTATCTTACAAACAAAAGAGTTGTGTAAAAACTGTTTTTAGTAAAAACAAAGAAGTTTGAAGGCTTGAAAATGACATGTTTTAAAACGCATTAATGTCAGCATACTTTATCACAATACAAAAAAATGACACGATGTTTTATTGTTTTCGACCTCCTGCTGCTGCTAAAGAAAACAAATGATAAACGTTATGCGGGTGAAAATAAAAGCATATGAGTAGAAAAAAAGGGTTGAGAAAACAAAAGAGAATTAATAGGTGGCGCATTTTTTTAGTCATGAAAAACAAAAAGGCTGAAAATATGAACCGTATCAGTGGGGTATAAAATTTTACACATAAAGAAGGCGTTGTTAGAAATCTTAAATAACAATAACAATAAGAAATGAGAGCTTGGAAAATGACAGGGGGCGAGAAAGTAAGACGATTTTTTACTCTTCTGTAGATTGGAATAAAAAAAACTGGGAGAGCTTAGTGGAGAATAAAGAAATGCAAATTGTGCCGAGTTTACAAAAATACTCCGAGCTGCTTAGTTGAATATTGATAGAGATCTCATCAGCAGATATTCCGCAAACAACAGCGAAATATGAATTTGTAATAACATTACTGTCTGATCTAATTTAAAAATGTAATTTTCTTCTACAATTTCATATTTTGTTTCTGATAACATTGATAAACTGTATTTTTTTTTATTAGAAAATTGATATATTATTTTGTGACGTAATTAATAATTAAAATAATTTTTGATTATTTCAAATATAATATAACATTGATCTATAGATAACATGCTTTTATAGGAAACATAATTAGGAATTTGTTGAGCTTAATTTGGGATTCGACAACGTGAGAAATATTTTTTATATAGCACATTCCATATTATATACTGTAGGATGTTGTGTACAATATGGGGAGTTCAAAATTACATTACTCCCAGCATACTTTTTCAGATAATATAATTTAGAAAATATTAATAATAATTTACCATTTACATTTTGATTAGTTACAACATTTCATTTTCAAGGTGTTGCTACCGAAATCAAATCCCTACAAAGGATTACCATTATGGGTTTGTTTGATTTTATGATGGTATAATATTTATAAAAAAATAAATCTAAATATAATATTAGTTATTTAATTAGTAAATTTCAAAACGAAAAATATTTAAGAAAGTTATTTATATTTTTTTTTATTTTTTGAAAAATTATCTTATAATTTCTAATAAAGCAAATACAAATATTATTATATATATTATACTCAATTTCACTTTTTTTTAATAATAAAATTTAGAACAGTTGCATTTATTTCTTAAATTAACACGTTATTAATATATTACATTTGTACCTCCATAGATAAAGCGATTATAGAGATAAATTTCATGATGCCATGAAGTATAGCATGATATAAATACAAACCATCTAAAATAATAATAGCATCTACATGGTTGGGAACTTTGCCATATGCCAATGCATGACGAATTAATGGAAAGTAAACAAACATAGAAAGCAGACTGTCAACAATGAAAATACTTCAAATAAATTGAAACTGAATGGACACTAAAAGAAAAAGTCAGATTACGAAACTATATTTTTTAAATTCTATCACTTGAGCTATAATTTTGAATAAAAATTATTAAGTTTAAAGTAAGAATTAAACTTTAATTGTTTACAGACAATAGAAAATGCTAAAACATAAAACATTGATTATTATCACGAACAAAGTAAAACATACGACGGGGATGGATCACTGATTACTGATTTATATTTACGGAAATAATTTACCAAACCAAATACACAAGTGTAGTGACGTTATCGTGAAATTTGATTATCATGAATACAAAGTTCTGTATTATGCTTTGATTAATTACACAATAAATTTAAATATTAATTATAACAAAATGTAACTTTATCTGTAGTAATGAAAACAAAATGTTTCATAAAAATATGCATTTCATAATAGTTTCAAGTACCTACAATCTTGTTGTGTGCGTATCAAATTATAGTTCATGCCGTATATATTTATATAAATAAAGCAAGCCAAGTATAATTTCAGATACCATTTTTGACGTTTTAAAACTTTACTTGTGTTTTGAAAATATTCATACTCAAAGTTTTTGAACTTATTACAAACACGTCAAAATCTGCTCTTTTGATACTTTATTAATTAAAAAAAAAATGTAATTTTACTCTTGTTAAAATTGAGGATTAAATGAAGACGAAATTTTTATTATTTCATACTAAACAATACGTAATTCCATCTTTTTCATCTAAAATTGTACACTAGGTAGAATTTCACCCTCATATAGATGTAAAGACACATTGAGAGCTTGATTTTATTTCAACTTGGTCTGAAAAATATTAAAGCTTGCTACGTTTTAAAATTAATAAAAATGGTTTCATTCTGGTGCAGAACTTTATGATAAGTCAAGGTTTAAATTACATCTTACATCCTAATTACAGCTATAATTACACTTGCTCAGTATGTCATTAGCACACCGTAATAACCACTACAGCTGTATGGAACAAAGATAAGTACACTATAATTATATGTAATATACTCATGTAACATACCACAATATTGAGAACTTGACGAGGTAAATTTACAATGCCTTTCATTTTAAAATGAATACACGTTCCAGGAATTAAATTTCATACCACAGTATATAATTATTATAATAACCTATGGGTTCATTGTATTCTTTATCGCAAAATAGTATATTTTTGAACATGGGAGTTTCAGTTGCTGTAATAAAACAAACTAATATATTCAAATATTTATGCGTAGTAAATTTTTATATATTTTTTTTTAACCTGATTTTTTTTATAGATATTAGAACCCCTGGCATCCCTATATTTTGATACAACAATATAAATGTACCCCATAAGTTGCAAAATACATTGTCTCATTTTCACACCGATATCACGTCTAGATCGATATTTGCCGATATGGAAGTCTGCCATCTGTTTTGTGTTGGAGGGACGGTACTCAGTTAGCGTCTGATGGCGAGAATCTGTCTCGTCCCTCTGTAGTCCTCGCTGTTCACTTGTTCGAGCGTTTCTCTCTCTCTCTCTCTCTCTCTCTCTCTCTCTCTCTCTCTCTCTCTCTCTCTCTCTCTCTCTCTCTCTCTCTCTCTCTCTCTCTCTCTCTCTCTCTCTCTCTCTCTCTCTCTCTCTCTCTCTCTCTCCTCAATCATGTCTTGCACGTCATGAATTATTTTTTACGTATAAAATGTTATAGTAACATGAAGATTTTGTTAATTGACAATTTCTAAAAGTTGTTTTGTATAAATTAAGTTCCAAAAATCTCAACTGCTTCAAATTATGCTTGAAGCATTAAAATATTGCATATAAAAAAAATTTTATGCTTTCGTTTTACAATTTTAAAGTTGAGCAATTTTACTTAAAATATTTATTATCAATAGACAATAATGGTTGCATTTTTTTATTTCATAATTAGAAAATATACATTAAATTTTGCTTTTCTGAATTTTTCAAATTTTTTGGAGTGCGGGAACTAATTTTAAAAAAATATTTAAAATATCTGAATTTGGGTGGTATATCTGATGGGACAACCGTGACGTCATCGACAGCCAATCACAGCAGCCGTGACATCATCAACAGCCAATCACAGCACGACATATGACGTCACGGTTGTCCCATCAGGTGTACCACCCAAATTCAGGTATTTTAAATATTTTTTTAAAATTAGTTCCCGCACTCCAAAAAATCCGAAAAAATTTAGAAAAGCATAATTTTAGGTATATTTTCTAATTATGAAATAAAAAATGCAACCATTATTGTCTATTGTTATAGTAAAAATGTGGTTTAATTTTATCTGTTGTCTATAAATCATTATTTGCACATTAGCAATAAAACCAATATAAAAATATAAAAATTAAATCGAAATTTTCAATTCCATAGCCATTATTTATAAACTCGACCCTATGAAAATAATTTATGAGGATCCATGGCTTACACAACATAAAAGCACTTTATCATCCATATTTAACTGAAGTTCGTAGATTCTCTCTCCTTGTTACAAGACGCCGTGGTATTTCCCCGATGTAAATACATTATTTATTTGTAAACAAAAGTGACTATGCAACTTATTGATCACGTCGGGCGGGTTGCCGCTACGTAAGGCGCTTACCGTCGTTTGTTTATAATATGGAGTGTTTTTATTTTAGTGTTCAGAACACGTACACATGCTACCTTAGTAAATAATATAAAAATATTATATTCTTTCTTTCTCAAATATGAAGCGACTGAATGTTATAAAAATGCAATGCCTAATAATATTATTAATTTAATTTTTACCACAAAAATATTACTATAAAATATTTTCCATGCATCATTGAAACTTCTTTTTAATTTGATAAAAAAAAATATTCATTATACTGTACCTAAGGTATAGAAATTAAAAATGGGGTGCATTTCCGAAAACTTCTTCAGTTATCTAGAAAACGTTAGTTTTCAGTAAAAAGCAGAACAATTATACGTAATTGCGGATAGGTGTAAGAATGGGCTGATCTAAACCTCGCCGCAATAAAGCAATTTTCTATTCTATTCTAAATTCTTTTTGCGAGTAGCCATGTACTGCAGTTTATACGCAATTAATTATGTGATGTGTATATTACTAGCAGAGAAGAAAAAATTGCCACAAACATAACTTAACTTAAATATAATTACTTACTTGCAATAAAAATTACGCAAACCATTCATACTATTTCTTTATCAAATACGTTTGTAACGTTATTGTATTACGTTATATAGTTCTCCAGCGCGCCCATTCATAAATATAACGAGAATAAAAAGAAACAAAAACATGAAATAAGCTCCTGCTAAACTGAAGCCCCTCACCGAGTTTTCCTGTCTGTGATGTGCAATTTACAAAAATTGTTTCCGCTCTCTGAACTGCGACTTGAAGAGCGTTACATGTTTCGTTAAGTTTAGGTGTTATTACTTTTATTTTATGTTATTTAAGTGCTGTAATGGTCTTTATATTCTAAAAATATATTTCCTGGTTTGTGTGGAAAACATTGGTGAAAAACCAAGTACTCGAATAATTTTGTAATAATTTGAATATGACGGAGAGATTTTTAGAATATTTTAGAAGAAAATTTAATAAATAATTAATTTTATGAAAACAACAAAATTTAAGTAATTTTATGCTTAAATAAATAACAAAATATGTTTTAAATAATATTAGCTTATAAATTAGGGTAGCTAAAACAAACTTCAATTTGATGAATTGATATTTTATTTCACTCTATACAAGAAACTCCCCGAGTTTTGCTTTAGATGAATAAACTTTATACCTTGCTTCAAATATACCTTAATCGGAAAATTGCTAAAAATATTCACACGCTATTTTTCTTCAATATTGAATAACAATCACAATAAAATATTCATTCCTTTAAAAGGTGTTAATTTAAAATTGGTATATTATAAGTCTCTTTAATTTTCTGTTTTACAATACTAGGTATCTGTTTGAACATTTCACACCACAATAATACACTTTCCAAATGAACGAATTGTTAAAACATTGTTATAATTTTGTCAACAGGATTAAAACATAAGCGTATTATAAATAACACAGAAGGCATTATGTTGTTCACACGGTAAGGTTTCATGTGTAAATTATTTCCTCACAAACAAAAGCAGCCACCAACTTTGAACGACCATCCCCCATGCAAACAATGTTTATATGAGATACCAGCATTGCCGTAATCCGTTTGTGATGTTTTACCCTTCTACGAAGTTTGATATATTATGATGATGGTATATATGTGATATTTTTTTATTTAAGTACGGTTGATAGAATATATTACATAATTTATAATATAATAAAAACAGTGCAAAAGGTGTTTATATGTGAATCAACCATCGATCCAAACGTTATATTTATGATGTCACTACTTGATTGCTCTAATAAACATATTTTTTGAATTAAATTGAAGTAGTATATTATTGCTACCCAAGTATGTAATACATAAATATGTGCTACTTCAATAAAAGAATCACTTGTCAAAATTTTGCTATTAAAATTTTTAAAAATCGTATATTATAACGAATTGCATGTACAAAATTAAATTTTATTCCATAAGTACATTCAGCATAATGTGAAGTCCAATATTTAAACTCCGCACAAACACAATATAATTTTAATAATCAATACACCCCACGTAAATAAGGCAAGTCTCGGTATGTACTTAGCTGCTCCTCTCAAGAAATGACGTCATAAGTTGGTTTAACGTGTATTACGTCTGTTATTGACGAAAAATTGGTAGAAACAACTTGATAAAACTATTACTTACTGTTACTTTATTTTTGTTACAGAACATTGAAGCGAGAAACTTTTGAATAATTATTTTGAAGATTGAAAAAACAAGTAGAGAACGAAACGTTGTTAAGTGAAGACTAAAAAGTGTGTGCTCGAAGAAGTGTTGAAGCAATTTATTTGGGCATTGAAATAAAATATTGAAACTTTCACGTCAGTTCATTATTTAATGAAATTTACAATTATTGCACGCCAGTCTCTTTGTCATCAAAAGTATTTCATTTCAATTTTTTTCGAGCTTGTATAATGAAATGTGGAAGTGAGTAGAAAAATATAGTGAAAAATAATACGTGATTCAAACAATAAAATAATTGTTCACTTATTATTAGTGTCCAGTATTCAATAAATATTCAACCCATAGACTTCAAGAAACGATTTTGAACAAAACTGACACAATCATAACACCCTCCCGTGTCCAGGTAGTGAAAAGTGAAATATCAAGTTGTTTGCTGCATGGACTGTCACGTAATTTAAATTTAAATTTAGCCGTGAATTTCCGGGAGTCCTCAGATTGTGTTCCACCAATGAAAATGGTTGTTATAAAATGTGGACCAATCACTGAAGACGTTACAACGACGCAGATAACATTAAATGTGATGGACAGTGCAACTAGCCTCCCCCACTGACGCCCCCCTCCCTCACGACGTGCGCGTGGGGCGGCTGGTTCGCCATGGAGAAGGGGCTGGGCACGCTCCCCCGACTGCCCAGGGACACTGGGGGCGGCTACCCCTTCGAGCCCTCCTACCACTTGTCCAGCACGGCAAGCAGCGACAAGACAGCTACAGCGCCGGGGGAGCAGCCAGCGTGCTGTTCAGTGCAGTGCTGCGGCAAGTTCGCCCGTGGCTGTTGTACCACGCTGGGGGTGTGTTTACTGGTTCTCGGCTACACGCTACTGGGGGCGTTCATGTTCCTGGCCATAGAGGGGGGCCGCTCGGACGTGTCGTACAACCACGTGGAGCCCACGCAGAGCAGCTCGTCCGCTCACAGCCAGAACGTGAGCGCGTGGCTGCGACGAGCCAACTCGGCGTCGCGAGCGAGGGCCGTCGAGAACATGTGGGACATCACCGTCAGCCTCAACATCTTGTACCGAGACAACTGGACCAGACTGGCCGCCCTGGAGCTCGCCAGATTCCAGGTGGGTCTTACATCAGGTTGCTAAAATTCTGACATACATTTTCCTGGCAATGCGTTAAATGATACAAGTGATTATAATGACGAGAATGCCTCGTAGTTTGCTAATTAGTTTACTTCAACTACTGCAGATCGGTTCAGTGTAGAAAGTTGGTGTAACAAGGCTGTTCAACAAACTTTGGCACGTGATGTGTTATAATTTTCATCCCCAACTCACCTGGTAATTAGTACACAGACATAATTAGCAGTCGTCTTCACTCGAAATTTGTGATAAATTTTACTGGATCTTGCACTTTTGATCAAGGATTAAATTGGGGAATTTAATTATTGCTTTTTTATTTAAATTGCATTACAATTAATTAAATTGATTACGGAAAAAAAATGGTATAAATATTTATTTTCATTGTAGTCATAAGAAAATATACAACTTATTTTGCGTCTGACTCTACAACATAAATTATTACTGTACGTTTCTTATGGCTAAAACTTTTTTTTTTAAGTTAAAATAGTTTACAAAGTAGTTGACATAAATTGCGCACATTGTTCAAGTATGTGAACAAACGCTTGCAAAGTTTTTTACTACAGTAGAAAAATTTCTGCACGACTTTTTGATCTCAAATTGCCCCGAGGGTTGAACGTTTCTTGCCAACTTAGAGCCTGGCAATGTATCGCAATCTCTTGCGTAATATTTAAAGGAGCACAAGTATGAACTTTATTTTAACGTAATACGCATACTCCATTTAAATTATTTCAGATGTTATCTACATAAATTGCATAAATTGTACAGTTTTTATTATCATACATTTAACTGCAAGTAAAATTATATATTCTCCTTATGGAACTTTTATGGTATTCTGATAATAATAATAAAAATATTATTGAACATTTTAAAACTAATTTTAATATGTATGAATTATTTAAAATTCACAAAAATAATGTTTAATTTTATAGATAAATTATTTTATTGACGTAAAATATAATTTATACGTTTGTAAAATTTTAAATAAGAAAATCAAAAAAAAATACATATAAAAGCATTAAAATTGTCAAAATAATATATTTATAGAATAATAATGCAATGAATATGGCAAGAAATCGCCTTCTAATGTTATCCATGATAATTGTTGCCTTTCGATTATAAATTGAATTTAATAAGTAGATAAACATAATTTTAATATGAATCGAATATCGACTTCGATGACATCGGAATGCATGTTAAACCGAGAGACAGAGAGGGTTACGTTTAAACTAATATATTTGGTACCGAATGCAGGTAACATTATTACAATGCATTAACTCATGTTTCCAGGACGAGGTGTTACGTCGCGCGGTGTCAACGTTGGGGGAAGTTCCAACCCCCGCGGAGTCTCGAGGGCAGCAGGCGGGGGAGGAGGAGTGGAGTTTGGCCACCGCCTTCCTGTACTCTCTGACCGTGCTCACCACCATAGGTGAGTCACCTTGAAAATCAGGACGTCGATTTTTTTTTCTCATGTTTTTCTGTGATGATACAAGCATTATGTTAAACAAATCATAATTTATTCCTCTAGGACAATTGCCAAGTCATTGATTTAATTTTATTATTAAATACTATTTAAATTGTAAATTTTATTACTTTTAATTTTTTATAATTAAAATTATTAAAAATTGTATTTCTTTTTTAATTACAATTTTTCTTTAAATCATATTTGTGTAGATTTGTTTTAAAGTAATAATAATAAAATTAAAGATAAAATGGACAACATACATGAAAAAATTTTATTGCAGAAATAAATAGAGGGTACCAAATTATGCTACTCTGAATTTTTTCAGATTTTTTTGAGACCCGGAACTATTTTTAAATAATTATTGAAAGTACTGTAATTTCAGTTGGCACCCCTGCAGCCTTAATAAAAAGGATAGAGACTGGACGTCTATTGACGCCTCCAGGGGGCGTGGCCGCACTTTCAATAATTATTTAAAAATAGTTCTGGGTCTCAAAAAAATCTGAAAAAATTCAGAGTAGCATAATTTGGTACCCTCTATTCATTTCTGCAATAAAATTTTTGCATGTATGTTGTCCATTGATACACTGTTACTCTATAGTATTTTATAGCACTAATTAACAAATAAAAGTTTTAGCATGAAAAAATTGTAGCTGAAAACAAATTATCTCATTGAGAAAATATATATACTCCAAAGTCATTGATGGAATGAACTCAATGGGAATTTTAATGGGCATATTTATATACTGCACTTCGTAATACCTCAAGACTGCGCTTGTTTTGTTTTGGCCTTCCATTAAATTGTCCCGACTTAAAGCTGAAATGGTAATTAACATCAGGGAGTTTCAAACCTCCCAAAGTAAATTCCAATAAGCTTATAATATACTTTCAAAAATAATAGATGTCTGCTGAGATTCATGATTATAGCTGTCAAACCAAGTCTTCTAGGTTTGCTAATCACTTCGTTATTTGCCATCAGTTCGAAATCTTGTAATTATAATGATTCAATGTCTGAAATTAAATTTTATTAACTTGGCTACTTATTAAAACTGTTTTCTAAGATTAACATTACATTTTGCACTTAATTAATTTAAAAAATTTGTTGAATTTTTCAATAATTGTAAATTTGATAATGAGAATCGTAAAATGATTTTATAGGAATAAAAATATCACCCTTAAATTTTGCTCGGTGTTATACGTTTTAAAGAGCAGAAATTACTAATTTCAAATTTCAGAACTATTTTAAGTTATTTAGTTTATCATAGTATTTATTTGTATCCATCAAAATCATCCCAAGTAAATTTCTGTTTGCTGAAAGAAAAAAACACGATATTTTAAAGCTCAAAAACTGGTTATTTATCATCAAATTATTACAAATAAAACAAATATTTCCAAATTTAACTTATTTCAATGCAACATTAACTAATTGGAGAGAAAGATGAGAGAAAGGTTTCTTTGCTTAAAAAAGTGACATAAAAAAAAACACAAATTATTCTCTCTGCTTTTTAATTTAAGAGTGAGAAATTTCAGAAAAGAGAAAAAATAAAGTTAGACACGACTAGATTTTTTTTTCTTTCTTTTTCACTAACAGGAGTATAGCTTTAAGGCTTCTTTAGAAATGTTATCCTGAACCCACTTTAAAGTTCTCAGATAAAGGGCTGGAAATTCGTTTGCAATAAACGAGGAACACGACTGTTGTGTATCGCTACTGCAATGCAAAACTTTTCAACACTCGCGAGGTAGCGTTTCATGAAACACATTAAACCAAAACTGTTATCTCATTTAAACTGTAAAACTGGAGCAAGCATAAATGAGGAATGGAATTTTATGACACAAACATTAAGATTACCTGCATCTAAACTTGACGATGGACAACTTGTAAAAAAAAATACTTGCAAATTTGGACAAGAAACACATGTTATGTAATGCCATTTTATTTTTTTAACCCTCTATCAAAATTAAAGTGAAGTGCGCACGAGAAAAAAAAGTTGAGTTAGTATTTTCTAAAAATAGCTCAAGTGGTCCTCCATATGGAAGTGAAATCCAAAAAATTCCATCTCAAATAATTTCTCCAGAAAAAAATACCAAAGTCTGAATGAGCGCGTCGCTTAACATTGGGCCTTACCTGACAAAACCCCTCGATTATCTCGAAAAAATACTGCGTTCAGTGGTATGCAAAAAATATAGCAATGTTCTACGACTTGAGTTTTAACCATATGCAAATTTTGAGCATTTTTTTTCGAATCCGTTTTTCTGTAAAAAATCTTTGAAATTTCTTATGATAATTTAACATGGACGATTTTCAAGATTTTTTTTTACGGAAAATCTGATTCGAAAAAAAATGCTTAAAATTTGCTTGTGGTTAAAGCTCAAGTCGTAGAACATTGCTATATTTTTTGCATACCACTGAACGCAGTATTTTTTCGAGATAATCGAGGGGTTTTGTCAGGTAAGGCCCAATGTTAAGCGACGCGCTCATTCAGACTTTGGTATTTTTTTCTGGAGAAATTATTTGAGATGGAATTTTTTGGATTTCACTTCCATATGGAGGACCACTTGAGCTATTTTTAGAAAATACTAACTCAACTTTTTTTTCTCGTGCGCACTTTACTTTAAGTGACATCATAGTCATACAACATGGTTTTCTATTATTTTGTGTTATAAATATTTGCATGACTTTGACGTCACAGCATTTTCTCCCTTTATTTTAAGCAAAACATTTAGAACAAATTCAAAAGAATAGAAAAAAAAATAAATCAGCTATTCAAACGCTATAATTGAATTTTTATATAGTTTTTTTTTTTTTTTTTTTTTTTTTTTTTTTTGCAAACTTGGCTCATCATTTGCAAAATATATTCAAAGATTTTTCCATTTCAATTCTGAACGAAGTCTTTTTATCTTTATGTTTGAAATATTTTTGTCATGTTTGTGCCAAAAAGTTCTATCATATTATTTAAACGACACCTTTTCTGTGTGTTTGTTATGGTTGTGTGACATGATACATATATATACTGTACAAGTCTAGATATCAAGATCATTGACTTACTTTTTTTAAGTACATATAATAATTACAAGTTCTGTTTATAAATTTTAAAATTTTTCAGCTTTCCGAACTAGATTTTCTTGTGTATTTAATACATTTTAAGCTTTTAAAATAAAGCACTAATGAATGATGTATAATAATATATATGTTAGATTTTTTGTACAAAGAAGTACAATTTGCTAAGCTTTTAAGTTTAAAAAGTACAGTAGGTGCTTATAATATTTATGTATTGTGTACTTTATATATATTTTCCATTTTTATAGCTTTTAGTGCTTTTACTCACAAAAAGTAGATTTTTTTTTTCTTTTTGCTTTATCGTGAGTGAAAGAAAATTTAAATATTTATTTAGAGGAGAGACAGAGAGAGAGAAAGATTGAGAGACGAGAAAGAGAGAGTGCTTGGAGCAACGTTGTCGGTTGCTATATATAATATCTTGTTGTAGATATACTTAATGCTAAATCGACCAAACAGCAGCTATTTTTAATCATTTCGTATTTTTTGCCTTCAAATCATCACATTAAATAGATAAAATAAATTACACCCGATCACAATAAAGTTTCTTCTAAACTACTTTTATTTTGTATCATTAATTTTTATCTATATGAAATTCTGTTTTTTACTTTTTAAATTTGCTTTTTTTTAACACATCTTTCTGAAACTTTTTTTCTGAAGTTCCATAATGTTACTTTATATGATATAACGATTTAACTTTAAACTGAACAATAATTTGAGATTCGATTTTGGGTTTAAACTATGATAAAATTATATTTTTAGAACTAACTATATGGTTCTAAAGGAATATTCACAGCCAAACTAAATATTAAGGGGGGGGGGGCATTCACAAAGCACTTTAACCCCAACTTTAGCCCCAAGTTCTATCCCTGGTACTAAACATGGTGCTAAACCAGGGGCTAACCATGTTTAGCTCCTAGTTTAACACCATGTTTAGTACCAGGGATAAAACTTGGGGCTAAAGTTGGGGTTAAAGTGCTTTGTGAATGCCCCCTAAATTTGTTACCAAACATAGAGATTGTCGGAGAATATTACATCCAGCTTTGTTTACCTAACTAAGCTCCAAATAGAGTCGAGGTGTAAATTGTCATTTCACCTCTGAGGTTACCGTTGGCCAACAACGGGCGTGTACCAACGACCACAAAAAATGCCTATTCACAAGCCTTATGGGTGACGTCATAAAAGACGTTTGGCATCAAGGTATGAGTGATAAGAGAAGGCAGTATCAAATAACCTTTGATCAATCAGCTTCAAAGATACATCGTTGCCAATACCATGTAAGCAAATAGTCATTTTTTGTGGTGTCTTCGGTACATCGTGTGGAGATTAACAGATAGACCAGCTGGTTGTTTAATGGAGGACAAAGAAAAAAGTTCGTGACGTCAAGTTATCCCTAAATTAATATGAATTTAACTGGCGAGAGCATGGAACAGCTGAGAGCGTTATTTACTGTTGTTTTACACATCAATAATACAAAATATGAGAAATAACAACATCAATTGTTTATGAAAAAGTAATATTGAATTTATTTCAAAATTAATTAAACTCAGAGCACGTTTTCGATTTGTTGAAATCAATATTGGATTTTCGCATAATAAATCTGTATGTTAAATAACAGATATTTTATTTTCATTCCCATATTTTTAATAAAAAAATATACAATGCTTAATTAATATCAAACTAATTAACTCAAGCCCACATTATGGGCCGATGGTCCCAAATTGCAGCCTCACGTCAATATTTAACCTCCAGTCAGGAATTCAGTAAACAATTTAGTCCCGCGTTATCAATATACTGACAAACTTGTTGTGATTTGCATGACAAAACTCCCTATGTTTTATCAAGCAAGGTGATATAGGCTTAATATAATATAGGTTGATAATGTAATACACATAATTATAAAACAACAACAAAACAAGATTTAACATATTATAAGCAGACATGATTATAACAAAACAACGACAAACTCAAAGAAGATTTAACACGTTGGGAATGCTGCAGATGACATTGAAAAGGGTCGACGTTTAAAAAGGAAATTTGCAATATCCTGGTGGTGTTTGTGAGATTAAACAACTGTGGGACTCAAGGAATTTTTATAAACTACAACTTCGGTCTCCACCAAATTTATTCCAAACTCTCTGGAGATCCAACACTGCAGTCTTGTTTATATTTGATGTTTGCTCGAACGTTCCCAGATTGTTTGAAATCGCCGCCATGTATCACAGACGTCTAAGAGAGCCAATATTTGACAACAACCCGTACTGTACTAGTGATATATATTTATATCTCAAGGATATTGCCTTAGCAATTGCACTTGCAATTAATTGTAAGGTTCATCTTCTATGAACAAGAGCCAAGAAAGTAAGAGAGATTACAATACGAAACAGCGAGGCAGGAACACAAAATAGGATGACGTCACTTAAGTGTCACATATACTCAATTTGTTCATTAGTATTTTTTTTTTTTTTTTTGCTAGTTGTTTTGTCCTGGGAGCATGACCTGATAAAGTTCCTCAGGGTATATGGTGCAGTTCACTGCCCTCCATTGAGGCCTTCAGAGTCGGTTATACATAGTCTAACACATCTTACTGTTAGATTACCTGTAGACTCTATGGTGCCTAGCTTTGAGACATGTCTAGCCGTATGTCTGGATGGGATAAAACAAAAGACGATCGTTGCGCGCAGTCGAATCTACACGTAAACTAAGATCTGTAATAGTGTATATATATATATATATATATATATATATATATATATATATATATATATGAGATATTTTACGTAGCTCTATATCCTTCAAAGGTTTTGAATTGTGGTGAGGATATTAAATTTACAATATTATAAGACACGTAGTGTTTGAAATGAACGTGGCAAATTATGTATTTTGAGCATATTCAGTCTATACGTGTACAGGGAGTTTCAAATAAGGAGGTTAATTTGTAAATACTAAGAACTACAGTATTGATATTAACATGGAAAATGTTTGTTAAATAATTTTATATAATTAAAATTACTAAATTTTAATCACGTACGCTTGCACGGTAATTATATGAACTATTATTAGATAGACTTGAATCTCCATAATTACATTTTGAGAGGCGACCTGTTCGCTTCTCTGTAAGAGGGGATCACAAGCATGTGCCAGGGGGAGATTATGCGGAATTCTCAATTATTATTGAGTGTGACGTCATTCGGTTTTGAAAGTAACTCATCTATATCAGTACGTGACGTCACCATAAATATTCAACATTAACATTATTTATGAACATTATTTTAATGTTAATAAATTATTTCATCTTTTTTTCTTATGTAAAAATATTGATTTTAAATTACGAAAAAACTACAGCAACACCATTCAGTTTAAAAAAAATAATATGAAATATTCTTAGGAGAGTTGTAGAATACATTAAAATTTATAAATATATTCTGAGTGAGACACAATACAGTTTATTATATGCAATGAATGTATGAAAAAAGGGTAGTATGGCGTTACGTAATATATACATAAATGAGAGAAAAATGAGAGAAAAAAAGAGAGAGATGTTACTATGGCGGCGCCTCTTTTTACTGCCCTAAAGCGAGATTTGATGGTGACTGTATTGCCAATAAAGTTTCTGCCCAAGGCGAGAAGTGCGAAATTGTCACCCTCTTTTTGTCGCGGTCAAGCTTGCAAAAATAAGCAAGGATGAAAATGTGCGTAAAAAAAACATAGTGACGTGCCAAGTTATCCGGGGAAATGTCGCAGCCTGCGAAAAACGAGACAGAACATTGAGCGTAGATTTCATATCTCCTGGCAATTTGGTGGTAGGAGTTTTATATGTATTTTTAACAAATGACGTCTTTGGTTTCTACTTTTCATACGTGCATGGCAACTGAAAAAATATGTTCTGTACAATCGTTACAATTATTATTATATTAATTTAACATCAATTTTGCATACACATACCCATGAAGCAATAAAAAGTTACTGTATCTGAGAATAATGTAAGTATCTTACAATTGAATATATAATTAAATGTCAGTAATTATATTCTTATTGAATAAATGTTTAAAGTAAAGTTTTACTACAATATTAAGTAAAAATATTAAACAATTATATTATTGATGATTAAATTTATTTTTTTTTAATATATTCATTTTTATAATTAAAAATAAACAAAAAATCAAAAATACACTCATTTACAGAGTACTAGTTTTTATCCACAATAAGCATACTCTGTGGAGACAAGAAATGTTTGATCTGGTGCCAACAAAACAGGAAACTGTTCTTGCAGCGTCACTAATGAGATCGTTAAATTATATAATACAACAGAAATTGTGTGGATTTACATCGTTATAATATACTTGTTAGGAATATCTCTAAATTGCGTTCACAATTTACATATTATTGTTGAGATTATGGAATTTATAACCTATATATTGTCACCAATTTGGTTGTTTTATGTCTATGTGGGATAGATATTGATTGATTGATTGATGCAATGCTTATTAAATCTTTTTAACTTTAGTACTAGAGTATATAACACCCGGAAGTTCAAATATTTTTTACCATTTTCGTAATAATTTTTTTACCATCACTGCATTGATCACTTTACATATTATTATTACTTTTTTTACTTAATATTTTGGTAATATTAAATACCACACATTAGCTAAAAAAAACACTCGTCTCACTCATGCATGGTTAATGGTTAGTGGCATTCTTCATTAACATTTAACTACTAACCATTCTGACTGAGGTTTCCTTGGTTTCTTCAGTCACGACTACGTAAATATTGGGATAGTTTTTCATAAAACATCACCGCTCTCATGGATCGACAAAACCCTTTGCAATAGTTTCAAGGTTTACAACCGTAAAAAGAGAAAAAAAGAAATAAAAATAAATATATTTTACCTTCTATAGTTGGTTGTAAAATTGTATGTTTTTAAATGTTTTATTATAGTGTAGGAGTATACACAATTATACGCCTCGGGAGTTTCAATGTAGTTAAAAATTGTTTAAACACCGTCTGTTTTATTTAAAAATGTTATATTCTGCAAATATTGTAATAATGGGAGATTATTCAGCTGGAATCTTTTCGTTTTTACAAATTAAGCCCAGCTTATTTCTTTGTGATTTAGCAATATTTATACAAAAATTTCCTTTTCAACGAGTTTTATATCGTTTGTAAATATATATGATGTTACAGAGAATATACAATATTATTTTCAATCTATTTTCACAGCTTGTGAGTTTTGTATCTACAAATTTGCAAAGCATATTCCTTTTTAGTAAAATAAAATAGAGAAGAAAAATCTCCTTTTCGTTTTTTTCCAATGTTGTCGTGAGAAAAGCAAGTAAGGTTTTTCCCCTCGAGCGTCTAATAGAAGACATCGGTCTGCTGTCGTCTGTGTGCAGCCTTCTCTCTCTCTCTCTCTCTCTCTCTCTCTCTCTCTCTCTCTCTCTCTCTCTCTCTCTCTCTCTCTCTCTCTCTCTCTCTCTCTCTCTCTCTCTCTCTCTCTCTCTCTCTTACCACTCACCTCATTTCTCGTAAAACACCAGTCACTTTTCAATCGCCACATATGTGATGAAATGTGATGTTTAAATTTAAATTCGAATTAATGTTAAAGGTCTCACATTTTTATCTAATAAAATAAATTGCATGATATTACCGCTGTGTCCGTATGTTCAATGCAAGGACTGTGTCCATATATTAGGAATTAGTTACCATGTATAGTGCAAATCTGGGCAATGTATGTATAATTATTCTAATTAATCTGCTTTGTTATCTTTGTTAGCTAAACGTAGGCACTCTATCAAATATTTGATTATATGTGGGAGTTGTATGAATTTTCCTCTCAATATAAACATTATAACAAAAGTAATTAATATATAGCAAAAAATTCATTCATGAAACTCCCTTTTAAAATATTTATTTTTAAATAGGAAAACAAAAACTTTATATCAGCAAAACTTAAAAGCAACATTTGCTTTGGTATTTTTGCCATGATAAAATAAAAAAGTGTATAGTTTTGTTTAAATTTGTATGTAAATAAACTTTTTGCCTCATACTTTTCCTGTTATAAATTTTAGTGCGAAGAACTGTTTTTTTTTTTTTTTTTTCACTGGCACGTACAATAAAGGAAATCGTTGTAATGGATTTTTACAAATGAAAACAATTTAACGTTGGAGATAAAATATGCTGCTGGGAGTTCCATTGCTATTTTTTATCTGCACAGTTTCTTTGTGGTTTCATCGTCTACCTTCATATATTTTATAAATATATTTTATAAATATATATGCTCAATTTACACTAATAGTTTTTTGTTGTATTTTGAGCATAATTAAAACTGGAATTATATTTAGAGCAACTTTTTTTTTTAAACTTTTTATGGCTGAAGTGTAACTTCAAAGTATCTTCAAACGCCAGATAAATACTCAAAAAAATATATAAAATTATTGAATTCTGATAATACTTTTAAGTGAAATAAAATTAATGAATTATGTTTTATTAATTAATTTCTTCTGATCTTAGCTTTATACTTATATTTAATTGATGTTCAATTTTACTTATTGGGATATTTGTGAATTTATTTGCATAAAAATTAAATTTTTAACCAGGAGGCTATGCTTTCAGGACATTTTTTTATTATGAAGCATAGATACCATATTTCTCTAAGTGTATATACATGTACATACGCGTAGAAGAGCAGGGACTGTGTATAACGACGGAAATAAAGTCTGGTTTTAATTAGCTGCTGTCAGAGCGACCGTCGAGCTAATTACACAACCGTAGCGACACAAACCTGCATGTGAGAACTCTACTCTAGATGTGAACTTGAATAAAGTTTATATTTTTCATTTTCTTTAACATTTTTTTGCGTTATTATATATCATATGAAAAAAAATTGATTTTTTGATGAATTTAAAATTTTCTATCATTTTGAGCAGTATAAAATTAGAGCATGGCTTTTTTAAAAATGACAATTAAAAAATAATTGGAACTCATTAAAATTTGATGATTTGCATCATCTCTTGTAAAATTATCAACGCAGAAGAGAAAATTATGAAAGTGAATAAATTGAAATTATTTTTGATATCCATGGAAAGTTACAAATCCATTTCCATTACTGACGTTAATTCTCTATTGGACCCTCTCTGTTTATAGTGGACGTTTGCAGTCTCCAGTTTGTGCAGTAATCGATAGACACTAATTTGTCACGTCTGAGAGGGTCCATCGCTTTGTAAGCCGTCCACGCTTTCAATGGAATATCAATTTACGTTTAGTGTGACGTCTAATGGAATCTGTCCCCGTTTGGAAACCAACAACAAGCACATTTTAATACGTGCTTCAAAGTCAACATGGAGAATATAGTGGAAGTAATATAATATAAAGGTGAATTTATATTAGTGATTAATGATGAAACGCTAATACTTGCACTATATTATATACTTATAAAAATTATACTAGTTGACACGCTAGTTGAAAAATTACGTATTCAACTCATAAAACGTCTAAATTCATTCCTTTTACCTCCTCGCTTAAAGTAAGGATGAAATGGATGCAATATTTTTAACAATTTATGCTCAAGGAAAGGAAAAGAGACGTAATCTCGTCTTTTTCCCTCTCTTTTTCCTCAAAAATGGTGCTAAATAGGAGGTAATTAGACGAGGAGAGAGAGAGAGAGTAAAAGACAAAAATTTATTCAACTCGGGCAACTCCAATTTTTCATGTCTGAAGTGTAATTGAAGTCCATAACGTCAAAATGTAAACAATTGAGATAATATAATTTTCATAAAAATGGGAACATGTAGTTATTTTAAAGCGAAAATAAATTTGTAACGGTATATATCTAAATAGCAGTAATTATTTTTTATTTACAACTTATTATTTGAGTAAATTCTTCACTCAAATAAAACAAAACTCCCTAATTTACACTACATTAAACATGAGCAGAACAAAATAATTTCATATTATTCAAAGTTGATAATTTTGACACACTTGCTGTTACAAGTCAAACTTTTGACATCTGTCACAACAAACAACAAAATTAGAGCAGAAAACAAATGAAGTGTCACAGAGATAAGGATTTTGGAGAACATTTTCCATACCTTATCTCAGAGTTTAATTAATCTTTCTTCATCATGGGGTGAACCAAAATTAATGTGTGATCATCATAACATTTCTAAAATAAATTGTTATTAATTAATATTTTGTCATACAAAATTTATGATGTTAAATAGGGATAAATAATTTACACGAAATATTTTTTATCAACCTTTTGGCATTGTTTCCAGCAGTGAATTAGATAACAATTGCTGCACTATTATAACAATGCAATGCACATTATAACTGTTGTAAGATTAATTTCTCGTAAACAATTGTTGTAGTTTTTTTTAAATAATTAGAAACAAAAACTTTGCAGTGTAATGAATTATACAATAATGTATGTTATGACAGAATAACTTCTAGAAGTATGCATACATAAAAATTACAATTCGCCAAAAAATAGCCTCTATGATTTGGATATTTTATCAAACTCCCTAATATATATAGCAAGCAACATAGCTGACAGGCGGATTAATGAGGCAAATTTAGAAATACAAATAACTTAATTTCACTTACATCAACGTTATATTTTATTGACACTTTCAAGTACACTAAAAACAAGGCTGACTGCAGGGACGAATATATTATAAACCTCTTAATTATCACAACAGTGCATTGTTTTGTTTTTTTGTTTTCCCAAATAATATATTTTAGATAATGGCTTTCCCTCCTCCATTTAAACATTAAAGCAAAGTGAACATTGCAAAGGTAGCGGGGAGTTCTTTTAGCCCTAATATCTTCACGAGACCCAGTGATCCGGTGAAATCAGGCCGCCAGGCTTTTAAAGCGCCCTCACTAGCTAAATCATTTAAAATATTAATTATTTATAAATATCAAGGAATAATACGTAAATTGCAAATTATGTAAAATTCTTGCAAAAACCTTCGAATATGGTGTAGGGAGTTTACTCTTTACGATGTAATTTATATTCATAGCTTTTTCTATCTTATTAATAATGCATCAAAATGTTGGGAAAAATTTTTAACGATAAGAATATTGTAATAGAATTTTTCAATATAAAGAAAATATATCATATAATAAAACAAAAAAATTGAAAATTGATGTTCATAATGTGTTTTATGTAAACTGAATTAGTTTTATTTTAAATTTATTAAAAATTTATTTAAAATTTTAAATAATAAAATTTAAAGGAAAATATTTTATTTTAAATTTTTAAACAATCTATGAAAATATATAAAATTAAATTACATAAAAACCCACCTATAAAAATATATTAACCATTGTCATGTTATTTTAAATTAAGAAATTAAAATCATCGTCCAGCTTGGATATATACAAATTCAAGTAAATTTAAATTAACAGTAAAGGATACTACAATGTAAATAACGGTTTAATGTTTTCTGAGAAGGATGGCCCTTGAGGCTCACGTTGTTTCACTTGGATGATGAAAGAAAAATGAAAATTATTTCTCAATCTGTACCGACATTTTTTGGGAGGCACGTGAACTATTTTTTATAGTAATAAATAGGTCCGCGACATATATATAGGACTCAAAGTAAGGGTTTTAATAATCTTGATCTTGCAAAAGAGATGAGCCAACAACAATCATTGAATTTAAAAAAGTAACAGATAACTGGGATATTTCAATGTATTTGAAAATACATAAGATTTTTTCCTGTAAGTGCAAGAAAGGGCTAGTGAATTCTTCTTTTTAACTTTAACAAAGTTCCATTATAAATCTCAGCTGGTCTCTCGATCGAAGTCCAGTTCTGATCACCAACAGTTACATTTGAAGGAAAAATGTGGACCCCACTTGGGAATACGGAGCTCGTTTAAGACGTGACCTTATTATATTTATTACAACACGATTGGTTCTCGCCTGAACGTTTCATTTAAAAGGGGAAAGTATTTCGCTCACACAATTTATTGTCTCCAAGTTTTGTTTCTCCTACACATTTAAAGACACGTTAACTTGGTGTGTAGCGGGGAGAAAGATCCTCTCTGTGTCACCAGCAGCTTAATCTCAGTCAACGGAATGAACTCTTAAAGCTTATGTTGCCTTTACTTATCACTGATTTACGACCTTTTGTGCTGTAGAACTTGTAGAAGATTGTTTTCGTTCATATTTATATAATAGGTAGTTTGTATGAAAGTAAATTTAAAAAAAAAAAAATAATAAGTAAATGCTGTTATTCCATTGCATTTAAATTCAAAAAAACTTTATTTAGAAAAAAAAATAAAAAATAAATAAATTTTGGGTTCAAATTTCTTATCCCCTGTAATGCAGGCAACCCTTATAGCAAGTATGTGTATAGCAATTAACATAACTTGTCCAACTGCAGGCGAGGAAATAAAGATGGCGGCGATCCTACTTTGGTATAAAGTGTATTATTATTTTACATCACATTTATTATTTTATTCTTTTCTTTTCGTACATAATAATTTTATTTACTCGTAAAAATCTATATTTGAAATATATTGTAAATTAATTGGATAATTTTAAAATACATTATAAAACTATTTTATGACAATTATCACCTCCATTTTTATTTTTCCGCCTGCAGCTTGAGATGTTATGTTAATTGCTACACAATCCTGCTAAATGAGTTGCCTGCATTACAGGAAATAAATTTGAAATTCGTAATTTAATTCTTAAAATTTCACTATATTTAAATGTATAAGAA
The DNA here is from genome assembly GCA_949825025.1 of Siphlonurus alternatus. Taxonomy (NCBI): domain Eukaryota; kingdom Metazoa; phylum Arthropoda; class Insecta; order Ephemeroptera; family Siphlonuridae; genus Siphlonurus; species Siphlonurus alternatus. The sequence continues at coordinate 20,913,806 of OX463785.1, read as the reverse complement.
TGCGAATATTAAATATCAATAATATATTAAATTTCATAATTTTACAAAATTGTTTTGATAAAATGAGGAAGTTCCAGAAATTTTTAACATATTATTCTTACAAGGAGAAAACATACCGATATGAATTTATCATGATTAAATATCTTGGCATTAATCCATATTTAATTTTTTATAATGAAATAAATTTAATCCTTTTCGTCTTTCTCGTTACTTGGCAGAGAGCTATAGACTAAAGTATTAATTGCTAAAATGTGGAGGAACTTTGTTGCACTATAGAGGTGTACTGAAATATTCTCTACCAATATTCCCGTCAATCGTGTCTAACCCCCCGTCTCGTGTTGTTCCAGGTCACGGTGGCCTGACGCCCCGCACGCCGCTCGGCAAGCTCGCCACCATGGTGTACGCCGTGCTGGGAATTCCCCTGATGCTGCTCTACCTGTCGACCGTAGGCAGCGCGCTGGCTGTCGGTGTGCGCCGCGTGCTGGCCGGCCAGTGTCCGTGCCGACACACGCCCCCCTCCTACCCGTACAACGGCGTGCCAGCGGCCAAGCACAAGGCGACGGACGGCAGTAGCAGCTCCGTGCTGGCCCCCGTGCTGACGTGCGTGTTCGTGGTGCTCGCCTACATCGCGGCGGGGGCGGCCGTGCTGCTCCTCAAGTGGCACTTGTCCCTCCTAGACGCGCTCTTCTTGTGCTTCATGAGCCTCACCACCATCGGCTTTGGTGACGTCATGGGCACCTCGCACGCTGCTGCAGCCAGCTGGTTCTGTGCGGCGTACATTCTGGTTGGCATGGCCATCACCGCCACGTGCTTCAACGTGGTCCACGACGTGGTGCGCTCCACGTGGCTGAGCAAGGCCAAGCGAGGCACGTCCAAGCTGAGCAAGCACAAGCCGGACGTGACCAACAACGAGGAGGCTGCTGCCGTGTCGTCCATCACGGCGGGTGTCGTGCAGTCGTGACCCGCCCCCGCGCTGCACGAGCTCAAGGTGCAGCACCACCACGTGGTCACCGCCGTGCCGCCGCCCACCGTGCCCCCACGAGGGGTGCTGAAGGACCCTCACCCAGTGTGCTTGGGATCGACGGAGAGCGGCGAGGAGCGAACTGGAGACGGTCAGGAGCAGATTTACCTCTACAACATGGCCTGAGGTGCGTTCTTGTTTGTGACGATATCAATGCTGAGTACCCGGTGTAATGTAGATAGTTCAACGTCATGGTCATAGAGAATTAAGAATTTTCAAATTAAAAAACGTATATTTTTTTAATTTCCGTATTGAAATTTATTTAGTTCAATAAAAATATTTTTATTCACAATATTTTAATGCCAATAAAATTCCATGAAATAGAATATTTAAGGGGACAAATCCTCGTGTCGCCTGATTGTATGCACTCGATTTGTTGCAGAGCCACGTGGAAGAATATAGATGAACTTTGTAACTGAAAAGAAAGCAGCGAGATAGAGGAGCAACCTCACAAAAGACTTTCCAGTGACGACTAAAAATAATGAGGGACGTTACTAGGATGCAAGACACTGGAATTACTATCAATTTTGTTGGAAATATCCCAAAATATAAACTGAAATTTGTTTTAACAATGTTGAATGTATTTTATATTTAAAATCAACATAATTATGAATGTGAACTGATAAAGACATGCAGTATATCGTGTTTATCAAGCATTTGTATTAAAAAAATATTGATTGTGAAATTTTAAAATACGTTTTAATGACTGATTGGCCTGATTGTGAAACGTTTAAAATATATTTGTGATGAATGTGTATCGTATTGTATTACATGTAATTTGTAAACGAATAAAAAAACAATTTCATTGTTAATGTGTTTATCGTAATTTTTTACTCCATATTTTCAAAGTAAAATAAGGCTGCAGCAAAGTCAACAATAGGAGGATAATTTATAATTATCTTTGTTATAAAACAGCAGACCATGTGCTGGAAAAAATATAATATCGTTATTTTTTTTTGCACTGAACAGTAAATTGTTCGCTTTTGTATAACATATAGCAATTATAATTGGATTATTGCACTATATTTTATAACATATATAAGGAGATAATGTCTGGAATAAAAATTTATTATTTTAATACCAGCTATTAATAATGGCTTATTAAATTTCAGGACACTAAAAATAATGAGTATGGAAGATAATTTTTATATTTTTTCTTTATTTTTATATAATAATGCTGGTGTCATAAATAATCAGGTTTCATTTTTCAATAATTAACCATTTTTAAGGGAGTTTCGATCATTTATAAAATTATAAAATATAATTCAAAGTTTTTTAGTTACATTTTTTTTTAATTGCCAGAGTTAGATTATTTTATAATACTTGTCGTAAGCAAAATGAACGTCCTGAATTTACGAGATATTTATTATAATTATCTTACTAGAATTCTTTACATACAGTTCTAACCATTTTTTCCAAGATTGTCCATCCCATCATTTTCCTATTTGCGACTGAGAAAACCATGTTAGTATAAGATGCTAAAGCAGGTAATTTATTTAATTTTATGTCTTTTATTAAACACAAATATTGTACAATGTGCATTTAAAATTAGATATATATTTATACCTCTACTAAAAGCATCGGTCTGGTTATTATTAGCATCTACCACTTGTATAAAAGTTTTGGCACAGACTGGGATTGAACTCAAGACAAATTACAAATTAGATTCATTAATCACTGCGCCAAATGCCCGTTAGAGAGGAAGGAGACATGCAACAAGAAGGAAAGAGTAACAAATTATAATCAACAATTAGAATTTGAACAGTTAAATTTCATATGAATATCAGTCTGATACTTTTTAGTGAAAATTCTGCTCCTACTAACTGCAAATCAACAAATATAGTAGCTGGAAGTTGGATGTTTTTCAACTTTCTCTACATTTTGAAACTTAAAAATCGTAGAGATATTTATATTATGAAGTTCAACCTTTCTACATAGTCTCTTATTCAAAATTCAGATGAAAACTTTCAATTTCCTGCTACTTCCGGTGGTTGTCTTATGTTTGTTAAACTGTATAGTTCATCCAAATAAATATGTTCAATTCAGCTATACTTTAACATCGTCGGATCGGACATTTTTATTCGAATGTACACTCATTGTTTCTAAAAATTTCCCTTTACAGCCTTGTTAATTACCATGGTCCATAAGAATAACACAGGGCATGGTAATTAACAAAGCTGCAAGTGGGAAATTTTCAAGGCGACGAGTGTACTGACGTAAAATAGCGTCAGTTTCATTCATTTCATATTAAACTGGTACCACTGAACGTGATAAGCCTGCTGACGAGTCTGTCTGGCTTTGTGGGCGCTGGGGACTAACAGAGTTTTAATTAAATAAAAACCACGCGGTGTAATCTTCGTGAAATTAACTTTTGTGAATATTTTTTATTAGTCATGAAGTTAACGCAGAATTTTGTTTGTAAAGTTAAAATAAAACATAACAAAAAGATTAAACAATAAAACATTTTAAAACAATAATATAATTATAAAATTTAATAATAATTTGAATTTACGTATTTTTATTGTTTTTGTTTTTTAATATAAATTAATAAATAATATTACATTTTTAATAACTAATAACGAAACAATTATTTTTTAATTTGAAAAGGTATAAAATTATATTTATTTTAATATTTATAATAATTAAAATTTGTTGCACAGAGTGTATATTTTTAATAAGAAAAGTTTCTTCCTGGTAGGATACGTTCTTTTGGGAAAGTTATATGAATGTAAATTTGAAGTAAAATAATTAATAAGTTAAAAATTATATTAATAATAGTAATATAAAAGACTTTTCATATTCTTGAATATATGGTTTTTTTTACAATAATTAATGTATCAGCTGTTCAAATTATTCTCTTAACAATTATAATGGTACATAATTATGCTAGATGTTGAGGAAATCATTAAAACCTTAATAATTAAAAGTATTTTAAGTAAAATAAAATGTCAGTTTGCAAATTCTTTATTGTTAATCGTAATTTATTACTTGGTTTTATTCTAATAATGAGTTAATTTTACAATGAATGTGTAAATTTTAACTATCGGGTGACTGTTGAATAATATCAGTAAACATGTAAGCCAACATTAATAAAATTCCACCCTATCATGTATTTATTCATTAATCAAAATAAATAAAATTCTGTAAATGAAGGCTACTGTGAATTTCAAACACAAAAATAAGCTTCAGGTTTTGTTGGTAAAAGAACGATGAAAAATTATTTGACAGCTTTATTATAAAACAAACAACATAAATATTTTAACTTTAAAACAAACTTTTGTGGTAATAATTCTCCCTCATTTTAAAATGAATAACATTTCTATTAAAATTTATTGTTGTAAAATGTTGACAGATTATCTGGGGAATAAAGTGTGCCACTAAAAGCAATTAATTTGGAAGATAAATTGAATATTCTTCTTTCTTGTCGTGTGACGTCACGAGGGGAAATTATTTCTCTTCAAATCGTCCCTTTGTTTAATTTAATGTTGTCAGTGGCACCAGGGGGATCTCGATCAAGTCATAATTTTATTTGTTGGAGGAGGGGGGGGGGGGGGTAAGTGAATGCAATAGTATAGTATATTATTGTATTTGAATGGATAACCTTATTGTACTTTTTTACTGCATATTTAGATAGAGATGAGGACCTCTTCAATTTATGTATTGTTATTTTTTTTAATATTTTTGAACCTAGAAACCTTAAAATTAATTTGCATGCAAAATGCAGTGACGTCATAGTAATGTAAATGTTTAACAGGAAAAATTTGCATGGCTGTGACGTCACAGCATACGTATTTTTCCTTCAAATTGATTTTTAGTTTTTAAATTGACATTTTATAACTAGAGGTGCACTATGTAAATATACAATAATAAACATGTTAACTGCCCATCGTATTGTTTAAGATGAAATTTCATTATTTGATGTGAGTAGTATTAAAATGTGAAAGTAGAAAACATTAGTTAATTTAGTTATTCATAATCATATATTTACTTATAATATACCTATGCAAAGTGAAACGCATACATCAAATTGATTATTTTTCAACTGTGTTAATGGGTTTTCCTAAGCTTGTATTATAATTAATTTTATTAATTAATATAAAAAAATTAAAATGTAAAATCTGAAGCATTTAAAATAATATAAATTATTTGAAAAATAAAACAATATCAAACGCATTTTTAATAAAATTATACTGTATTTATTATTAAAAATATATATACTTTTTATTTTTCACACAGTAAATAAAATAAAGTTTATTTTTGTGAAAATTAAACAAGCCTAGTCATATTATTTACCCATCATTCTTTAGAATGTAGTGATCAATATTTGTTTCATACAGTTTTATAATTAATTTGAACTACAATATTAGCTGTAACTGAAGGTATATAAGTAATAATTCATAACGGTTATTATTTGTTTATGGGGAAATAATTTATTCGTTTCACAAATAATAGTGTGTTTCTAAGTATTCCTTATTTATTCAAATTACGTTAGGGTGGATTCAACTAGTGTCAATTTGACAGCATATTAGAAAAACAGTGCAGTCTGTATTACAAGGTAATTTTTTCAAATTATTGAATACAGTATTTCCTTACAAAATGTCTTAATAAATCAACTGCATTTTTGATTGTATAGGTTGAAATTTTCACACACGGAAAAATTTAATTCAAAATTGAATCACAGGCTTCAGTATTTACGATTTTTTACTGAAATGTGACACTGGGAATTCCGTCTAGTAAAAATAAATCTGAGATGATTAAGGTCAGCAGAATGAACAAAAAACAAAAAAAAAAAAACATCCAGTCCGTTCTCCCTGCTCCAAGTACACAGTTTGCTCCAGTTTGCAAGTAGAAAACAGCGTGGCTTGCAGAGGATGCATTTTGTGGCCGTGTGCTGCTTTGTCAGATTTATTGGAGATGCACCAAGAGATGAGTTTATGGAACATCTTTTACTTGGAAGAAATCGATTAGAATGTTTTTTATAACTCAATATTATGTTACCAGCAGATATTGCAATTGACAAGATTTTTGTTTAGTCTTTGTGTATTTATGCATAATTTTGGAATAATAACTAATTTAGTATCGACATCAAATTTTTTTATTGCAGAAACGGATAATTATGATAGTTATGATACCCTGATTTTTTTCAGATTTTTTACACCCTGTAATTATTTTTAATAAATTATTAAAAGTACTTTTTGTGACGTCATGCGGCGGCAAGTCCTATCTTTTTCTTTAGGAGAGATGCCTCTTGACGTCACAAAAAGAACTTTCAATAATTTATTAAAAATACTTACAGTGCTGTAAAAAATCTGAAAAAAAATCAGGGTAGCTTAACTTTGCACCTTCTATCCATTTCTGCAATAAAAAAAATTGAGGTCGATACTCCATTACTTAATGATCATAAATATTATTTTTCATTTCATAGTATTACATAACTATAAACAAATGCATTTTCATGCAGTACACTTGCCGCCTTGGAAAATTTCCCACTTGCAGTCTTGTTAATAACCATACCCTGTGCTATTCTTAAGCCAAAAGGGTATATTTTCCGAGGTGACGAGAGTACAGTATATGAACCATTATGTGTTAATTCAACAGTAAAATCGCATCACACAACACTCAGTTGGACGCCCCAAAGCGCACGTTCGTCTGTTGACGACAGCTGTGACGAGGGACGTGGAAGTCACGTGACGTCACGCTCAACTGCACAAGGAGGGACGTGAGTTCGAATCTCGGTGACTGCTGATTTTTTTATTTCTCTTTTTAACACAGCAGAGCTCTCAATGAAGTTCATCTAGACGTGGCCTGTAGGTTTTTCATTCAGCTCTTCGTTTTAACGATTATATTCACTCGTGTATCAAATACATTATATTTTATATAGCCTGGAGGACTCGATGAAAGTTTGGAACATCCAATACTTCTCGTACAGCTTGAATATGGAGATATGAACTTTTTTCACAAGTTGGTATTTAAAATGAGTTCAAAATCACTGTAAATATACAGACTACAAGAAAGACATTTGAGTAACTTTCAGTATGTTCCAAGGTGTATAAGGCAGCGCCACGAGATTGTTGGGTTGCCTACTTACAGGATAACGCTCTGCTGCTTGTACCTCCCCTTCTTTCCCCTACTGTTGTCATACCGTACGCTGAAAAAAATTAATCAAAAAATTAAAAATTTGGAAAAATTTACTTTGTTGCCAGGTATAATTATTCAAGGACACGAAACTGTTATAGTGTGTATTCTTTATAAACTAGCAGATGATATGGAAACGACATAAATGTAATAATTGCCGTACATAATTTAGGTTATTTTTTTTACATTTTCTCCCCTTACACGCTGCTGATGCAACACAACAATATGGCGAGGCAGGTTCCTGTAAAGTATGCAATATGCGTTGCAGTGACATCACTTGGGTCTGGCCTATTTCTTAAAATGCTGATGTTTGGAGTCAAAACAGTAAAGTTGAAATTTCACCACCTTGTTGTAATGATAAAATAAGGAGATAACACATTAGCGTCGCTCTAACCTCCTGCTAGGCAGGTAATTCTTGCTGTCGTCTGGAGAGGCAAGTGTTGTAATCTCTCACTACCTGTGGGGTTAAAGTCTTTAGTACGAGAGATTAACTACAGCATTGTTGGTATGTAAGATTAGAACAATACTACCGTACAATAATGCTATTAATCTTGATGTTGTTTATTTTGAGATCAATATGTTGTTGTTTTTCCTTCCATCATCCCCAATATCATCTCCAACGCTCATCACGTTCCTAATTTGTTGTGTACTTGGAGGCTCTGAAAGGTGTCAAGTTTTATCCTCGGCTACTTAAAGTACAAGTCACAACATGTCAGCCCCCGAGTGGTCGCAAGTTTTGTGAAGATCGTCAACTTTGTTGAGTCTTTCAGAGGAATTTTTCCTCATACGTCGGAGAGACTTTGGCGGCAGATGGGGAGGATTGGGGAGGAATTTGTAGCACTCAACATTGCGATGCTTTCAAAACAAATGGAACTTTCTGAAAATAAACTTATACATTATTAAAACTCATTAAAAATGAGTATAATTTTAATAATTTATGTATCTCAGAATTTTTTATCGAGAGTTTCTTAATGCTGTTATATAATTTCAAAAGGGAAAATAAGTTAGTGTCAATTTTGCATGCAATATGTATACAGATGTATTAGTTTGTTTTTGTCCCTGATTCATAAAGAATAATACAGAAAGACATCCATGTTTCTTGCTTAACTTTTTAAAGACACAAAATTTGATTATATAGATGGTAAATCGATGTTTGGGTATATAATAAAATAAACAAAACAATCAATGATTCTTTTATATTAATCAAGATAATATGTTTATTTTTCCATTTAATCATTATACTAATTAAAAAATATATTTAAATATTTATGACTAATTATAACTTTAAAGATTTTAATCGCAACATTTATATTATTTTTACCAATACAATAAAGTTGTTTTGAATTAAATTGAGTACAGAGAAAGTAAAGTTGCAGAATAAGTTATCTTACTTAATGTATATGATGCATGAATGGACGTTTTCGACTTTCAGGGATTATTATTTTCTTTTTCCAGTTTTCTTTAAAGTTTATAATAAGACATCGTACCTTGCAAGCTCGGCAATTTTAACGAAGACTCCAACTCATTTTAACGCAACTAGTATTACGTAGAGCAAAGTTCTATCTCTCATTACAGTTAATTGCTGCAGTACGTAGAAAGTTCCTTTGCTGACTTTATTTCAACTGTACATACTAAATTCATATACAGTCAAATTTATGTAATATTCCTGCCGGAAGTGAGAAGTTTCTGGTCGTCTTGTTCATGTATGAGTCTTAAAAATTTAAAAACATGTTAGTATTCTTCTTACAAACCTATTGTCAAAATTTCAATACGAATAAGGTCAGAAACCACTCACTTCCGGGTACTTCCGGTGGGAGTTTTTAACTAATTTGACTGTAACTAACTATATCTACAGTGCGATGATTTAGATAGCATAAAGTTAAAAAATTCATCAATGTAAAAAAAATTTCAATTGAAATTACGTAAAAAACTTACAAATTTAGTTAAAAAGTTTTACTGAAATTAAACATCGCTTTTTCAGTTTCAGCTAGAACATCAATTCAACTCATTTTAACTAGGCACAACAAAAATTAGAACAAATTTCTACCCCTAATTAGCTTATTAGTTTCTGCAGTACGCAGAGAGTTGCTTCTCGTGGTTCCCATTGTTTCAACTCTTCAAGCTAGATAGGCTGAATAAGAAGATACTATTTGAGATTTTAATTGCAATCGAGTCCATAACATAACGCAGTGGTACAAAAATGAAACGTTACTCCCTAAATATTTTATAACAGACTCAATTCTTTATTCTTTTGATATCAGTTTAAATTATTTTACATTACATTATAACTTCTCAAACATTGTTATATAATTATTGTATATTTTTTATAGTGTCTGTTGCTACATAAAGTATATATTTACATTTAAAAATTTAGTTTTAACTAATCAATCAATATAATCCAATGATTTTAATAATTATTAAATAAAAAAAATTAAAATATTAATTTTACAAAGTAGAGTATCATTATATAAGAAATTAATTAAAAAAAAAATGAAAAAATTAACTATATTAATAATTTTTTTATTTTAAAACATTAAAAAAATGTTTGTATTAATTTTTCATTAAATTTACACATGAATTTTATCATTATATACAATATTTTTTATTATAATTAAGAGGAATAAAATTATATTTTTTATGGAGTTTAGTGCACACCTGCCTGTATTTTATCACACCTTGTTCCCCAGGTAGACAAAGGTAGTTGTGTTGACAGAAGCTCTGCTCTGAATGAGGAGATTTGTGACTTGCAAACTTCTCTGTAAAGTTGACAAACCGCAGATACGACGATACATCTACCACCTCAACAACATTAAAACTGGGGGGTAACTTGAATAAACTTTGTCTTTTGTGAGACGTAATCTTATCTTGTGAAGTTTCTAGAGAGATGTGAGCTTCATGTGTGATATTAATTTAATAGTTTATACCTTACAGAATAATGTGTAATATATATCATGAAATAAATAAAACTCCCTATGGAAAAGTAGAAAAGACAACATTAGCATTAATTTAAACTGTGCAGTTGGAATGTAAAATTGTAAAATTTGTAGTTTAATATATATTATGTAATTGCAATTAATAAAAATATATATGTGCCTGAAATTACAAAACAATTTTCCATGCTTTCCTTTAATGTTTTACATGAAGGCTTATAATTAAGTATGAAAACAATAGCAAGTATAATGTTAATTATTTTTTAATTTTATAAAGACCGTTTATTTCTTAAGTTCTTTGCGCATTTGAATGGACACTTCCACAAAATCTTCCACTCTGTAAAAATTAAATATTCTAAGAACACAAACCCTTTCTCTCTGAATGTAGAAAGTATCTTTTCAATTTATGCTGCAACTTCTTTATTCGTTTCTTCTAAATTTTTTGTTCGATCTTCTCCCCGACTTTTTCTCTTATATCAGCTGTAACAGCAAACTTGCAGGAGAGACAACAAATGTTGCTGGATTTTTATTCCAATTTATTCCTTGGCTCTTTGCGCTACTTCGCCTCCTGACAACTCCAGGAGAGGGGGGGGAGGGGATCGTAGCGAGTCTCTCTCTCTCTCTCTCTCTCTCTCTCTCAATCTCTCTCTCTCTCTCTCTCTCAATCTCTCTCTCTCTCTCTCTCTCTCTCTCTCTCTCTCTCTCTCTCTCTCTCTCTCTCTCTCTCTCTCTCTCTCTCTCTCTCTTCCTGTCTAATTTTTCATTGCACATCACTTTTCACTTCTTTCTGCTTTCAATAAAATTTTATTTTTTTTTTTTTTCTTTCGTATATAGACAATATACTGTATTAATTGTGCAGTGAAGAAACAAATTTTATAGGCGGTAGTGGTTAATCATTTCAATAATACTCATAACTATTTAGCAACAACAATGCCATATCAGATAATATTGTTTGAGAGTTATATTGAATATTTCTTAAAAAAATGATCAGATCTCTATCGCGTTTACTGTTAAATACGATTAACCGTGATAACTGAGATATTTGTTTGGTCAGTTACATAATTATAATTCTAGATTTGTACATTTGATAACTTTAATTAAATTTTTTGTTGAATTTAAAAAAAAATATATATATTTTATAAAATATAATAAAACAAAAATTAAATTTCAACAATTTTATAAAAATACATTTTTTAATGTTTTTATATTTATACCAGATAATAGTTTTACATAATTTTATTTTTTTAATATTTAATATATTGTAAAATGAAAATTGAAATAATTATTATTCTTTTCACAAGTTTTCTGTTGTATCATTAATTTTAAACAAAACCGATACGACTATAATAATATAATACCTAAATTTAGAAAAAATGACAAATTATAATTAGCTGTCACCTGCTGGCTGTCACTCAATATCGCAATGGGAGTTCCACCAATTTCTTTTATCTCGCAGTCTTTTCTGGCAGCTAAGCTGTTGTACTATAGGACAACAAACACCCCTTTATACTTTTATTAATAAATTTCGTGACAAATTTTTCAAAGCATTATATCATAAAAAAAACACCCTTGAATACTCTAGCAAATTAGTTTCACCAGCAAATCTGTTTTATAAAAACGTAAATCAACGTCAGAACTCCATTATATAAATAAAATAGCAATTTTACACAACACCAAATAGCCAAATACAAAATATCTCACTGTGGAAAAATAACATTTTTAAAATATTATAGCAACATTAATTTAAATCTAGACAATTTTATTCTCAATTTATTATCACAATCAAAGAGTGAAATGTAATTGTGTGTGGATATTTATTTAGATATCAAAATCCTCGGGATGCTGAGTGTGTAATGGACAACATGCATGAAAATTTTTTATTGCAGAAATGAATAGAGGGTGCAAAGTTATGCTACCCTGATTTTTTTCAGATTTTTTAGAGCCCGGAGACTATTTTTAAAAAATTATTGAAAGTCCTTTTCGTGACGTCACGAGACGCGGCTTAAGAAAAAGATAGGACTTGCCGCCGCGTGACGTCACAAAAAGGACTTTCAATAATTTTTTAAAAATAGTTCCAGGTCTCAAAAAAATCTGAAAAAAATCAGGATAGCATAATTTTGCACCCTCTATCCATTTCTGCAATAAAAAAAAATGAGGACAATACTCCATTATGCTACTCTGCATTTTTTCAGATTTTTTTTTTTTAGACCCAGAACTATTTTTAAATAATTATTGGACGTGCGGCCACGCCCCCTGGAGGCGTCAATAGGCGTCCAGTCTCTATACTTTTTTATTAAAGATTCAGGGGTGCCAACTGAAATCACAGAACTTTCAATAATTATTTAAAAATAGTTCCGAGACTCAAAAAAATCTGAAAAAATTCAGAGAAATATAATTTAGTACCCTCTATTCATTTCTGTAATAAATTTTTTTCAAGTATGTTGTCAATTTTGATTATTATCTTAAATAAAATAGTTGATAATTAATATACCCTACTTGAAAAATTAGCTCTTAAATTAATCCTTTACACGTCTAAATTTAAGCTAATCTTTTTATGTGTTTTACACTTTTTACCGTAAAAAAATGTCTAATTTCTTCCACGCTAAATGTGGGAGAGAATAGAATAAACAATTGTCAAAAGAGGAAAGAAGACGTAATCTCAGCCTCGAAAATGGAGCAATATAACACGAGGAGGGATGATAAACGCGAATAAAAGATGAAATTTAGTTTATCTCTGAGTATATCTGATATCAGTTTCACAGTAATTTGTATTATATATGTAATAATGTTTGAATATTACTTATTGTAGTTATTGCATGTCTCCTAGATTATTAGGAATATTTTCTCTATACTTTGTATTTTTAAACCCAATAAACAATTATTATTATTATTATTATTATTATTATTATTATTAGGGAGTTAGTCTATAATAAAATAAAGACATTAAAAATGATATAACGGTTGTTTATTTGTAATTAATGAATATTGTAAAATTGCGTACAATTACAATATTATTTATATTTTTTTTTAATAAAATTTAATATTCTGAATTTTTCTCAATGTTTTACTGCTGTAGGGTATTAATATTAATATTTAATTAAAAAGTTTTAATTGGGCCAACAGCAAATTAAATATGTATGAAGGCATTAACGCTAATAAAATATTGCAGAATATATTAATATATAAATTTAGTAACAAAATTTACACTGAAAAATAGAATATATATACAAATTTATTACAGGATTTTAGTTTATTCCATGAATTTAGTATTGTTTATTTCATAAAAACAATAAAATATATTTTATAAATTTTAAATACATCATTAGTGACGCAAAAATTTCCACATAATACTTTAATTTCTAAATTTTTGTATTGTGTAAATGTAAATGTAATAGAAAAATGTTTCCTTTACACCCTTATCTAAAAAAAAAAAAAAAATGGTCATTACAATATTAATGGTCTATAAAATGAGAAGCTAAATAAATAAATAAATTTATAAATGACAACATACTATATAGATAACTGAATTATGTATCTATGTATTTTGGATGAAATAATAAACAAATAAAATAAATACCCCTTCGTATATTGGCTAAAAATAACAGAAATTGGATTAGAGTATTCGAAATTTTCTTAGATTTTCAGTCCTAGAGTTTCCAGTAGTACAAAAAGCTACAACAATGCTCATTGTGTTCTCAAAGCTTTGACTTTTGTATTTCTACTTTTTGCAAGGACCTCGTTAAAAATTACTTTTTTTTGTTCTCAAAAGTTGAAAAGAACTACTTTTCTACAGTAGCTATAAAATTATTCTTAAATTTTCTTTTACAATCTCATTATTTATTATTACAAGCAGAAATTTTTGTAATTATTTAGAGTACTTTATAGTTTTTCTTATAGTTTTGTGGATGCGTAATTAAATATTTCTCAATGTTAACTATTTGAAGAAGGTAACTATATTATAAGTATTTACCTTTTCGTATGTTTGACTATTAGTAAATTAATTTAATTATAATGTATCACAGATTAAACATTTACGTTTTCAAAATATTTGCTCCTACTTTATATTTTTGTTTCAATTTGGGAAAATTGTCTACGTACTGGTGTATCGAGATGTATTAAAGGCAATGTTTCATATTCCCCATCACGTTGGCTTGATGCCACATTGCTCTTATATTTAACACTAATGATATGATGATAAAATCTTCTTTGGTAGCTAGAATGTGTCTCAAATCTCCAGACAAAGCAGTAAAAAAAAATACAACGTTAACACTATACAAGAAAGCAATCTGAATACTCCAACCTAACATGATATAAACTCCAGTAGTCTAAATATCTGCATCATCAGAACATACAAAAAGTAGCTCCAGGTACGACACTGTCCGGAGTGCGGTACATGGTCTGTCTGGTGTGTTTATTGCTAATTGTCACGGTGGTAAAAGACGTGCAGAGATCAGCAGATAAAGACAAAGGCTGCGTCCCAAAATGTCACCTTCTTGCATTATAGGAGGCTACACTTAATTTTTGTCCCAGGCATTACCAAGGGATTCGGGAGAGGGGGTCTGTGTTAATGTCATACCAAATGATTTGTTTTTTCTCAACAATTTTTCACGTCGTATCAAAGTATCGGTTCATGGAAGGAAGAAAAAATCATAAAGAACCTTGTGAAGTGAGTGGAAAAAGACGAAAATAATTATTATTCATACAACACATAAAAACGGGCAGATTTTTTTTTCTACTTTCCTTTCTTCGAAGTCCATGTTCATATATTAAACAACAAATATTTATATTTCATTAATTGCCTTGAAATTTTAAATATTCACGAATCGTTACGTTACCAAGCACATGCAAAAGAAATTAAATTTTAATATTTGTAATGTAATACCTCTATTGGTTTAATATAAATAAAAAATTTACTAAACGTATTTAATAATATAAATTATTAGAATATATCAAAATGTAATATTAAAAAATAATATGACATTATTTTAAAAATATTTTGTTATTATTTGTATAATTACCTGTGCGTTAATTAAACATTTGAATTTAAATTTTGTATAACATTTTAAATAAAAGACAAGTTGAAACATTTTTAAATACTTATTTTATGTTAAACTCATTTTAATTCCCTATGTTTACCTTCAAAACCAACAAATTTCCTCCGTTGAAATTGTATTAAATGAACAAGATATTTCTTGACATTTTTATGTTTAATAAGACAAAAATAAACAGATTTTATTCTTCTTGTTTCTCCTTGGAAATGGTGAAAACGATGGTAGAAAAAGTCGAAGAAAGACGTTAATTAGAATAAAAGTTGAAATTTATCACATCATAATGAATTAAAGTCGTAATTAACATGCTATGACGTCATTCCGATTTTTGTGGTTAATTCTTTACATCGTAAGCAGCTCAAGTACAAACAGAAAGGTTTAATAAAAGACTTTGACTTCAAAAGTCCCCCTCCTCTTGACTCCATTGTGGAGCTGTCAACGTGAAAATCTCAGCAATATTCCCATGAACGATAAATTAGAGGGGAATTATCAACTAGAACGGAGTATTGAGTTGTCAATGACACTTTAATTCACACTTGTAAAGAGCAAGATCAATATTTCATGACGACAATGTCACAAATACGATGTTGAAATACAAAATTCAAAATTCAGATTTTATACTGCAATTTCAGATATGTTAGATTTGTTGAAGCAATTTACTCCAAGGCTGAATAAAAAACTCATCTTTAAACATGAGGCAGTCCACAAATTTACCATCTGTGACAAGGTGTGTGATATTTACGTGGAAATGTCTTTTCTATCTGCCACGTGTTGGACGTTTATTGTTATTTGAGTTTATGTGCGTCGTGAGCCTCGTGTCGAATATCAATGTTTTGTTTTAGTTCACATATCGAGTCAGGCTTCGCCCCCCCCCCCCCCCGAAATTTTGGATTTAACATGGGCAATATAGGCATTTCCCTCCACTATAGAGGCAGCCCCCCCCCCCCCCACCGAATTTTTTTTCTGGATCTGCGTCTGTATCGAGTGTTGTTTATTTGTCTCTCTCTCTCTCTCTCTCAGATCTCTCTCTCTCTCTCTCTCTCTCTCTCTCTCTCTCTCTCCATCTCTGTATCTTTATGTACGAGTTCAGACTGTCATAATAAATTGTGCTTGTGATGTCTTCTCTTTATATTGATCAACTTTAAATTATAGAAAATAAAGTACATTAAATACAATTGTTATATGAAAAAAACAACAAATTGAAAACATATTTTTTAATTGATTGCAATTCTACATGTATATACTAGGATTAATGTAAGAAGATTCTAATGCTAATTTTTCTACAATATCGCACTATATCTTTATGTTTCATTGCTAATTTAATGCACTATATCATTTCAATTTATTTTGAACAGTATTGAGAGGTTAATTTTACAAGACCATCATTTATGTTCACTACATCTCTTCAAATTTTTATTTTCAGAAGAAAATGGGAAAAACATGGAAATAAACGCACCCATATATAAATCTCCAACTGGGGAGTTTTATTTTCTGTCAAAATTTAAATGCCAAGCAGATTGGCATGGAAGATTTATCTTTTGTAACAAGTTGGGGAGAAATATAGTTTATATATTTTTTAAAAGAGAAAATGTAACAATCCAGTTACGATATCATTTTTAGAAATATACAGAAGAGAGAGAGAGAGAGAGAGAGAGAGAGAGAGAGAGAGAGAGAGAGAGAGAGAGAGAGAGAGAGAGAGAGAGAGAGAGAGAGAGAGAGAGAGAGAGAGAGAGAGAGAGAGAAAGAGAGAGGAGGGAGGAAGGGGGTAAAATATTTAAGTTGATATCTTTTATAGTTTATACATTTATATGGATTTAATGCATCATAAATATTCTAAATAATAATATATACATGTATACAAGATAATTCTGTAAGCGATAAATTCCACAAGTTTCTGGTTTAAATTATATTCAGAAAATAAACACATTTACAAACATAATTATGTATTTAACGCTTACATAATAATATGTTGTATACAACACAAATTCTATGGAAATTCATGATTTATTCTTTGTAACAAAATATAATTAATTATTGAATTTACTCTAAATTTTATACTCCACTTATTGTATAGTAGCTTCAATATTTACAATGAATTACTCAATTTTTTTTATTTTTAAATGCAAAGTCAAAACTCCCAAATTATATCATACTTATTATATGAAGACAATGCTGACAAGAATATAATCACATCCCCCATTGTAAGTATGACATGTCACCCCTAATAAATCTGTCTACAACAAAGCTTGATGATTTATTTCAACTTACAAAGCTAATAAACAGGCCTGAGCTGCATCTCAACGAGTCTTTATTGTTTTGTGTCGACAAGGAGTGTTTTCTTGACGGACTGAAAGAAAATTAAATGCCATGTAGTTTTTATTAAGAGGAAAAATATTTTTTTAGTCATCACAAATGCAGAGAATTCAGTCCACGGTAAGTAGCAACGTAAGAAGTCATGGATACTCCAGCCCTCCAGTAACGTTCTCCAGTGTGACAGTGAGGACGTAGAAGTGAGCACCACACGAGCCCTCAAGAGTCACACAAGTGGAATTTACGTTCGCCATTCCACCAGCCAGCCGGCATGTCGTCTTTCCCGGGGGACAAGATCGGAGCGTCTTAATGCGGGGTGGGGGTTGCAGGGCTCTGTCTTTATTACTTATTTGTGTTTAGTACATAATTTTAGCCCATGATCAAAAGCAATGCATTCACCATTTCACCATTTAAGAATTGAATTGCATACATTAAATAATACACATATATAATTATGGTACAGTTAGAGTTTCAAGAGATTCAGATTATAAGTTTTATTTATTTAAAATGCATTTCACAGTACATTGAGCAAATTTTACTCCAATACCGTCTTTCAAGTACATTAAATTTGTAGATGATAAGAAATTTTAAAATATAATGTTATATTATAAGCACTTCAGATATGGTTTTGAAGTTTCCATTAAATTTCATTTGTTAACATCATTTCCAGACCTAAGTATAAGAAGTTATTGCACATTTACAACCACATAAACCGAGGCTTTTACCATAACGTTTTTAGTGACGTGTAAGGTTATTGAAAATTGCAGACATGATGCATTTCTAGAATATCGAGGTCGTCACAAGAACTGCATGCTGTTGCAACTCTTTGTGAATGCATAGTTTTTATATCACTTAGATTTTTCATTATTTTTTATTCATTTTACTGGCAATTTTCTTTGAAGAACGTGCAGGAAATAATTTACTCAACTGATAAAAATGGAGCAAGCAAGCATTGTGGCAATGACAAAAGTATACTTTTCTTAACAAATAATAATTACATTGCAGGTACAGTACAGCACATGCATGCATGCACGATAGTATTTGTAAGGATATTATACATCAGTCAGCCCTGGAAAACTTGTAGTGTATTTCTTTGTCACTATTAATTCAAATTTAAATTATAATTTTATGACAATTTGTAAAGAAAATGTTTCTAAATTTCAAACTTTTTAAAAGAAATATTTTTGTTACTGAAAACTTAAGTATTTTTTTTTATCTCTGAATATCTGTACAAACTTTTAGAATATTCTTCAACTAATACACAATATTCCATTGGAATTATTTAGAAAACTTCTAGCATTTACGTTGGAAAACGTATAGCACTCTCGTTACTAAATTTCACGGAGCTGCAGCTCAGATTTGCACTCCCAGACTCCATCTCTTCCTGACGACCTTTTGTACGCTCACATGGCTAGAAAATTGTTCATCCTTCGTGAAGGAGGGGTAAAATGAAACTTGCTCCTTGCCTTCAAATCGTAAAAAATAATAAGGGCTGGGAAGAGGGTAAAAATAAAAGAGTTTTATTATTTTAATAATAAAAAGGTCTAGAATTTGAATATCATAATTTACATTTCAGATAAAGAAAACGCAATGGGGAAAGTTAATAAAAATTTTAAATTATTATATTAGTGGAGATAAAGATAGATATACGTACGATATTAAAATATAAGGAAATCACAGAATTGTTAATGTAAATTTAATTGACATCTTGAAGATATAATTATGATACCATGGAAATATATAGTATTTTTTTTTAACTCTCACAATTAAGCAATGAGAATATAGCAAGTAGCTCATTCGGAGTCGACCTCTGAAGGCGATGTTAAAATTTATCTAACTGTATAGTTGCAAGTGAGTTGAACTAAATGTAAAAGAAACTCAAATACAGAAGTCGAAGAATGAAAATAATATATATATATATAATAAAAAAAATCCGTGATAAGTGAAAAGCTTGTTTTCATTAAGTAAAATGTATTGCCAAAGGAAATTCTTCAATTTAGAATAAACCTTTACAAATATATGAATTTCTATGCATATTTATCATGATGGTGCATGGTGTAGCTGCATGTTAATAATTGGGTTAAAAATTATTATTATATATCAAACAATTCGTTAATTAGAATGGTGATTTTAAAGTGGATCATTTTATTTTTTAAATTATATTAAAAGAGGGAATTAAGATAAACTTCTGAAAATATATTAAATTTTGTGCTCAATTTATTTTCCAAAAGTTTTCACGGTTCACGATTTTCACTCTCAAATATAAAATGTAAACATCGTCATCGATTCGTTCATAATATTACTAGCGAAAGATTTTTATTGAATGTTTCATAATACAGATTGTTTTCATTTTAAACGTTTTATCTTCAACGAAACTGAAAGTGGAAAGCTAGCTTTAGGCTTTCCTTTACTCAAAATGTATATATATCTGGTAAATATTGTTTGCTAAGACAAGACCATAAATTCGTAACCAGCAGGTATTAACTGCATATTTATTTAGAACAAAATAATCAATAATTATATTTTTAAATTCTTAAAATAAAAAAAAAACTAATATTTTGAATATTTTGCAACAATTTTCACTTAAGGTCTGTCGCTATGAAAATATGCAAGTGGAATGAAAAGAGATGTCACTACCAGTCTTTAGGAAATGATGTCCGAGATTGGGTGATTTTAATTCCAACATTTCAAAGGAAATAATAAGATTAACCGTTTTTAAATGAGCAACAGTCATTATAATTATGTTTATCTATTTCCTAGTCTGATTAATTTGTGAATACAATAATTATATGATAAGTTATTGCAGTTAAAAAAATGCCCCTATAACTCAGAGAGCAAAAGCTCAAGGCAAAGAAAGAAATATGAAGGGCAGCCGTGCCGTGATGAATGCTCCTGCTCTACCGTTGCGAGTGCGCCTCAACATTCCATTGTATTTTAAATTGAATAGAAGGGAGAGTAACGGTAAATAAACAAAGATGTATTATTTTGAAAGAACTAATATTATGATTTTTAGGATAGTAAGCATCGAAACTTTTTTTTTTCGATAAAAAAATAAAATATATTATTGTATTTTTTAATTCCTTTTGTTATATATAATGAATCTAACTCGAATCTAAGTAATAATCCTAATAATTACGTAATATATTTTATATATTAAAATTTAATTACTATCATTCATAATGCTGTTTCGCTTTATGTGGCTCATCATATCTAATCATATGCTTGAAATAAAAATAATTTGATAATAATTTGTTTCTGGATCCGCGCCTGATTATATTTATATATATTATATATATTAATATTTTTTTTTTTTTTTACAAGGATACACCCCTAAGAGCTTACAGCTCGCGGCGGGGTACTGGGTAGGGGGTAAGGGATATAAGGTAGGGAACGGATAGTGGCCACGGCCTGCATGCTTACGCGTCCCAGCATTCGCTGAGGTGAGACTGAGGGAACCGTGGAAAACCTCAGTCAGGACGGACACCTTTACTTTTTCTCAATGGACCAAAGCGATGTCCAAAGCCTGGAGAACCACACACAAGTGCATCACTGCACTGGGTGGAAAGCGAGACGAATTTACCCCAGGGAGGGAGCAGCGTATTTTTTACTTGAAACGGTCACCCATCCAAGTACTAACCACGCTCGACGTAGCTTGACTTCGGTGATCTAACGAGAACCGGTCAATGCACTGCGCCAATAATATTATTATAAAAAAAAATAATAATAAATATAAATATTTATTTATTTATTTATATTTATATATATTTTATATTTTTGTAGATATGTATTATATAAATACATATATAACTATAGATATAATAATATATATATATATATATATAATATATATATATATATATATATATATATATATATATATAGTTATATAATATTATAACTATATTATAAATGTTATAATAAATATTATAATTTTATATAATTACGGTCCAATAATTAATAATAATTATAATAATTAATTAATTTTTCTCTCAATAAAAAAAATCGATATATATATATATATATATATATATATTATGTATTTTTTTTTATTGGAGGAATTTAATAGCTAGAGCCAGGCCTTGTAGGAGCCATCAATTTCCGTGTGCAGACTACCAATGCTGAGCTGCATGAGCACGGCCCATGGGTCTGCACGGCCCACGGGCCCGCCCGTGCAGATCCGTGCCCAAGCCCGCAGAACCTAAGCCGTCTCGGCGCCCTCCCTGCTGCTGGTAAAGCTCAAGCTGACCATCCTCACTTGCCTCGCTGCTTGCTGGCGAGCAAGCTAGGTGCAGTCCCGAACAATGGGACAATGCACAGTACATCCGAGGAGAAAAAAATTCAGCAAGAGGGCTTGTGACAAAGTGGGGAAATATAGTGTGTAAATTTCTTACTTGTAAAGTCCTTAAAACATTGCTGTACAGTATCCATATTAACTTGTTCATCAGAGAATATATATATAATTAATATTATACAATTAAAAATTAAATATCCTTTAAAGTTTTGTAAAAATGTTGGAACAAAATTCTTCCAATCAGTATTTTTCGAAACGCAAACGTTGCGCCTCTGGTGGCCGGCTACGTAGCGACAGTCCTTAACGATGAATCTCAGTTACTGCTGGAGTCAAAGAATATTTCCCTGCAATCGAATCGAATAAAATAAATTTTAAAAAATCGAGATTGTTCTAAAACTTAATCGCTTATGGTTTGAGCAAATTCAGTCTTGCAGTTTTCTTACAACAGCTCCATTTCCGGTTTTCGTCCATAAGGCCAATGTTAAACTTCTACTTAAGTTTTCACAAAACTGATAAGACAGATTCGCTTCAAAATTTGTATATCACCTATTGATGGTGAGTTCTAAGTCCCCTGCAAGTTTTGCTGCATTCAGGCGGTACGATTGCGAGATCTGAACCTACTGAGATTCATCCTATATTAAAAATTCATAAAATAAATTATAATATTTAATAATATAAAAAAATTAAATTATATTTATGAATTTAATTTTACACTTCACTTTTTTTGTAATACTGAGGTTGCATATTGTATTGCTCATCAATCTCATCATTAGCACTTGATTTTATATAATTAAATATGATAAATATATTATGAATTTATGAACATATTTAATGATATCTGATGATATTTTATAAACAAAATATTAAAAATATTGTTTATAGATGATAAATACAATATAATACATTTTGCTACAATTTTGTTGTGATATTATTTTTCAAATATGAAATTTGAAGCCACAACGTATTTACAGATATCATCCAAAGCAAATGTAAACCTTAATACATGTGTGCATATCCACGTTTTAATTAACTACAAATCTAGGACGGTGATAAAACGTACACCACCTTCTAGACAAGGTCAGTGACCTCCTCAGTCTGACGTCAGACGTGGAATGTTGCAATTTGAACTGAGCGCCACCTGTAATGACTTCAGAATAAATCTCACATTCCACAGCTCCTATGTAATGCACACTTGAAATTAAACGCGTCTTCTCGCAATGAATTTTATTGCATTTGGTGTTACAAAATTACAACTCAAAATGTGTGTAAGTAATGTTGATTAAATATTTGAAAATAATGTCACATATTTCTCCAAGTTGACTTGAATTGTATACTAAAATTGTAATTTGCAAGCTGTAATATCTCACCTCTCTCTCTCTCTCTCTATCTCTCTCTCTCTCTCTCTCTCTCTCTCTCTCTCTCTCTCTCTCTCTCTCTCTCTCTCTCTCTCTCTCGACATCAACAAATGGTTTTAATTTGCCCCACGTCAAAATTTATCGTCTGTACAAGACGGAGGTTGTCTTCTTTTGACATTTTTACATCGCCTTCCGTCACTCGATATCTTATCTTGGAAACTTTAAATCAAACTCTTAAAGAGTTCAAATTGTTTTAAACTTTTATTCAATTTTAAAGCTTCTTATTTTTTTCTTCATATTTTGCACCATTTTAGAGAAAAAAGTCAAAATTACGTATAGTCAAATTAAATTAATGTTCCCACCGGAAGTACCCGGAAGTGAGAGGTCTCTGATCTTCCTATTCGATTTTACACTTTAAAACTTTAACTATAATACAAATTTGTAAGAAAAGTACTAACATATTTACAAATTTTCAAGACTCGGACATGAACAAGACGAACAGAAACCTCTTACTTTCGGCTACTTCCGGCAGGAACATAACATAAATTTGATTGTATTATTTTCTCTTACTGAACATAAAAAGTTAGAATATTGTATGAACGTGGAAGATATAAGATATGCATGTTTCTGAGGCAAAAAGACGTAATAAGATTACGTTTCCACGTGTAAAGGCTGTTTTATTTTTTAAACTGGGGTTTATTTTGCTATTGGAGTAGTAAAAATATTTATTCTCACCATTCCTTTTATAAAGAACTTCCTAGCAGTTAATAATAATAAACATTTTATTTCACATTTGATGTTAATATAAAGTTCATTTCACTGACATACAATACAATAAACAATGCAACTTTACGACTGCAGCATTTCTTAGAAGTCGGAAGTTACATTTTGTCATTTGCCGCTCGGAAGATTTGACGTGACGTCACAGGAAACTTTTTGTGGAGATGTCGGAATTAAAATGTGGAAATCAAATTTCTTGACATGAAGATGACATCATATCGTGGGGAAACAACAAAACTAATATTTTATCATACAATATTATAATGTAGTAAAACATTTACAGAATTGCATTGAGTTTGGCCTGTCTAAAGATTCATAATAACACGTGAAACATATAGGTACGTAGTAAAAATCAATGTTCAGAAAACTTTTTAATCACGTAAATAAATTGATTTCTGTCATACTTAGCGTAAAGAAATTAAAGTATAAAATGTTTCATATTTTAGATTAAATCTTAAATTGCCTTTCTATATTTATTTTCTAAAAAGTTATTTCTCTGTAGTGTTGTTGTATACAAGCTTCGTATACTTTATTGCTGATATAAAAACATAAATACAACAAAAAGCTAATCTCACGTATAACAAGAAGTTAAGGAGGCTGATGATTGGAAACCGCTTGTAGCCACGCGTCTCGGGGGAAATCACCCCCACCTCTCGACAACCACCCCCAAGTGAATACAACAAACAAGCGGGGGCAGTGACCTCGTTATACTACAGCTGTGTGAGCTGTGATAATATGAATGGTTGCAGAAAGCTGGCATTTATGTTGAGTGAAGTTTCACATGAATAATAAGGCATGAAATGTGATTTGTGATTTATGGATAAATTGGGATTTCTCAAGATTTAGTGAAGTAAATGTCTCAGTTTTATTATCTAGATATAAGAAAACTGAAAATTAAAATATACATTTAAGTCCAATTATAAAGACACAATTTACTTAAATAATACTTGGGAGGAAGGTAAAAAAAAAACAAGAACTCTTTTAAATTAGAAAATTGTTATAAAATGCTGTTATTAGAAATATGAAAAAATTAATAATCCACCTATAGGTAATATATAGCCGCCAAGACAAAAAAAAAAAAATAAATAAAAATAAATGATGAAAATTTTAATTTTTTAAAAATATCAACATAGAGAAATTGTGCATCGTTTATTGACCCCTCCCCCTCTCAGCATACACATTTACCATGCATAAAAATTTAATGCTAGGGTTGATACTTGATTGATATTAATATTTACAAAAAGAAATCTATACCTTAATTATGCTTCCTCTATACTAACCTGCAATACAGTAATAAAATAAATTAGCAATATATTATATATTATATTTTTACTACTAAATAATATAATATCCAAAAGATACCTGTCACTTCCGTGTCGTGTTTGTTATCACCGCGGGTACTGAGATGCTGAGGACCCCATGTAAAAATATGAGCACATAACCCACACCTCCAATCTTATAAAGCAGCATGTTGAGATATACCAGCTGGTGGGGAATTTAATATAAAATTTACATATCTTGTCAGAAGTGTGATGAAATTGTGGGGAGTGTGCTAGAATGAGTTTCTTGAAAAATATGAAATATAATACGTTTTTTAACTTATATATAAAAAAAGGATTGTGGTGCGTATTCCGGCAAAAATTCTATTTCCCAGTGCATGCTTTGCATTTTTCTGATATTCTAATTAATTACAACCTTTGAAAGATTCCACACATTTATGTTAATTATATGTGAATTTAAGGACATACCTCTTAGTCCAAGATACGAGTATTGATATCAATTATGAATTCTTGGGGTTAATGTAATTTATTTAAATATATAAAAAAATATATGTTTAACGATTATCAAAGACATAAAATAAAATAACAAATGTTGATAAAGTATTTTAAAATAAATATTTTTTATTATTACGAATTTAAATATTTCACATTATAAAATATTTTTTTTATTATATTTTTGTACATTATTTTTGTTAAATATAAATATTTTATGAACTATAATTTTATGGTATTTTAAATAACTTTGGTACCATCGTTTTTTTCCAGCTAATCATGCCAACTATATTATTTACACCTTGAAAATTAATTTCATAATTTTATCCCAATCAGTAAGAAAAATTAACAATAACTTAATATCATATGGATCGACAGATACATATTATGCATATATACCACGCGCCGCGCGCAAGACTCTATTTAAAGCAAATGACACGCGGTGTATGGTCACATTTATCTGTTATTTTATTTATTAAGACTAATATTTAACTTTATTATGATAATTAAAAATTTGCAAGTGGATAATATTATATATAATCACGTAAATTAACTCAGGAATGGTATGTTGTTCCTATACTGTTATGAACAGCTAGCCGCATTCTAGTAGTTCACACTTTTGGCCACTAGAGGGCTGAATTTGGTTGCGTTCGCGAATAGAGCGTAAATAATATTTTGAGTTTCTCAGTTTTTGTTGTCCATTTAAATAGCCTAATTTGTTCAAAAAGTTTACATCAAAATCTTTAATCTGTTTTAAATTTTAAAGCCGGAATGAATCAGTAAAAACATATAGCATTATTTGCAAACTCCCTCGTCATAATTATGATTAAATATGAATAAATGGTTACATCATTTGATTATGTCAAATGATTAAAAAAATATAGCTATTTTACTAATATCTGCATAATAAAATGTGTTGCCTCAAACTGCACATGAATATATACTGTATTATACATCACATGCATGTAGTTCTACATTGCTACAGATAATATTACATTACCTGTTCGTGCAGTAGTAAGTAATGGCAATGTACCGTCTGCTATAAAAGCCACATCTTGTATCCAAGGTCGTATACTTGCAGACTATAAAGTCAAGGGTGGGTCATATGGGAAATAAACTGGGACAGAAGGGGGAGGGGGTCATTATACGTACTAGTGGTACACTCATAGTCAAGAGAATGAAGATTCAGGTATCATATTTTTATACTGTAAAATTAGTGTGTGATATAATGGACAACATACATGAAAATTTTTTATCGCAGAAATGAATGGAGGGTACCAAATTATGCTACTTTGAATTCTTTCAGATTTTTTTGAGACCCAGAACTATTTTTAAATAATTATTGAAAGTGCGGCCACGCCCCCTGGAGGCGTCAATAGGCGTCCAGTCTCTATCCTTTTTATTAAGGCTGCAGGGGTGCCAACTGAAATCACAGGACTTTCAATAATTATTTAAAAATAGTTCCGGGTCTCAAAAAAATCTGAAAAAATTCAGAGTAGCATAATTTGGTACCTTCTATTCATTTCTGCAATACAATTTTTTCATGTATGTTGTCCATTGTACAAAAAGTGTGTTAGTTAAAATAATAATTACTCAAAATATAGAGCAAACTGGAAACTTTTATTCTCACCATAATATATAAATGTACGAAATTCATTAACACTAATATTTTAAAAACATTCCTCTTCAAAAAAAAGGTTAGATTTCTAATTTTCCACAAAAACGATGAAATTTGGACCTAACTTTTCAGTGCAATGAGGTGAATAGTAAAGTTTCGTATAATTTTAAGACTAAAATGTTATGGCCAGTGGAAATCGATACATAATTTAAAAGATTTTTATTTAGATAATTTATTTTGCATTACTTTTTATTTTTAATTTTATTTTTTAATTATTTAATTTATATGTTAATTATTACAATAAATTTATTGTTATTAAAAAATGATAATTTATACTTTTATTTCTATTTATGCAATGGGTATAATGCACTTTATAATACCAACAATTAAAATAGGTTTAGAAATTGAAGCAAAATAACGAACTAATATCATGTGATAAATAATATGAAGCTAAAGGTATGGTGTTACAAATAAAAGACATTTACCTAAATTGATGGCAATTTAATTAAAAAAGCTAAATTTTCGAAAATTACTTCTGAATGATTAAATAGAAATTAAATTGTAATTATGTAACTTATCGATCATTCAATCAATTTATGCGCTGAAATGCAAATACATTATCCTTATATTCTTTCTCATTTATACAAGAGAAAAAACAACTCCCTGCAAATGCCATATTTTAAAACATCCATTCGATAATCGTGACGTCACCGTATTTTACAGTGGCTCCATCTATACATTTACGTGTTGCTAGTAAAGCCATGTGCTGCAATATTAAAGCCTAGCTGTACCGTCAATAACAATAAACAAGACTCCATCAGTAAACAAACAACGTACTTAAAGCGTAACAACACACATGTTGGTTCAGATTAAATATGTAGCTGCGGTGATGTGAGGTAAGTTGGGGGGTTTAGTGTGGACCGTCGTAGTGGGGGATTATGAGATAATTAAACTGTGCTGCATAATTAAGTACAATTTTTTAATATATTAAAAATGAAAAACAATTTAGTACAATAAAGGTATTACAAATTGAACAAAGCGGTTTTTAAAGTACACTGGCGATCATATTCATTTTGTTTGGAGATGATTGGAAGTTTTCGGATCATATTGGGCTTTCTTTGTACATCGTCAAGCAATGATCGAGAACATTACAAACACGATGAAAACCTAATTAAAAGTGTCGCGCAGTGTAGTTAAGGTAACACGCTCAATGTTAATAAAAATCCCATTCATGAAAATCATGAAAAAAATTTAAAATATTCTCCTTTACATACCTTATCAGTAGGTAAAATATCAGGTATACAAAAACGAGTTGGTTTTGAAGTTATTTATTTTTAATGTTGACTAATTTAACATGGAAGTTCCATTTCTTAATGTTAAATTAGTCAACTTTAAAAATAAATAACTCAAAAACCAGCTCGTTTTTTGTATACCTGATATTTTACCTACTGATAAGGTATGTAAAGGAGAACATTCTAAATTTTTTTCATAATTTTCATGAATGGGATTTTTATTAACATTGGGCGTATTATCTTTACCTTAAATAACTTCGTTCCATTTAATATCCTATCTCATTCCATGCCAAATTTTATATTTGTTCTATTTTTGGAGACACAGGATTTTTGCACCTGCAGTGATCATTAATTTAGATTTATGCATTATATAGTTCAAACAATATTTGAAAGACAACAATAAAGATGAAACTGTTTACTTAAAAAGTGAACTTAAAGTAGATAAATTTTCAATGAAGAGAACAGAGAAATTGGCATAGTTTAAAAGTTCTTTAAAAAGTTCAATTTTCGTTCCTTTATATCCCCAGTTCTAGTTTTATATCCCCATGCTATTGTTATGGTCATGGAGTTTCCTACGGGAATTTTTACAGCCGGCAACAAAAAGTTCTATGGTCAATAAAGCTACTGTCTAGTACCACTGTGTTATATTTGAGGCCAGTGTCTAGTGTTGTATGTTAAGACAGTTAAGTTATATAATATATAAAACTGCTCTTTGTCTAGCAAAGGTGCGTTTTACAAGAGAAATAATTTAAAGTTGGACTTTATACAAACTTTTGTTGCTTATTTATAATTTATTGTTTTCATATTTATAGTCTGCTTTTAGTTTTTAAGTTTTTATTTACGTTTTATTTCTCGTACTTTTTATTTTTTTATGCTACATGAATATTGTTGATAATTTATCAAATAAAATATATAGAAATATAAATTTACTATAATAGATAAGATGTTATTCTTAATAATATAAATAGTAATCAAAAATTAATAATTTTTTATTATTTTAAGTTTTTTGTGCTATCATAATTATTCCATATTTTTACTATATCAGTAATTAAAAAATAATTAATTCTTTGTATAATATTTTATTCATTTAAATATTTTTATCATTTATAAGAAAAGGAGCAAAACTTCTCTGTGATAAGGAGTACAATTTCCATTGTCAAGGTCATAACAGCTCAAAAAATTATTCAAATTATTATATATTCAGTAACAGATACAGAACCAATGCACCAAATAATAAATTCAAGACAACATACCCTCAAAAAAAAAAGGTAGTAAACAAAATTATATCATAATTAAAAAATTATATAAAATACACCTACACACATACAGTAAAATAAAGTAATGCAAAATGAATACATATTTAAAACAGGGCATTCATCAAATTGGTCCACAATATTGAAATAAGGTGGAGTTAAATATATCCACATTGGGATGCTCAGTTAAAAATTTATTATACAGATTTTGTACTCTGGTACAAAACACAAACTTCGATGCATCAACACGCCCCCTCGGAGGCTTGAAAAGTACAGTATGACGGTTGAACCTAGGAGGAGCATTCAAACAAAACAACCTCAAAATTTTAGATCATCCCATATGCACTTTAGCTTAAGAGACAAAGATATACATTACAAAATTTTGGAGGTATAAAATCGCAAATTTAAATGTCATCATTTGCCATCAGTGGTAATGCTCGTGACGTCCCGAAATGTACGTCACGTGACTTTCACTAATTCCACGTTAATTTATCTCAAAGATATTTCAAGCGACGTCTTACAAACCTCGCGACTGTGGCAAACGCTACACATAAATATGAGCCACAGTAAACCCTGACTGCATTAGTTGCCTCCAAGTCTCTACATATTGCATGGAGGGAGCTTTAGTGTGAGATGTTAGAGTTCTGTGGAAGTTATTTTCTCTGGAAAGCAGCTGGATGTGTCGCATTAATATAGAGAAGGGTGTCAAATATACGAGAGAGAGAGAGAGAGAGAGAGAGAGAGAGAGAGAGAGAGAGAGAGAGAGAGAGAGAGAGAGAGAGAGAGAGAGAGAGAGAGAGAAAGAGGGGGGAAATTCAAATGCATGTCATTGCTTGTGTTGCACAAAATATTTAAATTTTGTTTTTAACATCAAAATCCATAAGAAAAAATTGAACATTACAAAACAAGTAAACCCTTAATTACTAAATAAAAACTGCTGCAAAATGTATAATTAGAAATAGTAATTACGTATTTAAATACCCTATTCTTCATGCTCCGCCATTTTTTTGTAGAATTTAGTACTGTACTGTATCCAATGCTGTGATGAACTTGTTATGGTGAATAATGTCATACCTTATTAAGCATGTTAGTGGCAATAATACTACCTTGCTCTGTTTCGATTTCTCATTAACACAAAGTTCATTATCATACATAATACGTCAGATTAAATTCCATTGTCTTTTCTGTTAAATTAAATGACGGCAGGTGGTAACATTTTACCTTGGTGACATTTCGTTTTCTGGAGACTCGGGAATTACGTTATCTACTGCACTTTTATGACGTAACGTGAAGTAGTTTATGTTCTGTAATTATTTTCTATATAATGGTATGCACATTAATGTTCGCACATAGTCATAAAGAATGGAACAGAGCGATTGGTGCAGCGCGCATACACGCTGTTACTCCACTAAATTTGACCGCGAATGTATTATGATCAGAATACTGTGAGTTTCTTTGTTTCAATAATATTTTAATTTAAATAATTTTCAAATTGTCATATTTATTAAAATATTCAGTATCTTATTTCGATATTTCCATACACCATCTGCATTCCGGGAAATGATGTGCTGCCGACGGTAAAGCGCCTGTAATAAAGACATGTATGCAACCTTTGTAACACAACTGCGCAACTGGCTGCCTAACTTACAGGCGTTTAGGGGGTTTGTTTTTGTTGTTTCTTGGCAAAAAAATATGTATGGCATCATATCATTGAAAACTTTATTTAGTGTATATTATCTATAATGCACGTGTTTCATTCACTAAATAAAATAAAATAAAATTGCTTCATTTCTGTGGAAGGCTTGTCATTTATATAAAAAAAAGTCTAAATTTCTGCTTTGTACTATTTTATACAGGTATTATGATAACATGATAACTAAAATAAAAAGTATGTTCCCAAATATTCTCCATCAATATAATGAGAAAAAATATCCTACAATCGTTTGTGGGAAAAAATCACTCCCAACCACTTAAATTTCCGAACCTCGCGGTAATATCAAATAACAAAATGGCACTGTAGTAAATCATATTAGTACGTACTTCACTGAACTATATAATATGGAAGGCTAACGCTTGCTCTTTTACACGGCTCGCGTTGAATCCAATTTTGTGGAGAAGCAAGTAAGAAAAGTTTCTCCTTTCTGTCATATAGTGGGAAAAATAGCGGGAGAATTTTTTAAAGAAGTGCCAATAGCCAATAGCAGAAGAGAAACTTTGAATGATACAGCGTTGCCAAATGGTTGAAATTGTAGTTATCGACATGGTTAACGACTTGGCAATGCGAAACCTTCCCACTAACCTGAGTTCGCTCAGCTGCCAGCCAGGGAAAATTTGCTTCGAGCGTTAGAGCGCAGTCCCACCCCTTGACGTACTTATATAACTTGAATATTTTATAAAAACTTAAAATTAGAATATTGAAACTATACTGAATATAATGCGACAAATAATAATTATTTAAATAAATATTTGCTTATTTTGACTAATTTTCTATGTAAAGGATTTAACAAATCTCCCTTTTCAATTTTACTTATTTTGCACGTATTAGTAAAAAATATTTGCAAATCTAGCTTATATTGGGTACAATTCAGGAAGCACTTATCCAGGTTTCTAACCACGTTTAACTATACACCTGTTTTACGTGTTAAACCACCTAGTTAAACGTGGTTAGAAACCTGGCTAACTGATTTGTGAATTACGCCCATTATAAATTAAGGCAATGTATTTCAAGTCACACCAATATTTGACTACTGCAGTACATAGCACATAGTCAATGATATGCTATGTAACACAACTCATTCAGTCTGAGAACCAACACATGTTTAGTCTCTCAAGCATACTGGGTTGATCAGTATATAGAGCATACAAAG
Source organism: Siphlonurus alternatus (assembly GCA_949825025.1). Classification (NCBI taxonomy): domain Eukaryota; kingdom Metazoa; phylum Arthropoda; class Insecta; order Ephemeroptera; family Siphlonuridae; genus Siphlonurus; species Siphlonurus alternatus. Next base: position 20,881,134 of record OX463785.1, on the reverse strand, counting down.
CTTTAATGGATATTAATATGCACACTAATAAATGTCATGCTTGGCTATGCACAGAATAACATAATATAGTATGTGTATGCTTGGATTAACTTAATATTGAATAAACTGAATGTAACATATTTGAAAATACAGTAATAAATCTATTGTTTAACCATGCAAAATTTCAACTTCCGTATTACAGTAATATTAAATGTACACTATTAATCAGATTCAGTAATGCGATAATGTTTATATAATAATATACTGTTATATAAACAAATTATTTACATATTATATGGAAGTTTAACAGAAAAACTCGTTGAATTATTAATTTTATATATTATATATGGTTCAATGGAGTATCGACCTCAAAAATTTTTATTGCAAAAATGGATAGAGCGTGCAAAGCTATGTTACCCTGATTTTTTTCAGATTTTTTTGAGCCCGGGAACTATTTTTAGAAAATTATTGAAAGTCATTTTTGTGACGTCACGCGCCGGCAAGTCCTATTTTTTTTCTTAAGGAGCGGCATCTCGTGACGTCACAAAAAGAACTTTCAATAATTTTTTAAAAATAGTTCCCGGTCTTTAAAAAATCTGAAAAAAATCAGGATAGCATAACTTTGCACCCTCTTTCCATTTCTGCAATAAAAAAATTGAGGTCGATACCCCATCATAGAATATTCTAATAATTTAATAAATAATATTTTTACCTCCTGGAGTAGAGTATTATAGGTGAAAAATGAAGCTAATTATAGTTGGAAACCTAAAGTGGAACGAAATATAATTATGTTTTAGCAGCCTTGGTGCTCTGTGCAAAACATTTTTTCATATTTCTTATATTAAAATTATATATATCCAAACAAGCTTCAGAATCAATTGATATTAATGTTGAATAATTTCAACATGAAATAGAGAATCCCTAAGGATTTACTATACTTCTCATTTTTTATTTTATAATCATTTAAAAAAACAAACATATAAATCCACGTAATAACAAGATGTTAGTATACACTGATTATTTACTTTTTTCTTTTTTTATTGACTGCTAGATTGTAAAAGATAAAGTCAAAGTATAGCTAAAATATAAAATTTATGTATTCTGAAATATGGCCAAGTCAAAGAAGGCAATGTTAAAAATTGGAGTGTGCAAAGGAACCAAAGGATTGTGATCTGACCATCAGGGAAATAGAAAAGAGAAAGAAGCAATCCTCTTTCTCTCTCTAGGGTCCAGAAGATCGAGACTCAATACTTTGCCATTTAAAGAGAATACCCTTTGATATTGGCTTTGAATATTGGTAAAGATCTATATAAAAAAATATTCAATACTTTACTCTCGTTTTGGCTACAAAGAGTTTAAAAAAGACTATATATTACAAAGGAAATTATTCAAAATATTGACCCCATATAATACAATAGGCACGATTCACAAAGCGGTTAGCCAGGTTTCTAACCAAGTTTAGCTTAACCACGTTTAACTATACCTGTTTTAAGTGTTAAACTACCTAGTTAAGCTACACGTGGTTAGAAACCTGGCTAACTGCTTCGTGGATCGCACCCATAACGCTAAACGTTAACCATTGATACATTTTATTTTAAAGTATTTTAAAGGGAAATCGAAACTGTTTGTACAGTATCATACGAGAAAGTACGTATGGTTCCAGTATTGAAGGAGAGAGAGCGAAAGTTAGAGTGATTGAAGACAAAATCGCATGATTTCGCAGCGTATGATAAAAAAAATAAAAAGCTATGCGATCAGCTGTGCGCACACAGTTTCGCATGGTATGACTACGTAAGTTTCCCATTTAGAACCGGTTCTAAATTTTTATCATACGATACCATGCGATAAGAAAGCAGTGTGCGATCTCCCTTAAGGTCATGTGAGACAAACTATAACATGTACGACAAAGGACAGCTAATGTTAAGGAGTTGACCTTTAAGAACAAAGGATTTGTTAGCTTGGAACGGTCAGACAAAAGACTCCATGTCTTACATCAAAAAATGTGTTCAGAGTTGGTAGACATTGCATACGTGTTGAAGTATGTTATCCTTTATGACCAAATCCAGACAAAAGAAAAAATATTTATAATATTTTTTATTAATACATAAAAAATTCTAGAAATAATTTTTGTTTGTTTATTGAACCCAATACAGTATATAGTACAGTATTTCCATAAATGTTGAATATATGATGTAGTACATTTCCAGTGCTATATATGTACTGTTAAAATTTATAAATGGACAACCAGCATGATTTTTTTTACTTGCAGAAATGAAATGAGAGTAACAAATCATGATACTTTCTTTTTTTTTTTTTTTTTTTTAGATTTTTGAGATCCCGGGAAATTGGTCTCTTTTTTTAAATGTAATAAATAATAAATATTACAGAGAGAGAGAGAGAGAGAGAGAGAGAGAGAGACGTTGATAGGCTTACTTCCTAATAAAAGGATGTAACTTAAAAAGGGGGTGAGTTCAAACTTTAACTTTCAATCATTTTGGCAAAACTTCCTGGCCTTTAAAATATTTATATAAGTATCAGTCATAAATTAATATGTCTTCTATTTATTTATGCAATAAAAAATCTTATGAATGTTGTCCATTATATTATATTTTAAATTTGCAATACCTGAATAAATTTATAAAATAATTTCTTTTTATATATTTTTAAAGCAGAAATGTAAATTTTAGTGCAAATATAAAAGTTTCATTTTCCTTTCAAAGCTCCTCTATATTTTATAATATTATGTACAGATAAAAGGTCTCGCTATCAAATGCACGACCTGGTGAAAACGTGAGTTATTCAACACCGTATTGGAGGGAGATAGCGTACAAAGGACCTTTGAATCACACTGTTTCATGCAATATGTGAAAAGTTGATATGAATACAAGTTTTTTCATCTTTCTGTCAAAAGAAAAATCCCATACATTTTCCGGTATATTGTATTTTATTTCTATCATGATTTATTCAAATATAGCCGGCATTGAAACCCATGAATCGTTATACTTGAATAAAGGTGCTGAATTTTTATAATACAAAATATTACATAAAAGTGAAAGAAATCAAATTAATAACCTCCATTATATCAGTAGTACGATTTTGCATATTAAAAAAACATGGGAACGATAATACAGTTTTTGTTTCTATCAAGCATTAAATTTATATGCTATTAAACTCGATACTATTTCAACTAATTTGCATTGAATGTAATGAAACTCCCTTTCACTGATTTTAATAATATAAAATAAGATATAATTATTTCAGGCTAGAGGCATTTTTACTAAACAAAAAGCAAAATGTGCTTATTATATGGAAAATAGTTATTGTAAAAAAAATGAACAAATAAATAATTAATTTGCGTAATTTTATGATTTTACCTTGAGAAGTATTTATATAATATTCTATTTTCCATAAGGTTCATTTCACCACGCCCTAACCCGGTAAAATGATCCTAAGTGACACGGGGCATGCGCTCTCTTCCCTCGCCGGTCCTCCGTCAGATCGTCAGTGAGGGTCGAGAGGTGGCGGCGTTCACATCGCTACGGTCCGCAGGGATACTTGGCAGCAACACAGTAAGTGAGGAGAGTGTGTTAGTAGGGGGTTGTCAGTCAAGTCGGAATTCATGACGTCATAACTAAAGCAGCACACTTTTTAACAGATGTTTAGCATTACCAAAAAGGGAGGGGGCCAAGACGACCCGCGACTCTTTTAAAATGAAAAAAGATGTGAAATACCACTCCAAGAATTCTGAAAAAAAAAAATCTTTAGTTAGCGAAAGAGTTTTCGTATTACCGCAAAAAAAAAAAAAAAATGAAAAAAAGTGAGAAAAAATAATATTTTTCTTAAAAAATGATTTACATAACGGGTCGTTCGACCTCCCCCCCCCCCTTCCTTCTTTGGTATAGCAGCATGTGTGAAAAAAATTCTCGGCCAGGTTTAAGGGTAAGATAACACGAACAATCGATTGTTGTAGTCCCATTTGATTAACATGTAAACCTTAGCAATCTCATAATGATTCTGAATTTTTTTTGAGAGACAGTTCTTGGCATTAAAAAAATATGGAGAAAATTTGAAAACAATCGGACGATCCAATTTTTTTAAATGAATTTTTTAAATTTTCAGTATAGGGCTTTCCCATGGAGACCGAAACTAAAAAATTAATTTAAAAAAATTGGATCGTCCGATTGTTTTGAAATTTTCTCCATATTTTTTTAATGCCAAGAACTGTCTCTTAAAAAGAATTCAGAATCATTATGAGGTTGCTAAGGTTTACATGTTAATCAAATGGGACTACAACAATCGATTGTTCGTGTTATCTTACCCTTAAAGCCGATATTACACGATACAATTTTTCTAATTTATATTGCAGGCAGATTTTCGTTACAATTGAAAGTATCCATACAAACAAATCGAGTTAAAGTTTTATTGCAATGGAAAATTGTATGAACAATTAATTTAATACATGCAGGCTTAAAGAATTAAATATAAATTTGCCATATTTGTCAATGTTAAATTTGATGCATTAAAAAGTTTTTTTTTTTTTTTTTTTTTTTTTTTTTTTTTTTTTTTTTGCGTTTACGGCGTAGAGATAATGGCAGAAAGGTTTTATACATGTTTACTGCATGGAAAACAAGAGGTGCAAAACTTGACAATTCAGCTTTAGAGCAGAATTATCACAAAATTAGGGTTCACAAATTTTTAATAATTAAAAGGAAGAAAGTTGCAAACTTAACTTTGGAAAGTTCATTAATTTTGTATTGATTTTTGATAACACCAAATACTCCACAAAGTAAAAAGTCTTAAATTATTATAAAAGTTTACAAAGTTGATAATCAAGTTTCGATCGCTTGTCTTGATGACGTCAAAGTGATGAACAAAAAATATCGATGGCTAATTAAGACGTGGGGCTTTAATGTGACGAGGAATCGTCAGATCTAAAGGTTGACGAGGCGCAGCTCGTGATCAGATGAAAGTTGCTATTAATTAGCGCACTCTATAAGTAATAAAAATGTATTACAAGAAGTACACTGGCTTTCACAAAAAGTAACTTGTAAAAATGGAAAAAAAAAAATGCTTACAGTTAATGTAGCGTACAAAGATGAAAACATGTAAAATATATTCTAATTTAATTTTAACAACTGCAACAAGTTTACATTATTCTGGAACATTAAATAAAATTTGAAATCAATTCAGTCCATTTCCAATTTTGCACAACTTCGTAAAATAATGAAGCAATTTTTATGGAAATTGAATTTTTATACATTTTTTCGTAACGTGGATCTTTTTACGATAAAAAAGGTGAATAAATTTAAAGTATCTTTCTCCGACGTCTGTATTTCTTACATTAATAAAATATTTCGAGTTGAAAATATACTTTTTTAATGTGTTATTCAAAACAGTGTGAACGCTTGAGAAGCTAAGAAAATTCGAAATGAAATATCTTGAAATAATATAGTGAAAAAAATGTCTAAACCGTATTCCAATTTTTTTTTTTTTTTTTTTTTTTTTTTTTTTTGTCTTTAAATTTTATGACTTCTGTTCGCTTTGAACTCCCAATAATAGTGGGAAAAAAGCATTAATTTTAAAGTGTAATTCAACGACAAGCAATACATTAAATAAGTGATTTTAATAATTACGTTATTTATTTTTATTTTAAGTAAAATATATGCTTGACTTTTAATGTCAAAATGAACGATGAAGCTGTATTTGAGTTAGCAATACTAATAAAAAGTACTGTGAATTCTATGAAGAACGAGCCCTATTAGAGCATTCTATGACAATTTGCTGATTTTATATGAATTTTTAAAACTTTTTTTGGTGACGTCATACCATTGAAACTTAAATGGGGGAATGCATCAGTTAACATTGCTAAAATTAAAAGTTATTGTGGTAGGAATTTGAAACCTTCATTATCGTGATTCTAGCACCTTAAAACCTTGCAAACGAAGTTTTGGTTACATTTCAATATTAAGTATGGAATTTGGCAATGTTAACTGATCTATTTTCCCATTTAAGTTTCAATGGTATGACGTCATTTTTTAGAGGTTTTAAAAATTCATATAAAATCAGGAAATTGTCGTAGAATGCTGTAATAGGGCTTGTCCTTCATGAAATTCTCGTGCCTTTTGAAATATTGACAAAAACTTGAAACTTTTCTTTTAGTCAGTACCCCATTTAATAAGTTGCTGGTGTGCACAATACTCAATAGATGGCAATATAAAATTTTTAATTGTTAGGTTTTAGTTTTTTAATCATAATTAATTATGAACTAAATTTATAAATAATTTTTAGTATTGAAAATATGTAGAAATACAAAAGAAATTTTTATGTAAAATCAGAATTTTTCTAAATTAAAAAACAAAATTTTAATTAGAAAAATAAATTATAAAACTCTTTTAGTAGAAATGTTTCAAATGCATAAATATCAGACCAAATTTTTTGATGTATATCGCGCCTCTTGGCCAATATCAATGTGTAGTATCTGTTCTTATCAGCTTGACATCTGATACGCTCTGCATAGCAGTGCCAGAATGTTAACCTGATTTTTGGGACTTGCTGGATTATAATGGAGCTTGCTCCATCTTTAGCACGGGTTGCCCAGGCATTGCACTGCAGCCTGGAGCGGCCCAACAAATAAATTAACAAAGTTCATTCACCATACCACGATCCACTGTTATTCCAGGAGGCTGTGCCTAAACACTATCCTTCAGTTTAAAAGTCTGTAAAGGTGGATTTCAAACTAAAGACTTAAAGTTTAGCATGGATTGTAATAAATACTGTATACCCATTCTTACATTTTTTAATATGTGAATTTGACTTTTTGTCACTTCTTAAATTTTAAAAATAAATGAAGTGTCTCATTCCGTCCCAATATATTCAGAAAATAAAAATTTACTTGATTTTTTTTTTGTAATTTTATCTTCTTCATGCATAAAACATTTGCCACCCTTTCTTTCAGTTTGTAACAACTTCAACTTAATTAATTCAGTTTTTGGAAACAGTTGGCCAAAGAGGGTCCTAACTTGACTCGTTTTAAATGAAAGTTCTAAGCTCTTTAATTACATTCTGCCACCTCATTGATTTAAACAAAAAAATCTTTATGCATAATTTGATTAAAGCTTAGAATAATTAATGAAATCTATAGTTAATAATTGCTAAACAGTTTTCTCTTTTCACTTAGTATATATAGGGAACATTATTTGCCTCTCTCTTTCTCTCTCTCCATATTTCTCTCTATGTCTCTCTCTCTCTCTCTCTCTCTCTCTCTCTCTCTCTCTCTCTCTCTCTCTTTCTCTCTCTCCATATTTCTCTCTATGTCTCATTATTTTGTGTTCCATGCAATGTAAAAGAATAGTAGTTTATTAACTATTGATATTGTCAAATTAATGCTTATTAATTTTATTAATTAGTCAGTACTGGTTATTATCTTGACGAGGCGTGCGATAGAGATACCAAAACTATAATATGCAAACATTCTGAGCTATAATACAGAGCATTTATATTCCCTGATATAACTTACATTTTTTCACAATGAACTAGAAATTCATTGCAGAAAGTTCTACAGAGAAAATTTTATTATAGTAAACTATATTTAACGGAAACAACCAACTCAAGATGAACTCCAAAGAATGAATTTTCTTATACTCAATGTACTGATCAAAACTTGTAACAACAACTACCTTCATAAAGCTAGATCTATAATATAAAATTGGTTTCTTTATAAAAACATTATACGACTTCAACTTTTTACATGATCGGTCGAAAATTCATTATTTTTCCAATACAAAATAAACTTCACAAGAGAAATTTTTATATTTTTTTAACAATACTTTCTATAAATATATCCCGTATTCCATGATACAATTTTACATAGTATTTCCTTGCAAGAAAATTTCATTAATTTAAATACAAATAAATAGAGTTGTAGTTTTCTTATTATTTCAAATAAGAGCACATAAACTGAATCTCCCGACGCACGCTGGATAAACAGCTGATATTAAAAGGCGGTGATTGGCTGACGTTAACACGGGGGTTACATCTCGAGGTGCTACATTCGGTGATTGATGATTTGAATCTCCCGCCATTTTTGTCGACACCCCCCGTGATGGATCGTGTACCTACCGAGCTATTAGTTCTGTGACAGCCGTGTAACGTGATCGAGCACGAAGGTGTTTTTGTGGAGGTGCAGTTTTATTTATAAGCTTTTATAAAAATGAATTGGTATCATCTCTCATCTTTAAATCCATTATCATAAGTTTTTTTATAAATTTAAGAACGAAGCTTGTAAATATTTTATAATTAATGGGACGAAGATGGTATATTTTAGATTTGATAAAAGTTAATAACAATGTAGAATTAATTAGAATGCTGTTATAATATGTATATTTTTGCAGTACGTTTTCAGATAGTATAATACAAATCAATTGAATTAATACATTCACATTCATAACTTTTGACAGCATATTAATTGGAATTTTTGTATTTATAGATCCATTCATTTAAGTATTGAATAATATATATCAATGATATTTGTAAATTTATAATTGGATTATTTTATAGAGCTCTTATATACTGGGAATATAATTTTATAATATATTCAATTAATTTATTATTTCAAGTTATATGATTATTGGATTTTATGTATATTAAATAATATTATTCACAAGCTCTTTGAGTATTAATAAAGCCAAAGGCTCTCAATATGTATTACATAATATTCATTTCATCATTACTGTAATATCCAATTATATTAAAAGTAATGGAATTTAATCATACTGATATTTACTCTCATACTACAGTAATAAAATCATAGCTAAAGTAATGACATGGCGATGACAGATAGCAAGTCTGTTGGATCAAATTCACAGACTGATGGTTGGACGTTTCTGGGAGTGGAGAACATCTTCCTTCACGAGGCTATATATGAATACGACTCTACTATATAGTTCATTATATATGAGAGACTGTTAGAGACCTCCGTATTTATGTTATATTATATAGTCGTCTCGGTTTATCTCTGGTTTGACGTCACGTGACCCTCCCATTGGAGGACAAAGGAAAAGGTTGGTGACGTCAAATTAAAGATAAATCAGAATGACTATATTTATGAGCCTACGACTCTATGATGAAAAATTGTCTCTCCTCCAGTATCAATAAGGTTCATTATTGAATTGTTTATCAGTAAAGATAAACTTTATGGGAAATAGAAACAGTTCTAAAAGTGCTATATATTTAGGATCATAGCTATTTTTATAAATTGCATAATGCATGCTTGTAAAAATAAAATATGTTGTTTTCATTTTTGTGGTGCAAATTAGGATATTATTAAGAAGCTGTTGCATCTTCTTTTAATTTTTTAAACGGATTTAAACGCAAAGATTTAAAGGGTCTTGTAATAAAATTGCAGTGTTATATGAGTATTTACTCAATGAAAATATTACCTTTCTACAACTTTATATAATTTCTTATCACACCTCTTTTCATGTTGTTTTAAAGCAAAGCCCCCACTGTATTTGACTTACAGTATGACGATGTTCACCGTGGGGGTAAATGTTGACAAGAAACTCTGAGGACAAAGAAACGTCCTCGTACAGAGAGAGAGAGAGAGAGAGAGAGAGAGAGAGAGAGAGAGAGAGAGAGAGAGAGAGAGAGAGAGAGAGAGAGAGAGAGAGAGAGAGAGAGAGATTTTTTTGTATCAAAGTCTACAGTAACATTTCATTGGCATCGCTCCAAGAGTTCTCATTTCTTTCATAAAACCTTCTTACAAAGTCAACTCATTTGAATAGAGAAATAAATATTTAGACAGGAAGATCTATATAGCAATTAGAGTGTTGTATTAACTTTATGACTCTGTCTTGAATAAAAATGTAAAATTCATTTGATAATAATTTATATTGTAAGGAAATAAAAAAAAAAAAAAAATTCAATACAATTTTTATAACCAAAATTGTATAATTTTCAGTGAATAATATTCTGTCATGCTATTTTTTTCGCCATTTATTAATATTAAGATTCATTGTTTGAACAGATAGAATTAAATAAAGTTTATTTAATATCCGCTCCTATTTATCAAACATTCCACTTTAACATTATAAAATAAGACCTGATTTATTTCTAATAAAGCGAATACTTATCGGTCCATTTAACTCACAAAAATTCCCCTTTAATAAAGTTGGATACTTTACTGCCATGTCAAATCCTCCGTCTTACTAAATGAAGTTTTTGTCCCTCGTTTTAGGTCATCTGTTAACATTTGGCTGGCTCGCAAAACCTCGCACTGCAGTCTTTTTATGACAAGCTTTATGTAATATTGATTTCAACATGTGAATATGACCGCAAATGTGAGACCACATGTATAAATATAGAACATATTAAAAAATATCGATTCCATTATATAATTTGTTACATTTTCAATTAAATTTAATTAATATTAAAGTAAAATTAACACTGAATATAGATTTATTAATTAATTTTTAAGTAATTTTTAATAGCCTCAAATGCATTAATTTAGTAATAAGACTAATAAGTACATTTATATTAATGAGATTTGGGCAAATAAATGTGATAATTACATACGATAACTATTTAGTTATTGTCAATTTCATTTCACAATATAATATTAATTGAAAAGACAAAATTAAAATATTCGAACAAGAAACAGTGCTGTAAAAAAATATTATGTAAATATATTGTAATTATTTTTTAATTAATTTTACCAACATTAAATTTATATAGATGGAGCATGAAAAATGTCTACCACAGTAAAAGTAATTATTTTTTACGACCTTTATTGTAAACTGTTTTTAATTTGAATAAATTATTTTCTTTGACTACCTATGTTATTCATATTGCCTAGATATATTTTATGCTAATCAAATTGTTCAGGGTTCAATAAAACATAGTTACAGCTAGTATATGTGAAGTCAAAAAGAAAATCAATTGTTAAAAATATAACGTACAGCATTGTAGCTATAAGCTTCTCGTGGGCTTAAACGTATAATATAATCTTGTAATATAAAACTAACATTAAAAACTTTTTTATTGGAGCTTTAAAGAAAATTGATTTCGATAGCATTAATAAGAAAATAAAAAGAAGATACTACGTATTAAAATAAAGTGACTAGGAACTATAGGAACCATCTTTGGAGCTGTTCTAAAGAAACGAAACATTAAATTTCTATAAACCAGTAATATAAAAAAAAATAATATTATGTTTTGTTGCAAACATATTAAAAAATTCCACCTGCAAATTCCATCTCTTTCAAATTTTCCAGCACTAAAATAGATTGGTTTACATAATATAGGGTCCCATCAACAATACAATAATATTGCAATTTTCTCAGCTACAGAAAAATTCTGATTTAACGATTACACAAGAGTACTGTACACCATAAAATAATTCCAAATCTTTTGTAAGAGAAGTAACATTATGCAAATTAAAATTTTACACTGTATTTTAATTAAATGAGGCATTCTGAGTGTGTTTTGTTTTCAGGTGTGTTGAATGTTTTGCTCTTCTGAACTGCAAGGGAAATGAGATTGTCTCAGAGTGTTTGTTTTGCTAAAGTATACATGCAACAACAATTCTGTAAAATTTAGATGGAACTTTAAAATAATTATGAACAAAATTAATAAAAGTGATTGTTTTAATTATAATAAAATTCAATTATTAATTATTAGTTTCAGAACTTCCCCTTCTATGTAGGCAACCAAATGAACTCAAAAGATGAGCAAATAACATAACTTGCAGGCGGAGGCAAACAAAATGGCGGCCTGTGTAGTGAATTAAAATGGCGACTTTAGTATTGATATGAATATAAACTATTTCATTATTTTATTCTAATATATTTATTAAAGAAAATTAAACTAAATTTTAATTTAAATTGCAAAATTTGTTGAAATCAAATTTTGTTTGCATCATTCAAAAATTTTAATTTTATCGATAGTGTAAATACTGTATATTTTATATTAAATTTGGCAAACGTTATTTACTATTTTAATCAAATTTCAATTTATTTTAAAATCTTTATAATTTTTCTCCAAAGATTTCTTGATAAAAGTCTTTCTATTTTAACATGCTTAATTAATTAGATAATGAGTATTTTACAACTTTATGTGTATTAGTGCTCGATAGTGCCATGTGAGACATCCTGTTTCCACAGTTTTCTTTTGTAATTATTAATTATATTGTAATTTCTATTGGTGAAATAAATGAAAAATTAATAAATTATACAAACCCCGATGACGTCACTAAGCGCACGGTGTCACATTAGCTCGGTACTTGATACAAAGTGCGCTGTTTGTTGTTTGTTCTCCAAACTCACCACTCTGCAGAATAAACACGGCGGTAATGTGAGAAGTCAGTCACAACAATGTGCTACTGTTGTTGGTAACAATGGAGGCTTCATTGTTGCCACAGACCGGAGACTGTTGATTACATAAAGTTAATGAATCTTGAAATTTAATTAATAATTTTATCTCAAATAATTTTAAAATGTTACTACATTGCAAAATTAAAAAGTCTTTCAATGCATGTTTTCCTGATCTTTATAAGAACTTTTTTCAATATAAAAATATATCACTTCAGTGTCATACAAAATAACATTTTTGCATACTATAATTACTCAGTGGTGATATTTTCATACTTTGAAGTACAATTCAACATTTTTATATTATTGAATATAAACAATTTTTCAGTAAAATTCAAGTAAATATGAGTTCTGTTTTATAAAGAGTGCTGACGTTTCACGTTCTAGTGGAGATGTCAATAGACACATCTCCACGTCAAATATACAACCAGAAGGACGTGTATTTATGTCAATAACTTCAATAACTCAAGTGGAAAACAACTTTTGAAAGTATGTTGGAAAAATGTGATTTTTTTATAAAAAATTCTTTTTACAGTGTTGAAAGTGCACGATGTTTTTTATATACTTAATCTTGATTACATAACAGAGTGACATTGCTGGAGCTATTTTTTTTTAATTGAGTCACTTTCTAAAATAACAAGTAAATCAACGATCATTCCCCTCTTCAAAATGCAAATTCGACAAATTTTGTTTACAAAGAGTAAAACGCATTTATTAAGACTGTAAAAACTAAGGAAAAAAATAGGTTGTTTGCTTATATAAATTAATATAAATAAATGTAATAAATTAATAAAAGCAGAATATTAAAAATGTAACAGGATTTCATATTGATGTAGAAAGTAATAATATAGAAAGCATTTCAAATAATGTCGTTCGAATCGATTTTCATAATGAGAAAGCTCTACATTTCTATAATAGAATATTATTTAAATAAAACGTCCTGACTCAGCAAAGAATATTTTTTAAGAGTAAAAACACTGAAAAGTAAAAAAAGGGGGCTTGTCACTTCTCTCATTAACGAATCTGCATGGTCCAACTTCATTAGTTAAAACGACGGCCCCTCTGAAAGTAAAAGCTTGCACGATATTGATTATGTCGACTGATTTTTAATTAAATTAAGTGCGAGTTTCCAATATTGTCAGTATAGCAGGAGGGACTTAGTCTTGCATGAAAACAAGATTTTATTTGAAATGTCACTATTAGTAGCTACAATAAATATTATTTTGGATTTTCTATTCGCTGTTTTCCATTTTGATTATAATACTTAAAAGATCAAAATTACACATAAAAAATATACACCGTTCTTAATATCAGCTTTTCAGTTTTTTATAGTAAAGTTTTGATATGCTGAATTCATGGATATCTGAAGTGTATTCTGCCACATAAAATAAAAACTATAATGTAAAATGTAATGACTAAAGTAACATGGCAAAGGAATTCTGGAAGTAAAGTGGGTGTCATTCCATTCAGTCGTAAAATATAGTTTCTATAAGAAAATCCACAAAAAAATAATTATCCATTAAATTATTTTAATAATTTCAAATTTTAATAATAACTTTTTAAATTATGATTTTATGCAATTTATTTTTATAATTTAAGTAATTGTATTACTTATTTGTGGCTTAAAATTACGTTTTTTTTTTTTAATTTTAATTGATTAAATATAAATAAGTTTATTCTCAGTTAAAATCTTATTTCAAGAAAAAAATAGTTTCAGTTTGGTAGTGTTGAGATATCTGGTCTCTAATCTGATTACATTCGTAAATAACAGTAAAAAAATAATAATATGGCACAAAAATTTAAGGCTTAACCTGAGAAATTTGGACGTAAAATTCGCTACAACAGATTTTCTTCAAATTAATTTGGTGGACTCACAACAATCGTCAAATTAGCTCGGAATTTTTTCGGAATTTTCATCCGTTGGTTTAATTATAATTAATTTATTTAAATGAGAATTTTGTATCCTTCCAATGTTAAATTTGTTAATTAGCATTGCAAAAAAACTATACAACAGATTCATTTACTTTTTTTTTTTACTAAAACCTAATTTTTTAGACTATTTTTCTGAATTGTTTTCATATATTTTGAACCGTGGCGATGATCGTTTCCTATATGTGATGAGAAATGTGGCAACGTTCTCAAGGACTGTTGTCACCACCCCCTCCTAAAAATTTATGCGCATTCCAATGCAAACAGTGTTGCCACTATAGCCACGCCTCTTGACCTTGACAGACAAATTCTCAGGTTATACCTTAAATGGAAGAAGAACAAAACAAAATGAAGTGGACGAGCGAAGTCACTTCTCTTGTAACAAATTTGAGTGGTTTAAAACGACGGCCCCTCTGAAAGTAAACGCTCGCATGATATTGATTACGTCGACTTATTTTTAATTAAATTTAGTGCGAGTTTCCAATATTGTCAGTGAGAGAGCATGAGGGACTTAGCCTTGCATAAAAACAGGATTCAATTTGAAATGTCACTATTATAGCAGTTACAATAAATATTATTATGGACTTTCTCTTTCCTGTTGACAATTTTGATTACATAAAAGTACAAAAATATTTACAAGATAGAGCATGCCCATCACAAAATTTATTAATACAAATTTAATATTAGCTTATTCAGTATTTTATAGTGAAGATATAAAATATCCAATATTGTTATAAAAGAATTTTCTCTATTAGCCAATATTGCGATGAAAAAAACATAAACAATTCCACGTGGTTATTTCACGAGGATGTCATTGACCCACAACATAAAAAGTCCACAAAGATCAGCATCATGTGAAGGGAAGGCCATCAATCTCGCGTTCATCTTAACAACCCTCAGAGGGGGGGAGGGGGGTCTGTCTACCCTTCTCAGTGGTATTGCTTCGAGAGGGTAATGTTTTAAGTGTCGAACATTACAAAGTTATGTATCTATCGTAACGACAAAAAAATTATATTAAAAATACCACTACGCTACTAATTTGATAATATTGACAAGAACTAATGCATCGTAACACTCACTCCAAAATGAAATATTATTAGGCGCTTTAAAACGATGTCATTAAACAGAATTGTACACTTGTCACCTCGGAAAATTTTCCTTTTGCAGTCTTGTTAATCACCATACCCTTCAAAGAATAACACATGGAATGGTGATTAACAAAGCTGAAGTGGGAAATTTTCCAATGTTACGAGTGTACATAAACTGAATTGCTTGCCTCATTTATCAACTACAATTCTCTGCTTCCTGTAGCTAGTTGCCATGGATCTCCAATCTTCAGTTTGACATTATTTCCCTGTTGCATCTCTCTCTCTCTCTCTCTCTCTCTCTCTCTCTCTCTCTCTCTCTCTCTCTCTCTCTCTCTGTCAATTTCCCCACGGTATTACAATCTCAGACCTTCTGTGTGAAAGGACCGTGAGAATACATCAGAGCAGTCGACGGGAAAATTTATTGAAGAAGTTCACAAAATAAAACAGAATATTTTTAAAACATACAAGCAGAAAAACAGTTTGATATACAGAGCTTGTTTTACGTAAGTCGTAGGACAACAAACCAATAACAATCTCGGCTTGTTTTCAGAATGTATTTGCTTATCTGAAAGTCTGAGAAAACAATTTTACTGCTTGAAACTAAATTCCTTGTTTGTGGTTTGTATCCGCAGGGATTGTAAAAAAAAAAAATGCAACAATCCATTTTGTTTTAAATGATAAATTTGAAAAATCTTTTCATGTGTATACTTTTAAAAATATCTTAAATTATTTAAAAATTTTACACAGAATATTTTTACAAAATTAAAATTACATTTGACACTGTCATACGAGTCAAAATAATTAAAATAATAAATAAAAGAAAATACAACAAAACCTTTTTCAGTTTTTTTGGTGAACTGAAAGAACATGGCGCCGTAAAGAAATTTTTTAGCAGTGTCGTTCTATTTTAATAACTCCCTAGATACACTGTACAATATTTCTCGTCATTGTTTCGTATTTTTGTAACATTTTCACCTTAATTACTCTCCAGAGGTTGTTTTTGCTCATAACTTATAAAATATTTCTCTGGAGGCTGTACATGTAGCCTTTTTTTAATGACGTCAATTTGCGTAACGTTGTAATCCTTAAATTTGAATTTAATTTATTTTTATCTAAGTTAATATACGTACAGTATATAATAAATACAATGATATATTGAGAAAATTGGTTAATTAAATTAACTGATTATCGTATTTAAAAATGCCTCAAAATTTCAAAACTCCCTATTTCATCTTTGTTTCTTTAAATATATGAAGTAAAACATTCAACTGTCCCGAAGTGTTTTGAACATTCTGTAATGATGGCGTCATATATCATCTGATGATTTATTTGTTACCTGACTGGACCCCACGTGATCTGTCACGTCGAGATCGCGCACGTTTCACAGCTGAGTTCAATCATATCGTCTTTAATTTCATTTTAATTAATGTCAATATGATGTTCATTTAGTACATAAATATGCGCCAAAGTGTTGTTATAAAATTATATAATGCAAGTTAAATTTTAAATTTATCAAAAAATATATATTTTGCAAAATAATAAATATAGTTAAAAATTACAAAGAAAAAAAAATTATAAACTTTTACAATTGTTTTTAATTTGTCTTTTTTAATTTCTTACATTTTTATTAAATATTTATATTTTACTCAAATTTTATTTAAATAATATTTAAACAACAACATTTTAAATGTAAAAATGTAAATAGAGAAGTAATAATATTTCTTCAAACATAAATTAGTATATAATTTTTAGCTGTATAATTTATAATCTTTCTGTAATATTTGCGTTATGTTCGTTAAAAAAAATGATAACGATATTCAATATGTGGAAAATGGGAAGAATTATGCAACGAGTCTTTTTAGCCAGTCCAGCATTGAGTCCACTTCTATCTACCTTGATGTGATATCTCTTTTGGTGTTCTACAATGGAGACTATTGTTTTACTACGGTTAAAATAGCCACTGTAAATCAACCTTTATAATATATTCTCCTTAAACCAGCATGAATTTACCCACCAAGACCATCTTACAGTAACAAACGTGACTGGTCCTTCCTCTCTCAGACCGTCCGTCAAACGTGCGGCTTCAAACCCACACATCAAACTGACTATTCAAACTTGACTGTAGACATTTGCTAGTGCGGTTGGAGCAAACTTCATAGAACGTAGCACTTGAATAGAAAATACTTCTATGTAAATTGAGATGCCAGGTAGAATTTCTCAATACCCATGTAATTTAACAAGTATTATGTTATTAAAGAAAATAACTTATTTTATTATAAACTGCATGATTTTAAAGTATAAAATATAATTTCATATATATATAAATAATATCTGAATTTTTTTAATGAAAATTTGTGCTTACTAGGAAAAACTAAGAACTATTGCTAATATAATTAAAAATAACTTTACTATATCGCCTTCAGGTTAGGCAACTTTTTAAGCTCCAAATTTAGGAAGCAGATAGGGGTATAGAGACTCATCTTTAAGTGTTTTGACACGTTGATAAATTAACCTCACAGTAAAGTAAGATCGGGCAATTTATTTAGTCGCATATTAATTATTTGAGTGTATACTAACTTAACTTAAGAATAAAAAATATTTTAATGTAAAAAATAAAGGATTTCATTAAAGTTTCAGAAGTGTACTTTTATTATTTTTAATTTTTTTTTTCAATTTTTTTGCCTCTATTTTGCAAGGAGACTAACCTTAGTTGATATACAAAACCCGTGCAAAGAACAGAAAAAGTTACCTCAAGCTCTATGTAGCTTCTTACGACTTAGTGTAGTTAATTTGGTCCCAAATTTTCAACAGCCTGCGGTTAGCACAAGATAATTACATTCAAAGAGAATGCAAATTACGTCGGTTAAATATCTTTGTAACAATAAAGTGTACAGATAATGGGATTGAGATAATTAAGTGACAACTGAAGGTCGTTGTGTTGAGATAATGTCAACAGTTTATAATCAAATGGTAACAAAGTTACTCGAGGTACTTTGGGTCTATAACAACTTTGGCTAACTGACTATCGTGTATCATCACAAAGTGTCGGTAAATGTTTAGTAAAAAATAGTGAAACAGACATCAGCAACATTTCACTTGCACTTCAGAATATCATTCTGAACAGAAGAGACGAAAGTGCAAGACTCAATTTACAATGTAGGTTAACATGGACCCAAGTTAAAATAAATTTCATCTTATTTTGCTATTAAGCTTTTTCCAATTCCAATTCCCTCCTATTGTGCTCAATTTTAAAGGAAAAAAAAAGAGGGAAACAGACGAGGTTACGTCCTTTTTCCTCTTCTTGAGCGTAAAATGTTGGAAATAAATAATATATGTCTCTATTTCATCCTCACTTTGAGCGAAGAGGAAATAATATGTGTTGTAGACGTAAAATGTTAGGTTTAGATGTGTAAAGGATGAGTTTGAGACGTAATTTTTCAACAAGGAGAGGCTCTATTTTTTGTTGTTTTTTGATGCTAATGAAGATATTTTGGCTTAATTTTTGTTGAGAAAGGCAAACTGGGTGCTTTCTTAATTTCCTAATATTTATAAATCTGCATCTCTTTTTCTCTTGGAGATGCAGGGACAGCAAAATAAAATTTAATGTTAAATTTGAGCTTTACCAAAAATTACGTGATATATAATAACAACTATACCAGTATATGTATATATTTGAAGTTTCATTTGTGTAAGTAAATTTCACTGTTTTAATCCTTTCTAAAAGCTTACAAAAAAGTATAAAAGTTAAAATCACCAAGTGAGTTTTTCCTCATAATTTTAATAATAAAAAAACTTTTCATACCTTCCGCGATTCCATTGACGTGGTAAAAGGTATTAACTTCACACAAAAAATTACAACCATGGCTTAAATTTTGCGGTTCTCGTTATATGTTTCAAACGGTCATCAAATCAAAGGTCTCATGCATGCCGTATTAATACATTAAAAACATTAACTACTATTGTATACTGTAGTGTTATATTTTACTAGCGACTATCGATCAAACCAAATTTCCGACTTAAAAGTGGAAAGTTTTTTCTCTGCAGTTATACATCCGTCTCTGTGACATAAATAAAGGGAGAAAATACGTAAAAAAAAATGAACAGTCGTCGTCCCTTTGCGGCCTTGTTAATCACCATGCCCCGTAAGAATAACACAGGACATGGTGATTAACAAGGCTGCAAGTGAGAATTTTTCCGAGACGATGACTGTACATATTTTACTCACTACTATGATAGGTCTGTTCGTAAATGAATTATCGATTCACGAATCGATAATTAGATGAACCATCTGTAACACAAGAAAAATTAGATAATCGATTATCATCTGTTTAGGTTTTTTTACGAACAGACCTAATATTTATAAAATCTAGTTAAACCAATTTTACATTTGGGCATACTTTTGAAATAAATTGCTTGTCTTGGCTGGATATTTTATTCATAAAAAAAATACCTAAAATTGAAAAAGACAAGTTGGTCATATTAAATTTCTACTCCTGCAACGTAAAATTTACATTTAATTGAGATAACATTGTCGGTAATTTACATCTTTTGTGATTTATTGAACAGATTTGAGACTAAATTTGCTATCTATCTTTTTAAATTCTACCTCATTTATTATAAAATTGTCAAGATAAGATTTATAATTGGGACTTTCAGATTTATTCAAGCAAAGTACAAACCGAGAGACGCATTGAAAGGAAATAATTTTGTTTTCAAGTCCCCACTTGCTGGAATTGGAAGAAATTTTATTTTCAAGTCAAACCGAAGAAAATTGGCTTCGTCTGCCGTTCCTTCATCTTTTTACTTCAACAATGAATTCATTTTATGGAAAATTCAGAATGGGAAGATTTGATTTTGGAATATTTCTTTTCACACCATTGTTGTAAGTACTTTTTTTTTTTCATTGTATTTCTGTTTGTTAATAGGTCTTTTCGTAAATACAAAAGCATATGATAATCAATTATTTTATTTTCCTTATATTACCTGTACTTAAGGTTCATCTTATTATTGATTAGTGAATTGATTATGCATTTACGAACATAACTATTATTAAAGAAACTATATTAATTTACAAATAAGATATTGGTTTATAGAAAAATTATGACAGTTATCCGTTAATTTATTTCTGTATCGATTTCCATTCACCGTCTGCTCTATACAAACGTATTGTGTGATAAAAACCTTCGCCTTCTTTCGAACTGCACGCATCATTTGTGTCGTTCTCCCAGACTTTATGTGAACGTCAATTTGTAAACCTCAAGCCACACAAATTCAATTTCGTCATCCTCCATCAATTTTTCATCATATCGATGATACTCCAGATTTGTTCCTTTCTTCAACTTTTTGTTAAAGAATTTTATAAGAAATGTCTAATACTTTTGTCATTAAACTTGGATGTGAAATTGTCCAGTAATAAATCAATGCTTTAGAAATTATGAGCTCAATTTTTTTAATATATAAACCCTCAATAAGAACTCAAAGGTCGAATTTCTATAACAATAATGTAAACTCCATTGCTTCATTAATTTATTACTGAGATGAATCAGATATTTAATAATGATCTTCATGATGTGTTTAAATGCAATTTGTTCTCGTATCTATGAGTTTTAGTGAATTTGAGGACAAGTGTAATTAATAAGAAATATCCCAACTCTAACAATTATAATTATAATATATTCAGATAAAAAATATTTTCAGCCAAATATTTGGTGACTTGTAAACTCCCATAAAAATGTTTTTACTTGCTCTAAATTTGCAATGCGGTGTTTCTACGAAGCTCTGTAGCTTCATGTAAAAAATAATTCTATCCTAGGACTGTAGTACAACTATATTTAAAAAGTAAATGGTAAATATATTTTCTTAATTTAAAATTAAATGAATAAAAAAATTAATATAGTTTAAATTTTGCAAATTGTATTAAATTTTTTTTTAATTATTGTATTAAAAAAATGTTTTATGTAACATATCTTATATATGATCTTCTTTATATCGTTTTATATATATTAATAAGAATATATTGTTTTTTATATAAATATGCATTGTCAACTAATTATGGTCAGCTTACTAAGTAATTTTTTTTTAGACAATTATGATTCTTGTACAGTGAACATATTATACGCACAGTATTGTATATGATAGATACTACATGACAATTAAAACAAATAATCTCAAACTCCCTTAATTAGATTTATAAAATATTATTCTACGTTAATTCAAATAGCGATAGTCCATTTTACTTGGCAAACTCTAATTACAATTGAAATTACAACTGGAGTTAATGGTCAAAAATAATGTGACAGGGATATAATTTCAAACTTTAATAACATCAAAATGAACAAAGATAATTATCATAGGAAAT
This sequence comes from Siphlonurus alternatus, assembly GCA_949825025.1. NCBI lineage: Eukaryota > Metazoa > Arthropoda > Insecta > Ephemeroptera > Siphlonuridae > Siphlonurus > Siphlonurus alternatus. The sequence goes on along the minus strand of OX463785.1, from coordinate 20,859,415 downwards.
TCTGAACCATAGTTTTATCCATAACGTAATTTTATTTTAATATATAATATTTATTTTAATAAAAATTAAGCATATGATAATATAATTGTATGTATCTATTAGGCGGGTCACACACAGATTTTTATTTCTATGATGGTAAGCTTACGATCGTGCGTTTTCCATTTAGAACCGGTTCTAAATTTCTTATCATACGAAGGCATAGGATACGAAGCTGTGTACGCGCGCACACCTGATTTTAATTATTTATTAAAATTATTTTTTATTTTCAGCATAGAGGGCTTTCCCATAGAGAGACTCAATTAAAAAAAAAAATGACTCGTTAAATTGTTTTGAAACTTTTTCTATGGCTTTTAGGCACTAATATCTGCCTCTAAAAAAAAATTGTGAATTAGCTAAGTTTACGTGTTTCCGGGTTCTTATTTTTTTTATCATATTATGCTGTGAAATCATGTAAGAAAATCCTTACTGCACTAAAATTATATTTAAGAAAATACATAAATTTTAGGAAGCAATAATACATTATACAGATTCAAAAGGCTTTTTTTATTCAGAAAACACATTGTACAATACAAGTTTCGGTTTAAGTACAAGACTTTTTAACCAGATCAGACGATAAAGTAAACTAAAGTCATTTGAAGATTTTTTATAAAAATATAAAAGTTGATTAAATCTCGCCTAGAGATTAGGCAACTTGTTCAGCTCTTAAAAATATTTCAACGCGCGACAAGGTGTTCTCTGCATCGATACTCATTTAATTTTAATGTTGTTTAATTTTACAAGTAAATTCAGTGCACTCTAATATCAACTACTTCACATTTTGTATTAAGTTCTCATCTGACACAAATTTCAGTAGCTTCATTTTGCATATATAATAATATACAAATAAGGTGACACAATGTCAGACAGTTATGATGTAAGTGCCAGTAGAAGTTGAAACAGCGATGTAGTTTTAGTGTCACATTGTTGTAATACGTCATTGTTGAGAATGTGTTTGTTACCAGAGATGTTGGAGTGCTTTATAATTGAATTCTCCAGACTAACTAGAAGCTTTAATGTATATTTCGTGTACAGTAATTCTAGTGTCATATTTTGATTTTATGTCAAATTTCTGTAGATAATACATTTAATTTGAGAGATTTAATTGAGTCTCAAAATTAATATTACTTTCATTTCAACGATAAATTAAGTTTGATATTTGCTTATGAACTTCGCGAATTGTCAAGTTGTCTGAACTTTGTAAAGTTGAAATTGCGTCATCGCAAGCTCCAATAAAGACTAAGTACTCTGCCTAGTTTTATCGTTAGTTTGTCTTTCATTAAGTTTTGCAATTTCCTCAACTGAGCACTCGGATTGTTTCAATCTTTTAATGAAATATTTTCAATCAAGCTACAAATATTTGCCATCGTTGAAACTTGATATACTTATTACATGATGTTTGAATCTCTGATGTCTAATTTTGCATCAGAACTGATAACATTGAGATGTTTTGAGAAGAGTCCCATTTATTTTAATCAAGTCTGTACCTTGAGTTTTATTTTAAGTACTCTGTTAACGTAAGTTAGTGAAAATATTTTTTATGATTTCAACGATCCCGTTACAGAAATTACATTTCTTTTCTGATAAATATAAAATTTCACTTCAATTAATATTCATATATTCTTCCAATGGAGTATTGTCCTCAATTTTTTTATTGCAGAAATGGATAGAGGGTGAAAAGTTATGCTACCCTGATTTTTTTCAGATTTTTTAGAGCCCGGGAAGTATTTTTAAAAAATTATTGAAAGTCCTTTTTGTGACGTCACGCGGCGGCAAGTCCTATCTTTTTCTTAAGGAGCGACGTCTCGTGCCACAAAAAGAACTTTCAATAATTTTTTAAAATTAGTTCCCGGGCTCTAAAAAATCTGAAAAAAAAAACAGGGTAGCATAACTTTGCACCCTCTATCCTTTTCTGCAATAAAAAAATTTGAGGTCAATACTCCATTCCTAATATATTTTTACTTGTATTAATAATTAAAAACCGTTGTAAATACAGCATATTAGGTTTAGACGTGTTACGAATGAGTTGAAGGTGAAAATTTTCCATTGTTATATTTTTTTTATTTCGGATGAATGATTTTATTTTGACAACTAATTTTATTTAACAGTTTGACATTTATTATAAAACTCATAAATCTAAAATGTAGCGACACAAATATGATTGACAATGACAGATGAATATAACAATAATATTTTATGACTGATATTGAAACTATATCAGCGAGTATGACAGACAGCATTCACATCACAGTCCAAATGTAAAATCAATATCGATTTTTGGTAAACACCCAATTTTACGTTGTAAATCGGGACCAATGACTCGAATGCACTTTTCACTGCGTTTTATATTCGTCATAAAGAAGTGCAGATATGGAAAATTTAATGAGGCTGGTGACCCTCTCCTTGCATCTTGGAGACTTGCCATGCAACTCTTTAAACTTGCAGTCCTCTCCAGAAATATATTTCATCTTGCAAAATTCTACAATATTGTCTAATCATATCCTTACTATTGGCAAAATTCCTACATGAACTAGAATTTCATTCAGTATAAGCATGCATTTCATGTAAAAATATGTCAAATTTAGACCTGGAAAAGCTTGCTTGACCCAGCTATTCAATCTAATCTTATTTACTTTTTTTTTCTGAACAGATTGCTTTAGCCTTAGTATTTTATTACACATTTCTGAAAAATCTGACAATTTTTTTTATACAAAAAAGACATTAAAACGATGAATTGATAATCTCAAAACAATAATAATTGTTTCAATTTTGTCGAAATTTTTACTTTGAGGTTACTCAACTTATTCACCAGCGAGATTAATTTATTATACTTACGTATATTTCAAGCTTTCCATTTTCATATTAAGAACGTTACTATGATAAAATGGTCAGAAAAGGCAAACGTGGTATACTATTTTTATTATTTCATGTGTTCTGTTTTAAAAAATGACCAATCTACTTACAACTTACAAAGCTGTTTGGCAGCCAACTTTGCTGTGACAGTAGTATTCAGTCAAAACTAGGTGATAAATAATTATGGTTTGTAGTACTGGAATACATGCAGCTGTGTACATTTAGAAAATTTGATTTTTTTGTAGCTGAGTATGTACTGTATATATGAACTAGTAAACAAATATACATCACAGAACTTATATAATTTGTTTCAGCCTCACTCACTCGCTCTCTCTCTCTCTCTCTCTCTCTCTCTCTCTCTCTCTCTCTCTCTCTCTCTCTCTCTCTCTCTCTCTCTCTCTCTCTCTCTCTCTCTCTCTCTCTCTCTCTCTCTCTTTCATTCTCTGTTTTTCCTCGTACTTAACAAGTATTGTGAAACTGCAGACGCTGCAAAAAAAGGTGTTAATAAACATAAAATTTGCTGCTTTGACTGTTTGTTTTACAATTTACAGTACATGAAAGTAATTAAAATTAATTTTAATTAAAAGCAATGTGTACACAAATAGAAAATGATGACATGTTAAAATTTATATTTTTAATTAAAGTGCTGTTTAATAAAGGTTATGAAGTTTTAATTAAATAAAATAGTAATTTAAATTCTAATGATAAAAAAAAGCTTGTGCTTAAGTTGAATTTTATTAACGCGTTTAAAACTAATTTTAGTTGCATTTCGTAACACCATTTTGTACAACGTAATTAATAACAAATTAAGTTCAACACTAAAATTAATGAAACTATTTTTATATAGTTATAATGATAAATTTTATCTTTAAACCTATTACAATTAATTTGGAACGAGCAAAATGTTTATTAAAAAAAAATTGTAAAAACCTAGTCTAAAAAATCTGAAAATATTTGTAATTCTAAGTTTATAGTCACACCCAGCAGTGTATTTCCGCAAAAAAATTAGTGAGATATTAAAAAAAAAATGTTTAATTAAAGGATTTAAATTAGCGGGTATTTTATCTCCCCCTCTCCCATTGGTATATCGTGGGGCAAAAAAGACCTTAGTAAAGCTAGAGTTATGAAACACCAATTCTGATCAAAGCTTTAGTTCACCTTCACTCCATATAAAATGACAAATCTGAAAAAAAAAAAAAAAAAAAAAATGCTGCTTTGAAGTGTACATTAAATACACTACTTTATATACATTATATTTAAAATAAAATAAGCAGCTTATTAGAGAGCAGCTGTTATATATTCAGTAGTTGACCTAATTTTAATTTAATAAAATTCAACACTCATTATATATATTTACCATTTATTGTTAGACTAATTGCATTGAAATGAATAAGGCTTTAATTAAATTTAAAAAAAAAATTGCGATAGATCAATTACTGAAACTAATGCAATGATAATTTTAAAAAATATATTCACAAAGTAATGTGAAAAAAACTCGTTTTTTCAATTAAATACGAGCTAGTTATATAAAAAAGGACATATAAAGAGCAAACAAGAGTTATTAAAAGTCAAATCCATAGACTATGTATGTATAATTAGTTTTTAGTAGCAGAGAATTATATTTTTACAAATCCAATTAGTTCTCAACATTTGTACGTGTCACTTTTATTTAATTAGCTCCATTATTTAGTCTGCAAATATCTCTAACACCAGCTTTGTGTTGCTAATTAACTTTTGTATTTATATTAATTGAATGATCATAAAACTTTTGTAATTAAATTAATCTTGATATGGAGAAATTTACATTATTTATTGCAGAGACAGTATTTTATGCATTATTATATTCATGATATACAACAGGTATTATAATTTAGTAAACTATAATCTAATTAATACAGTAAAACACAGCTAATGTTTTAAATAAATTTAATTTGATATATTAATGGATTTATTCACAGTAATATAATAATATATTACTGTTCATATTATACTTATAGCAAATGGAAGAAATTTAAATTAAATCAAAACTGACCATTTTATCTAGAGTTTCCTCGTTCTTTTATGCATATTAAGGCAAATTAATGATATCATCTGATTATCAGATGAATAATACCTTATAATTTATTCAAGCAGCTATTATGTATTGTATAGCATGAACATCATACCATCACCAGAAATTCTTCGGAATATGCTTGCATGATTTTTTTTATATTCATGTATTCATGTTTTAATTTTTTTTTTAACTTTTTTAAACACACATCAAAAATTAGTTAAGGGCTGTAATGTCAAATTCCATTTTTAAGCAAAAGAAGTGGAGGTCTGCCCACATATTGACAGACCATGATATTGCTATATACTTAATCACAATAAAATATAAAAATATCACAATGCTTTCCGTTTTTAACCTCCTGCAAGCTGCTAAAGAAAACAAGTGATAAACGTTATACGGAAAAACAGAAAAATAAATAAAGTAGATTATGGTTAGAGAAAAAAGTTTAATGTTTTTTTATAATCATTAAAAGGACAAAAAAAGTAAAAATATATAATAAGAATATAAACTTTACACATAAAGAAGGCGTTGTTAGAAATCTTAAATAACAATAACAATAAGAAGTGAGAGCTTGGAGCCGGGGATGAAAATAGTAAGACGAGTTTTTAACTCTTCTGTAGATTGGAATAAAAAAACTGGGAGAGCTTAGTGGAGAATAAAATAATGCAAATTGTGCCGAGTTTACAAAAATAGTCCGAGCTGCTTAGTTGAATATTGATAGAGATCTCATCAGCAGATATTCCGCAAACAACAGTGAAATATGAATTTGTAAATAACATTACTGTCTGATCTAATTTAAAAATGTAATTTTCTTTTACAATTTCATATTTTGTTTCTGATTGCTTTGAATATATTTTGCTAATAATAAATGAGCAGAACTAAAGGAATTGTATTTCCAATTTAAAAAAGTTTTTTTTTTTTTAATGTCTCTTTGATACATTTTATGGAGATGGGGCTATATAATTCACTTTTTAAAATTACTGTAGAGTCAATAATAAATTGTCCATTTGAAGTTATTACCTTATGCAATCAATTCTGCATACACTATCATGTACCCTTTATACGAGCATGCATTTTTTATTCCATTTATATATTGGAACGTGTTTTGTAGTGGATCTGTTTTTGTACCAACATGCTATAGAGTGTAAAAACATTATAATAAAAGTTTTATAAATGTTTGATAGCAATATAATGTGAAATAAATAAATGCGATTTTTTTATGTCGTTTGCAAACTGGTTCACATTTTAATATTGAAGTAAACATACATGGAGAGTAGTTTACAATATAGAAAAAGTGGAAGTTTACGCTCCAATAAGTGCTCAAACTACCGATGTTATTATACATTCTCTGAATATTTGTATTGAAAATATAACATTTTATATTGTAGGTAGATAAAGAATACCTGAACCAGTCAGAGAAAAGGTGAAGAATGTGGATAAATAAGGGTAGATATAAACCTCAGTAGGGGGTGTTAGTGGTGTCATATCTCGCTATAAAATCTTATAAACTATATATTATATACAGGCTTTGTCTTGTTATAATAATTTGTCGATTCTATGAGGGGGGACAGGTGCTTGTAGTACAACAGCTCTAATTTACTTGTCAGTATTTCGGGGGGGGGGGGGCTGTCTCTCTACCCTTTGTCTTTAATAAAGCAGACTTTGACTTTAAGATATGAAATATTGTTTGTTATTTTGTGTACAATTTATTGGGTTTCGTAAAAAAATACTTTAAAAGACTATAAGGGTCTTTTTAAGTTTTTTTTTATTTGATGTTATTTTATCTTTAATTTTTATTACTTTTCTTCCAGGATTCTTCTTATGTAATTTAGCAATTGCTACAGACTTTTATCTGATTTTTCAATTTCCTCTTGCGTCAGTAATAGACTTTGTGACAGCCTGCAGAGAGAGAGAGAGAGAGAGAGAGAGAGAGAGAGAGAGAGAGAACGGTGGTACTAAAATCAATTCCTTTATAGGCGGAAAAGGAAGCGTCTCCTAAAGAGGAAGACTTCTTTAGAAATACATGTTACATTGTTAGAGTCTTTTGTCAGTAAAAAAACAGATGGTCTTGTGAGGCAACTCAACGTATGGAAGTTTTTTTTCCTCACAATCTTCAGACCGCATGTTGTGGGCTTGACATTAACTTGAAATACAGTCAGACAAATTTTGTGACTGTACGTCTCGGTAGAGCATGACCTTTACCCTTATCATCTTTAACAGACACATACAAGTTGGAATTTTGGATTAAGATTTTCATGCTTTTATAAACAGCGTGATACACAAACAATGCTTGTGTTAAGGTGTATTGAATGGGGTTTAAAAAATATCTATGCTCAGGCCTTATGGGTCATAATTTATCATAAAAGACCTTTGACATTAAGGTATTATTAGAGAAGCAGCATTGACTATAACATTGTGCACTGTGTTAGATCTAGCATTGTAAAATGATTAATTATTGAATTAAATGTACAGAACGAGAGAGGAAAAATAATAAACTACTTATCAAAAACGTTAAATATCATGCTATTACATACATATATTTCGTTTTTACATAGTTATTATGCTATTAATTAGTATTTTTTAAAAAATATCAGAACAGAAAACTTTCCTAACTGCACAGAGATTGTAATTCCTTTCATGTGTTAATTTTTTCCATTCAAAGTCTCATTATAAAAACATTGCAGTGTGGGAAACATTAATGATGTTATATCTTGTTCGTAAACAATGTACGAGATAAAAACACAAAACAAATTCAGTGAGATACAAAAAATGTTCCACTTCTTGAACGAGACTGGACAGCGATATTTCACGTAGTCAGGCAACGTTAGTTTTAAACACTTTCCCTTTTTTATAATTGAAGTACTTTAATGGTCTTTATGTCGTTTTATTTTACACCAGAAATAAAATACATGACGTGGATATATTGAAGAATGTTGGCAGGGTGCCCAGCAGTCAAATTTACATACTAAAAAGTTAAGGTCAATGTATTAATGGGATAGTATAAACACGACAGAATGAAAGATATTGGATCATAATATTTAAATAATTTTATTTAGTATTTAATGATATTTAATATTACAATAGTTTATTAATATAAATTTAAACTTATAACCAAATTTAAATTATTACAAATTTTTAGGTAAAAAAATTAATTAAATCGAAATATTAACTCTAATTCAAACTAATTTAATTTTGTTCAGAAAACAAAATAATATAGAAAATGCATCAATCGTCATAATTATTGTAAATTATTATAATAAAATTATATACAAGTACTAATTGGAAATAAATTAATAAGATATAAATGATATTATATAGATTGATTATCACTTAAAAAAAGAATATTATAATCCTTCAAGTTATGAGAATGTTAATTCATTCTCATGCAAATCACAATGGGGTCCTGACCAAAAAAAAATTGCAAGTTTTTGTCAATATTTCAAAAGGCACGAGAATTTCATGAAGAACAATCCCTATTATAGCATTCTACGACAATTTCCTGATTTTATATGAATTTTTAAAACCTCTCAAAAATGACGTCATAGCATTGAATCTTAAATGGGAAAATATATCAGTTAACATTACCAAATCCCATACTTAATATTGAAATGTAACCAAAACTTCATTTGCAAGGTTTTTAGGTGCTAGAATCACGATAATGAAGGTTTCAAATTCCTACCTCAATAACTTTTATTTTAGCAATGTTAAATTATGCATTTTCCCATTTAAGATTCAATGGTATGACGTCATCAAAAAAAGTTTTAAAAATTCATATAAAATCAGCAAATTGTCGTAGAATGCTCTAATAGGGCTCGTTCTTCATAGAATTCAGAGTACTTTTTATTAGTATTGCTAACTCAAATACCGGTCAGTACCCCATTTGTAATCATTCTTATAATTTAATACACGAATAAAAGATAAGGCCATGTTAAAAGGTAAAATGTTAATATGTACAGTATAAACTACCAAATTGAGATTAAAACACTTAAACATTGCAAATAAACAACATGGAGCACAGAATAACATTGTTGCATAATAAAGTTTCGTTTATGCACCACATAAATTATTTCTACATACGCTTTGAGTATTCAAACCTTAGAATTTAATTAGAGAACAAAACTAAATTATTAAGAACAACCATTTTTTATGGTAGAAATAATATAATTTTAGTGTTTGAGTAATTTAAACGCTGGTCTGAAAAGTTTATATTATTTATATAATATCCTTAATGTATGTAGTTAAATTGAGGTGGGGTACTGCGCAGAGCGTAGATCGGTCACCAAAGACAAACAATTTTGAGCATGTTTAATACTTGGATGGGTGACCATTTTATGTAAAAAGCATGTTGGTATCTATCTGGGTTAATTTCATCTCGCTTTCTACCTAGCACTGTGCACTTATGTGTGGTTCTCCAGACTTTGGACATCACCTTAGCTCATTACTAAAGAGTAAAAGTGATCGTATTATAGTGATTGTGGATTTGGTGGGGAAAAATAGAAGAAGAATTAAGACTATGGTCTGTAAAACCTTTCATTTATACTTCTCGAGTCTCGAGGTGTGACTGAGGGAACTGTGGAAAACTTCAGTATATGGCATATAATTTGTACTGATCTCTCACAAAAATATTAAAATATGATGAATTACATTATGAAATAATTAATGTGCATATTCAAGTAATGCAAGTACTATAATAGCAATAAAAAATAAGCCAGTGTTAAGGAAATAAATGTCTTATCATTAAAGGATTAAACTAAATATAATTCAAATTATATTAAGTCCAATGTATAATCCCAACACAAACACAATGTAACTATAATTAAAAGAGGTCACGATAAATCTTCAATGATCCTCTCAAGAAATAACGCTGTAAGTTGTCGTCTTAACGTGACCTGCTCATTAACCTGAGAGGGGAAGGGGGGTGCACTTACAAGAATTGGGCTATGGGAGTTAAGTTATTATGTTTATTTAAATATAATTAATATTTCGGAATCTTATAACAACTTGCTTGGTCATTCATATTTAATATCAAATGAAGATTAAAAAAGTAAACTCTCCTTTGGTTATGGTATTAAAATACGCGTGTATGTATATTGAAATTCAAAACAGTGAAAACGGCAAAACTTGAAAAAACCAAAACTTCTAATTATAGCTCGATCATGCTGAAAACACCTGACGCCATTTAATTGGACCCTAGGAGTTCAAATATGAAGGAATTTTGAAGATTCAATCATAAACAAAAAAGGCGAATTTTGAGGCCTTAAACTTCAAAACAGTGAAAATGGCAAAACTTGACAAAACCAAAACTTCTAAATTTAGCTCGATCATGCTGAAATCACCAGACCTCATGTAATTGGACCCTAGGAGTTCAAATATGAAGGAATTTTGAAGATTCAATAACAAATAAAAAAGCCGGTTTTTGAGGCCTTAAACTTCAAAACAGTGAAAACGGCAAAATTTGACAAAACCAAAACTTCTAATTTTAGCTCGATCATGCTGAAATCACCAGACCTCATGTAATTGGACCCTAGGAGTTCAAATATGAAGGAATTTTGAAGATTCAATAACAAATAAAAAAGCCGGTTTTTGAGGCCTTAAACTTCAAAACAGTAAAAACGGCAAAATTTGACGAAACCAAAACTTCTAATTTTAGCTCGATCATTCTGAAAACACCTGACCTCATGTAATTGGACCCTAGGAGTTCAAATATGAAGGAATTTTGAAGATTCAATAACAAACAAAAAAGCCGGGTTTTTAGGCCTTTAACTTCAAAACAGTGAAAACGGCAAAACTTGACAAAACCAAAACTACTAATTTTAGCTCGATCATGCTGAAATCACCAGACCTCATGTAATTGGACCCTAGGAGTTCAAATATGAAGGAATTTTGAAGATTCAATAGCAAATAAAAAAGCCGGTTTTTGAGGCATTAAACTTCAAAACAGTGAAAACGGCAAAATTTGACAAAACCAAAACTTCTAATTTTAGCTCGATCATTCTGAAAACACCTGACGTCATGTAATTTGACCCTAGGAGTTCAAATATGGAGGAATTTTGATGATTCAATAACAAACAAAAGAGCCGGATTTTTAGGCCTTAAACTTCAAAACAGTGAAAATGGCAAAACTTGACAAAACCAAAACTACTAATTTTAGCTCGATCATGCTGAAATCACCAGACCTCATGTAATTGGACCCTAGGAGTTCAAATATGAAGGAATTTTGAAGATTCAATAACAAATAAAAAAGCCGGTTTTTGAGGCATTAAACTTCAAAACAGTGAAAACGGCAACATTTGACAAAACCAAAACTTCTAATTTTAGCTCGATCATGCTGAAATCACCAGACCTCATGTAATTGGACCCTAGGAGTTCAAATATGAAGGAATTTTGAAGATTCAATAACAAATAAAAATGCCGGTTTTTGAGGCATTAAACTTCAAAACAGTGAAAACGGCAAAATTTGACAAAACCAAAACTTCTAATTTTAGCTCGATCATTCTGAAAACACCTGACGTCATGTAATTGGACCCTAGGAGTTCAAATATGAAGGAATTTTGATGATTCAATAACAAACAAAAAAGCCGGGCTTTTAGGCCTTTAACTTCAAAACAGTGAAAACGGCAAAACTTGACAAAACCAAAACTTCTAATTTTAGCTCGATCATGCTGAAAACACCTGACGTCATGTAATTGGACTCTAGGAGTTTCAATATGAAGGAGTTTTGAAGATTCAATAACAAACAAAAGGAGAGATAACGTCGGTCAGCTGTTTTTTTAGATCCATTTGATTAACATGTAAACCTTAGCAAACTCACAAAAATTCTGAAATTTTTTTGAGAGGCAGATATTAGTGCCTAAACGTCATAGAAAAAGTTTCAAAACAATTTAATGAGCTGATTTTTTTAAATTAATTTTTTAGTTTGTCTCTCCATGGGAAAGCCCTATGCTGAAAATAAGATGAATTAATTTTAAAAAATCGGCTCGTTAAATTGTTTTAAAATTTTTTCTATGGCCTTTAGGCAGTAATATCTGCCTCTCAAAAAGAAATCAGTATTTTTGTGAATTTGCTAAGGTTTACAAGTTAATCAAATATAGCTAAAAAAAAAAAAAAAAAAAAAAAAACTGACCGACATTATCTCTATCTTAATAAAGTAGAAAAGAAATTTGTTTCAATTATATAAACTCTTGTCACACACCTAAGCCTTGTATTGGTTTAATGGTCATTATCAAAACAAATTTGTCATTATTAACATCTCACTATACTGTATAAACTATGGAACTCCCTGAATCTTAACGTTGCCATCACAACAATTTGTCAGTTTAAAGAATCAGCCATTTATTGTTATCAGCAATTCAGTAACGATCCTGTTTGACTTGCAGTAAAAAATGAAGCACCTGCTTTTGTGTCCATGATATTGTTGTAATAAGTTGGCGAAAATAGAAGATATAATGAAAATCATATTTAAACTTAATGCATCTATTTTCTAAGAAAGGTAAATTTTATTATAAATTTATACACATTTTCTCTGATAAATTAAATATTATGATGATAGCTTTACTTCATTCCAATGGACAACATACATGAAAAAATTTTATTGCATAAATGAATAGAGGGTACCAAATTATGCTACTCTGTATTCTTTCAGATTTTTTTGAGACCCAGAACTATTTTTAAATAATTATTGAAAGTGCGGCAACGCCCCCTGGAGGCGTCAATAGGCGTCCAGTCTCCATCCTTTTTATTAAGGCTGCAGGGGTGCCAACTGAAATCACAGGACTTTCAATAATTATTTAAAAATAGTTCCGGGTTTCAAAAAAATCTGAAAAAATTCAGAGTAGCATAATTTGGTACCATCTATTCATTTCTGCAGTTAATTTTCTTCATGTATGTTGTCCATTGTTGGTATTCAGTGCTTGTGTTCCCAACTCCCTGAAAGAAAACGATTTCTGTAGCAGTGGATTTACTTGGTTCATGTCAAGCATTCGACGGAATTATTTTTAATGAATTTATTGTACAAGCAATTATTGATTTTTATATGGTTGTATGTTCTCAAATCCTACTTTTAAAACCTTTTTCAATTTAAAAAGCAAAATGAAAATAAATTAAAAAAATATAAATTAGTAAATTGTTTTTATTGTTTGTTTCAGAAAGTTTACAGAACAATTACAGGAAAAATATAACTAACAATTTTGAGTACTAACACGAAATGCAAAGCAAAATTATTCTTATATCACATTTTTTCTTTAATACTTCGAGTGTTAAATGTTGATTTAAAGTAAATTATGATTATAATTAATATTAACATTGAAATTGAATTACAGTGAAATATTGCAATTGAATAATTAGGTGTGTTATAATTTGTTATTATTAAAACAACGTGGTTTTATTTCATTGTATTTGCAAATGAATTCGTAGAATCAGTGTAAAGTGTTGGTCAACATTGTGGTCGTTAAAATTGTCACATCATCAACCAGCAGTGTCATATTGAATAATAATTATTGTTTTCAACCGCGTGGTGTAATTAATGAAATGTCAATCAGCAGACATAAAAGGGGCTATTTCTAACAAAACCGACACAAGCATAGCCCTCAGACAGTGCCCAGTAGCCCCGTAGCTACTGGGCTGCCCCGATAGCTAGCCTCCCCCACTGACGCCCCCCTCCCTCACGACGTGCGCGTGGGGCGGCTGGTTCGCCATGGAGAAGGGGCTGGGCACGCTCCCCCGACTGCCCAGGGACACTGGGGGCGGCTACCCCTTCGAGCCCTCCTACCACAAGTCCAGCACGGCAAGCAGCGACAAGACAGCTACAGCGCCGGGGGAGCAGCCGGCGTGCTGTTCAGTGCAGTGCTGCGGCAAGTTCGCCCGGGGCTGTTGTACCACGCTGGGGGTGTGTTTACTGGTTCTCGGCTACACGCTACTGGGGGCGTTCATGTTCCTGGCCATAGAGGGGGGCCGCTCGGACGTGTCGTACAACCACGTGGAGCCCACGCAGAGCAGCTCGTCCGCTCACAGCCAGAACGTGAGCGCGTGGCTGCGACGAGCCAACTCGGCGTCGCGAGCGAGGGCCGTCGAGAACATGTGGGACATCACCGTCAGCCTCAACATCTTGTACCGAGACAACTGGACCAGACTGGCCGCCCTGGAGCTCGCCAGGTTCCAGGTGGGTCTTACATCAGGTTGCTAAATTTAGCTCAACCGTCACGTACCTCAATTTTAGAGCACTTGAGGCACCGTAAGTGAAACTTCCTCTGAGACTCGCAAATCATCCAGCAACGAGGTACTAGTCTCCATTTTGTATGAGATTGAAATGGAAATGACCAAATAAAAGTCTTAAGGTTGTAATTTATTACTGCTGTTAAACTTAATATTTCTTTCTCGGTAAAAAAGAGCTTAAATTCTGTACATTGTTTTAAGTATGTAGTGTTTCAAACTTTTTACCGACATACAAAATTCTATGTGTATGTCATAAAGCGCCTGAGGGCTGCATGTAAATGTTTCTCGTTTAACTTGGGAGTGTCTTTTCACAGCCTCTTGGATGATTTTTATTTATTTTTAATATTTGTGTATCCATATTTAAAATTAAATATATTTTCAATTTTTTACTTACTTACATTAAATACGATTTGGTACATTGTGACTACGTATAATATAATTAGATTTAGCTTTTATAAAAAGAGTATTATATTAACATTAAATTTAGACATAAAATAAAATTTGTCTAATGGGTTTGCTGCTCTTTTGCCTTCTTCTTACCGCGAGTTTGCCTCGACTTGTCTGTCTGGTGTGACAATCGTCAATGTCTTGAACTCGGGAATCTTCTTCTTTCTCTGTTTCTTGACCGGCGGGACAGGAGTCTTTTCCCGCTCTTCTTCAGAGATGAAAGCAGCTACACCTGGACGGGGTTCGGCAACTGAAACAATATAATATTAGAATAACATTGATTGTAACGTTAACATACCTGTATAAGAAATGTACAATACCGGTATTGAATAAGTACATTACTCTAAACTATTGCATTGCATAAAGAATTACACTTAGTATGCATGAAACCTGTATTATACCAGTATGAGATTCTAAAAACCCGATAAAAAAATAAAAATAATAATAAAAAAATGACCATGACAATTAATCTTTTTACCCATTAATTTTTCAACTCTCCGTCCCTCATGTTTCCAGGACGAGGTGTTACGTCGCGCGGTGTCAACGTTGGGGGAAGTTCCAACCCCCGCGGAGTCTCGGGGGCGGCAGGCGGGGGAGGAGGAGTGGAGCTTGGCCACCGCCTTCCTGTACTCTCTGACCGTGATCACCACCATAGGTGAGTCACCTTGACCTTCTGTGACCTTGACCTTCTGTGACTTTGACCTTCGTTTTCAACTTCTTTCTGATATTCTGATTTTTGTCAATTTTTCAAAACTGACTAAATTTTAACATTGATTTAAGGTAAATAACACTTTTAATATTTTATTTGCACACTTTTTACTATATAGCATTTGATTTTGCGTTCTCCTTACTCTGAACTTAATCTTTCAGTTCCTATTTACATTTTTAAAATCATGTTGAGTTACTTTCTGAAACGTTCACGGATGATTAGCACGTCGCTTTTTAAAAATCGATATAAAGTCAATCGTAATAAAAGGCAGCACTTTCTTCTCCCCAAGGACAAAATCTCAACAGCCTGCCGTACTTTCTGAATGTTCAAAGTTAACTTCGTCTAATGTAAATATGCAGCCTGGCGTATCGAAACTTTGGAGAACATTTGACACTTTGAGTGAATAAAATACAGCTGAGGCATAGGCTGAGAAGAGATGTGGTTGTTATGTTGATAAATATATATAATTTCGTTCTGTTCTCCACTTTCGGTATTGTATTTGAGAAATTTATAAAGTCAAGAATCATTTCATAATTTTACTTTTAATTTTTTTTTTTTTTAATTTCAAATATTTCATGTAGAATAACAAAATGACTATATTAATTTTTATTTAAATTTTATATATTATTATATTAATTTTATTTATGTTGCATTTAATTTTATTTACTAATTTGTTTATTTAATATTTTTAAATAGTTATAATTTATTTAAAAAATATTTAAATTTGTTTAAATGTTATATATTTTTAATTTTTTATATATATATATATATATATATAGATCATCCGATCGTTCAAGTGTCGTGATCACGAAATATCATGCAATGAAAGCGGAGTGGTTAACACAAAAACTGGCATCCGAAATATCCCGCCTGGTTACAAGAACCATGGCATTACTGAAGACTCGTCGATAAAAAGGTCGACTGCTCAACAGTAGAAATTCGTTAAAATGTCAATCTTTATTGACTGGACTAAAATTCAATATGAAGATTATTGATTCCCACCCGCTAAATCAAACTTATGTAAAAAAAAAAAAAAAAGACGCGAGTTCATTTTTTCACTAACAATAAGTATAAGATTTTTCAGGGGAAATTCCTTTACGGAACTTTGGTCCACACTGAAAAATAAAGTAGATAATTTAAGAATTAGATTTTTTACTTGATTTATAACCGAGAAAAGTTAAAGAAACACTTTGCTTCATTTTCAAGTGCAAGATGGACCTTAGCGACAAACAGTTGCGCAGCGCATCACTTAAAGCCTCTATTCAAATCTCTCGCCAACGTGGTAATTATATTTCTACCTGCGTGTTCTTACAGACAGAAAAATGGAAGATTTTTAATTAACCTTGTTAACTTTCTTTAAATTAATAACAAATAGCCTAATTAGTATATCAGTCTTCCATTTATTCCATTTTAATTACACTAATTACGATTAAGATTATCTATAGATACAAATTTGATGTGAAAAAGCATTGAGATAATTTTTTTTTCATCTTTTTCTAATCTTTTCCATCGCGTTTTTACTCACGAAGATCAATTTGTACTGATGTAAAAAATGTACGAGAACATTACAAAGAAAGTTACTTGAAGTAAATTTCCTTCGATAACTTTCTTTCTTATTTCTACTGATAAAATGTAAAAGAATTCCTTTCTATTGCGCAATGGGGAAACAGTCGGTTTTATTTCTCAATCTGATGGAGAGAGAGTAATATTATCGAAATATCACAAGAATGAGAAAGCTCGCAGACTGCAGCAATATAAAGTCATCGCGTTATCTAAATGGGGGAGATATAAGAATTGTTAAATCGACCAAAAAGAAGCTTCTTTTCTCTCTCCTTGCAGCATTGAAAAACCTTTTGAAATATTCACAAAACTTTTAAAGAGTTGCATTTTTGATCAACATAACTTTCCGATATATTATACTTTGTAATTTTTGTTAAGAGTTTATTAAAATTTACAATTTATTCATTTCTACGTATTATGTAAAATTATTAGTAGTTTCAGAAAAATTTTGCATGAGTTTGCAGATATAAAGCATTGACTTAAGATTTTTATATCAATGGACAACCTAAATGAAAATTTTTTATTGCAAAAATGAATAGAGAGTACCAAATTATGCTACTCTGAATTTTTTTCAGATTTTTTTGAGACCCGGAACTATTTTTAAATAATTATTGAAAGTGCTGTAAGTTAAGTTAGCACGCCTGAATCCTTAATAAAAAGAATAGGACCGAGACGCCTATTGACGCCTCCAGGGGACGTGGCCGCACTTTCAAGAACTATTTAAAAATAGTTCTGGGTTTAAAAAAAAAAATCTGAAAAAATTCATAGTAGCATATTTTGATACTCTCTATTCATTTCTGCAATAAAAAATTTCATGAAGGTTTTTCATTTTGTATGAGATTGCAGAAATAAAGAATGGACTTAGATTTTTACACCAAAATACAAAATCCCCTTATCATCTATTCAAACAACCAGGTTATTATATATACCTATTTGATATCAAACAATACAACAGACGGTTATATTCACTTCAACTTTGTTTGCCTAACTAAGCTCCAAACAGAGTCGAGGTATAAATTTTCACCTCTGAGGCTACCGAGTGCCAACAACGAGCGTGTACATCGTGTGGAAATTAACCAGCAGCTGTGGAGTGGACAGGTTGGTAGTTGAAAAATAATGGACTTTTTGTAGCATGTTCTTTGGAAAATTTAATAAACAAAATAGGATTTATTTTCTCACTAAATTATATTCGGGAGCATACATGACCAAAATGTGTCAATTGCCCCAAAATATCAACCAATCATCACAATAAATTATTACAGCATTACAAATTACTGATAACTATGCTTCATGAATTAAATAATTAAATTTTCTAATAAAAGTACCATGCTATCCGAAAAAATGAAAGTTATCATATATAGCCTTTATCGCTAATTGTTTAAAATCAGTCTCATTTTAAACTGATTTGCTCTTTAAAATTTTTAAAAAAATATGCTTTAAAAAATACCCTCCCCTGCAATGATTTTTTTCATGTTTATTATTTCAATTAATACTTTTTTAATTTATTATGTCTGTCAAAATATACCCCTTCTCCTGCAAGGCACTCAACCCACATGATTTGCCAAACTGCAGCTCCGTTTTCACATCAATATTTACCCTCCAGTTAGGAATTCTCACAGCTGGTAAACAATTTAGTCTCCCGTTATCAATATACTGACAAACTTGCATTACAAAGCATGACGAGGATAATGAAAATACAGATCATAATGCTCCTTTAGAATCAACTGTTTAAATATGTACTTTAAATATACATTGCAAATTTTATGTATAACAAATTATAAAGTTTAATGAAAATTCAGCACAGACCGATATGGGAGTTTTATCTTTTAAAGTGTAAAGGTAAAATTAGGGTTTACTTTGGGGCTAAAACATCTCTAATTTTATTTAGAGGCCATGTGGATCAACCCACACCCATGTGTATGGGCCTATTTACAATTTATGACAAAACCAATAGTTTAAAAATTGTATACTTACATTCAATTTTAAATAATTTCAAGTTAAAAAAAAATAACTTTGACTGATTATAAATAAAATACTTCACTATAACTCTGAAACTCCCCCAAGTTAAACTCTACACACACCACAGTGTCAATACTCTGGAGATCCAACACTGCAGTCTTGTTTATATTTGATGTTTGCTCGAACGTTCCCAGATTGTTTGAAGTTGCTGCCATGTATCACAGACGTCAAAGAGAGCCAATATTTGACATAACCCGTACTGTACAGCGATATATCTGTGTGATGGTGTGTACTGATGCCCTCATATATATAGTCATACACACTGTTAGCTTTATGAATATAATTCAGTAACTTCTGTGTCACTAGATAGCGAAATTTGTAAATAAATGTTTCATTATTAAACTTATTAGCATGCTCAAATTTATTGAATAGACATTTCAAATTTGCGGCTAACTGACGATGCATTAATTTACCAAAATTTGACTACAAACACGACTCTCTCTTTTTACATGTGAAATGATTCGCATTTCAGCTTCTAGTTTGACATTATTTATAAAACGTTAAATATATAAAAGCTGGAGCCATTCCCATTTATTAAGGAATTGTAAAAGTATACCAAATATTATTTATAATAGTGTCCAGTTAGCCCAACAAAATAAATAATAATTCATCAAATGTTTTAATAGAAAAATAATATATATTCGTCATAAAAAGCATTACAAATTTATCGACCGAAAAAAATCAATAATTTAGTTTGCACTATGGATTCGAGCTCAGATCAAACTGTCTTGATTGTTAGGGGTAGATTGGAGGTTTCATTTCACCCCCGGCCTCATAAGTTTGCCAGCACGAACTTGTACTAACTTGTCTTGTATAGCAAACTTAGCCAAGTCCGTGGCTCGGATTTAGAACGGAGAATAGAAAGAAATGACAAAAAAAGAACGCCTGAGAGTCGAGAAAGTTTTTCTGAACAAAATTAACTTTAAACTCATTCAAGGATTTGAAATTTTGTCAATATTGTAAATATATATATTTTTATTATTGTATTTAATACTCATTTATATCACGATACCACAAAAATAATTTTAATTAAAATCTCATAGAAAAGCGTTTGCGGGTATTATAAATATTTTGATAAATAAAATTAACCATAATTACGTATAATTATAAATTAATTATATAATAATATTTGCATGATAATTAGATTGGAATAATCAGATAACACTCGAGGCGAATTTGCTTGCGCTTCCATAATTACATTTTGAGTGGCGACCTGTTCGCTTCTCTCAAACATGTTGAGGATGGAGGGCTGCCAATAATAGTGTAATAATTATACCTCTGCTACAGCACAGGTAAAGTTACAATAAATGTTTCAAAATCTTGAAGTTTTGTCGGCTTGGTACATACCATTCAAATCATTGTTTTATTTCCGTACGTCTTACGTCACATGGATGTCACAGCAGACGTTCTATATAATGTGACGTCACGACAAACAACTACTGATCTAAGTATAGAGCAGGTGGTGGTGCCAGATGTTTTTCACTTTTATTAATACAATGAAGTTTAATATAACTTAAAAGCTTGTATTTTTTTACATTCCCGGCTAGCTCAGTCGGTAGAGCACGAGACTCTTAATCTCGGGGTCGTGGGTTCGAGCCCCACGTTGAGAGAAATTTTTATTATATAATTAAATTAATTTGCATGCAGTAATTTAGATCAACAGCAGTACATGAAATTCTATATTAAATTTAACCTTGCCTTGCTTATAAAATATATTTATGTATTAAATTCAATCAGGCCCTGAAAATAATATAAATATATATATTTTTTTTTATAAAATTTGTGTTACTTATTTAAAAATTTCTCCCAACGTGGGGCTCGAACCCACGACCCCGAGATTAAGAGTCTCGTGCTCTACCGACTGAGCTAGCCGGGAATGTAAAATATTACATGCTTTTTAGTTAAGTTCAACTTCATTGTATTTATAAAAGTCAAAAACATCTGGCACCACCACCTGCTCTATACTTAGATCAGCAGTTGTTTACCGTGACGTCACATTATATAGAACGTTTACTGTTTTATTCACATGACGTCACGCACGAATATATCACGCACGAAAACACGAAAACACCTTCTTTTTACGTAATATATTTTATAATAATGGATGTAGTGAAAAAATTACAGCTCCACGACTACATGATTGATGAGAAATCATTTTTATTTTAATTGTATTACATTTATATCTATGACATTATACTTTACCTTTATATCGTAACATTTGACTAATTAGACAGATGATGAAATTAAGTGATTGACAGTTCTAAATTTAAACATCATTGATCATCATTTTGTAAAGTACGAGTCACTGTAGCAGACTGTGACGTCATAATTTGAATTCAGAACATGTGATTGACTTTTAAAAAATTAATTAACTGATATAAAAGTATCATAAATTCTTAAGTTAAAATATATCGAGTGTATAATAATAGCCTGCCAAAATGCAATATTTTGTATAAAGTTTCATTACGTCATCAGTCATCACAATTTCCAGTGACTCAGACTTTACTCTCGATAGTCGATGGTGCATGACGATGATTTGAGCTCCAATCGTCACCAAATTTCGTCAAACATTCCACTGGAGGGGGGGGGGGGGGGTACTGCCAGTGATTGTATCATTTTTACCTATTTACTCGCTGTGCTATTTTTTATATGTTTTGTAATTTGATTGTGATGTCTGTTTCCAATAGTGAGGCAAGTACAATAATTCTCAATTTATATGCAAGGTAATGAAAATATATCACTTTTATTAAATTTTAATTCGTTCTTGCAATTGCAATTGTTTTTGCAATAAGCTATGATAAAATCAAATTAACTCACGGTATCTACCTATAGTCAATATTAAAATTTATTATAGGAACACGTTTTTTTTTTTGTAATATCTGCAGTGATTTTGTATAAACTATTTTTTTTTACTATTTGGGAAAATAAACAAATTTCCTTTTTTTAAATCTTTCTTTATTAAACTTACCACTAATAGGGCGCGATTCACGAAAGAGTTATCCAAATTTTTCACTAACAAAGTTTCATATTATTGAATTTGGCTGGTGTTAATAGCCGTTAGCAAGAAGTCTGGATAACTCTTTTATATTTTCCCCTATATAATGACGGAAGAAAAATCTCTCTACGTTTTTTTCCAATGTTGTCGTGAGAAAAGTAAGTAAGGTTTTTCCCCTCGAGCGTCTAATAGAAGACATCGATCTGCTGTCGTCTGTGTGCAGCCTTTTGTGATGAGACGGTTCTTTTTTTTATTAACGCCTCCATGTGTGATGAAATTTGATGCTGATGGGAATTTAAATTAAAAATCTTCGATTTAACGGATGTCACAGTTTTTTTTACGTTCTGAAATAAAATAAATTAGGTTTAGATCAAGATAGAATAAATTGAAATTGTATTGATTGTATTGATTTTAATGTAAATTGAAATTATAACCTTTTCAAAATGAATACATTGATATAAGATATGTTTAATAATGTATTTAAGATTATAAATAAAATAGATACATGATTTATGACTTTGGTTTTAAATAATTAAATAATTTTGCTGTAAACATTAAATTTATACTATACAATGGACAACATACATGAAAAATTTTTATTGCAGAAATAAATAGAGGGTACCAAATTATGCTACTCTGAATTTTTTCATATTTTTTTGAGACCCGGAACTATTTTTAAATATAATTATTGAAAGTCCTGTGATTTCAGTTGGCACCCCTGAATTCTTAATAAAAAGGGTAGAGACTGGACGCCTATTGACGCCTCCAGGGGGCGTGGCCGCACTTTCAATAATTATTTAAAAATAGTTCTGGGTCTCAAAAAAATCTGAAAAAATTCAGAGTAGCATAATTTGGTACCCTCTGTTCATTTCTGCAATAAATTTTTTTCATATATGTTGTCCATTCTTGGAAGTATTTGGAATCAATAATTAAAATTTTGCGTGTCAAGAGGCTTGCTTTCGACCATAGATATTGATAATTATTATTAAATATAACTAGATAAGCTGTGACATAATTAAACTAAAATTTAAATAATTTAATAACAATAAAAGCTGCAGCGTGCAAACTGAAAAGTAAATATTATAATGATGAAAAGTTTTGCGTCCATTGTTTTTGTATTTGCATAAACTTTTTGTTTATATCCGTGCTAAAATTTCACTTCCAAAGGATTGTTGTGTTTTCATAACACAAAATAAGGGCTGCGTATTATTTACCAACTTGGAATAATAACTACTAATATTTACCAAGTTTTATGGAAAATCTACTTTCAGTACTTTTATTAAATTTTTGGTGTTTGCACTGAATTTAAATAAACTAAATTTAATTACAATTTATATAATAATTATGTAAAATTACGCATAAATATACTATTAGAACTTTATTAATATATTTTTTATGTGTAACACTTTTGTATAATGGAGTGAAATAAAAAAGATCAAACAGATCAATTATGATATCCAACAATTAAGACTCCATCAAGTAATGTTTATGGGCGTATAACAGTTTGGCTGAATCACGGATAATAAAATAAAATTCCCTTCTTATACACTTAAATAATTTCTCGACAAATGGATAATCTTCATGACATTTGTTTTATTATATTGCACATTTGAGAGGATCTCGATTATATTTTTTAAATTTAGTTCTCTATCACCCTTAAAATCGAGAAGAATGGCTTTGTGACGTCATAGTCATGCAAATATTTAACACGCAAGCTTAGCATATGACGCGCATCTCAGCTTCTTTTCCCTTGATTTTGACTGTTTAAAATGTTTAAAAAAAAATCTGAAAAAATAAACAATAGATAAATCCAGGTCTTATTCTAAATATGCAATAAAATTTTGTCATGCAAGTTATCTATTTTATAACGTCGTCATTTCTTGGTAACAATTTTTGTTAAAGAAACAGAAGCCGAGTTTACCCGAAGATACACGAAGAAAACTTGATTCAAACTATCGGCCATTCAAAGTTAATTTTGTTCATTCCATTTTCTACATGTATTGTACATTGTAATTCGGAGTTGTAATTTATTTTTCAATTACGTTGCTTGGGTGTGTAAAGTATGGACACAGACACTTTTCTAGCCAAACTGGACATAGTGCTTATTAACCATGTATGTTAATGCAAAGTCTGTGCACATTAACATAGAAGGTCGGAGATAAAGCCTGGTTTTAATTAGCTGCTGTCAGAGCGACCGTCGAGCTAATTACACGACCGTAGTGACATGAACCTGCATGTGAGATCTCTCCTCTAGATGTGAACTTGAATTGAAAATGCTTGTAAAGTCATGTAATATATATGATACATTTTATTGATTCATAGTATACAGAAATGTTTTTTACCACTTGAATACGTAGCATCAATCTGTAACAATATTTTACGATTCTTCAAGCCAAATGTTTAAAACTTTAAGAAATAATCACAAAATTTAGTCTAGCATCAATTTTGACTATCATGCATTGCAGATATAAATTATTTTAGTTGTTACATATTTTATAATGTATGTTTTAAAGGTGATAGTGCGAAATTTATAAAATATCTAAGGATAAATCATGTTTACAAAAAACAGGTTTCATTATCAATATAATTTATCTCGGTTCTTTTTCCCAATATTCTTAAACGTTTTTACAGCTATTTCCAATACTAACGTTAATCCAATTCTGTAGTCTTAATTTGTTTTGGACGTTTGCAGTTTGTGTAGTAATCGATAGACACTAAATTTTTCTGTCACGTATGAGAGAGTTCGTTTGTAGACCATATCAACAGCTTAACACTCTCAATGTAATATTACTATAAACTTATTCCTTTGTCTAATCATCTTAAAATGAAATCGTTGAGTGGACACAATTTGTTGAATAGAATCATAATTATAACGGGAAATGAACAGAGAATTAAATCCGTCATATCAGTAATTTATTCCAGTTACTATTATATTTGACAGAATGTATTTTATTGATAACTATAAATGTTTTATTTTTTTTTATTAATTTATAAAAACTTGCATAACAAAAGAAAATATTTATGAAAATATAAATAACTTCATTTTAATGTTATTTTGTAAGTAGTTCACTTTAATTTTAATTATAATTATTTTTTAATGAGTTATAAATTAAACTATCTTTGTAACAGTTCTAAAAATTCAAACATTAAAAATTCGGTGTAATTTTTGCTGTTTCTGCGAAGTATAAATACTATTGTAAATCATTATATGAAAAATGAATAATTAATCCACGAAGAACAAAATAATTATATAAATTATTGCTATTAGTTTGTTATTACGCGTCATAAAAACAAATGAAGTGTCAGTGCGAGATAAAGTTGAAGAACATCCCCCCTCTTATCTCAGATTTTAATCAATCACCGATGACGTCACTCTCAAATTAATGTTAATATGAAACATAGTAATTACAACAATGAGCGAGCTGTGAAATTAAACAAAAACCTCTTAGGCAAGTGAAATATGAATGATATTTCTAATATACATTTTTCATGTAGAAATGTTTTTTACTGTCAAGCTGTCAACATTTTTTTACAATTTGCGTAAAAGCAAGACAACAATTGGTGTTTGCCAGCGTAACAATGAGTCAAATTTTAACTGTTGTGAGTGAGATTAACTTCTGGTAAACAAAAGTCATATATTTTCATTATTTTAAAAACAAATGATGTCATGGTTTTGTCATGATACTATGTAAATTATAAATTTTCACTAAACTTAAAGCGGAACCTCGCGTTTAGTTGTATGTTAGCTTTAAAAATGTTACAAAAGGAAATTAATAATTTGTAATAAAGTATATATTTTATGTACAATTATTTTATAACGGAAAACTGTTTAACAATTCAATATACTTAATATTTAAAAAGTAATCCCTCAATTCGCTGTGGGGAAAGAAATATTAGGTTTTCAAGCGTGTATAGCAAAGCAGCTATTACAATTCCAGCTAGATAATGAAATAAATGTTTATAAACGATAAGGATAAATTGTAGTTTTATTAATGTTTTTAAATTATATTTTATTATTTTAAATTATATATGGAACAAAAATTAAATCTAACATTTATTAACATACGAAATACTACATTTCTAACTAAATAAATACTTTTTTTTTTTTTTTTTTTGCCTTGAATAAAAAATATAACTTAATAGTTTATCAATGAAGCTTTTCAAGAATTTTGAAAATACATCAAGGTATGCACTATATTTTTTTTCCGTAGCGTAATTTTTAATCAATAAATCGAGTAGCATTTAGTGTTATAAGGATTTTGATTAAGATTTGCATTCATATAGAAAAACTTATATAATTTGTAAAAATAATGATATATTGCATTTAATTTTGTTACATATTTAATTAGTATTAATTATTATAATTATTAGGTGAATTAATACTCTGTAGTGATTAGGACGATTAGATTGTTTTTATAGCCGTTTCTATGCCCCATAGGCTCTCTCTCATGTTTTCTTTGTTTCTAATGTTGTATTTTCAGCCTATGAAAGACAATAAAAAAGTTAATATCCTCACTTCACATTTTTCTCAAGACTTCTGCGATCATTTTATCTACCATTCTGTTATAAAATTCTGCAGAGCGAACTACAAAGACTAAATAAAAACTTTATCACGGTGTGGCTTTCATTATAAAATGCTGCTCTCTTTTAAAATTCCTCCGAAAATGCAAATTTCTCCTCTTTTGTTCTGTTATAATGGTCAGGAAAAGGTTGAAAAGAAATAATACTAAAATGAAATATTAAAAAGAACAATCATACTGGCTTATTTCTGAGTAAAGCTGGGTCCTGCCCTTTCTGTTATATTATATATTATTAAAATGGCAAATAAATAAGCTGCTTTGTTTTTACTTTAATATACAGTTAGCAATGACACAACATGCTTTTATATTTTTTGTACGTTTTAAAATAACATACTTGTTGGAACCACATGTTCTTGTTTATATTATTTTTTATTTGAATGACTACGCACCTCGAAGAATTGTAGATGTAATAAAAATTTGTGCTTTGAATTATATTTATAACATTGAAATAATTTTAAACAAATTATCTTATATACTGTATAAAATTTATAATATAGGGAATTTTTAAATCTAATTGAAAATGTATTAATTTTTTAACGGTTACAAAATGCAAATATATTTTGCAGATTTATATCATAATTTCTTCATTAATAAATGAGCATATTTTCCTTCCATAATTCATAGCTACAGAATTACTCAATAACATTATTTTAAGAAATTATTTCATCAAATATTAGAAACTATTCAAACATTTCTACACTACTGCATTTAAACAGGGATAAAATTTAAATTATACCATACAGTAATTAACAATGCTTTAGAATTATAAAATACTTGAATTGTTTTAATTTTATCCGCATTGTATATTTCAAAGCTCACATTAATATACAATTATTATGATGTTAAAATAGTTCAAGCAGAAGTAATAAAATTTCAAGCCTTATAAAACTTAAACAATAAATTCGAACGAATTGTAGCTTAAATTTTCTCTTTTTGTAATCCTAACCAACAAAGCGTAAAATACAAGTTAACAATTTATTTGTCTGTTTTATTTATTCTGTATTTCTCTATTTTTATAACAATATATACCTCTCTCTCTCTCTCTCTCTCTCTCTCTCTCTCTCTCTCTCTCTCTCTCTCTCTCTCTCTCTCTCTCTCTCTCTCTCTCTCTCTCTCTCTCTCTCTCTCTCTCTCTCTCTCTCTCTCTCTCTCTCTCTCTCTCTCTCTCTCTCTCTCTCTCTCTCTCTCTCTCTCTCTCTCTCTCTCTCTCTCTCGACTTTAGAGCAGTTGGTTTTAACAAAGCAAAGAGATATATAGCGATGGGTTCCATGCTCGATGTAATTTAGCTTGTAATAAGAATAAATAAGAAAGAAAGGGGCCAGCAAGTTCAGTTCTTACGATTCTTACATCCTTCTTTAGCTTGCGTACATTTTTGCTCGCCAAAATAATAATTAATTTACAGGAACGAGAAACAAATTAAAAATATATGTAAATTCTTGCACATCCTTTGTTTGAATATTTTCATAATTATGTGTTCATTTGTAATTTTTTAAAATTTTCAAAGCTATTTAATTGTCATGAATGTGTACAGATTGATGCTATTGAATAAAAATATAACATACTATCTCTATTTTACTGGTTATAAGCTCATAATATCAACTTTAAAGGAAAAAAAAAATTTATAATAAATTAATATTAACACAAATGGGGATAAATCTGAATAAAAAAAAAAGTTAACTGCATCTGTATAATGTCATGTTGAACTCATTTGCTGTAAAATAACCACAGATTTAAAATAAAAGGAGATATGAATGCAAATTAAGAACTTAGAATTTGATCAATGTTTGGCTTCATCACCAAATCTCTGTAAGCTCCACAAGGTTACCAACAAAATTAGTATGGGAAACATCTTTTCTGTTTAAAGGTATAAAATATAGCCCTGATCACCAACAGTTACATTTGAAGGAACAATGCGGACCCCACTTGGGAATACGGAGCTCGTTTAAGACGTGACCTTATTATATTTATTACAACACGATTGGTTCTCACCTGAACGTTTCATTTAAAAGGGGAAAGTATTTCGCTCACACAATTTATTGTCTCCAAGTTTTGTTTCTCCTACAGATTTAAAGACACGTTAACTTGGTGTGTAGCGGGGAGAAAGATCCTCTCTGTGTCACCAGCAGCTTAATCTCAGTCAACGGAATGAACTCTTAAAGCTTTTGTTGCCTTTAACTATCACTGATTTACGACCTTCTGTATTGTATAGGATATTCTATTCAATGAGCCTAATAACTTTCATGTAAATAAAATTTTGTGATGAGTAGACTCAATTTTAATAGCAGAAAAAAAATTGGTGGTCTACAATAGATGCTATTCATATACATATGAAAAGGAAATAATTATTCGCTGTGTAATTATAATTTTATGTTTTGTTTTTTTTTCTTTATTCGAACTTTTTCGATTGTACATACAAGACAACATATGTTCATGTCAAAAAAATTTTATAATATAAAATTATAGTAATTTCACAGTGAATAATTCTATACATATTATACTTGTTTCTTTGATGAAATTACGTAATAAAAATGGTTTGGTAATATACATATGAAAAGAAATTTTTAAGTATAGTATAAAATATTTATTATCAAATTGGATAAACAGTATTTGTATAGAAAATGGAATGAAATTTTAGCAAATCATTAATCTTCAATATCCCCTGTAAAGCAAGCAACACATTTAGCACGCAAGTGTGGCAAATAACATAACTTTCCAAACTGCAGGCGGAAAAATCAAAATGGAGGTTTTCATTGCACTACAAAAATGCTAAAACATTAACTATTTCTTTCAAAATTGTCTGAAAATTATTAACTTATAAAATAACAATTCATAAATTATTTAAATAAAAAATAAATAAATTTAATGCGTTTTGGTAAAATGTGAAATTATCAAAGAAGAGAATCTCAATTGATTGAGTTCTCGGAATCGGCCCCCTTGAATGAGAAATGACTTGCAGGGAACTTGCCATCAATAATTAAGTGGCATACAAATTTAGAAGTGGATCTGTCTAACCCCCCGTCTCGTGTTGTTCCAGGTCACGGTGGCCTGACGCCCCACACGCCGCTCGGCAAGCTCGCCACCATGGTGTACGCCGTTCTGGGGATTCCCCTGATGCTGCTCTACCTGTCGACCGTGGGCAGCGCGCTGGCTGTCGGTGTGCGCCGAGTGCTGACCGGCCAGTGTCCGTGCCGACACACGCCCCCCTCCTACCCGTACAACGGCGTGCTAGCGGCCAAGCACAAGGCGGCGGACGGCAGTAGCAGCTCCGTGCTGGCCCCCATGCTGACGTGCGTGTTTGTGGTGCTCGCCTACATCGCGGCGGGGGCGGCCGTGCTGCTCCTCAAGTGGCACTTGTCCCTCCTAGACGCGCTCTTCCTGTGCTTCATGAGCCTCACCACCATCGGCTTTGGTGACGTCATGGGCACCTCGCACGCTGCTGCAGCCAGCTGGTTCTGTGCGGCGTACATTCTGGTCGGCATGGCCATCACCGCCACGTGCTTCAACGTGGTCCACGACGTGGTGCGCTCCACGTGGCTGAGCAAGGCCAAGCGAGGCACGTCCAAGCTGAGCAAGCACAAGCCGGACGTGACCAACAACGAGGAGGCTGCTGCCGTGTCGTCCATCACGGCGGGTGTCGTGCAGTCGTGACCCGCCCCCGCGCTGCACGAGCTCAAGGTGCAGCACCACCACGTGGTCACCGCCGTGCCGCCGCCCACCGTGCCCCCGCGGGGTTTGCTGAAGGACCCTTCCCCAGTGGGCTTGGGGGCGTTGGAGAGCGGTGAGGAGCGGGCGGGAGACGGACAGGATCAGATTTACCTCTACAACATGGCCTGAGGTGCGTTTTAAAATTGTCCTGTTTGCAGAATTACATCTGTATTTTTTATTTTTTTTTTGTGAATTTTTTATTTTTATTTGTTTACTTTATAGAATTAATAAATGTTACATTTTTCATTTTTTATTTGATTTTTTAAATTTAACAAATAATTTTTTTTATAATGTTAATAATAACATTATGTTATTCAATTTATGTTGAAAATAAATTCTAAAAAATTGGCAACACTTAACGCATCTTTAAAAAAAAAAATTTGAATCATTCAATACAATTTTTTGAGAGATTTTAATCTAAAACTTTGCCCATTGCACGAATATCATGATAATAGCAATTCATTAGTGCAAAATAGTTGGATAAGTCCTATCAAATGTATTATTTTCTTCAAAAAAGGTACAAAATACATGCACATGCATTAAGACTATTAAGAAATAATAAAGAAAATAAATCAATCCTTATATAGGATAAATTTAATGTCCTATACGTCCTTTAAAGCAACTACTTAGATTATATCTTAATATTTGAGCAATCGGCAACGTTCTAAGCTCAAAATTACTAAGAAATATGATTAAGATTAACTTTGTAGATATCCGACAGTGTTGCCACGTATTGGCACCACATTTTCTACCCTTATGTTTATTTTTTACCATCTTTTTATGTTGGCAGGACTGGAGCTCTGGAACAATTCTTCCCTCTGCGATGTCAACAATGGTGTGTATTTGGACTTAAGAAATATATTTATGACGTGGCAAACAGGGTATCGTAATTTTAATCTAGTATAAGTGGTGAAATTTAATTTTTTTTAACTAATGAAAGCAGGTTGTTATTAAGGTACAACGATCAACCTGAAGGAACTAAATAATATTGTAAAAGCGGTGGCAGTGAATGAATTGAATGGTGCCAACGTTAAAAAATTCAATTCATTAAATCATCCCTCGTCTGGAATATATAGCTATCTGATAGATTGATTGTAGTTGGTAGTTTGGGGTAATTGACACATTTTGGTCATGTATGCCCCTAATGAGCTATCTGCTTACCAAAATTCATATTCAATAATGAGCTGTCTGGTAAATCATGCGAGTGCAATTATAAGGTTAAAGCTAAAGCAGATAGCTCATTATTACATGAATTTTGGTAAGCACATAGCTCATTATTCCGGAATAGAGAAAAAATACTTAGAGTTCTTACTTAAAATTGATGAGATATTGTCTAACTTGTATTAAAAATTTTAATATAATTACTAATACCCTGTCCCCTTTAAGAAATTTTTGATTAAATATTGGTTTTATTTTGACGAACCCCATTTCATTATTTTTTTTTCTAATTTTGGTAGCACCTCTCTTATATTTTTATTTTTTCATCATCGTCTGTGTATTAATAAATTACTTTATATCGTTAACTTAAATGATATTATCCAAATTGTGATTGATTGATTTTGTGTACTGTATGTCACTATATCTTACGTATTCTTAGTAATTGATGATGATTAATTGTACCTGGTACGGTAAAAGAATATCAATAATCTGTAAGGAATAAACAAAATTAAAAAAATATCATTTATGCTAAAAATATTTGTTTAAAAGATCATTTTATGATTCATGCAAAGAACAGAACGTTTAGAAAACGTTACAAAGTATTCCACAATTTTTTTACTATGACTGTGTATACGTGTGTCGTATCACAAGATTTTAACTATCCATTTCTTAATATTGTGCTTTCCATTATATTAAATTGAAGACTGATTTATTATTACATAGCTCTATAAATAATTTGAGATTAAAGGCTATAATCACTCTAATAAGTGATCTTTATGTTTAATTAGGTTTAAAAAAAAATTATGTCCTAAATCTTTCACCGTATTATATTTTATGTGAAATGTATAAATCTGTGATTGCTTAATAAAACTGAATGTGTCCTTTATATATAATTCATTTTCATAATCTCATTATTTCAAATATCAGCTTTAAAGGGATACAGGCCTCAAATTAAAAATTTGACAGTCACAGAAAGTTGCTTGAGTTGACAATCAACATTTGGATTATTTTTTCCGTACGCGATGCAGCTGCATGAGCGGGGGCTGCAAAGTAAGGAAGCAGCGGGGTCTTCAAATAACACCACTTAACTTAAACTTAGCCTAAGACTGTCTTAGCGCAACAATAAAGAATACGCTAAGACTGTCTTAATTTTAGGATTGTTGTAATTTGTGTTATTTGAAGACCCCCCCCCCCCAGGTCCTTGATGACGTCAAAATGACATCAAAAAACATGGCGGCGTATGTATGGTTGTGCGTTTTGACGTCATCAAGGACCTGCATCCTTACTTTGCAGCCCTCGCTCATGCAGCTGCATTGCGCACGGAAAAATAATCCAAATGTTGATTGTCAACTCAAGCAACTCTCTGTGACTCAAATTTTTAATTTGAGGCCTGTATGCCTTTAAACATAAATTATGCATGTTTTTAGCATAGACCCAATGCATGATATTTTAATGCAAATATCAATATAGGAATAATGTTTCAGTATTCCCCGCTATAGTTCTCTGCTATACTACAAAAATAATTTCCTATTTAAGTACAGTAAATATTTAACTAAAAAGATAAATTAGAATAGAAGCTTGTAAAATTCTCTTTAAAACAATATTTCACTACGTCTTTCTGGTGATATTTTAATAATTAACTTGTTAAATTATAGAATTCTCTTGACAGGCAGAATTTAATGAAGCGAATGAAATTAGCGAAGCATAATCTCTAGATAAATCCCATACTGTCTCTTTGAACTCATCAGAAACGATTTAGATCTCTAGTGGTAAGTGATGTACTGTACAGAGAAAATGTTAAATTAAAGAGCATGAAATTTTACATTAACTACTAAATTTAAATAGATTTTCAGTTCAGCAAATTTAATATTCTAAAAGAGATTTTAAATTTCTAGCAGAAATCTAGTGAAAAATAATTAAAATGGTTTTTGCATTAAAGGCAATTTTACATATTTAGAAGCTAGAAAAACGGTACTATTAATTTCAATTGTCTTAATTTGCACCCTGTATAATAGAAAATATTTTTATAGCCTCATATATTCAGAAGATGGTATGATTTTAAATAAGATTTTATCAACGAAATTTGAACAAAATTATAATTCAACGTACAAGAATCAACAAGTTTAATTACCAATATAATTAAAATAATAGTCATGTTCGTGCAGAAAACAATATAGGGTAAATGAATCAATCACTCAAAATTAATTACTATGTTTTTTTAGAGACAAGAATTTTTTTTTTCGCTGTATATCAAATCTATTTATAGCTCACAGGCTCTAACTATGAAAACAGAGTAGCTTAAATTAGCACCTCTATTCTTTTTTTATGCTGATACTCCAGTTTTACATATTTCCTCACACAATCATAATAAAGTCTGAAGAATAAAGAAGCAAAGCCCACATGGAATTTTTTAAATATATATGCTTAGTTTGTTTTCCAGATTTTCTGAAGTGTGAAAAAAATTATAATTGAATACCTAGAGCTGACGACGTTTCTAATACATCCTTTTTAAGGTGCCAAATTTGTTCAGGTCTCGTTTTTTTTTTTTAACTGCACAATTTATTGTAATAAAACAAGTTTTCCATTATTCAGATGGTACATAACATTTTTATTTTTGTGTTCAAAACAGTTTAAGAATTCTTTATGAAATTATATTAAATTCGTGATTTTAAATTTCAAAGTATTAAGAAACAGTCTCAAAACAGAAATCCTGCAAATATGATTTTTGTTCAATAATTATTTCATGAGATGTACTATTATTTATTTAATTAAAACAATATTTAAATAAAAACATTTAGAATAAATCTCATACATTAAAATATAAAATAATCAATTAACAATAATTTAGTAAAATTATAAAAAAAAAAATAAAAAAATACAATTTCATTAATTTATTGACAATTTACTAACAAATTTAAAAAATATTTTGCTAAATTTTATTATTGAACATTTTAATATATTGTAAGGTTGATTATGTTTTATGAACATGGAGTAATAAAACAACAGAAAAAAAATTGGGTTTAGAATTGTTATGCTCAACGAGCCAAATAAGGAAAAAAGATAAAGAAGTAAACATATTATGTATTTGGGACAACTTTCTTACGTCACATATAAATGCAAATTACAAAATTATAAAAAAAAAACATACAAATGTCAATAAATCACACCAATGCAGTTTCATTAACATTTAATTAATTATACAATATTTCATTCTGGATTTTCATTTTGAGCCCCAAATTTTACAATTTTCCAGGGTGCATGATGGTTATTTTTTTTTTTTACTATTTTAAAAAGGTTATTCTCATATGATGAACTTTATTGGAACAAACAGGTAATCATTTATTTAAGATTGAAACTTGTTTAATAAACGTATCACATATATAAATAGGTACACAAACAATTTTTGAATTTCATGCATCAATTTTCACAACTAACATAGTAGCCCATATTTCTTATTCTGTTGATAAATAATTGTTTTATTTACATCGTTGTATTTCTGTAGTATTTTTTATTTCATTGCAAGGATGAATTTACATGTATTTACTTTTAAAACAGGGTACTATTTGATATTTACATGACAGAAAATCCAAACACTGACGAATCTCAGACGAAATTACAGTTATCATGTATCATTTTCAATGGATAACATACATGAAAAAAATTTATTGCAGAAATGAATAAAGGGTAAATAAATAAAGAGTGAATAAATTATGCTACTCTGAATTTTTTCAGATTTTTTTGAATCCCAGAACTACTTTTAAATAATTATTTAAAGTGCGGCCACCCCCCCCTGGAGGCGTCAATAGGCGTCCAGTCTCTATCCTTTTTATTAAGGATTCAGGGGTGCCAACTGAAATCACAGGACTTTCAATAATTATTTAAAAATATTTCCGGGTCTCAAAAAAATCTGAAAAATTCAGAGTAGCATAATTTGGTACCCTCTATTCATTTCTGCAATAAAATTTTGTCATGTATGTTGTACATTATTGTTCTACTAATTTCGGAGTTACTTAAAAAAAAAATAAATATGGTTGACCCATAATGTTCATATCCACAAAAATAAACAACTTTCGTACATTTTCACTCAAATGATTCTCACTGTCATATCAATTTAGGCCGCCAGTTTATGAAAGTATATTTTCATTATTTAAAACTTCGAATAAAAAGTTCTACGATTTAGTCACTTTTCTAATACTGTTCACTGTAAAAAAAACATTTGCTCTCATTACACTTGGGACAGTATAAAAAGCTCACAAAATATTAGTCGTCGCTTCAGAAAATTTCCTTTTGCGGCCTTGTTAATCACCATGCACCGTAAGAATAACACAAGGCATGGTGATTAACAAAGCGGTTGTAAGTGAGAAATTTTCCAAGGTGATGAGGGTACATGATCATTTAAGCCATGTCACTGTAGTAGGTCTGCTCTTGTCCGTCTCCCGCCCGCTCCTCGTCACTCTCCAACACCCCCAAGCACACTGGAGGAGGGTCCTTCAGCACCCCCCGTGGGGGCACGGTGGGCGGCGGCACGGCGGTGACCACGTGGTGGTGCTGCACCTTGAGCTCGTGCAGCGCGGGGGCGGGTCACGACTGCACGACACCCGCCGTGATGGACGACACGGCAGCAGCCTCCTCGTTGTTGGTCACGTCCGGCTTGTGCTTGCTCAGCTTGGACGTGCCTCGCTTGGCCTTGCTCAGCCACGTGGAGCGCACCACGTCGTGGACCACGTTGAAGCACGTGGCGGTGATGGCCATGCCGACCAGAATGTACGCCGCACAGAACCAGCTGGCTGCAGCAGCGTGCGAGGTGCCCATGACGTCACCAAAGCCGATGGTGGTGAGGCTCATGAAGCACAAGAAGAGTGCGTCTAGGAGGGACAAGTGCCACTTGAGGAGCAGCACGGCCGCCCCCGCCGCGATGTAGGCGAGCACCACGAACACGCACGTCAGCACGGGGGCCAGCACGGATCTGCTACTGCCGTCCGTCGCCTTGTGCTTGTCCGCTGGCACGCCGTTGTACGGGTAGGATGGGGGCGTTTGTCGGCACGGACACTTGCCGACCAGCATGCGACGCACACCGACAGCCAGCGCGCTGCCAACTGTCGACAGGTAGAGCAGCATCAGGGGAATCCCCAGCACGGCGTACACCATGGTGGCGAGCTTGCCGAGTGGCGTGTGGGGCGTCAGGCCACCGTGACCTGGAACATGGGCAAACGGGGACATTTGTTATTGGAAGCTATAATTTGGTATAATTCTATTACATAATAATTATATATATAATTTTCTATAAAATATGCCATTGCTTTATACATTACGTCCAAATTTATTAAGATAATTTTATAATATCTGTAACATCTCCCTTATTACTGCTATAGAATAAATTACCAGATGTATTTTTTTATAAAGTAGCTTTAAAATTTACTTTTTTTTTATAATGTATACAAATATTTATTAATTAATTATATATTGTATTAATATTTTATAATTATTTAAAATGCAAGAATTTAACAAAATACGATAAATTAAAAAATTGTTTTGAAATTGTTTTTTTGACTAGTATTGCGCATAAAAGCTCTAAACAATGGATATATAATGCTTTATTTATTGAATAAATATAAATTTTTTAAAATATTTTTTTATATAAAATTTAAAACAAAGTCATGCCAATTATTAAACCAGACTTAAAATCATAAGATGGGTTGTACCTTTGAGGAATCAATATGTTAATTAGTTAATGAAATTTAAGATGATCAATATTTTTTAAAACTAAAATCTGTATCTGAATATTATTTATAGAATGTTTTTAGTATTTAATTGTTAATCGCACTATAAAGATTTTTATGAATTTTATACTGTTGCAATCTCTTTTATATGACATTTCATGCACTGGATTTTCTGTTTTCTTTGTAATTACAAAGTTTCATTGATTAGGTTTTTTTGTTTCAAACTATTTGTACTGGATATGGTGGGTCTATATCTGATTACGTATAACTATCATTTTAATGACCACAATTTAAAGAGTTTAAAAATTAAAGGTATTATAACCTTCACATTTCTGGGTTGGCTCACAAAGGAAACTAGAGATAAAACTGTCCATTTTAAATATATAAAAGTCACATAAAAAGAAGGTATCATTTTGTAACAAAAACAATGCTTCCTGATAAGAATTTTTATAATTGTGTCTTTGAAACTCCTTCTAGAATTTTATCAGGACCATAATTAAAATACCAAAGGCTAAGCTGAGAGTAAAATTCCAAATAAAATTGTTTCTTACTTTCTTATTTTTTACTAACTTTTTGTTACAAGGGAATTTTCTTTTATAATAATGAAACCGACATTCAACTCAAATTTTGAATTAGCATAGAATTGACATTCTGTAAGTGAAGTATGCATTATAAAATATAACATCAAATTACTGTCAATGTTAATATCAAATTTTGATATATATTTTTATTTGAAGGCTGGAATCTTTTTTTTTTTTTATTTATACTAATGATATGAAGCCTGATATTTTTAACAAGAGCTAAATTTGGCGTTAGTTCATTAAAAAAAAATACATAAACATAAAACAAAATTTGAAGATTCCCTGATTTTTCACTAGCTATTTTTGGTATCAGTGTATTTCTGGAACCAGACTAACCGTGGTTTTTAACCCGTGGACAACGAGAGTATTTCCTTCTTTAAATATATCTTGTTGCATTGTACAGTAATAATAAATCATGTAATTTGAAATTATATTATCATCTATCCCATATATCATTATTCTAAAAATAAAGGTTTTATAATTTTGGTAACAACTAAATGTGAGATTTTTACTTGCAAATTTATAATTTACATACTGTGATATACACATTATATATTTAATTCTTATTTCACAATGAAAACCTATGACAGTTGTTTATGTAATTTACACAACAGAGCTGAGATATGACGCTTTGTTATTCTAACAAATGCTGAAGAGAATGTAAAAATAAAAAGGAGTGACAATTTTAGCATTAAAAAATACACCATATTAAAAATTCATCATCTAATATGCATATTACATGATTACAAAATGTTTATTTTTACATGATAAAGGTTAATGTTTATTGTTTATAAGAAATCCTGTTTCCTTGCTACGTGCTAGTCTACAAGTCCAGTAAGTAGTAGCCATTTTGTCTGAAGCAGGGGCTTCTTCTCTTTTAGAAAAATTATGTATTGAGTTTTGTATTTAGTGTACACTATAAGTATTATTATTATTATTATTTATTTGTTCCATTTTTTATAACCACTGAGATTTTGAAATTTGTTTGATTCTATAAAATCATAAGCCTCGCATTGCATCGAATAATATACAACATTACTTCCACTGTATTTTCCATGGTGACTTTGAAGCACGTATTAAAATGTGCTTGTTGTTGGTTTCCAAACGGGGACAGATTCCATTAGACGTCACACTAAACGTAAATTGATATTCCATTGAAAGCGTGGACGGCTTACAAAGGCATGGACCCTCTCAGACGTGACAAATTAGTGTCTATCGATTACTGCACAAACTGG
Source organism: Siphlonurus alternatus (assembly GCA_949825025.1). Taxonomy (NCBI): domain Eukaryota; kingdom Metazoa; phylum Arthropoda; class Insecta; order Ephemeroptera; family Siphlonuridae; genus Siphlonurus; species Siphlonurus alternatus. Next base: position 20,820,557 of record OX463785.1, on the reverse strand, counting down.
AGACTGCAAACGTCCACTACAAACAACAAATGGGGGCACTACTGAACTGGATTAACGTTAGTAATGGAAAATAGCTGAGTATGTTTGGATATTATAAAAGAGGAAAACGTATTATACTGTATAATAAAATCTTATCCTTAATAAATTACATAAAATACATGGCAATATACTAAATAAAAAGCAACCATATAGTTACTTCTTCGCAATTTAGTTCAAATGTAGATGTATTTCGTTATTTTGCGTTAAAATGAGGTTAAAAATAGTTCTGTTTAAACTTTATCTTAGCACTTATTTTAATTTAAATTTTTTACATCGAACAACACAAATTTCCTACTACTGTTGCATGCGCAAATCCCATTCCTTTTCGAATGTCTTTTGGAAAGATACAACAATTTCAAGCAGTCAAATTTTTTACATTTAACTGGATCCAAATTGACTGTTTTCAACTGCATTTAATTCAGATAATATTGTATTATTATTAAAATATGAAATATATAATTGCTTTTTGAATGCAATAAAAGGCTAATTAAAGCATAATATAATACTTTATCGTTAAGAGTAATTTAAAATTATCAAAACAGTTCATAAAGAATTCTGCGAGACATATATAGTAAAATTACTTTATAAAAACAAATTAAGAGATAATAATATTAAAACCAAAGGGTATAGTGAAAAGATAAGAGTGTAATATAATTATACAATTTCTATTCAAGTTATAAGAGCCTTGAAAGTATTATCAAAGGCTGCAGGTTCGTGTCGGTACGGTCGTGTAATTAGCTCGGTGGTCGCTCTGACAGCAGCTAATTAAAACCAGACTTTATCTCCATGTTATACCACCGTCCTGCTCTTCATGGTAATACATACCCACCTTGTAATTACAGCCCCAATAAGAAAGTATGTACTATCTTGTCTAGCATATTTTTTATCTGTCTACAAGTCTACACTTTATTTTTTATTTATTTTTTACGAGGATACACCCCTAAGAGCTTACAGCTCGCGGCGAGGTAATGAGTAAAGGATAAGGTAGGGAACGGATGGTGGCCACGGCCTGTTACGCGTCCCAGCATTCGCTATAGTGAAACTGCATGAGGGAACCGTGGAAAACCTCAGTCAAGATGGACACCTCTACTTTTTATCAATGGATTAAAGCATGTCCAAAGTTAAATATGACCGTCCCTCGTTCGCAATATTGAGCAATATTAATATATATTTTATTTATATTAATTAGAAATAAATTTGTTATAAAATTCCTGTAAAATACAGTGTGATACTGTGATACTAAAAAATTTTAAGCTCTAATATTGATATAAAGTTTTTGTGTAATTAGATTCTAGATAAAGTATAAAATAGAATTAATAAATTTTAAATTAAATCTTGTGTTTTTTTTAAGTATTAAAATATTAATTGATAATGTTTTATCAAGGCTTATTGACTATACAGTATATATACTAGTAAAGCTGTCTGTTTACCTACCATATTAAATCTCATAATCAATTCACCTTAATCTTTTAATCTTAAGTATTTTCAGGCACCACATGTGTGCAAAGTTATTATCCTATCTACCTTTCTGAGTGAACACAGCAGGTGAAACATGATAAATTAATTAAAATTCATTAGCAAACACTTGCAATGAGTTTAGATCACCTTTGCCAGACCTGCAGGATTTTTTTTTGTTTTTGTTTTTTTAATATTCCCGAAATAAATAGAAGCTAACAAATTATGCTACTCTCAATTTTTTTCAGATTCTTTTGAATCCCAGAAGTATAATTATTATTGAAATTGCGGCCACGTCTCTTGGAGGCGTCAATAGGCGTCGAGGCCCTATCTTTTTTATTAAGGATTCAGGGGTGCCAACTTAACTTACAGAACTTTCAACAATTATTTAAAAATAGTCCTGTGTCTCAAAACAATATGAAAAATTCAGAGAAGCATAATTTGGTGCCCTCTGTTCATTTCAGCAATAAAAATTTGTCATGTATGCAGGTTGTCCATTGTTAACCTCAAATATACAGAATAATGAAACGTACTGTACACTAAAATTTATGAAAATTGCTTCCAAAGAGAACATGTTTTAAGATATTCTTACATAAAACTTTCGGTATTATGTATATTTGCTGGTAAATAATTTGCCCGTATTTTTTACTGATGGAAAGAAAATAATCCTGGTAAGATTTTTTAAAGCTCAAATTTAAACAAAAAGTTTATGCAAATGCAAAAACAAGCAAGGCAAAACTTTTTAAATTGTGTTTTACCATCAGTACATAAATTAAGTTTAAGTTTTTAGTTTATCAGCAACAGCTTTGTTTTTATTTAATGCAAATTAAATTATTTAAATTTAAGTTTGCCATATTGTTTTAAATTTTTACTCAAGTTTTAAAAAATAAAGAATTCTTCTTTTTAGAAAAAAATTAAGCAAAATAATAACGTCTTGTAAGTGGTAAAACAGAACAATAATTTAATAAAACTAATTCAAAATTCAAACTGGAATCGTTGAATTGAATTATCATTTAAGGAATGGAGTATATTTGCCCCAGAGGCTTGCCTTAGGGACTTAGCATTAGTATAATGCAATATTTGAACATTACTATATATATCTTGAATTTATTTTAATACTTTCGCATTCAAATAAGACCAATAAAAGTTTTAATTTAAATTTCAATCAGCATCAAATTTCATCACACGTGGTGGCATTAAAAAAAGGCAGCTGTCCTTTTAGGACATTTCCACGACGAGAGACGAGTAGGAGATGAGAGAGAGAGAGAGAGAGAGAGAGAGAGAGAGAGAGAGAGAGAGAGAGAGAGAGAGAGAGAGAGAGAGAGAGAGAGAGAGAGAGAGAGAGAAGGCTGCACACAGACGACAGCAGATCGATGTCTTCTATTAGACGCTCGAGGGGAAAAACCTTACTTGCTTTTCTCACGACAACATTGGAAAAAAAAAAAAAACGAAAATAGATTTCTCGTCCATTCTATTTTCGTTTGTTAAAAAAGGAAAAATGCTTGTTTTTTCTCGACATAAAAATAAATTGTATAAATTCTTAATACTTGAGTTATATATAAAGTATATACGTGTTTTTTGTTAAAAAGAATTATATTGAGTTTTTATGATCAAATCAAGAGTAAATAAGCCAAGCTTATTTTCTGAAAATGAACAACTGGATATATAAAATATATTTAGTTCAATGAATTGGAAATATTTTACTGAATGGAAATCGTTCTAAAGGATTTGTCGTTACCAAATGTAAATATACTAAAATTAACTCTATTTATGACGTCACATTCTGTCGAATTGAGTCACTAAAGTGCACAAAGGATTAGCATGGACCCGTATTATAATCATTGTAAATTGACAATTTTAACTGTTAACTTTATCTGTATGGCAGATATGTACACTCATCACGTTAGAAAATTTCTCATTTGCAGTCTTGTTAATTACCAGGCCCTGTGTTATTCTTACTGCATGGGCTTTTACAAGACTGCAAAAAAGGGAAATTTTCCGAGGTGACGTCTGTACTTCTACAAAAAAAATGTTGAGAAAAAAACTCAGTTTAAAATTATTAATTATAAAGACATGAACAGGTTCGTTCCCCCCCCCCCCCGGAAAAATAAACTTTGTTAATGTAAAATTTTATAATAAGCAAACTATATACATATCCCCTTTCACATTAAAAAAATTGAAAAAAAAATATATATATTGCAATATAAATTTGGGTACACAATCAATCAGCCAGATAAAAATATTGTTATAAATATTTTATTATATACATTGTATAAAATTGACCTGAGAGACGTAATTAATTTCGCAACTTGCCCCTACTGTGTATGTACTTCGCTTGATTTATATGTTGAAAAAGTTGTCTAACCTCAAGGCGATAATATTATGTTCCATGGCGGGAAGATTTTTAACCAAATTATTTCTACGATTATTATGAATGTTTCCTAACAACCAAACATTAAAACATGCTGAATTGAGAAATTACAAATTCTTAGTTTTAATTTGTAATTAATTAAACCTTTTCTTGTTGTAGGAAAGTACTGAAGCTTTGTTCTTGTTTGGCATTTGGTCAAATATGCATTCACTTTACGCACGCGCTAATTAGAAAAAGACAACATTTATTGTGTTATTTTTTTAATCTTTATTATAAATATTAAAAAATATTTAATTTGTAAAGTAATAATAATTTTGTAACACAAATTTCAATTTATTTAATAAATAAATTGGAAAGTTTCTATATTGAATTATAATGTTATTTAAATTTTATTCGGTTCCTTTTAAAATTACCATTTGTATGTAACGCAAATCACACTTGGCACTATGTAGTGTCAGTACAATAATAAAACTAAAAGTAAAAATGAAAATAAAATATAAATGAATGAATTAATTAATACATTAGAATGTATATAATAAAATAAATATATGTTATTAGCTAATGTTTAAAAGACATACTGTAAACTACAAAGTCTCACGCACAAATCTTGGAACAAGGAAATATAAAATCCTCTTTTAGTTGAAGCAACTTCCTCTACTTCCCCCACACGACGCCGGCTCTCTCGAGCGCTGCCAACGACATTTCCCGCGAAACTTGGCCGGCAGCGTTAAGTGCTTAAAAAACACGCTTGACCGCGACAAAAAGAGCGAGAACTTTACACACCACTTTATAGCCACCATCAAATCTCGCTTTAGACCAGTAAAATGAGACGCTAGCACAATAATAGAATCATTTTAGGATGCTATTATTAGCGCCTCTCTCTCTCTCTCTCTCTCTCTCTCTCTCTCTCTCTCTCTCTCTCTCTCTCTCTCTCTCTCTCTCTCTCTCTCTCTCTCTGTATGATGTAATATTGAAGCAAATTAAAGCTGGGTATAGAATAATTTCAGTAATTGCGTACGTATTAAATTTAACTTGCATTCATTTTAAATAATATACCCAACATCATGACCTAAATAGTAAATAATCTACATAGCCGTTAATTAATAAATAATAAAATATTCATTTATTATATTTAGAATCACATTGTGCTTATAATAAAATTCCGAAAACTTTATGTATAATTACCAATGCAGTTAATAAATTTACCAATGTAATTACTTTCTATAAGTGTTGAAAACTTAAGCTCAATTTTATGAAACTACAAAATATAATAAAAATTTCTCCCAACGTGGGGCTCGAACCCACGACCCCGAGATTAAGAGTCTCGTGCTCTACCGACTGAGCTAGCCGGGAATGTAAAAAGATAGAGCTAAAGTTTATAATTTATACAAACAAAATTCTATTTAAAAAAAATGCAGCTGCTAGCTGTGATGACGTCACAAGGTCATTTATAGTGCGCTTGGTGTGAAAAAACTCGTGACGTCAGTTTTGTTGATGCTCATTTGTTGTGACGTCATAATTGATAATCATAGCCTGCGGTGATGCATTGATACACGAACGGTTATAGAACATTTGCTGTGACAACCGTATGATGCGATGTGCAATTCTTATTGGAATTATAGCTATATATATTCTTGTATATGTATGTATATAAAAGTTATTCTACATAATATTTGTTATATAATTATATATATTTTTATTTAATGATATAAATTATATGAAAAATCTTCCCCATAGCATATTTTGGTTCCTATAAAAAATATATTTATATTATACTTTATTATTTGAGCTCTTCCTTAGCTGCTAGAGAGAGAGAAGCGAACAGGTCGCCTCTCAAAATGTAATTATTACGGAACTCAAGCAAGTTTGCCTCGAGTGTTATCTGATTATATTGATGTAATTACCGTGCAAATAATGTACGTGATTACCATTTAGTAATTTTACTGGTATGAAAATATTTACAAAACTTTATACCGTTCATAATTAAAGTTCGTACTTCTACTTGTGTTTTCCAATAAATTCAATTTACTTTGAATGCAGAACAGTAATCTATTCGCTCTTTTTTTTTATATATAAAATAATGTATCTATAAGTTTAAAATTTTGATTATATAGCTATTTAACTTTTAGAATAGTAACGTAAACGGTGCACCTATATTATCATTGAGTAAAAGTTGTACATTTTAACAAATCGTTTTCATTACTGTTCAATATAATTAGACAGCAATATAAATATAAAATAAATATTGGAAACCTAGTTAGTTAATGACCTCATGTTATCATTTTTCAAGGTGTCAATAAAACCTAGTATTTAGAACTTAATGAATTTATAAAAATTATGTACAATTTTAATGAGGCACATTTTAATTTAGCGCAGTTTTCTTCAAAACATGGAAATTATACTCTCTAATATTTAATACCACGTTTATTATACAAGGAGGCATATACATGACCAAAATGTTTCAATTGCCCCAAAATACCAACCAATTAATCAATCGTTTATTAAACATTCAACTATTCTGATTTAAACTAGAGGTTAAATAGTTTAAAAAAAAAGAACACTATTATTTAGAAAAAAAAATCAATTTAATAAATTTTATTTATTATTTAATTAAAATGTATATTTAATAAAATATAAAATACAAGTGTAAATTCTTTGTATAAAAAATAAAATGAAAACATTTGCAACAGTTAAATTTAAAAATTAGATTTACGTGAGAAAAATCAAAAACTATAATATAAATATTAAACAATATTCATTTGTTTAGAGATAAACTTCTGATTTATGCAGCATATATTTGACGACAGCGTACGTTTCATAGACTATTATTATATTATTGATTTATTATGTGATCGTTAAGTACTGTAATAATGGATATCAAATAAGCAGCGATAATATGTTTTTCAAGATTTCAAGTGATGGATTATATTTGGTGAATAACAACTTCTGTATTTTTTTTTTTTTTTAAATGAAACGAAATGAACTTATTCGAGAATGTTCTAAACCTTTATCATGATTTGAAGAAATTCAGGGTGTCGGTTATCTTATTATATTATAGTATAACCCCATTTTTGGTTTCCGTGCATAAGACACCATGTTAAATTTCTATATTTTATTTTCTGGTCACTTAAAAAATATGGTTAGCTGAAGATCCACTTAATTAAATCAATATTGTCAAGTCCGATACCCAAATAAATTAAAATTCATTCTAATAATAATTACATAACTTATATAATTATATAAATATATTTATTGACCCTTTTTATTTCGTATAAAAAAATTATAGTTCTATTCATCAAGGCTAATAATTTGTGTATATTTTTACATTCGATTTCTTTACATAAGGTCGATCGAATGCAGAACATGTATATTACATACAACCTATATTAACTTCGTATAAAATTTCTTCATATTCACATCATCATGTCATTTGCGTCAACAACACGGCTGCGTGACGTCACTATTGTGAAACTTGGTAAAATGTGATGCCATTCAGCAAGTCAGAAAACAGCTTGCGTACGTTCTAGCCTTACTATTTGATACTGTATCTACTCTTAGGTCTCCATACACTGTAACTGGAATAAAAGTGATATAGTAATAAGCGAATGGAAACATTTTGTGTTTTCAGAAACTACATGAAGGATTTCATATTTTGAAATTATTAATTAGTGACAAATTTTCAATGATAAAAGTAGTTAAGAAAATGTTACTTCCGGCTACTTCCGGTATCCATGTCCAACTGTTCCGGCTGTAGTTGAAGCCGAAGTTAACATTAAAGTCACGTGCGTTACGTGATCAGATATGCAATGGAGATTGAACAAGGGTTGAAACAAGCACGAGGTAGGATGGACCTATATTTGTTTAGGGTGTTATAGTGATTAATTTGAATTCGGTGTATAAAATGTTTGGTAATGACAATTTTATTTCAAAATTATCATATGAAACATATATTAAGCATAATTATACAATTGTACAATTATACAATTATATACAACTGAAATGACTGTTAGGTCAAGATAATTCAAAACAAGTAATTAACTTCAATAATTTTTAATAATTACTAAAAAAAAGATGGAGTAATTTTTCATCATATTTATTAAAATTATTATTAGTCTTTTATTAAACACAAAAAGTGTACATACAACATAGTATTATAAATATATATTCATTATAAATTAACACTGTAATAGAACACATGTATGTACACTTTTTTTTGTGTTTAATAAAAGAGTAATAATTATTAAAATTAGTCAACTTATAATTTATTATTGGGTGCTATGGTTGGAATTTTATTATTTTTAATATAAAAATTAAAGTAAAAAAAAAAATAAAAATAAAACAAATTTTAATAGTAAAAATTTCTTATTTCAATTCAATTTTAACGTTTTTACATAATAAAGTAGTATTTAATTATATTTAAATTTTATAATGGAATCCATTTTAAAACTAATTTTTATAGAATGAAATAGAGCAGTGTACTATAAAAGTGTCATGTGTAAATTGTATTATAAATATTGAAATGTATTAAATTGCTTACAAATTATACAGCATATAATTTAATATTTTTAGTCAGAATGGTAAATAAAGAATATTAAAACAAAAAATAATTTTAATTATTTCAAAAAATATTGAAACAAGCACTCGTTGAGTTGCTGGTAACAACAAATTGATAAAAGTATTAACATCGTCCACCCCACCTCGACATTACACACACCTTGATCTCCACAGTAAACTATCCTCCCATGTAGCAGCTATTGTAACCTTCTTGATAATCCAAGCCGGCAGCTCTGAGCAAATTCAGACTTGAGTTCTTTTCCATGTTGGAATTAATTTTGTGTACATGAAAAATGAGGAGCGTGTGATAGAAATACAAAAAATATTGGGAACAAAAGAGTATATATTTGATCTGGAATATTTAAATGGCATGATATTGTATAAGAAAATGTGAGGGCAAATGTACTGTATGCATTGAAATGTAATACAATGTGTTGATCTTTATATAATGTTTCCTGCATGAGTGATATTCGTGATTAATAAGATACTAAAGATATTTTATCAAGTGTTATTTTGTAGTTTTATTTAATTTTTTAGAAAGTGCTGTTATTGATTCTTTTTTGTTTTGTATTTTAGCGTCTTGTTGTAATTCTTTTATGTAAAGATGCAATGACGTAACCCATGTTGTACTTGCATAACCAGTGGTTAAATACGTTGTATCATGGGTTAAATAAATGAAATTAACTGTCGTTTTTGAGAAACGCGATAAAGTGAGTTATGATGGAACGCCATCGATATATGGAACAAAATCCAACCACTACATTTGAAAGTAGAAAAAACATTCAAAATTTCAAAGCATAGTAACTAAAATGTTAGAACTGTTTTTTTTTTTCAGTCATTTATTTCTATTCTCCTCTAAATCCGAGCTACGGACTTGGTACAGCTACACAAAAGTGGCTAAGTTTTCTATACAAGACAAGTTAGTGCGAGTTCGTACTGGCAAACTTGTGAGGCCGGGGGTGAAATGAAACCTCTAACAAACTTACAACCCCTCGGTACGTCTGTGAATGGCGAACTACCCTCCAATATTGACTCCCTCCCCCCTGATATTGTAATTAAAAAGTAAATAATACACCATAAAAAACTTATTTTCTTTATTTGCTTGTGATTTTTTTCTCCCTATAGAACTCGCGCTCTTTATACTTGTTTGTATGGTGAGGAGAATTTCTTGTGAGGAAGAATCATATGCAATTAATAGAACGATTGTACCGTGTAATACTGGCCTAACAATGGACAATTATTTGTAGACAATTTAATTTATTTAACATCATTAAACCACACTGCAAAAACAAAGTTAATTCACAATTATGATAGCTATAAAAAATCATGAATAATTATCAATAATGTTGTAAGTAAAATATATAAACATGATCTAATTTAAAAAATAGTTCAATAAATTTAAAATTAAACAGAAGATTGAATAAATTGTGATTGAAAAATTTTACAATAAATTGATATTAATATAAACATTTAAAATGTGTTTTTTTGCAAAATACTATAACATTAATTTTTAATAACAGTTTTTAAAAACAAATTAATAAATAAAATAAACCTTAGCGATGGTATATGCTGACAAAAATCAAATTTGTATCTGCGCGATATATTTCCACGTCATGAAATCACATGGCGAAGCTTGTTTCCTATATAATGTAACTAGCGATTTTATTAAGATTTTTCTACACCAAGGAATATATAAGGCAACACAAGAAGGTTTATACATGCAGTTAATTAAATTTTGTTTTTATTTAGCAGAAAGTAATATAGACATATTTAGAGGACAACATTCAACATATTAATTAAAATACCATCATAATATTATAAAATTTGTAGTTAAAAATATAATTATTTCATCATATTTGGTGTAATTGAAAATATTACATAATTGAACAGATCCATTAAATGAAGTGAACAGTTTTAAGTAATAGTTATTTTTTTATTGTCACTTTTTTCCATTCTCGACTTCTGATTCCAATCGAGAACTTGCTTGAACAGGCGACTACAATAAATCCATTGTTGTAACATTTCAAATACACACCATTACATAGATATATCGTGGAACAGTACGGGTTGTTCTCAAATATTGGCTCTCTTTGATGTCTGTGATACATGGCGGTAACTTCAAACAATCTGGGAACGTTCGAGCAAACATCAAATATAAACAAGACTGCAGTGTTGGAGTTTCAGAGTAGCAAACGATGATATCAAAAAGTGAAGAAAGTCACTACCAATGTCACTTTTTTCTCAAAGGATAGTGTCAATATCCTTTTAGCACGCAGACCCTTTTAAATGTCAAGAACAGTATTCTCAACGTATTAAATCTTGTTATATTGTTGTTAAAAAAGCCACTCAAAGTAATGAATGTGGATAATATATTGTGAATGTAACCCTTGCAGTGTTAAAAAAATTGACAGCTGTTCTATGCAAATCACAAGTTTGTCAGTAACGGGAGACTAAATTGTTTACTGTCAGAGTGCTAAATATTGACGTGAGACTTCCGTTTGGGAATATTGAGCTATCATATGAACTTAGGGGTTGGTAATTGGAATAGGATCAAAGAAAACAATGATCTGTATATTAAAGCTGAGTAGTGATATTGAGTCCTTTTGTTATTTAAAAAGAAAAATAGACCATTCAAGTATAATATATGGTTGGTTATCAGAAAAAAGATCATGATCTTTTCTCTGTTGTTATTGATAAAAAAACTTAAACACAAATATGTTTCAAAAACAATCCTGCACTTGCAGCGACTCATATAAATTGTATTGACATTTATTTATTACAGTTATTAAAAATTCAATTAGTACAATATAATATGATAAGGTAATTTAATAAATTTATGTAGCACTGCATATTTATTTCGTAAATGCTGCTAGATATAATCCGCCAGTATTATCATGTAATACAAACGTCTGTATAGGTACAACAAATATTGTAGTCTGGGTTTTACTTTAGAACCAGATTGTTCAAACTTTATTAAAAAAAATATATTGTTACATCATACTTAGACAAACAAAACGGTATGTAGTACTACCGTCTATATTTATTGTAAATATTGATTTTGATTGTGAATAAAAACAATATTGATTCCTCACAATGATTTTATTTCTATGTATCAATATAGATATGATATGAAGGTATATCTATACTGACACAATACCAACTATAATATAATATAATGTAAGCAAAACATAAAATAATATGTAAATAACTAATATGCTATCATAAAAAAACTATTTAAAAGAAGAAATTTTTTCAGCAATAGACAAAATAGTGTCGTTACATTATTTACTCTTTAAAGTACAACAATAAGTGAAATGTATTTCTTATCAAAAGAAGCTTCTTTTTGGTCGATTTAACAATTCTTATATTTCCCCCATTTAGATAACGAGATGACTTTATATTGCTGCAGTCTGCGAGCTTTCTCGTTCTTGTGATATTTCGATAATATTACTCTCTCTCTCTCTCTCTCTCTCTCTCTCTCTCTCTCTCTCTCTCTCTCTCTCTCTCTCTCTCTCTCTCATTTTTCTATCATCGTAAAGTAAAACAACTTATACATCGTCCTATATTTTTCAACATAAATCCCTTTAATGTTTTTCAATGTACAGGAAAATAAATTTACTTAAAGTACTGAATTTTCTTCTTGTACTATAAAATAAATCACAAATTGCTTTTCTTTATATTCTGTATTTTAAAATTGTGCATGCTTGATTATAGCTTTTCTGATGGATGCTTTCAACTCATATCAAAGGAAATATCAGATTTATATATAAGTACGGCATACAAAATGTTGAGTAAAAATATTATTTTCTTATTTTTTAAAAAAAAAAAAAAAAAAAAAAAAAAAACGATCATATTTTAGGCACAATACAAGACAGTATCATGTCCTACATTTATATTTTGTCATAATAACATCCTTGGCTACACCAATTCGGAAGCAACATATATGAAATTGTAAACATAAATATGCCTAAGCGAAAAGTCAGGGATTAAAAATTCCTTCCCTTTTTTATAAATTTCTCGTATATCTATAACTCCAGGTAAAGTAAGCTGCATTGTTGATAAAAGCAAATCCAGTTTTCTTTAACTCAAAGTCTGTCAGAAAAGGCTGGTAACCCATACACCCTAGTGTCCTATTGTGTCATCAGCCCATAATAGTATAAGAAGAACTTGCTATAGTGTAGAATAAGAGGTGGTATTTTTGACCATCGCAGCATATTATATAAAAGATTAAAAATATTATAATGTTTATAAAATGTTATTTTTATAAAAGATGATTAATGAGTACACAATTTAATAATCTGTCTTCCCAATGACAAAATTTATAATGCTGCTTATGGCTATACATAACAAAACATGGATTTTGAATATTTTGTAGGAGAAAATTTATTGATTTTATCTTGGCATGTAATTATAAAAAATATTCTCCTTCCTTTCAATGAAACAAAATATAATTTATCACAAAAAAAAAAGAGTAATCTATTGTTACATAAATTAATGAGAAAAAAAGTTTGAATTATAATAATGCCTAAAGTTTTAATTATAATAAAATATAAAACTTCAGAATGATATTATATTTACTATTCCTCATGTCATTTTGTAAAAGTTGGGGGGGGGGGGGAAATGTGTCCTCACAAAAGCTGCTGACATAGTAGTAGGTATAGAACAATGGAGTGACAGCGTACTGGCAAACGGGGGTATGAGAGAGAGAGAGAGAGAGAGAGAGAGAGAGAGAGAGAGAGAGAGAGAGAGAGAATACAAAATGTGATGTGAAATGAAAAAGGCTGAATAGTTTGCAAATGATGAGCAAAAAATTCTTTTGATAGCTCGTGAATACTTAACTTTTTTATTCAGATAGTTAGAAAATAATATATTTAAATTTCGTATTTTATAAAAAACTGTTTTGCAATTTGTATTGTTTTATATGCATGTAAAATAAGAAATTTTTTATTGTTTGATTATTTTGTGAATATATTTGTTTGCATATATTTTGAGTCGAATTGAAAAATTATTTTATTTTATGGTACTTTTTAGATGTAAATGGTATAATATAAGATTAATTGAATATCCAATAGCTAAAATTAGACGGTAAAAAAGTTATACTTAAAATATCCACGAAATATAAGAAGCTCTGAGTAATTATTTGATAATATTCCAATACAAAATTATTTTATTTACTGTTAAGGAAAATATATATATATATATATATATATATATATATATATAAATTTACTGAACAAAATTACAAACTTTGTGTTAGTTTGCAAATTTTAGCACAGTTTTGCTACATTAAATATTACAAAATTGTTTTTCTTACTTCTGTTATAATGTGTTTAGTTTTGTAAATGAGATAACTGTGTTTTGCTTTCATGAAATGCTCCCTTGCGAATGTTGAAAAGTTTAGCAGCAGCGATACACAACCGTCGTTTATTGTAAACGAATTTCCAGCCCTTTATCTGAGAACTTTGGAGCGAGTTAGCAATTTTTTTCAACTTTTTAAGTTAACTTTTGAAACTATTCGCTCATATCATAAAATTGAGTATGCACTAATAATAATGATAATAATGTTATTAGAAGAGTGATATATTATAATTTATTATTTAATCTGTAATAATGTAATAACTTGCTACTAGTTTGAAAATAAAAATTGTGAGGAAAAAAAAATAAAACATTATCACAGCAATTTTTTCATAATTAGTTTTGTAATTTTTTATCATTATAAAAAATGTAATATGTATTAAATTGTCAAAAAGTCATTAATTTTCATTAGACCTTTTGTCTTTAAGAAGTAACGACAGGGGACATTGTAAGCTCAGCTTAGAGAAAAAGGACAACAAAAAGTAACATCGTAAAAATACTGCGAGACAGATTAAAGAGTTTAGTGTTGGAAAGTATAAGCATGGGTAAAAAAAATTTCATGGTATAAGTTTTAGAGTAAATAGAATTAATATATTAAATTAAGTCCCAAAATTTTCACTTTATGTTTAGTATGTTATTTTTTTCTAATATAAAATGACATTAGAAAATTAAAAAAATGGAAATGACATTACTATAATCATACTTATGTTTAAGGTAGTTTTAAAGCTGTTACTGGATTGTCTCTGTATGTATGTTTAATTTATAATATTTTACTATAATTAAAGCTTTCATAGACTGATTTTTAATAATTTTAAAGCATTGCAATAAAATTCTTTACACATACGTATATATATAAACTGATCTTATCCTCACATCCCCGTTAGCTCAAAAATCGTATAAATATAAAAGTGGAGTTAGCACGAACATTATTCAATCTTTGTAAAGTCGACTGTAAGGCATTGTGAATTTGAAATGACTCTAAAATGACTGAAATGTGTTTTTCTTACACCTCAAAAAATTAATTTTTGCTCCAAATTGAACTATAGTATGCCAGCTAGTTGAACAATTATTTAGAGTTGAGACAATTCGTTAAAATTTCACATCCCTGATTTGCGAGAGTTGACTTTAATTTTGTTATGTCGCGATAAAAGAAGTGTATATTTCCATATTTCCCTAGGTGAAGGTAATTCAAGGTCACGGAAGGTCAAGAGTTGACTCACCTATGGTGGTGAGCACGGTCAGAGAGTACAGGAAGGCGGTGGCCAAGCTCCACTCCTCCTCCCCCGCCTGCCGCCCCCGAGACTCCGCGGGGGTTGGAACTTCCCCCAACGTTGACACCGCGCGACGTAACACCTCGTCCTGGAAACATGAGGGACGGAGAGTTGAAAACGCCATGAGTGTCAGTTTTGTTCTTTTTACGTTTTCAATCTTCAAAATTGTTAATACGAATTACGATGTAAGGAAACAAAATGTATTCAATCTATGGCTATTTAATAGTGAAAATAATACTTGCATCAATATAATTTAAATAAAATTTAAAATTAAATTACGTAAAATTGTTTAACATCATGCAGAAATAAAAAAATATATATATATTTATTATAACGTCTTTTTGCATTTTGTACCAAATCAAATTTAAATTCAAATATTATTGAAAGATAAATAATTTAATGTTACTGTTATTTTATTACATTACTAGGTAAGAAATAAAACAATCATTAACACAGAGTTGCAGGATCATGTTTTGCATTTATAATTAACTGTTTTAGCCAGCAGATTATTTTGATTCTCTTAAATCATGTGTAACTTTGAATAAAATAAGAAAAATAGTATTTTACTTTAATTAAAATTGCCTTTCGATTAATATCGTTTATGGTTCAAACATATATTAATATATATATATTACATATATATATGGTTCAATATATTTCTCTCTATATGCACCATTAAACTATAACCATAAATTGTGATTTTAAAAATGATTAACACTAATTTTGTTTTCTTTTTTTTTTATATTATTCATTGAAAAAGTCACTTCTGGTGTAATTTCAACTTTACATTATAATGCTCATTTATGTTAAAAGAACATAAAATTGGAGTGATTCACGAAGGAGATATTCTGCTTTTCAAAAATCGCGGTTAGTGCCATTGATTTAGGTTGGCAATAAACGTGGTTATTGAGAGAGATGAAATAATTTTTTCGAAAATCCCGTACAATTTACTTATTAATTTCCTAATTATTTCCTTCATGAATACACAAATATTAAAAATAAATAAAAATTGCCCAAGAGGCTGTGAAAAGACACTCCCAAGTCAAACGAGAAACATTTACATGCAGCCCTGAGGCGCTTTATGACATACACATAGAATTTTGTATGTCGGTAAAAAGTTTGAAACACTACATATTTAAAACAATGTACAGAATTTAAGCTCTTTTTTACCGAGAAAGAAATACTCAGTTTAACAGCAGTAATAAATTACAACTTTAAGACTTTTATTTGGTCATTTCCATTTCAATTTCATACAAAATGGAGACTAGTACCTCGTTGCTGGATGATTTGCGAGTCTCAGAGGAAGTTTCACTTATGGTGCCTCAAGTGCTCTAAAATTGAGGTACGTGACGGTTGAGCTAAATTTAACAACCTGATGTAAGACCCACCTGGAACCTGGCGAGCTCCAGGGCGGCCAGTCTGGTCCAGTTGTCTCGGTACAAGATGTTGAGGCTGACGGTGATGTCCCACATGTTCTCGACGGCCCTCGCTCGCGACGCCGAGTTGGCTCGTCGCAGCCACGCGCTCACGTTCTGGCTGTGAGCGGACGAGCTGCTCTGCGTGGGCTCCACGTGGTTGTACGATACGTCCGAGCGGCCCCCCTCTATGGCCAGGAACATGAACGCCCCCAGTAGCGTGTAGCCGAGAACCAGTAAACACACCCCCAGCGTGGTACAACAGCCCCGGGCGAACTTGCCGCAGCACTGCACTGAACAGCACGCCGGCTGCTCCCCCGGCGCTGTAGCTGTCTTGTCGCTGCTTGCCGTGCTGGACAAGTGGTAGGAGGGCTCGAAGGGGTAGCCGCCCCCAGTGTCCCTGAGCGGGGGCAGTCGGGGGAGCGTGCCCAGCCCCTTCTCCATGGCGAACCAGCCGCCCCACGCGCACGTCGTGAGGGAGGGAGGCTTCAGTGGGGGAGGCTAGCTAGCGGGGCAGCCGCTCATACGGGGCTACTGGGCACTGTCTGAGGGCTATGCTTGTGTCGGTTTTGTTAGAAATAGCCCCTTTTATGTCTGCTGATTGACATTTCATTAATTACACCAAGCGATCGAAAACAATAATTATTATTCACTATGACACTGCTTGTTGATGATGTGACAATTTTAACGACCACAATGTTGACCAACACTTTACACTGATTCTACGAATTCATTTGCAAATGTAATGAAATAAAACCAGACTGTTTTAATAATATTGAATTATAAAACATCGAATCATGCAATAGCTATATCACCGTAACTTCAATTGAATTCGATTTTAATAATAATTGATTAATAATTAATAATTTCAGTCAATATTTATCATTCAAAATATTAAACACTATACTCAGATTTGGAAAACTTAAAACTATTTGCACGTAGAACTTTTTTCAATATTTCGTAGTTCTGTAAATTTTCTGAAACAAACAAAAAATAATTAATTAATATTTTATTTAAATTCTATTTGTTTTTGTTCTGTAAAATTTGACTTATTAACAAATATTTAAAAATTATAATGTACAACTTTTTCTGTAAAAGTCAATTACATTTGTGAGGCAAGTAATATTTTCAAATAAATTCTGAAGCATGGCATGAATAGATTGGACCAAGTAGAGCCAATAAATTCTGTGCGTTAATTGTGAAGCAACAATTCATTAACTTGATTTATTTTTAAATAAGCAGAGAAATGGAATTCACAATAAAAGTATTTGTGAGAAGTTTTTAAAATTTATTGTAATATAATTTTGTTTAATTTTCTAATTTTGTCTTTATATTTTTTTTTAATACTGCTTGTACAACAATTTTGTAAATAATGCAGAAATTCTGAAAGCAGTTTTCAAATGAACTTTCAACAGAATATTAAAATTTTAAACATTATTTTTTTTTTTTTAAATTGTTGAATTTTTTGAGATATTTTTTTAAATTTATTGAAATATAATACATAAAAGTATATAGTATTTGACAGTTATTCAACAGCAAAAATAAGTAATTTTAAAGAATAAATATTGAGACACCTTAATTGATACATATATATACATATTATTACTATTATTAAAATAATACAATATTTATTTTAGGATTGTGTTATTCATAATGTTTTTGTTACAATATTCACACTAGCTGTCCTGTCATAAATTATTACATCATCAAAACAACATTAATATTGGACACATATCGACATGTTACTGCAAGTCGCACTGAGGATTGTTACTGACACAACAATGGGCGATTGTTGTTAGGACTGACACATTCTTTTGGGGGGTGGAGGGAGCGAACCTTTTAATCCGCAATATTACACACTTGACTCATTTAAGTTTTTACCTCTCTTTTTTTACGGAAATACATTGCTGGGTTGGGATTACAATTTTTCTAATTTTTTTTTCGGAGCACTCTCTTACACCCTTTTCCAGCTTTAAGAAATTTATGATTCGAATTGAAACCTCCTCCCCCTTTACACAGAGGCAGTTTGAAATTTGTCACTATCACATTTTATATCCTGATTCAAATTTAGCTATTTCATGTTACGCTTAATTTGCATGCAAGCAAAATGTCACAACGCATTATTCTCAATTTAATCAATCACTAGCGACATAAAAACATGTAGTGGTGATATTTAGTACCACAACTGTCACTGCTAAAGATGAATGTGGTTAAACGTTGATCTGAGCTAATTGCAATTAGAGTCATTAACGATCATCATATGACAGAAATTGATGCAGATTATCAGCATAGTAATGATCATAATTGTATAAAAATACACAATTATGTTATATTAACTCAATTATGACATCCTTTCCCTCGTATAATTTTCCACGTTCATTTGTAATATGTAATATTATATAATAAATTATTGATTGATAGCATGATATGTATATTACACTGGGTTGCGATGAATATTATGCTATAATGCCTGAGTTCTCATCTTTACGGCTTATTTCATATGAAAGGTAAGTTTAATACGTATCCGTTGTCGATGCTTCATAAGAATAACATTATCCGTCATGTAAACGTAGTAATTGTAAGGTACCAGAATTTACAGTCGTCGCCATAGAAAAATTTCCCTTTGCGGCATTTTTAATCACCATACCCCATAAGAATAACACAGGGCATAGTGTGATTAACAAGGCTGCAAGTGGGAAAATTTTCAAGACGACGAGTGTACTCAAAGTATAAACAGCTCTTTTTTTCTGTCAACGGATCTATTTTAATTTTGACGTTCCGTCTATCATCGCCTGAAATATTCTGGTTCATGTATCCCCACCTCTAGTGGTTTCTAGGTGACATTTACCCCCTCCCTCAGGTCACGTTAAGACGACAACTTAAGACGTTATTTCTTGAGAGGATCAGGTACTTACCGAGACCTGCTTTATTAACGTATATAATTACATTGTGTTTGTGTGGGGATTATACGTTGGATTTAATATAATTTGCATTTAACATATCATAGTATAATAACACATGCGCTGTCAGTGCTGCCATAATTAACTATTCAAATTAAAGTAATAATTTAATATTAAAGTAATATAATAACATTTATGGAATCTTGTTAAAATTTGCAGTAAATTTTCCTAAATTAATTAAACTGTGCTATGTAAATTATTATATATTAATGTTAGTGCTTCATTTGCTGAATTTTTCTTCAAAATTATGTGTATATATTGACATATATTTTTTTGATGAATGCATATTCGTATTCTAAATTGGATGGTGATGCATTATATATCACTTATTTATTCAAATTATTGGGCAATCTTTGATTTGATAATTAGTATACGCCTTTATGTGCAAAAAAAAATATAAAGAAGAAGTGCAATATACCACAAATTCTTTTCAAATTCAAATTCTTTTTATTCGTCCAATTCCAAATACATTTATGCATATATTAATATCAATTAAGTAGAAATAAAGCATTATGCATGGGTAAGACACGTCAAAGGGCAAAATACACAACCAATACAGAAAATAAAAATCACAGTAAAAAATCCTTAACAGAGTAATAACAGTCTGAGCAGAAACTTTTTAACCAAATTCCTAAAATCTGCATACTTTTGTACATTTTTTAATGATACTGATAATTTATTATGCAACTGGATACATTTGTCATTATGTTAAAAAATATACTATTATCCACTTTTTACGGTAGAAAGAAAATGAGGAAAAGCTCAAAACGAAAATTATGTTTCACAAAACATGTCTCACCTAACTGAAATACTATTTTATAATGTAAACATACCACCATCATAATGTATGAAACGTTCACACAGTAGAATAAAACGTCACAAACGGATGATGCAATGCTGGTATCTCATAATAACATTGTTTGCATGGGGGATGGTTGTTCAAAGTTAGTGTCTGCTTTTGTGAGGAAATCATTTACACATGAAACCTTACTGTAACAACATAATTCCTTCTGTGTTATTTATTTATGTTTTAATCTTGTTGACATTATAATACAAATTTAATGTGGTTCTTTCAACAGTGCTTAATTAATTGGAAAACTTTTGTCACATGTAATTTCGTTTTCATCATGTTTGTAACGTCCTTAGTCATTGGTTGATAATTTGTAACGAAGAATGTCATTGGATACATACAAGCCCAAGTAAATCTAAGTGAATTTGAACAGTGTAGACACCATGTAATGCAGTAAAATTTTTCTCTTAAAATTATTCTTTGTAATATAGATACTGTCACAAATTATTGTAATTTTAAATTTAGATTTTTCTTAGTATTTTTATAATTTATTGTCGTAAAAATTAATGCTAACTTAATTTAATGTTAATTTTTTTAATATTGATGCATTAAAATTTTATAATAATTCAATATTCTTTCATATTTTTGTCACTTTAAAATTAAAAATTATAATCATAATAAAACAATAAATAAATCTTTTTCTAAACCTGGGCCATGTACCAAACTTTCCCATTTAAAACGGAAACTCACTTTGTGAGTAGTAGACATACATAAATACCATTAAAGCACTTCTATTACATTAAAATAACAAAATTTACGTAACATGTAACGCTCTTCAAGTCACTGTTCAGAGAGCGGAAACAATTTTTTGTAAATTGCACATCACAGGAAAACTCGTGAGTGGCTTCAGTTTTGTTTTTGTTATTTTCATGACTTAGTTTATTTACGAATGTGCGCTGTTGAAAACTACAAGATAATAATAACATTACTAACGTGTTTGTTACAGAAAAATGTATAACATGTTGGAATACATTTTTTTATTGCAAGGATAACATCTAGTAGAGTTGTGGTAATTTATTGTACTTAACTTTTTGAGTAATAATATACATCACATAATTGCTCATATAGTTCATACACTATAATAATTTGCAACCCGCAAATAGGGAATTTATGCACTAATGATGTCAATAAGGTTTATCTAGAAAACATACACTTCTCGCTAAATTACTGCAATTAGTATTTATTAAGTCTTTTTCTTTCTAATTCTACGATCAATATTAGCAAGAAGCAAATTGCATTTATTTTTAAAGAATCTCAAAACATAAAGTAAATTTTACTACTTTTAAATTTTATTTTCATAAGGCATTTTTTTTTTTAAATTAAACCTTGCCATCTGCAGGTTTTCTGCAATCGATTTCTCCTAATATATTATTTGGATATGGGTCTATGTAGTTGAGAAAGTGTACACTGGGCATGGTTTTGAACACATATATAATAATAATCTGTACAGAATTAAAATAAAATATAAAAATATCTACTTAAATATTGCAGCATTGCTACGGTCGCAAAATTTAAGAAGTATTAATACATCAATAAATCTTAGGTACTGCATCAATGCATAGAAAAGCTTTGGCTGGACAATGATGAATATAAATTGTTTTGATAAAAATCAATATTTGAGAATGTACTAACTCTCTGATTCTTTCTTTACATTCTGTTATTGTAAGATATCATGTGTACGTGTTCTGAACACTAAAATAAAAACACTCCATATTATAAACAAACAACGGTAAGCGCCTTACGTAGCCGCAACTCGCCCGACGTGATCAATAAGTTGCATAGTCACTTTGTTTACAAATAATATCGGGGAAATACCACGGCGTCTTGTAACAAGGAGAGAGTGGTTGTGAATGTATGAGCTTCAGTTAAATATTTTTATAAAATTCATGCTTGTCGTATAGTGCTTTTTTAAAGCGCTGAATTCCTTACATTTATATATATATAGTGAATATGATGGAATGAATCTTAATTTATGTTCTAGAATAGAAATTACACTGTAATTTAAAAAATTGAAACCTAAATATGAACTCATAACTAAATTTAATATTCATTATTACGATTTCCATCATAATGCAACCACTATAATATATGTATATTATTATATTGTTTTGTAATATAGATTTGTAATATTGATATTATAAGAGGTAAAAAGATAAAAAAAAATCAAATAAAAACAATTTTAATTTAATAATTAAATAAACGGATATAAAAAATTGTTTTTTAATAACAAATTATTACATAAAATGCGTATGTAATAATATGCATAATAATATGGTATAATTTTTTATTTACAATTTAATAACATATTTTATTTTATTTTACTTTTAATTTATTTAAATTACAAAATTATAAAAATATGCAGTTTTGCAATCCTTCTACATATGTTATACTCAACAATTCTTCTGCCGTCTTCTGGAGTCTTCGACAGTTTAAAATAAAATAAATTTATACAGCAAACTTTTCAATTGAAAGAATAATACGCGTAATCCACCAGATTTAGATATTTCTTATAATTTTATTTTCAATTTCTACTAGGTTCACTAATATAATATGTAAAAACAAGCAAAGTTCATTTGAAACTGATATATCAATACTGCGTGTTTTAGTTAATTTTTTAAACATTATAAAATTAATCATTATTGTTAACGTGATTTATTTTTTGATGTTCAATGATGTGCTGTATATAACTACTGTTTCAAAAAATACTTTTCATCCTTTCATAAAAATTGAACATAAATTAGGATGTACGTGTTTATAAAATTATAAATAATTAAGAATTATTTTTTCCATTGTAAGCTTTAATTTTAATCATTCTGCAGGAAAATATTAAATTTATTCACTTCGCGATTTGTCCGTGATGAGAGAGAAATAAACGCTGGAACAAGCGAACAGCGAGGACTACAGAGGGACGACACAGATTCTCGCCATCAGACGTTAACTGAGTACCGTCCCTCCAACACAAAACAGATGGCTGACTTCCATATCGGCAAGTATCGATCTAGGCGTGATATCGGTGTGAAAATGAGTGCGATTTTTTTTAAAACATATTTTTTTAGTACTTTATGTTATCAATATCATTGGTGCGTTTTATGCGTGAAATATTTTGGTTTTCGGCCTAAATGGTTATAGCATATCAATAGCTGACTAATATTTTTAATAAGGGACTGTGATATTATGTTTAATACTGGGATATTGGGTTGAGATAGTATAGACTGGGAAAAAAATTCTTCACCTTGCTGAAGTTTTTTATTGAACTTTTGGATAGAGGGCCTCAAGTTACATATTGTCTTTTTTTTTTTTTACTTATTTTTTTGAACCCTCTCTAACACCCTAAAATTGAGTCAATGTGACGTCATAGTTTTGCAATATCTTTCCCTATGCTTGCGTGTTAAATATTTGCATGACTATGACGTCACAGCGTATTTTATGCTTTGAATTTGTTATTATACAATATTTTGTATCCAATGATTTAGAACAAGAAAGAAACTAAAGATTTTCCCTTTAACACACCCTTGATAATTATTTTCTACTTTGTGGTATCACATATGCCACATATGGAGTGTTTAGCTCCTCTCACTACAGCTGTTGCGGTGATTGCGGTGTGTTAACGATAAAACGAACATGTACAATTATGGCTGCAGTTCAGTTGTTCGTTAATTAAAATGTTAATTTTACACTCGTTGTCTTGGAAAATTTCTCACTTGTAAATCACCCTGCCCTGTGTTATAAGACATGGTGATTTACAAGGTCATAAAGGGAAATTTTCCTAGACAACGAGTGTAAAATGAAACAATATAAATGGATCTTTGATCTGATCACCTCCTGAAAGTTAGGCAACTTATTCAACAACAAGACATAGTTGGTTGTATATTTTACAGGGGCATCAGATTATTTTAATTTTGTTTGAATAATAACATTTACTTATCTTATTTATAAAAATAGCAATATAAAATGTCAATGTGTAATATATAGGAAAAGTGCAGGTTGTGTTTATTTACATCAATATAATAGTTCATATCAAAGATGTTAAAAGAAATATAATAATATAATCATGACATCTTTTTTTGCTAGGCACTAAACATTTATAGTATAATTATTACTAAATTATATTATATGCAAGCATACGCCACATTGAGATCGTCTTTCAGAAGTCAAAGAACTGAAAAATGCATTGACGGTGCAGATGAAAAGAGAATTTATCAAATAGCTCTTGATTTGAAATAGATCCATTGAAATAAAATATTAGAAATAAAAAAGGGAGAAAAAAAAAAGATGATTATTTCCTAATGAAATGTATTGTGTTAACTATTAAACTAAATATCGTTTATTAAGTTTATTAATGTTTAAAGAAAAAAAAATCAATTTGAATATAAATTGAACCTTGATTGAACAAGCTTTTTTTTTATAATTTATTTTCGTAATTAATTAGTTTTAACATTAATCAATGTACAAAGCACAGGACGGGTAACATGGTAATTAATCAAGTATTAAACTTCCTACAACATGCATGCAATGTGGACACATTTGGTAATTTATATTAAATTATAAATCAATGTCATTGAACCAATCTATGTTTAGAGTAAATATTTTATCGTCAACAAAAGGGGCGTTGATTACAATCAATGTTTTCATACAAACGTTTTTCTGATTTGCAATGCTGAAGTTTTTATTAGTATGTACTACTAAATTGAACTTGGTACTAACTACATTTTAAATTCAATATTATGAAATACCGCATCTCCGTTTTAGTACAAATATAACATGGATTTTTCTTAAGTATCTATTTCAGATTTAATATGTTAAGTACTTATTTATATTATTATACTTTGCTTAGTTGCATTTTTTTCTTATCTATAATAAACCTGCATGGGGATTTTAGATTTTGTTAGCCCGACATAGCAATGCTTAGGATTTTATGAGAATCTTACAAACCATGACCTAGTAAACTATCCACCTATTCACCTGATTGTGACTGAAGAAACCATAGAAATCTCATTCAAGATGGTCGACAATTAATTAGGGACGTCATCAATCACCTCTCGAATGCACGAGTGGGTGTTCCTTAAGAAACCGCCATGTGACAAAGTAAAAATATAATTGTATTGAAATCTATTGAGAAACGCCTTTCAATTTATTTGAATGCAACGAAGCCTTTGAGCCCGGAGTTGTCACTTGCCCACTTGGCATGTAACAGCCTGGGAATTGTGAGGTCGAGAAACCTGCCACGATTTCAATTCTGTCACAAGGCTTGCTTCTAAAGTGAAAAAAGAGAAGATATTTTTGTCCTCTTTTGAGGAAAATAAAAAGACTTCATCCTTTTCCGCTTGAGAAAAAGGATTAAATTGATTTTCTTTCGAGTCTGCCAGCTGTTGCAAAGGGCATAGAGAATTCAGCTAAAGGCTGCTACTTTAGTAAACCACAAAAGATGAGCTATATTATATCGTTATTAACGTCGAGTTGAATTTAAGTCATTGCTTGTTAATTGGTTATAATTTTAAGAACTTTAAAATTTTTATTATAAATTTTCATTTTCATTTTTTTTTAATATTTTTAATTAAAATATTAAATTTTTACGATATTAAAAACCTATGATTCGTTTTTAAATTTTATAAGTGTATTATGTATTGCATCATATAATATACTCCAGTATTTTTATGTGTTATTTTCGCAGTGGATAGTTTATTTTTTTTTAAGAAAATGTTCAGTTATTATTCAAAGGAATCAGAAACAACATATGAAATTGTAGAAGAAAATTACATTTTTAAATTAGATCAGACAGTAATGTTATTACAACTTCATATTTCGCTGTTGTTTGCGGAATATCTGCTGATGAGATCTCTATCAATATTCAACTAAGCAGCTCGGAGTATTTTTGTAAACTCGGCACAATTTGCATTATTTTATTCTCCACTAAGCTCTCCCAGTTTTTTTATTCCAATCTGCAGAAGAGTTAAAAACTCGTCTTACTTTTCTCATCCCCGGCTCCAAGCTCTCATTTCTTACTGTTATTGTTATTTAAGATTTCTAACACCGCCTTCTTTATGTGTAAAAGTTTGTACCCCACTGATACGGTTCATATTTTCAGCCTTCTTGTTTTTTATGACTAAAAAAATGCGCCACCTATTAATTCTCTTTTGTTTTCTCAACCCATTTTTTCTACTCATATGCTTTATTTTCACCCGCATAACGTTTATTGGTTTCTTCAGCAGCAAGAGGTCAAAAGCAGTAAAACATCGTGTCATTTTTTTTTTGTATTGTGATAAAGTATGGCGACATTAATGCGTTTTAAAACATGTCGTTTTCAAGCCTTCAACTCCTTTGTTTTTACTAAACTATTTTGCTTATAAGCTTGACATCCTACGCACCTGTGATTTTGTTATATGGCCACGAATATAAAAATAAAGCAGAGCGTCATATAAATAACAATAATATACAGAAATATTATTTATTTTATAATTCCACTTTTACTAGCACTATTATTACATTTAGATGGGAAATATTACTTTAAAAATTAATATAGAGGATGAAAATGTATGTTTCGTGAAAAACTATTTTAAAAAAAATATTTTCATGACGATGCACCTTAATTTTGGTGCCTCTTTTTAAGTATATTAAGGGGCATTCACAAAGTCTTAAGGCCACAATTAAGGCTCGATAATTTAAAGCTTGATTTTAGACGTGTTTTTTAGACCCAAAATTTCTGGTCTTAAATTATTGAGCCTTAAATGTGGCCTTAAGTCTTTGTGAATGCCCCTTTTTGTGATTTAATATACTAAAGAAGCATGTTTTAAAATGAAGTTTCATTGTATGTAAGAAAAATTATTGGAATGGAAAGTTAAAAGAATAAAGTGTAGCGATAATATTAATTAGTATTAAGAAAATAATCATGCAAATATTTCATTGTGCAAGAAAAATAAGGGATTTATAGGGCAGGGTATATTATCGTAACTTTGGCTTGCAAATAATAAATATAATAATTAATAATCCCTCTGTATACTTATAATCATAATATTTTTATCATTTATCATCACATATGGAATAAAACAAGATTTATGTGATTCTATCCAATGTGATCTTATGAAGGAAAGTGTTCCCCAGCGTGAAAATTTTCACCATAAGCCAACATGTTAGAAAATTTGATTTTTTTCTTAGTAAATATTAAAGCTATTAATTTGAAACCATCTCCTACCCTCCCATTTATTGGTGTTCTGATTGATAATGCATCAAGAATTCCTCTAAAAAATTTCTTTCATGCCAAAAAAGCAATTTCGCGTTTTTTTTTTTTTTTTTTTTTCCATAGGTTTGGATATGACGCCGCAAAATCAGCTGACTTGAAGCCTCTATTGTTTTTATAATGTGATACTGTTGGTACATTTTTTTATACTACTATATAATATATAATGTAATTTAACTAGATGAGTTAGACATTTTAATTGCAAGGACTAATTAATGATATAATTATTGTTTGTAAAACTATATAGCTAAAATGCTTCTACATAACGTGTGATACATTTGAATAATTAAAATACCATAGTGCAATAAAATAATTAATTTATTATCTAAATATCATACTATATATAATGCAAATATAAATAATACCATATATCGAGATTAATTTAATTACATTTAAGTTTTATGATCGTTTCATTAATATAAATGCAATATATTCTGAAAGTTAATTAGCAAAGCAGCATGGTGATACTTGCAGGCTAAATAATGGAGTTAATTAAATATTAAGTGACAAGTACAAATGTTGAGATCTAATTGGATTTATAAAAATATAATTCTCTGCTGTAAAAGATTAATTCAATGCAGATGGTATTTTAATTTCAAATGCAATTTATTTTTCAATACTATTCCACGTTGTTGAACACTTTTTCTAATATTAAAATGCTATTACTTTTTAAATATCGTTGAATTGCTACAACAGATCCATCTGATGCATCAAAGTATTATAAAGTATTTAAAATACTGACGATGCACTCCTTATTTTATTTTGTTTGTTTTGTCAGAAAATGAATTTCAACGAGATTGATTTAAATTTCTCCTGCGGAGTAAAGGATTTTATATTTCTGAAAATAATTTGTTAACATGAAGAATTTTATAACGAATAATCAAGGAGCCAAAAGTTGAAAAACTGTGTCTTCAACTCATCCTTTAAACGTCTAAACCTAATCTTTTTACATCTTTCTTCCTCGCTCAAAATGAGGATGAAATGAAGACAATTTTTCTAATATTTTATGCTCAAGAAGAGAAAAAATACGTAATCTCGTATTTTTCCTTTTATTTCCCCCCTCTAAATTGCTCAAAATAGGACAAAAAACGAGAGAATAGCTTAATAGCTCTATTAATTAAATATAATTAAAGATGAATTATTTCAACTCGGGGCATTTATATCCTCTTTGGACTAATGTATCAAATATTTTGTATAATATTTAAAAAGATTTATGACCGTATAAAATTTAATTCAATACAATAATTAAAAAAATGAAATCATTTAAGTAAGGTTTACTAGAAAATAAGACAACTCCCTACTTATTACTAAAGTACATTATTTTATAATTTACTTAATTTTTAAAATTAAAATATTTTTTTTCAAAAAATATTTTAAAAAAAATATTTTTTTGTTTTCTTAAAATTTTCACTACTTGATTTTAATTTTCTAAAAAATTGCGGAAACATGATTGCAATTTTAAATTATGGTATTATTTTTTATTTAATACAATAATATATAAATTTTATAATTACTAAAAATGTGGTGTAAAATGTTAAAAAACAAATAAGGTTGATGGAGAGCCTGTCCTCTGACCTCGGAGCGACGAACACAGATTTTGTTAAATATGCGAGCAAAATAGGAATTTGCCTCATAATATCTGCTAATCAAGTTGCATATGAGCAGTTGCCCCTTTCAGTCCACCAATTGGGTTAATCTTCTATTTTCTGTCCCCCCCTCCTTTATTTATGATTTCTTCAACTCAATATACAATTTTTGTATCTTAAATTATGTTCATATCGCAAGTAATCCATATCAACAATAACGTGAAAAATATCTGAAAAACCTAAAATTACGACTGCATATTATTATAGTTAAATTTATTTATATTAATGTACGTAGTGTAAGCCTTGCCTTAATATTGAAATAATTTTCAATATAAAAAAATGTACCAACTTTATTTACCTCTTTAATTAGTATTTTAATTGCTATTTTAATTATGTTAAATTTTATAGTGACATGTGTTTAATGAATATTAAAAATGTTATAAACAATAACTTCATATAACTTTGTAAAGCACTTTCTTTGGACATGACATTGTGTTAATTAAAATTAATTGTAATTACTTTGAACTGTGTCACTGCACTTAACACAGCTCTATTGTTTATTAAAAATAATGACAGCTCTTTGTTGTATGGTTCAGTTATGACAGCAAGAATATGTTTATATTGTTGTCACGCTACACGCCACTTGTATGCAGTGTCATAATTGTAATATGAAATTCAATGTGTACAGTGATGCTTTCTACATGCAATATTCTAATTTATTGTTGCAATGAAGAGCAACTTAATTATTGAAAATATTTAATAAATGTTGCCTATAAAATATTAAAAATAAAACATAAAAAAGATAACAGGGGAATGAATATAGAGTCCTTCATACAGGGAGCATTTTAAATTAGCTAATTCTTTTTCAATATGACGTGCAACAGCAGAAAATTTGCGTTTATACCATAACAACCATACTGACGTTGATATATATTTATATAAAAATTTAAAAAAATAAATATTATTATTTTATAATATTGAAATGTATGAAAAATAAAAATGTAACAAAAACTTAAAACAAATTTAAATTTAAAAATAATTTTTATTAAAATTTAATGATAATGTTTTTAAACATGTAAAAATGCAATAAATTAAAATAATTTTTTGATGTTGAAGTTATACAAGTTTTTAAAAAATTGTAAATGCTATAATTTGTTTATTATGAGTTATGAGTGTTATTTTATGCAATCCAAAACGAATAAAATGTCCAGAAGAGGTTTATTGGTCAAAGAAGAAAAGTGTAACACCTGCAAACTGCACGACCTTGTTGTTCTCAATTGAGAAAGTAGAACACAAGCTGCCACGCTCTAACAGTCTGCTGAACATGAAGCCACTGCTAGCATTGATACCATCTTCACATATGAAGCTAAATCAGAATTTTTCACTTGTGTGCATTAGTTGCTTCTTTTGTTCTACTGCAACATTGGCTCAGCATGTTAACCGTTCCATAAGCCAATCACCCAACCCCCAATCAGCTGATCACAAAAGTAAGAAAATATGAGAGGTAGACTTTCCTGATAACAATCCTACTCATGAGTAAATAATCGTTTCACTGTTCTACTAGGTGTTTAATGAATGTAACAATTCCGGTACATTAACACAATAAAGACTGAAATAATTTTGTTTAGATAAATAATAATTTCTATAATTGCTTTTTGATTATATAACAATAAATACACGTTAATACGGTTCAAATAATCACAAACGTATGTCAATAAAACAAGAAACATACAGATATCACATATCACATGAGTCTTGAAACAAAGAAATTGTATATAAATTGAATATACTCCTTGCAATTGTTACACACTAATAATTAATAATTAATTTTAGTCTTGTCCTCACATATCACAAAGACTAGATCCATATACGCTACTTCTGAAGTTCTCGTCTTACATAAAATAATTCACTTTGAACTCGTATAACGTCACATGTTAAAAGTTAATATCAAATTTCTAACAAAACGAGACAAGTAAGTTTGTAAGAAAACTAATATTTATAGTGAAAACTTTTCATTACAAAAAACAGCAGCTGAACAAGCGCTGAGAGAATTAAAAGCAATTACAAAACTTAATAACAGCAAAACCAATCTCGCAATTTGAACCAATTTACAGCAAGACGGTTCAAATGAAATAAACACAATAATATTACCTCACTTTTCTTACTAAATTGCTATAAAGATACATATCGGTACTCCATAAACGTTATCTCAGATTTGATTCCGTAATCATTACAATATAATTTTTGAAGAAAGGTGAACTTAAAATTTTTGTTCTTACCTCCTCAAAATTTTAACATGTAAATAAGTAATGGACAGCCCAACTAGCCTAGTTATATGTATAGGCTTACAACCCACATGAAAATTTTTACTGCAGAAATAAAAATAAATATTTATTTATTTTTTATTTATTTTATTTCAAACAACTGGTTATACAAGATAACATGGTTCAAGTCATAGAAGAAACTGTAAAACAACAAAACAACACAACAAAGCAACAAAACAATAAATACAAACAAATCACAATAATATACAGACACCATCAGATAAAAAAAGAAAAAAAAAACTGATTTTTTTTTTTTTTTTTTTAGATTTTTTATAGAAGCCAGGAAGTTCTTCTAAAAAGTTTCACCGAGGTCGGATTTGAACCCACGCCCTTTTTAGGTCCTAAATCCTTTTATTAAAATAGGCGTTATTCCCTCTCTGTACTTTTTCAGTCTTTCAGTATTTTTTTTTTTAAATAGTTTTCAAACAAAAAAATCTGGAAAAAATCAGAATACTTTGCACCCTCTATCTATTTCTGCAGTAAAATTTGTTTTAAGGTAAATATTCCATTTATAAGTTTAGGGGTTTTAATTGAATTTAAAAAAATGAATAAATAAATAATTTTTACTTTCATAATCTCCGACAGTCGAAAACATTATCATACACAACATCTTAATTAAGTTTCCGCCAATAAAAATGTATACATTAGTTAATTCTTATCCAAAGATTTATATCCTGGATGTTAAATCTCTTGTACTAAAATTATCATTTGATAACTCTATTTTGCTTAATTATATCTGGAATATAATCAAGACACTAGAATTATTGTACACGAAATATACATTAAAGCTTCTAGTTGCTGGAGAATTCAATTATAAAGCACTCCAACATCTCTGGTAACAAACACATTCTCAACAATGACGTATTACAACAATGTGACACTAAAACTACATCGCTGTTTCAACTCCTACTGGCACTTACATCATAACATATACGTCTGACATTGTGTGCCCAACTTTGCCTCTAACTTAGCTGTATAAACCAGCAAAAGTAAAACACAAAGCTTATATAGGAGTTAATCCTATTTTAGATGGAAAGTGATGAAATCTTCATGGAATATTATGTTTTGCTTTAGAATAGATAATTGGATATATAATATTTATAATGTTATACATATAGTCTCATATATATCTTAATAAATAACTATTGTTTTGTTTTTCTCATTACAAGTTTAAGCTTATTATAATAACCATTATTTGGAATGCCAACATAGCTAAGGACATTAAATGTAGTTCAATAAATGAAAGTTTACTTACCAGTAATACAAGGTTTCTGGACCTAATTTAATATTCCTTCCGGAAGTAGCCAGAAGTTTGCAATTTGCAGCTCTTTTGCTTATAATAATATTTGAAACTTTAGACAGTTGTTTGAAGTAAAAGTACTGACTTATGTGTGAAATTGTAGCGCTGGAATATAAATAGGAAGATGAGAATCCTTTACACTTCCGGCTACTTCCGGAGGGAATATCATGTAAATCTGACTATATATATATATGGTTTGGTTTGGTATGGTTTTATTCTTTCAGAAATTTATGAAAACAGTAAAGTATATTGTAGTTCATTTTGGTGACTTTAAATTTAAGTAAATGTGTCTTATATATTTAAATGGAAATAATAAACGTTTGATATTAAAGCCTGCAATTAAAATTGTCCACTAACTTTAGATTTAACTTCAAAGTAACTTAAAGTGATATTACAGTTAATAGTTTGCATGGTAAGTGGACCATCACTATTTAAAGTCACAATTTAATGGAAAAGGTTATAACTAGAAGCTAAATTTACGTTGTAATTATCTTCATTTAAGTACAAGAAATGAATTTATGATTGTCTTTCATTCTGCAATGCGATTGTAGTTAGAATTCATCTCTCTAAAAGTTTTGATGTTTATCAGGGAATGACACAAAAATTGTTAACAATTTTTGTTTCAAATATTAAGCACATGACTTCATTGTATAGTTAAAATTTAAAAATAACTTTACTAAGAATTAAATAATTGCATGCACAATCAAATTCAGTAAGCAAATTCCAATCTCTTATGTGATATCGAAAAGGAAGTTTACAATACAAAAGTTGTATTAAAATTTTAAATAACTATGAAAAACTCAAAATTTTATAATTAATAATCTTAGAAATTGTCATTTTCGTTCAATAACTCAAATTTAAATAAAATTTATTTGGTTAGTGTTTATATTTGTTATTAACTACAAAATAAATTATAATAGAGTATTGTCCTCATTTTTTTTTATTGCAGAAATGGATAGAGGGTGCAAAGTTATCCTACTCTGATTTTTTTCAGATTTTTTAGAGCCCGGGAACTATTTTTAAAAAATTATTGAAAGTTCATTTTGTGACGTCACGAGACGCCGCTCCTTAAGAAAAAGATAGGACTTGCCGCCGCGTGACGTCACAAAAAGGACTTTCAATAATTTTTTAAAAATAGTTCCAGGTCTCAAAAAAATCTGAAAAAAAATCAGGGTAGCATAACTTTGCACCCTCTATCCATTTCTGCAATAAAAAAAATTGAGGACAATACTCCATTTAATCAAAAGTATTTTTTCAATAATTTTTCAGTTTTATTTTACTAATTTGAAATCCATTATTTACATAATATGTATATATATCATTTGTATATTTATTAATTTATGTATATAAATTTTTGTATATAATTTCTTACAATTAATTGAATTAGTATTATATTATAAAAATAAAAAATCAAACAGAATATCATCTATGATGCAGTGATGTTTTTTATACTTCAGGTTTTCTATACTGCTCGTGATACAAAGATAAACTCAGTCAATTAAGTCACCTCAACACAATTCAATGTAAAATTTATGATATCATGTATGCATATTAGAATAGTTGATTTAGTTATATTGTTAATTAATAAAACATAACTTTGTTACAAGTGAATTTGTTATAAACTGTTGACACAATATTTAACATTATGACTTCTCAACACAACGACCTTCATTTGTCTTTAACACGTAATTATCACAATCCCATTATCTGTGTTACAAAGATATTAAACCGACGTAATTTGCATTCTCTCTGTAATTATCTTGTGCTAGCTGCGGGGGGTTCATAGTTGGGACAAAATTAAATGCTAAGTTTTGCGATGTCTTAGCAAATTGGAGAGAGAGAGAGAGAGAGAGAGAGAGAGAGAGAGAGAGAGAGAGAGAGAGAGAGAGAGAGAGAGAGAGAGAGACCTTTATATTCACATTTTAAACCAAAATTTTATTCAGAACTTAGCAATTATGATTTAATTTAAATATTTTGAAACTCCTTTACTTTTAAAGGTATTAATTATCATAACTATAAAATGTTATGCCTAAAACAGGCTAATATTTATTTTACTTTTTTATAAACTGCTATATGAGCTGCTAAGACGTTCAGAAGTGTATTTTGTATTTACATGGTGTAACAGTAAATATCTGGGAGTTCGCTCAGACCGCAAAGCAAATAGTCAAATCTGTTTGATGTCAGAAGTTGGAAAGTGGGCGTAACCAGAGAAGTTGAGATGTTGTGTGATGTAAAACGAAATTCTCAAGAGTGACTTGACATCATAGAATTAAGTTCACTAGCGTTTTAGAAACAAGGAAGTTCATTTACTTTTTACTATGAATAATATAGAAAAAGGTAACATATTAAAAGTTGTACATAATTTATCACAAAATTGTACGTTTATTTAATTGAAATGGATTCAGTAAGTTATAGAAAAAAATTAATAAAAAAAAAAAGGATGATCAAAATGATCAAATACACAAACTATAGTTTTGAATCGTACGGAGTATTTCTCATTCCCCACGGCATTAAGCATCCGGATATGATTTGCATCATTCTTATCTCAAGCTGAAATTTAAAATATATATTTTTGTTAAATATTGTTAAAATTAAATAATTTTATTGTATTATTCATTATTAAGAAGAATTGAATTAAAAAAAATTAAATAAAAAATAAATAATTAATTTTTAATGCATTTATAATATTTAAATCAAAAATTTTAATTATTAAATTAAAAAGAATTATAATTGTTTATATAATTTCGAAAAAATTTTACATGACCTTGAAGTCAGTAGGGTCAGCTATACGCGATCTGTGCACAGAGAAGATTCGATAAGCGTAACGACCTAAGTGAATAAAAAACAATGTTACCACATCGTGCTCTCGGGGTTATAAACTGATTTTCAAATTTTTCTTAGGTCTTTAAGTGTCACGAATTCACGAATATAGTATGTCTGATTCTATATTTTCAAAGCTTGTCAGTAAAAATATTTATCTTCATTGCTTTAGATATTCAAAAATACAATTTTTTCATGACTTGTCCAATTTCTTGAACTGGAACATTTGCCTTTTGACCAAAATTTGCAACATCACACAAAATAATGTTCGTCATTAAAAAGAGGCTCCATGTAAATTCTCCACGGAGATATTTCATAAGTTACGAGCAAACACAACCTCTGGAGAGTAATTAAGGTGGAAATATTACAAAAATACGAAACAATGAAGGGAAATATTACAACAATTGATACCTAGGGAGGTATTAAAAAATAGCTAGTTACCTTTTTTTGGAGAAAGTTGCTCCCTCTAGAATGCGTATTTGTTAAAAACATAAAATGAAATAATAGCACAGAATTTCATATAAAACGTACAGGTGAAATAGGTATAAAATTAATTAACATTCATAAAAAAACTGTTCATAGATTCTATTATACAAATATATACGTACCAAATTTCTATGAAAAAAAAATCTATTATGTCTCGAGTTATAAGCAAATTCAAATGAAAACAGAAAATAAGAAATACTTTTATAAATTTGCTGTCGTACTATGGCGTACGTGACGGAGTAAAGGATGTATATCATAGAAGTTTTTCTGTGTTAAAAATATTCTCTTTTATTTTGTGAGCTTCTTCAATAAATTTTCCCGTCGGTTGCTCTGATGTATTCTCACGGTCCTTTCACACAGAAGGTCTGAGATTGTAATACCGTGGGGAAATTGACAGAGAGAGAGAGAGAGAGAGAGAGAGAGAGAGAGAGAGAGAGAGAGAGAGAGAGAGAGAGAGAGAGAGAGAGAGAGAGAGAGAGAGAAACATTTCACTTGTAAAAAAATGAATCCATTGAGTTAGGTGTCTAATTAAACAGAAGTGTGAGTTATAAAAAAGAGTTCTACAAACAGTAATCTATAAACCAGGAATGAAAATAAAAATAAATAAAATAAACAGAAGGAAAGAAGATCGTTAACAAATGAACTGTCCATCAATTTTTCTG
Source organism: Siphlonurus alternatus (assembly GCA_949825025.1). Lineage (NCBI taxonomy): Eukaryota > Metazoa > Arthropoda > Insecta > Ephemeroptera > Siphlonuridae > Siphlonurus > Siphlonurus alternatus. The sequence goes on along the minus strand of OX463785.1, from coordinate 20,783,875 downwards.
ACCCTTATCTTCTCCTTACTGTCTGCAGTCCAGATCAACATGTGATGGTCCAGAAATCTTAACAGCATCCCAGCTGATGAGGAATTAAAATAACTTTTCACAGCTGTGAAATTTTCACTATGTTTGTTTGGATTAGGGAGTTTCATTACAAATTTAAACAAATTATCATTTTAAAACTTTAACCGAAATCTACTTTAGAATAATAATAAAAAAAATGCATTTTTGTATGACTACATGATTATATAACAATATACAAATTTACATAAATTTAATTAAAAAAAAAATTAAAGTTCAGTACTCCACGGGATAGCATTAATATTATCTGATTTGATGAAACTGCAAATGCAGTAGTAAAACGATTATTTCCGCTATACAAAAGTTCGTTTACTTTCAATGTATGCATACCTCCTGAAAAAAGATAGGAATAAATGTAAAATTCTGCATTAAGCCTGTATTACACGATACAATTTTGGCTAACAAGAAAATTTCAGCCCCATACAAACAAATGGAGTTGAAATTTACTTGTAAGGAAAAATTATATACAATAATTCGAAAATTTGTATTGTACGTGTAATACCGGTTATTATAGGCTTACACGACACAATTTTACAAACAATTTTTCATCACAAGAAAATGTCATCTCCATACAAACAAATGAAGTTCACAATTTATTGTAAATTTTTTAATAAATAATTAGAAAAATTGTACCATGTAATACCAGCTTAAGACCCAGTTTGCGATTGTTGTGATATTCTGCTATTGTCACGCTAGGATGTGACGTCAGAGCTTCAAGTCCCGGCGGTAATTTCTTTACATTTCCTCCATTCTGTTCCATGACATTGCAAACCTCCCAGGAGAATCTCGTTAGACTGTTGACCGACTGTTGACGACTCTGGAGTCTCATTGAACACAATCATTATACTGAACACCAGCTTTTGAAGAACTTAGAGGTTCTTTGTTTCTGAGCAGGCTCGGACTGGCCATAAGGCTCGGTCAGGGATCCCTGACTAGTCCCTCAGATTTTATCACAGGAGCATAGGAAAAGTGACCTCAAACTCCCTAAAAAAATGACCCCTGCTGCCTGTAATGCCTATATGGCTCTGACTGGCCCCTAGCTTGCCAGTCCAAGCCTGTTTCTGAGACTGTATGAAATGAAGATAATACTGTGCAGGTATATTCAAAAATATTTAAGATTTAATTAAAAAAAAAAAAATACTAAATTTTAAATAGAAATTTTAGTATTTAATTAAATGTCAAAATTGATACTGAAAATATCCAGGAAAATTGTATGGTATAATAAAAAATAAAATAAATATTCTGTGAAACTATGTACTGTTTATAGCCACCATTTTGTTTTTCTCCGCCTGTAAGTTATGTTGTTTGCTTAACTTGAGAGTTCATTTGGTTGCCTACATGAAAGGAGATATTTTCAAATCAATCTAAATTAAAAGCTGTTTGTACAATTTACTTACAAGTTTCATTAACTCTATCTGCTCTTCTTAAGCTATTTATATACAAGACTTTTTTTTTTAATGTTTCAAAAGAATTTCTAGAATTCTTACGTAAAAGATTTTCCAATTCAATTTAAATCTACAGGAAATTGAAATTCTTATGATACAAATTAAAACTATCAGCAAAATAATTGTATCAAGAATATTTCAATTATAATTTAAATTATAATTATGTGTGTCAGAAATAGTTCATTTCGTCACCTTAATTTAAATTTTAAATTAAAGTGTTAAGAACATGTTTCTACATGTTTACTTTAATCATAATGAAGTCTCTGAGACAATCTCATTTCCCTTACAGTTCAGAAGCAGAAAAATACTCAAAGTGAACATACCTAAAAACAAAAACAAAAAAAAACACTCGGAATGCATCACTTAAACATATAATTTCCAACCCGAGTTGAAATAAATTTCATCTTTTATTCGCTACTAAGCTCTTTTCTTGTCTAATTTCCTCTCATTTTGAACCACGTAAGAAAAAAAAAAGGATTACGTATGTTTTCCTCTTATTCAGCATAAAATATAAGAAATATATTCCCCATTTCATCCCCACTTTGAACGAAGAGGAAATATGATGTGTTTTAGAGGGTAAAAAGATTAGGTTTAGACTTGTAAAGGATGAGTTGAAGACGCTATTTTTCAACTAGGGTATGATTTAAAAATTCTACATCAAATAGAAAATTAAATTTAGTTAATGATACTTAAGTTAGCCTATATACTAGGCTTTGGGCTGTGGAAATCATTACTATTTACATAATAATTGAAGCACTAATATATCATATACACTTTCCTTCATATTAATTTCAATAGTAAAACCAATTACTTTGTTTTTTTACCTGTGGTATGTACTTATTAGAAATAATACAAAAAGCTAGAGCAAATGGCCTAAAAAAAAACATGTTTAGTAAAACGTACTAATATTCTCATAGGACATTTTTATATGGCTGTTTCAGTTAAATTGAATTACAAAAACGTTTCTTTTTATTACTATTCCAGGAAAAATAACACGTAAATTTACCAGCCTCTTGAATTCCAACTCCCCGTGGCAGCAGGTATACAGGTAACAAGTATTACTGGCCAGGCTACTTCTAAATTATTGAAGAACAGTGCACGTTAGAGAAGGTTCGTTATGCGCTCTCTTCTCCCGCTCTATTATTAACAACGTTTGTCTACATGCATGTTTTAACAAGCGGAATATCGCAGTAATTCAAGTCTGCTTCTTTACTTGATCAATAGTAAGAAATATCTGTGTCCTAGATAATAAAATGGATTGAATTTTACAATGAATGAACCGAATGTAGACCAAACGCTCAATAAAATTATATACCATCCTTCTGTATTTTCTTCGATATTCATTATTGTAAGGTGATTTCACATTATTATAAATGACAGTCTTGAATCTGACGTAATTTTGACGCAATATTAAGCTGTGAAATCCTATGCTATGAATAAATTCGTGACAAAGAATTTCAATGATATTTTTAATTGGTGGAAGTTATATCAAGTACGCACTATTTTTGCCACGGTGCGTACGGAAAATCGTCCTTGTAAGTCCGCCTTTTTGAGAAGTGAATTGTTCTATCAAGATACAATCTTCGCCTCGGAAAATTTTCCTTTCACCTTACTCCGTAAAAATAACACAGGGCATTGCGATTAACAAGGCTGCAAGTGGGAATATTACCTCGCCGTGAGGTTAGGCAACTTGTTCAACACAAAACTGAACTTGAAAACTTCAACTTGCCTGTGCTGCATCAGGGCTTATTTGAAGGCTTGGAATTTTGATTAAATTTTGTGTGATAAATCTTTAATATATTTGCTAGCATAATTTAAGTCTGAATACATAACTCCTTGCTCTATCATCTTTAAAACAAAATAAACTTGAGACAGGCTGAGATACAACCTTCTTCGGCTATTAGCAGTTTATTGCATCACATACATAAGATTTAATTAATTATAAATATTAGAAGGAAAAAATTATTTAAATTTACATTTATTAACATTAAATATTAAATGTAATTAAAAAAATCAAAATATATATATATATATTTTTTTATGATTTACAAAATAGAGTAAATTTTGTTTTAAAATAAATAATAAATTACATTTTTCAATTAATTTTAAATGCTATATATTTTGAGCAGAAATAATAATATAATATAAAATTAAAAAATATATAATTTACATTAGTTATCAAAATATAGTTGGTGTAAAAATCACACTGTGCTGGTTCCATAGTGGTTTGGTTTCGTTACGCATTGAGTTTTTATTTACTTTTATTAATTTAATTCAATAATATTATGTTCATACATATGAAAAGGGAAATCTGCTACTACTTGTAAATCATTGTGCATACCTTCGTTATATCAACTTTCACACTCTCGTTCATATTTCATTCGTAATGGAACGCCGAGCTAAAAAAAGAAAAAAAAATTAAATATGTTACAGACTCAAGCGTTGATTCCCAAAGACACAAGAGCACGGGCTAATAATTGGGCAAGTTTGAATATGTGAGATGCGGTGAGGATGCTGTTAATAATCTAATTGAGAATCTTGGAAAGGTAGAAAATAAAGTTAAAATATAAAAGGGAAAAGGAAATTATACTAGGAAGGGTTAACATGAAGTCACACGATATTTTGAAGTCCTTGAACGTTCCAGCCTTTTTTGATAAGGTAACGCGCCCAATGTTAAAAATAATCCTATACATGAAAATTATGATTTTTTTTTTAAATGTTCTTCTCTACAATCCCTTATCAGTAGCTAAAATATCAGCAGGTGTACAAATTTGATCTAGTTTTTAGGTTATGAATTTTTAATGTTGATTAATTTAACATGGGAGTTCCATTTCTGTTTTTTCCAATTTTTTATTGGAATTTTTAATTCTTACTTCTCCAAAATTTGCAAATCTCATTGTCAACAGGAACTCTAATGCAAGCAATTCTCTATGGGTAACGTTTCAAATGATACGAGGTATACATTTTACTGAACATAAATGTTAACAACAATGACCTATGTTATTTATGAAGGTATATATACATAAACTAAATAAACACACATGATATAATATGGTCATGTTTAACAACCGATGAAAACATATAGTAGTAGTATAATATATTATTTATTTTATATGATGGTTCTGTATACAAATATTACTACATTCTCTATGCTTGGATATATAGATTGCAATAATAATAAAAAAGTAATGACTTTTCACCGTTGACATGAATTGTCATCATGTTTTTATAAAAAATATATATCCAATAATATTAAAATTTGTATTCAAGCTTATTTCAAAGCGTCATCTATCTACAATTTTAGTTGAAATCAATATGTGAAGTAAATTTGTTCTCGATAGTTTACCTTAGCCTGGTATTCAGTATAATGTTGAGGTGAGTTTTTTTTATATCCTGGACTTGTTGACGCGGCATTAAAATTTTATTACCCAAGTCCACCATACATTTAAGAAATTTAAGTGCCGAAAAAAACTATAAAAAAAACGCTCGTTTTTAATCTCGCATGTCATGAGTGCCATAAAATAATAAAAATTTTATATTGTTTAATTAAAATCTAAATTATTAAAAATTTAAGTAGCATCTGTACCTACAGTTAAATTTATGTAATATTCATACCGGAAGTAGCCGGAAGTGAGAGGTTTCTAGTCGTCTTGTTCATCTCTGAGTCTTGAAAATTTACAAACATGTTAGTACTCTTCTTACGAACCTGTAGACAAAATTTCAACATGAAATTACGAATTGGAAGACCAAAAACCTCTCATTTCCGGTACTTCCAGAAGGAATATATAATTAATATGACTGTACATTAAAATACAACTTTTGAAGTTCCGTTCATTCAAGGTAAAAATTCATGGAGCTGCGACATTCTATATATTTCACTTGAATAATTCTGTACTTCCTGTTAGTATTACTTTATATTTAAAGTTAGTGAAGTATGCATACTTGACAGTCAATTCGAAGTACAGAAAGAAAGAGAGAATTATGTAAAATAAATTTACTCAGATTGCTACAGAAATAAAAAAGTTAATTTCAACGTAATATTATACAAAATGTTCAAATCGATATAGAAAGTGAAATGAATGTTCTATATAATTACACTTTTAAAAAGGGTAGCTCAATCAAGCTAGTGTACTTCGTTAAAAATTCATTTGAAGTAAAAAGTGGTACATATTTTGTTAAAATAAATTTGAAAACATACGTGGGTATATAGTAGAAAAATAAAAATTACCTTTTTTATAATTTTATACAATAATTTTTAGAAATTGATATTCAGTTGAATTTAAATACCATATAGCAGAATATTTCATTAAGGTAATTCTTGTTCGCAACGTAATTTTCTTTCATTAAATCAATACAATTTAATATAATACGTAAAAGATTTTAATTTTTTTACAGAAAACATTAAAAGCTAATCCTGTACTCTGTACTAAATATATTTTAATCTCAATTCCTTACATAATTATTAAGTTGTAAGACTTTGAGAAGATTAAATCTTATGTATCGCTTTAAGGCACAATTAACAAACGCTTCATACATGAATGGAAATTTATACACAGAAGTTCATTAAAGCAATTATCAAAATGTGATATTTGTGTTTAGTGGTTTTTTAGTGCTTTTACTTTTCCTCTAGTTGAGACCATTATGTCTTCAACTCATCCTCTACACGTTTAAACCTAATATCATTACCTCTGAAACACATCTTATATCCTCTTCGCTAAAAGTGAGGATGAAATGAAGACAATATTTCTAACATTTTATAAGAGGAAAGAAGACGTAATCTCGTCTTTTTTCCTCTTTTATCTTCTAAAATATAGTGCAAAACAGGAGGAAATTAGACGAGGAAAGAGCTTAATTGTGAAAGGTGAAATTTATTTCAACTTGGGTTACGTTTAATTAATGAATGGAAAAGGGTGGAGCAATAATATAATTATATTTTTTACATATATAAGACAAAGAGAAAGTCATATTTTCACTCTCTTTTGCTTTCTGAGAGAAACATTTTATCTCAAAATTTCTGATAGCTTGTCAAGCTTGCATTTTTATTTTCAAGATCTTATTAAAAAAAAATTGCTTTCAGCTCAAAAATTATTATAATATTTTACATGAAATACATACGGTAGAAAAAAGATATTGTTTCATTTTGACGCTTCTGGAGATAAAAAAACGAGGGTAAAAAATTACAACTCTATGCTATTTTAAATATATTGAAGTCAAACAATAAAATAAAAACGCGTAACTCGTAAAAAGTAAGTATACAATGAAAATAGAAATAAATTATACAAAACAATTTAAATTTAAACCTAAAAATGTGTTTCAACTGTTTATAAAATAATATAGACACTTTTACACACCAGTAAAATAAAATTACTTTATATATAAATTTTTACCATGAGTTACTATTCAAGATATCAAACCTTTATTCTGAGATCTTTAAACATTATCAGCAACAACTTTTACAGTTCAATGTTGTCATTAAATCCAAAGCTTAAGACAAGTTAAATGTCTATTATATTTTATAGCCTGCTATGTTTCCTTGTTTAATATAAACTGAAATGAAAATGAAATTTAATTAAAATAACTTAGAGCCAATATATATGACACATATAAATAATAAGAATAAGATCAAACTTAAAAGTATGTGACGTCATGAGAAACCAAATCGCAATGAACAAAAGTTTTGTAAGAAGTTTGCAGCAACGTATAAGTATATACGTATAATTTGTTATATTGTGTTATATAATAAAGGGACTTTAACGGTATATCTAGCTTTAAATAGTAAAATATATATATATTTATTTCTAAATACTGTAACAAGTTAAATATTTAGCGTAGGAATAGCTCTAAATTTTGTTCAAAAGGAACAGAAATACTGCAAATGTTTGTATTTTATTATGATTAAAATAAATTCTATATTTCCACCCATATGATTTTTATTATCTATTCTGTGCCAGTTATTAGTTTTTATTCACACTATAAAAAAGTGAAAAATTTTAAAATACCAGAAGGAAATAAAAGTAAGCAGTTATGACACACAGAAATATCAACTTCGAATTTTCAACATTTCACATAAAAAATATCTACTGCTTTATACCAGCTGCTCCTTAATTAACTATATCTTAATCCATGCAGTTGGATAATTAGGAAAATTACGATGATAGACTTTATGTATTCTATATGATGTAGCAGGTATTCCAAATTATACGGGACCGGATTTTTATACAAGGAACAGATTGATGTGTATAATAATGTTTACCTGCATGGAACATTGCAATAAACGAAGCAAGTAGCTTTCAGGAAGAATAAATTAATATTTTATTAAAATATATTATGTCTGAATGACAAGGCTATATGACGTTGGGTTTCACCAGCTCTTCAGATTCTACCCCGAATATTTACACTGTACATCCTCACTTACTGTGTTGGTGCCAAGTATCCCTGTGGACCGTAGCGATGTGAACGCCGCCACCTCTCGACCCTCACTGACGATCTGACGGAGGACCGGCGAGGGAGGAGAGCGCATGCCCCGTGTCACTAAAGATCATTTTACCGGGCTGGGGCCTGGGGGAATCAACCTTAGGACGAATGTTATTTTATCATTATTGCTAATTGGTTTTATATATTTGTATCTTTCATAATCCTTATTTTTCGTTATGCAAGTATTGTCAGCCTTGACTGTTTTCAATTAAGTGGGATTTTATAGACCAATTAATCGATTCACGTCAATCACGTGCGAATCTTTTCTATAAACATAATAATAGAATAGAATAGAATAGAATAGAATAGAATAGAATAGAATAGAATAGAATAGAATAGAATAGAATAGAATAGAATAGAATAGAATAGAATAGAATAGAATAGAATAGAATAGAATAGAATAGAATAGAATAGAATAGAATAGAATAGAATAGAATAGAATAGAATAGAATAGAATAGAATAGAATAGAATAGAATAGAATAGAATAGAATAGAATAGAATAGAATAGAATAGAATAGAATAGAATAGAATAGAATAGAATAGAATAGAATAGAATAGAATAGAATAGAATAGAATAGAATAGAATAGAATAATTTATTCGACCACAGGTGGTACATACAGTGACCAAAAAATTTGTCACAGTACAACATTAGTCATGTCAATACAAAAATTTAATACTATAACATAAAAACAAAGTCACATGGATAAATCAGTCTCGTCAAGTACACAACAATCTTTTAAGCAAACTGAAACAAGTAACAGATTTACAACACATATAATGGACCCTTTATTTAAATATAAATTATATAACAAGTAAATTTATTCATTATGAGTACATACTTATATTCTTTTTAGAGGTGTGACGCAATATATCTTTTTCTGTTATTTTAAATTCATTTTTAAAAAAATTATTTACTTCATAATACTCTTTACATACTAACACTTTTTTTAACAAATTCTTAAAAAGGGTTTCATTTTTTATATTTCTTAAAAGACTAGGAAGTTGATCATAAAATTTAGCTGTTTGATAATATGAGCTCTTTTCTGTGCTTGACTTACTATGGTTTGGTATAACAACTTTACAACTGTTTCTTGTATTATATGGGTGAACATCATGAAATACATCATACAAATTTGGATGTTTTCTCTTGTACATAATACAATTAAAAATATATATAGAAGGTAACGTCATCAGCCCCAAAGATACAAAATGGGTTTTGCAGGACTCTCTTGGCTTCAAATTTTTAATTGTTCTAACTGACCTTTTTTGAAGTACAAAAACATTTCTAATATTACTCTCCGTGGTTCCCCAAAATATAATATTAGCTGAAAGATGAGGATAAGCATATGCATAGTAAATTGTTAACAGCGTTTCTAGAGACACAGAATTTTTAACAGAAAAGAGTACAAAATTTGCAGAATTAAGTTTTTTGCTTATCTGAGCAACGTGAACATTCCATTTTAGGTTTTCTTGAATATTTAGTCCAAGAAATTTGATGTCCTCAGTTCGATGAATTATTGTATTGTCAATTTTTAAAAGTAAGCTACTCTCCGGCTCCTTATAATCACTGTGAAATTGCATGTATTTAGTTTTGTTTGGATTAATCATAAGTCTAGTTTCATTACACCAAGCTTCAAATTTTTCAATTGTACTATTTGCTTTTTCAATTAAATTTTCATGCTTGTTTGCCGATATAATTACACTTTTATCATCAGCATACTTAACTAAAACAACACCAGGCAATTTGTTTTCTAAATCATCTGTTGCAATTCCATATAAATCAGGAGATAGTCCCGCACCTTGTGGAACCCCCAACTCTACACTTAATTCCGGAGATTTTACAGTTTGATTAATGTCATTTTCATCTTTGTAAGTTATCTCAACATATTGCTTTCTTTCTGCTAAATATGACCTAAATAAATTTAAAACATTTTCTTCACAACCCAATTTATCTAATTTTGTAATAATAATTTCATGATTTAAAGCATCAAAAGCTTTATGCATATCAAAAAATAAACCAAGGCTTTGAATATTGCTCTCAACATTATTATATAGAGGTTTTAAGAAATCAAAACATGCAGTTGTTGTTGATTTACCTTCAACAAAGCCATGTTGACATTCACTTATTAAATTGTTTGATTTTCTAAATTCATTTAACTGAGGCTGTATAACTTTTTCAAATATTTTAGAAAAAACTGATTGTAACGAAAAATAAAATAAAATAAAATAAAATAATACATAATAATTTGGTGTTGCAATTCAATTTTCATAAGTTTTATGTAGAATATTAAATTATACAAATTTCATAAAAATATACGTATGAATAAAAATATATTAACTACTTATATAAATTTATTTATATTAAAATTTGTACTATGTATTATTTTTTTATGAATTTAAATTAAAACTTAAAAAAAATTCCTTTTTTATACTTGAGTGATAAAATTTAAAATATAATAAAACTAAATGTAATAACTTGAACTCTAATTATTTCTTATATATGAATAATTTGAATATATTTTAACTCCCTAAATTTTTTCAGAATTAAATTATCAAATTTTAGTTATTTTAGTATTAGGGAGTTCTCTGTGTTTTCATTACATCAATAGAAATATATTTTTGACTGCCTTATTTTCGAGCATCGCTTGACAAAACCTTTATACTAAAAATAAATTCCGGATATTAGCATATCTCCTTTCAATTAAGCTAAAACAAAAAGGACTTATAACTTCAAAACAAGTAATATCCTTTTAATGGAAACCTGTCCGTTTTTTGGTTTTTTGGTTCTTTGCAAGAGAGAGAGAGAGAGAGAGAGAGAGATAAAGAAAGATCCCTTTCTGTATTTCCCAAATGGGCAGTTCACAATCCCTTTGCGGAGTCCAATATAAACATTGCCTCTTTGACTGTCCTATATTTCAAACCATCATTCGTATCTTTTACAACGTTGTAGCCACTCAATAACAAAATATACGACCTCGTAAAGTCTTTGCTACTAATAACCATAACAAAGATGAATTCTGATATCACTACAAAAGATGAATAAGGTTTTTATGTGGGTAAGTTAATAAATATAAATTATTTATAAAATTCTTTGTTCAAATTCTGCACTCTCTTGACCAAAATGGTGAAATGTAAACAAACACTTGGCACGGACCACCGATTTTATGTTTCTGCATAGCCACCCCAAATTCCCTCTTCTAAGTTCCACAAAGTTTAATCTAGCACGAATTGTTGCATCATATTAGTATCTAGAATTTAGCTTGGTGGAAAATTATATGGTACAACATTAATAATAATATGGTAATTTAAATTATCATATTATTATAAATTTTAATACTGCGCTCAATCGATTTTTTTATTTTTATTTTAAGAAACAAATAAACGTTTTCTTGAATGAGTGAGTTGCAGTTATCATACTCTATAATATAAATAAATCAGGTAAAAGTTTGTTATCCATATATGAAAATAATTTAAGAAAATTCAATTTAGTGAAAAATGCATAAAAAAAAAAGCTTTGATCCTGAGGCCCTCTGTGTTTGTATTTAGTATCTAGTGACATATTTGAGTTTTAAAAAAATTATAATAATATTCAGTTCCTGCGATTGATTGTTTAAATCCTCCAGAGTTGAAATAAATTTCATATTTTATTCACTATTAAGCTTTCTCCTCGTCTAATTTCCCTCTTATTTTGAACCATTTGAGAGGAAACGAGAGACGAGATTAAATTTTACGTCTTCTTTCATTTTATTGAGCATAAATTTATAGAAATATTGCCTTCATTTCATCCTCACTTTGAGCAAGAATGAAATAATACGTATTTTTTAGGTAAAAAGATTAGAAAGATGAGTTTAAGACGTAATTTTTCAATTAAGGCTTACATTTCAATAACTTATAAAAGACAAGTCTAAAAAATTAGGTACGTTATATGGGAGTTTTCGTGACTGAAATACTTTTCCATTAGCTCTCTTTTTAAGTGCAGAAGGAATTAAGTTTGAGTTAGCACTTTGCAACTGGTCATCTCTATCTCTCTCTCTCTGACCTAAACAGCCAATCAAGCGTTACGAAGTCTTTATAACAATCCACCAACTCTGACAACCCGGGGCAGATTCTGACAGCACTCAGGCAAAGTAACTAAACTTCCTCCTGTTAAAGTTAGTGGAGATGAATCTTCAGACAGAATGCCTCAACTTTTCACAAAAAAAGCTTTGAGTTAAAATATAATAATAAATAATATGTATAAAAAAAGGTTTAAATAAAAATTTATTAACAATAATTGGAAATTTAATAAATAATTTGTGATTTGTTACGTAGAATGTGACACTTTTTCATCAAGATAATTAAAACTGGTTGGTAAAATCATATTACTATACCGGACTGTACATATGGAAAAAAATTATCAGTGAAGCTTAATTATATGAATAAAGTAATGGGTTCAAAAGAACATTACCTACGAACGAACTTTATAAACTATAAATTATTGATTTGAGTATTAAGAATTAATTACTGTGTTTACCATCATCACTTCTGCACTTTTTATCTGGGAGTTGCAAATTATCAAAATGTTTTATCTACAAAATATAAATCTTAATAAATAAATATTTGGTATTTAAATTACATGTACTTTTTTACACTTTTTTAAAATACTATAATACAATCATAATTTAAATTAATAGATAATATTTGATTTACCATAATAAGCTGCCAAAATGTTATTACCTATTATAGATTTATACATATTCCAAATTTTCTATTGATTTTTTTATAACGTTAATCGTTAAATTCTTGAAAAAATGTAATGGGCGCGATTCAAGAAGCAGTTAGCCAGGTTTCTTACCATGTTTAGCTTAACCACGCTTAACTAGGTGGTTTAACACGTTAAACAGGTATAGTTAAACGTGGTTAAGCTTGAACGTGGTTAGAAAGCTGGCTAACTTCTTCGTGAATCGCACCCAATATTGCTATTAATATTTAATTCCATTTTCAATTAAAAATATTGTTATTACATGCAGTAATAATAAAATAGCAATATGTATGTTACACAATATTTTAATTATTATAATTGAATATATTCATTCAGCTTCACTAGTTTAATATTAATCCAAACATTTAATATATTATATTGTGCACAGCTAATCATGACAGTTATTAATGCACATATTAATATCCATTAGAGCTTTGTATGCTTTACTCAGCCCAGAATGTTTGAGAAGCGATGTGTTCGTTCACCAACATGCACGGTGCTGTTAAAATGAAATGTGCGTTGGTACGGTACAGAGTGCAGTAGTAATATTCGAGGTAAATCTGGAGACATGATTTTTTTCTTTATTTGCTGGATCTTTAGAGTATTGTAAATTGGACGAGCGGGCTTTCAATTAAAATCGAATTATGCATGGAGTTTGACAGGAACACAGTATTACAAAATTAATATTCTATATTCAGGACGAATAGTCAATATGAAATTTAAAATGACTTCACAATTCTAATACTACACAATGTACTTCTATATCAAATATGCCTTTCTACAATTAAATATTATGCACCTCAAAAAATTTTCAATTCGGCTTAACACACACTCCCCACAATTTCATCACACTTCTGACAAGATATGTAAATTTTATATTAAATTCCCCACCAGCTGGTATATCTCAACATGCTGCTTTATAAGATTGGAGGTGTGGGTTATGTGCTCATATTTTTACATGGGGTCCTCATCTCAGTACCCGCGGTGACAACAAACACGACACGGGAGTGTACACTGAGGGGAGTGGAATTTTTCACCATTAATTCTGATAACAAGAATTTAATCAAAACATTTTATTTTCTCATTTTGTCAATTTACACAATTATGCGATGAATATTATATGTTGTTATTATAAAATTTATAGCGTAGTTCGAGTGACGCATATTTCATCTCTGAATTTGTATAATTACAAGCACTTTTGAATTATCTTGATTATACTTTATATCATTGTTTTAAATGAATTAAACTGTAAAGTATGTGAAAAATACTGACAATTTACATTATTAATTATTTCAATATTTTTTAAATTTAAATTGCTAATTTTTTGTTTCAAGAAATGTTTAACAATGCAACTCCCTTGACGATATTTATACTTGGAAATAGTTTAGAAACGGACTTTTTAATGCACGATCCGACTGCTTATCCGTAGCTCATTGAATATGATCATCAGATACATTATGCAGTACAATGACGAGGTTCAGTGAAATGTACCAACAAAATAAAATATTTATTTTCATGTCCACAAAGTCTTACTGAACCAATATAAAAGTTTGTACGTTGATAACCATTTTAATATTAAAGTACATTGACAGCAGTTGACCATAAAATGTTTGCTATGACGTCACTGGTGCCCGCGGTCTTGTTGGGACAAGTTGGAACACGTAGCCTCCAGTACACTGTGCAGATATTTGTTATTAACTCTAGCATTACATTTTACTATGGTCTTTTGTCCCCGCAATACCAAGGGGGAACGACCCATTATTTAAATCACCGTGTAAAACTTAGTTTTTTTTTTCTCACATTTTTTTTTTTTAAATACATTGCTGAAGTTTACAATTTTTTCAGATTTTTTGGAAGCAGTATTTTACACTTTAAAAAGGGTTTAAGGTCATCTCAAACCCTCCCTCCCCTCCCCCTTGCCAATGCTAGGGTTAATATTAAGTTGTCTATTGTTATAATTAAAATAGATGTTGGTTTCCATCCATATTTAAAAATCATTAAAATCCAAATCTCTCATGGTTAAAAAATATGTAAATCTTCATTTATATTATATCATGTTACTTAACGACACTATACACCAGGTATAGAAATTTTCAGTGTACATTCGCTCCACATCACACAGGGTCTACAGGGAGTTTTACATGCTGAAAGTTCTCATACGAAATATCCTCGGGGTATTCTAAGACTTACAAAGTTCAACATTGGAGACCAAATTCTTTTGATAATATGTAACTATATAATAGAGATATTTAACTAACTTGTGAGAACAGCTCCTGTATTCGTAATGACCAGTGGGACAGTAAGTTCTGTGTTGTTGAAAGTTTCTTAATAACTATACGTTTATCGTTCTTATGAAGGACTTTCCAGGTTCCACTCATTGTTAATTCAGTATACGTTATTTTTTTTTTGACTTAGGTTTCCTTTTTTCCCCAATTTTATGAAGCATCTCTTGTCTATCTGGGTTTCAAGTTTTACTGGTTATTTTACAGGTATTTCTTAGGCTAGCGAATGCTTATGATGTTTTCTAATAAAATTTATTATATATTTAAAACTTGTAAATTACTCAAAATCATGATTATATTCTATTATTGTAATAAAATTGTCAGAGGTAAGAAAAGGAATTATTACTATAACTCAAATAAATAATAAAATAATAGTTGAGTGGACTTCACCACACCTTTAATTTAATTTGTGTATTGGATGTTATAGTTAATTTAATATAACAAAATTTGCCAAATTCAATAAGTAATTTTATTTTTTGTCTTTTGAACAAAGGTACATTTGAACTCCTACTCTGATGCAATCATTGCAACAACAATGCATATTTTTAAAAGTATATACTTATGCAATATTTCTTTGAAAGCAAAGTTAGAACGGTAGAACTTCTTTAATTTTTATAACGTAACTTTGCATTACTACAATAAATTCCCAGTACACCAGTATTATTATATTAAAGACTTGCTTTTTATATAATATTATTCTCCTTGAAAAACTTGTACAGTTTTAATGAATTTCATATTCTTATAAAGTAAAGTAATTGTTAACAGTGGAGTGCTCAACCAACAGACTGGTAAAATAAATTCTCAGTTGCAACATTATGCAGTTTACACAGATGGAAACATATTGCATCCTGACTGCACTCTTCCATGAACTTTGTAGTTGATGCAAAATGTATTAAAACCTTATGGTAAAAGCCTTCAGTTTGTGTGGTTATTGATGCAAATTATATTTTTATATTATTTAAGCTGGAAATTTTATTACAAGAAACTGCAGAAAATTGAAACGTTGAAAACTCAAGAGTTTAATTTTGTTTACATTACTAATATTACATAATTGTAGTAAATACCTAGAAATATCTCGGCGTACAGTACAAGTACGTCATTAAAAATAATAATAATTTAGTATAATATTTCTTGAATAATATTATAAGAAATATTTTATGAAGAGAGAGAGAGAGAGAGAGAGAGAGAGAGAGAGAGAGAGAGAGAGAGAGAGAGAGAGAGAGAGAGAGAGAGAGAGAGAGAGAGAGAGAGAGAGAGAGAGAGAGAGAGAGAGAGAGAGAGAGAGAGAGAGAGAGAGAGAGACCCGATCTTGTCCCCCGGGAAAGACGACATGCCGGCTGGCTGGTTGAATGGCGAACGTAAATTCCACTTGTGTGACTCTGAGGGCTTCTACATCGACCTCACTGTGGAGCTTCATGAAGGCACTAGAACGTCACACATCACCAGAAAAGCATTAAAGGGAACAGCAGGACGAGTGAGCATCACTCTGGAGTCAGCTGGCTTTTAAATATAAGTAGCCCCTCCCACTACAATGGGGTGGAATTGATTTTTTGTGTCTATTTATATCATGAAATATTATTATAATTATTATTCAAAACCCAAGCTGCTACAATAATTGGAAAAAGAAATTTGTCATTAAATTAAAATATCTGCTTTTTGTAGTTGACGAACCACTGTATCGTTGCAGCAGACTGAAATTTGTCTTCAATTACACAACATTATATGTTCTCGCTTGTATTAACTTTGACAAAATATTTATAATTTTAGTTGGAAACGTGTTTAGACATGGCATAATTCATGACTAGAGAATGACAAATATGTTTTCCTGCTGCGTGTTTTTATAAATAAAATAATATAATTAATAATAATTATGCAAAGAAAAATTGTCATACATAATAGAATAAAACAAATTATTTAAAATTATTTTTAAACTGATAAAAATAAAAATATTAAATAATAAAATGCAATAAATAAAATAAAATGTAATAGTTGTACCAAACCGACCAAACTATAAATATTTTAAAATATTAAAAGGGCGCAATTTACAAAGCAGTTATGGAGGTTTCTAACCACGTTTAGCTTAACCACGTTTAATTATACCTGTTTTACGTGTTTAAGCACCTAGTTAAACTATAAAACGTGGTTAGAAACCTGGCTAACTTCTTCGTGACTCGCGCTCAATTAATTATTTTTATTTATTTAAAATATTACTGTGTTCACGTTGCTACATCGTGTCCAATTCAGATAACTCTTAATCAGTTTTTATGCTGAACAATTTGCCTAACCGTTAAGGCGATATCGAGAATGTGTTCTGTGCAATGAAAATTCTAGTACTACACCAGTCTTTACAAAAATAAGCATTCTAAATATTTCAGACAGAGATTTACAGCTCCAGACTTGATAAAACATGTTTGGCAAGAAGCAAAGTGGTAACTGGAGGAGGGAGGGGGGGATTAGTGTGAGGGTGTGACATTCTTTAGTGACGTCTGGGGGTGTTGGAGGGTGCAAGTGTCTGTCAAGGAGAGAGAGAGAGGGAGAGAGAGAGAGAGTTATTGGAGTTGGAAAACAAGGCAGGCTTCAATACTAAGAAAGAGTATCTCAAAAGCATAAAATGTTGACTGAAAAGTCTGTACTTGCAAAAAAACAATGAAATTTACATCTCCAAAAAGTGAGTGTAAAACAAAATAACTTAAAAACTGTTAAAGAGTAATTATAAATATGATAATTTATTAGTTTTAAATTGTTGATAGTTTCATAATTTGCAGTTCAATTTCAAACTGATTTTATCATTAAAATATTTTCTGATGTTTTCATACTACTCACAAATATAACATACATGTTGGTTATGAGAGTATAATGTATGAAGAAATATATTTGATTAAAATGTAGAATAAATTCATTGAATATAAAAAATTTAGTACAAACTACGAAGCAATATGATTGTAAAAACTTTTATATTGAACAACATGTATTGATGTGAAGTCATGAATAACAGTAAAAATATAAAAAGCAAGACATGATAAAAAAACTTTGATATTATGATGTACGACAAGTCCCTGGTATAACAAAATATATTCAGTATTTGATCAAACTTTATGATATGTATTCCTCCATTCACTCGATGAAAATTTATTCGATTTTCTGTCCCTTTGTTCTTTTCATTTCAATCTTCTGTTAAACAGATACTTTTTTCTCATTGGGATCTTCTCATCTCCCCCGGCTGTTCGTATTAAATCATGAGAAGATGGTCCACCAATAACATTTGATCTCTGGGGTATAAAAGATGGTGATATTTATTAATTTTCTCGAGTCAATAATAAAGAACTTTTTAATGAAAGAAAATAAAAATTCCAAATTCCTTTTCAGTTTTTAATGAGAATTTTGATTTGTTCTCTACACTTCTTTGAATTTAAATTAAATCTACATTTTTAAATTTTTTTATTCTTTTGGCACGATATTATATTGAATATAACAAAGAGTTGTGCTTATATTATTGAAAATGTTAAGAATTAAATATAAATTAATCAATAATTTTTAAAATTTTAGTTATTATAAGGGGCATTCACAAAGCCTTAAGGCCACATTTAGGGCTTGATATTTTAAGACCAGAAATTTTGGGTCTAAAAAGCATGCCTAAAATCAGGCTTTAAATTATCGAGCCCTAAATGCGGCCTTAGGGCTTTGTGAATGCCACTTTATATACTTCGCAAAATTTTGTCCTGTCTTCTACCAAGACGTTGACATTTTGGGACACAGCCTTTGTCTTTATCAGCTGATCTCTGCACGTCATTTACCGTCGTGACAATTAGCAATAAACACACCAGACAGACCATGTACCTCACTCCGGACAGTGTCGTACCTGATAATGCAGATATTTTGGGGAAGAAATTATTTTTAACTAAGTCCTTAATTGCAGCAAGCCGAAGTGCAAAATTCAAATCTTTGAGAACACAGGAGGCTTTTTTTTATTACTGGAAACTCAGGAACTAAGAAAAAAAAATGGCCATAAAAAATCATTCAATCCAATTATAATAATTATATTAGAAAGTTTGAAATGTTGCAAAAGTGTAATATTTTCTGTAATTTCTGTTATTATGTATACATACAGTATATACCACTATTAACTTTAAATAAATAAATAGACACGAATACAGACAGAATACACAGCATTTATATACATAAAACAAATATTTTGATGGTAATGAAAGTTATGTGTGCTGAATATATTGAGCGTGGGTTGTTATTTATAAAAATATGAACGGTAGAGAAATTGTTAATTAAAATAACAAACCAACAACTTCAAAACAGCGTTAATATGCCAGAGAGATAAAAAATATACAAACAATTTTGAGCCTAAGTAATAAAATTTGTTTAATTACATCGCAAACTTTTATTCCAAATGTGTTACAGTAGACCTCTGACTAGTTTTAAGTAATAGAGCTGCATATACAGAGAAAAGAAAATGGAGGTAAGAAGAGCATCGAGTGTTGGGTTGGAAAAAAAATATATTGGCAGTGGTTAATTAATTAATTATGACTTATTAAGAATGAATCATGACAACTTTCAATTTTTTTTTTTGCATATTTGGATAGAGTTATGTATTGCCATTTTTTTTATATTTTTTTAACCCTCTATCACCCTTAAAATCATGCTGCAAAACGCTGTGACGTCATAGTCATGCAAATATTTAACATGTAATTATAGATGACGTCACAGCATCTTTATCATTGATTTTAAGGGTGTTAGAGGGTTCAAAAAAATCTGAAAAAAAAATTGACAATACATCACTCGAGGTCCTCTATGCAAATATTAAAAAAAGTCATGTTGTCCATTAATGACTTAACTAAGACTCCTGAGCAAATTGTCTAGACAGAGCATGGATGAATAACTTTCATATGATATTCCTATGTGTAATAATAATAACTGTTTATTGAGCAAAATGAAATACAATACAATATTATGTGCAACAGTATTGATTAGTTAAAATAAATAGCTCAAAGGGTGACAAAAAAAGGCATAACCCATGCACAAAAGTGATCAGTCACCCAACATATGAAATCAGAAAATAAAACTACTTCGTCAAATTAGAAAACAATACAAAAATAAACACAAATAAAACATGTGAATATAAATAACAATATATACAATGAAAATAAGTAACGTTATTCCATGTTGATAACATATCCATCCTTATCACAATCAGGTAATGCATTGTACGCTTTCACAACTCTTAAAATGTGTACAGTATAATACACAGGATTTGGTATTTAATCACCCACACACCAAAAATTTCCTCTCATATTTAAACTTTTTAAATACACGACTGCGCTATATGTAATAATTTCTGTAGAATTTAGTGATACGTTAACTGATATTCATTTTGTAATTTCACAAAATAGAGTAATATTGTTCTTTTATCTTCATTATAATTATTACCACTATACTGGTACATTAATTAAGTGATACCAGCATAATATATACGTGGAAGAGAACTCAATTAGTATTCACATATGGGTATAGATGGTAAAGTAAAACTAGTTGCTCACAAAACTTGGTTCATACCACAAAATGTCATGAGAGAAAATCTGATACGCAAAAACTTCAAAAGGATGTACCGTTGGTAGGAAGATATACAGACATGTGTTGGCTTTTAGTAATATTAAATATGGCTG
Source organism: Siphlonurus alternatus (assembly GCA_949825025.1). Classification (NCBI taxonomy): domain Eukaryota; kingdom Metazoa; phylum Arthropoda; class Insecta; order Ephemeroptera; family Siphlonuridae; genus Siphlonurus; species Siphlonurus alternatus. The sequence continues at coordinate 20,763,184 of OX463785.1, read as the reverse complement.
TTTTACACAGAAAATTAAACTGCGGGAGTTTCTTACTTTATTTTTGTTACTAGGTGAATGAAGGTTTGCACTAATCCTTATTATATAAGAGGCTTATATTTTATTCAAATAAATAGTCTGACATTATTATCACTAAAGACGCAAGAAATTACAGTACACAGAACATTTTAGAACTTTTAGTTAAACGTATGGTAGAGATAACACGCCCATGTTAAAAAAAAATCCCATTTATAAAAATTATGAAAAAAAAATTAGAATGTTCTCCTCAACATACCTTATCAGTAGGTAAAATATCAGGTATACAAAAACGAGCTAGTTTTTGAGTTATTAATTTTTAAAGTTGACTAATTTAACATGGAGAAATGGAAATTCCATGTTAAATTAGCCAACTTTAAAAATTAATAACTCGAAAACTAGCTCGTTTTTATACACCTGATATTTTACCTACTGATAAGGTATGTTAAGGAGAACATTCTAAATTTTTTTCATAATTTTTATGAATGGGATTTTTTTTTAACATTGGGCGTGTTATCTCTACCGCCAGGAGGCATCTCAAAAAGTCAAGGAATAAATTGAAAAAAAAAAAAAAAAAAAAATCCAGCTGCATTTGTTGTCTCTCCTGCAAGTTTGCTGTTACAGCTGATATAAGAGAAAAAGTCGGGGAGAAGATCGAACAAAAAATTTAGAAGAAACGAATAAAGAAGTTGCAGCATAAATTGAAAAGATACGTTCTACATTCAGAGAGAAAGGGTTTGTGTTCTTGGAATATTTAATTTTTATACAGATCAACATTATTATACATGCAAAACAATTATTTACCTTAAATCAACATTCTAGTTACTTATTCATTTTTAGATGCAGATAACAAATTTTAAAATAATTTAACAGTATTTTATACCTAAAGCCAGTATTACACGATACAATAATTTTGCCTACAATTTATCCTTACAAGAAAACTTGAACTCCATTTGTTTTGTATTGAGATGGCAAGGAAAAATTGTACGCAAAATTGTATCGTGTAATACCGGCTTAACAATAAAAATTACACTTTACTAAAAATTTATTAAAAAGTAAGAACTTAAATTCATGTACCCGTAATGTGTTTTTAGCAAAAATTGTATCTTAATGTTTTTTATAGTGAGTACACTCAATTATGCTATAATAATGTAACTTTATTGTTAAATAAGTAGCACCATACAGTTACACAGGCAAGGCTTTCAGCTTAGTTGGATAAAGAATTTTGTTGTTATTAAAACCTTCACTTTTTAAAGACAATTTTATTTATAGTTGCTTACAAAATCTGGACGTGCTATGAATTTCTGGTTCTGAAAACACTTTATCTCGGTTTGTATGTACCTTAAGAAAGATAAGAACACATTACAGTTCTAGAGAAACTTCAAAAGCACTTATGTATCACAAAGGCCTCAAAAAGACAGAAAGTTTTGTTCAAGTTACCCCCCAGTTATAATGTTGGTGGTAGATGTATCGTCGTATCTGCGGTTTGTCAACTTTGGAGAGAAGTTTGCAAGTCACAAATCTCCTCAGTCAGAGCAGAGCTTCTGTCAACACAACTACCTTTGTCTACCTGGGGAGCAAGGTGTGATAAAATACACAGGTGTGAAGAAAAATAAAGGTGCTTGTATGTAAAATGGTTTCAATTATATTTAAATCAAAATTTTTTATTTTAAAATTCATTATTAAATATGTTTTTATTTTATTTAATATTTTTGCTTTAATTTTTATTAAATTTAATACAACATATTTATTTATTTGTAACCTAGTTTTACATTAAAATTTTTTATAATTTAAAAATATTTCTAATAAAAACTAATTTGTTGGTGAAACTACCTAATAATGTTATAAATAAATCCTTTCAGCAGATGCTATTGTAATAATTATTTCGCCCTTTAAAATGTATTTTAAACTCCAGTAACTATAAAGAAATAATGGCGTGATTAAAATATAAAAATCTGTCACCTCTTTCACTTATTGTTTAATTAAAATACCATCGTTTTGGTATTTCTACCGTTTTTATATTTAACGGCCAACGTCATTAATCAATTCAGATTGTTCAGCATGCTTGGGTATTAAAAAAAAAATACATCGAAATGCACCACTCTCTAACGCAGAACGTCTCATTTAAACAGTTAAACAATATCCTTCTCTTCTTAAAAATTATTATATTGTCAAAAATAGTGATATATGTTTGACTCTGGATTATTGCTTTAGCATGTTGATATATGTTTGCAAGTTAGCAGTCACTTAACTCCCATATGGTGCTTTAGTGTCTTGCTTGCTACCCTCAGGGAGTTTTTGTTCATATGTGTGTACCTTGGGTGAAAGAAATAAATAAAATAAATTTTTGTTACTTAAACTATTTCAATACAATGCGTAACCGTTTATGTCTGATGTATCTAATATGGAGAAATTTACTCATAATGTAATAGAACTCCCCAAGGTAATATATTAATTGAATATGAATAATACCACTAAACTTATTAAATACACTATGTATAAATCTGGTTTTCATTCAACGGTTAATTACATATTAAAAGTATTAGAAAACAAAATTAAGAAACAATAGTAAAAAATTTAATAAGTTAATTGTGCTCCACATATTTCTTTGTAATACGTCTTTTTTGTTAGCAGTAATTCCCGTATTCAATAAAAATGATAAATTTTAATATTTCAAAATTTTAGGCAGAAGTGGTAACAATTGATTGTTACATCTTAATTGTTATGACACTATTTTAGATAAAATAATAAATAAAAATTTTAATATTCTTGTCCATTCTAATAATGATTATTTATTTGATTTTATCCACATGTGGCGTAAATTTAAAATTTAGTATACTTAAAAATGACAAAATAATAATAAAAAAAAAAGATCATTAATATAAAAATATTTAATTAAATTATTTTTTAAAAAGTAACAATTTTTTGAAACTTGTTATGGGATTTTTATAAAATGATACTAGTAATGTATTTGAGAAGCAGCAGATCAAACGGGTTTAAAAACCATTGCACATAAAGGTTAGTTTCCTATCTTATTTGATTGACCTGTGGTCTTTAAATCCGTTTGATCTGCAAATTCTCAACATATAACATTTTGTCAATAAATTGGTGGAAGTTAATGTTCATTGAATTATGCAGTTAAGAATAAGGTAACGTGAATCTGATGTTTTTTAAGACCCATTTGATTTACATGTAAACCTTTGCAAATTCACAACATTTCTGAAAAAAATTTGAAAGACAGATACCTAATAGCCATTGAAAAATTTTAAGAGAAGCCATTTTTTTTTTTTATTTATTTAATTTTTTTAATTTTTAGCATAGGGCTTTCCCATGTGGAGAATCAAACTAAAAACTTAATTAACAAAAAAATTGGCTCAAATAATTGTCTTGAAATTTTTTTTATGGCTTTTAGGTACTAAAATCTGTCTCTCAATTTTTTTTTTCAGAATTTTTATGAATTTGCTAAGGTTTACATGTTAATCAAATGGGTCTAAAACAACAGCTGATTCACGTTACCCTTAAATGCTACAATTGTCACACTCTTCCCATCTGCCCATCACTAATTTTCTAAAGGAAGGAAATTCTCTCCGACTTTTGAAGGAAAATTCCTCAGAGACTCCACAAAGTTGACGGTCGTCTTCACAAAACTTGAGAGTGAAGTTGACCACTCGGTGTGGTGATTTGGAGAGTGAAGCTTAACGTGGTTACTAGATAATTACTAATGCCTGCAGCTGTTTTAGAATGGAATTTACTTGGGAATTTAATGAAATAATGTCCAAAAATGACATGAAATGGTATTTTATTAAATATATTATATAATCAATAAGTTTTTTTAATTAGCAAAGACCGTAGAAATCAAAAGCAAAATGAAACAGATCAACAATATTTCATATTTTAATACATTACCTCTGTTTTTGAAACAGGATTACAAAAAGCCTTAGATAGGGAGTTTTCTACGTTCCCATCATTCCCCCTATACTTATTTTGATATATATCACAAGAAATTGTTTCAAACATTTACTAATTAGTTTATAGCTAATTAGTACAAGTAGTATATTGTTGTATAGAGAATTTGTGATTTCCCTCCGGCTTTATTCTGACCGCTAATTTGTCTCTAACGTATTAAAGCTAGAAGTTACGATCCTTCAAATAACCACCACACTAATGTTATATAATCTCCCACAAGCTAAAGTCTAGCTATATACTAACTCTCAGTTTAGTGTAGCCATGTTCTAACCTGGCATCCCTACATTCCCACCTGGGCCACAAACAATACCATTGTTGCTAAATTTAGAGTATCATAAATGTAATATCATGGGGCTGGCATTTGTGTAAAATACTCGACCGTAGAAAGAGAAAAAATGTTTTATTGAACATCATGGTGTTAGTGCTAGCAGTCTTCACAGCATACAAATTATTGTAAACATAACATTATTGTTAAATTTATTTATATATTATAATGATTTCATCCAAGATGGGGGTAACAAGCAAGGCATTATATAATATATCAGTTCAGAAGGTAATAAGCAATTGTAGTGCCACAATCATCAACAATGGTCAAAAATGGTGGTACTAAAATATAATTGTAATATCAAATCAATGTAATGATTTTACTATTGTTTATTCTTTTAACTTTATTCATAAAATTTAAATTAAAATTATATTCTTTAAATTTAATTTTAAATAACAATAAAAAACTAATTGTTTTAAATAAAATTATGTAATTTAATAGTTTTATTAAAAATTTAATACTAAAAGTTATATTAAAAAAAAAAACATTTTTTTTTAAATATATATATATTTTAATTTCCTACACATTCTGTGAAGCTAAAATAATAAATTTTCCTCTTCATCGTCACAAGCATGTACCATATGTAATGACAATTATACTGCTATGTAAAATATGATATATTTTTGATCTAGGTGAAAAGTTATTGAATCGTTGATACGTTTTAATTTCTATTTATGTAAACGTACAGTGGAAATAATAATAAGAAGCTTCATTATTTTCAACATCATTTTAACTTACCTACTTTCTCATTAGTGACACATTAAGATAATTTGTTGGCTCCCACAGAACTTCTTCCACGCATTAATTATTAAAATTAGCTCTCAAGAAATTATAATTATATAATGTTAATTTATTTGTCCATGTTTCATATAAATTTACATAATATAATGGCTTTGTAAATTTATATTCTGAATTATCCATAAGAAAAGCATCAGTATTAATAATTAATGTGTTAATTTAATAATTAACTAGGTATAATAATGATGGTAAGACTTTGAGATGAAATTTAAATGATTACAGAATAAACTTTGAACTTTTATTAAGAGTATGCTAACACTCATTATTCAAATCAATGGCAACTTATCTATTAAACCTCCTTAATAAATTCACCTTAATGTTAAGTAGCACGACTCAACCTTGCCTCTGATATTCATGCAACGTTCCGGAAATAAATGCTGAACAATTTGCTTAACCTCAGAGTGAAAACAAATGTCAATGTACACTCGTCACCTTGGAAAATTTCCCTTTGCAGCCTTGTTAATCACCATGTCCTGTGTTATTTTGACGGAGAATGGTGATTGTCAAGGCTGCAAAGGGAGATTTTCTGATTCGAGGACTGTACCTTCATCCACAAAATATTTTAATGTACAGTTGAACTCAAATAAACTAGAACATTTCACATGCTTGATTGTTTGAAATGAGCACCGTCAGTCCACTCGCTGATACGACAACACTGTTGGAGCAAAGATAAGGTTACTCACAGATGTCTACTCTGAATCTACCACAATGATAAGCAACGTTGCCGGTCAACGCCATTGCTAATTTAACTCAAGCACGCCAAATGTCTGTCTTATCGACCCTAACACATGTTAAAAGTAAAAAATAAAAGCCATCTGAATATGTTCTTCTTACTCGATGAATCAATAAGAAAACAGAAAATTGTAGTGTTAATTTTCTTTATTATTTATTATATTATCTTAATTTTAATTATATTTTAATTGATTATTTATTTTAGACTACAATATTATGTAAATGGCTAATGGAGCCCAACAAGCATATCATATTTACGTTATGTCTGTATTATAAAATGATTGCTACATAATATAACTTATTTATAAAACAATTTCGAATTAATTTAATAAATCTAATAGTTTTTATTTTTTTAAGGTGTAAATTTGATTTGAACAAAAAACAATATTATTAATAAAAATAATATACTATTTTAAAAATGTAAATTAAAATTAATTTAAATTAATAAGATTTTATTAAATATTATTATGTTTTATTTTCTGAAGATTTTTAAATTTAACCTTTTTATTAAGTTTATTACCATCACAATATTCACAATACATATAAAACATTAATTAAAAAATATTTATCGAACCTAACCCAACAGAGAGTAAAATTTTGCTACAATTTTAACGCCTCACTTAGTTTCAGTAAAAATATACTCAAAACCATCGCGTCATGAAATTTGAATAAATGGCTCTCGTGGCAACTGAGGACTTTAAAACACAAAAGGACGACATGGAATAAATTTTCTTTTAAGTGACAGGAATTTAGGCAATGAATATTCAATTCATCTTCAAGTTAATTGCTTTCAGTCGCACACTTTATTTCCCAGAACAATTTAAAACACTTTTTTAATAGAAATACATTTATTTTAAAATAGGGACTTTTAAGTGGAAATTATTTTTACAAAATTCGTTTCTAATTTAAAATGTTAAGGTGTGTTTGATAATTACACTTTCCAATAACTGTTTGCCTCGTTAATTCCAGTTTAAAAAAATCCGAGAGTTGTTTTCATTTTTAACGCCGTGCCTTTGAGGACATTTAATTAAATACAGAATTTATTCGTGATTAATGCCTGATCATCTCCATGTTTTTTTTTATCAAACCCTAATGTGTCAATTTTTTATTTACTTATTACTTGCTTAGTTTAACACCCTGAACCATCTGAAATCCTAACTTGAACGTTTCGAAGGCTCCTTGGGAACGGGAGTGGCCACGGCCATGCAATCAATCCCTGCATTTCCTGTGGCTGAGGAAAACGTGGAAATCTCAGCCAGGATGGACGCTACAGCTTTTTGTCAATGAATTTTAAATGCAATGGTCCAAAAACCAGGGGCAACTACTTCAAATTAGTGAAAAAGTTTAATGCTTGGATAGAAGAAGCATTTTTTTAAAAATGGTCACCCATCATCGCTCGGTTTTGCTTGACTCCGGTGATCATTGGGAACTGGTCAATGCATTGCGCTATATAATATTGTTTAATATAATGTTCAAATAACGGTATTATATTCTCACTAGCACATGTGGTACCATTTTATATGATAGACTGAAATTCTCCTCTGGTAGTTTTCCAGGCCATTCCTCCCAAAGTGCCAATATCACACACATGCTCCGTGACTTAATGCTAAAATATGACGATAGATTTTTTCACTCTGCTAAAAATTAATGTTAAAATATTATTTTTAGGTCTGTATTATCGCCGTAAATTCACAATACCTTCATTTATGGTCTCATATTTTACGTATAACAAAATAATTCTTCATCAAAATTTCTGGACGTGAACTATTATGAAAAATATTGAAGTAAGACACAAGTTAAGATTAACACGTATTTTATTCTTTCAACTTTTTTCACTTAAATAGTGATAAAGTATGTGAAATAACAGTGAAAAAAAATTTAATAAATTTCAGTAAATGCAAGAACACAAACATTTTAGCAGGAAAGAAAGATTTTCAAATTTTACATCAGAATTTGTCTCAAAAGAAAATTGGGAGAAAGAGAACGTAATCTAAGTAATCTGGATCCGATCTTAATTACACTCCATTGCCAAGGGATTTCTTTCAAATAGGCAAGAAAAGCTTACGTGGCAGATTAGACCTGACGAAGGTTCTTAGCAGTCACATTAGGATGGAAAAAACGTAGGCTCTTGAATTAGAATGCAGATGGAACAGTTCTTCATTGCCTTTACAAGTTATATATAACGTCGTTTTTTTAATGCTGGTTTGTCATACAATGAGTGTATTGCATAATTACAAATGCAAAATAATATTTTAACGATTGATATCAGCTACTAAGGAGTCAGAGTTTTAGAAGGAATCAAAAGAAAGAAATATTAAAATTTCGAATATGTTCTAAAAATTTAATCGCTTGAGCAAATACAAGAGGTCGTTTTTTTTTTCTTTCTTACAACAGCTTCATTTCCAAATTTCCGTGCTTAACTTCTATAATTTCATTTTTTTAAAAAAACTCACCAGACAGATAAATTTCGCAATTTATATGATCCTATTGATGACTAGAACCATGTTGGTGCCTTGCTATTTTTAACAGTGACATTTAATGCTCAAATAGTTTCTAGGTATTGTAATATATATAATATATATATATATATATATTTATAAATGAGCAGCTTTAAGGAACAAAGTCTCCAAAGACATACAATTTCACAGAAATTTAAGGAGGATAGTTGGTTATAAAAAAAAATTATTTTCAATTAGTAAAAACAAATATATTTTATTTTTATTTTTTTTATTTCAAATTGTTGGTATTGTGCCTTCCGTCATTGGTGTGCTCACTACAAATACAAGCAAGAGCGTTCAAAAAAAAAAAAAATACCTCTGTCTGTACATAGTATTTTAATATATCATGTCTTCATGATTCGACCATCTAAGTTGTTTTATTTATTTGGTACTTTATTTCTTACTAATAATTTAATTGGTTTATAATGATGCAATATTTAAATACGGAACGTTCTTTAAAAAAATGCATTAAAAAATCAACCAAAAATTTCGTATACCACAACTACCGCCATTTTGCTTTTGCCGCCTGCAGTTCAAAAAGTTATGTTAATTTCTCTACTGACATGCTAGAAGTGTTGCCTAAAATACAGGGGCTGAGAGAATGTATAAAATTTAATTTTTATTGGAAAGTAAAAATATAAATATGCGAAATGTAAAGAATATAATGATTAATATGATTATTAATATTTTAATGCATTTCAAAATTTAACATTTTTTAATTTTAAAGTAATTAGTGTAATTACTAATTAGAAAGCTACAACACTCTGTCTATGAAAGAATATCTACTGGACACAATTTTGATCGGTTTAAGTCTATATTGTTAGTGTTATTTACTACTAAACTAATATTTTAAAAATGAAAATATAATTACTTTGTGTTTATTATTTTAAAATTTAATTATTTTAAAATATATAAAAAAAATGTGCTACAATACAGAAGGTCGTAAATCATTGCTAGGTAAAGGCATCATAAGCTTTAAGAGTTCATTCCGTTGACTGAGATTAAGCTGCTGGTGACACAGAGAGGATCTTTCTCCCCGCTACACACCAAGTTAACGTGTCTTTAAATCTGTAGGAGAAACAAAACTTGGAGCCAATAAATTGTGTGAGCGAAATACTTTCCCCTTGTAAATGAAACGTTCAGACGAGAACCAATCGTGTTGCAATAAATATAATAAGGTCACGTCTTAAACGAGGTCCGTATTCTCGAGTGGGGTCCGCACTGTAAGGATAAGAGGTTCTTTAAATATAACTCGGTTTTGTGAGATCAGAAAATGAAAATAGACTTTTCGACCTATGTTTTTTTTTATTTTATTTTTATTTGTTTATTTGAATAGCAAGAATAATGGTGCTCTTACTAGTACAATGATTTGTCCATATAAGTCTTTATTTTCTTCGAGATTATAAATAATTATTATATTCAGAATATTGTAGATCGTATTTTTTATTACGTTTTCCGTTATAGATAAGAGTAAGCATTTTTTATTTTTTCTCAGCCCCTGTATTGTATGCAACACTTCTAGCATGCCAGTAAAGAAAGTAACATAACTTCGCACGCTGCAGGCGGCAAAAACAAAATGGCGGTGATTACTTGGAAAGGACAAAGTTTCGGTGACTTTATGCTCTTTTTAATTATTTTAAACATTTCTAATTTACCATGCTACACTATAAATGTAATTATTATTCTTTTTAAATACATGAACATAATACATTGTGTATCATTAATTATTTCTTTATTTATTATGGAGGAGAAAATTTTCTACATTATATTATGTTTTAATTTGTATTATTTTATTTAATGAATTATGAATGATAATATATAATTTATAGTTAAAATGATAACAATAATGAACATTTTTAAAATTGTAAATTCATTATAATATAAACAGTAAAATATAAATGATAAATGTATGATAAATTAAGTTACAATAAAAAATTATAATACACATTAAATTATTTCAATTAATTGTATTTGTTATTAATACAGCAGAGATTTATTTAAATATATTGGGCTAATTATTTTTATAATCGTTTACATAAAAGTTGTAGCGAGAAAAAACTAATATTTATTTTGTTGATAAGAGTTATTACCAAAGTATTATATAGTATGGAAAATTTCATTCCTTCTTCCACGGCAGTGCTCATTCCTGCATTCATTTTTGTTATCAATGTTATTTGAACAAATTTTAACATGTATGGTGGGTGCAGAAACTATAAATATATGTTGAAAATACGTTCAGTAGATTCCACACTTGTGTAAATTTCATCCACCAGTATTAAAGTATTTATCGAGTAAACAGGGGATGAATAGAAATTACTTTATAAATATTAAACTTCACACGACGATGTTTGAAGGTTTTTGCAAGAATTTACATATTTGTAATTTATTTCTTGTGCCTGCAAAAGTAATTAATGTTGCTGCTGTGGAGGCCTTGTAAAGATGTAAGGACTGAACTTTCTCTTTGTCACGAGGAAAGATTTCTTATTAAAAGTTGAAATACATCGAGCCTGGAACCCGTTGCTACTTTTGCAATGTAATCCAACTGCTTTAAGCTTTAAAGTAGAGAGAGAGAGAGAGAGAGAGAGAGAGAGAGAGAGAGAGAGAGAGAGAGAGAGAGAGAGAGAGAGAGAGAGAGAGTATTGTTACAAAAATAGTATACATACAGAATTACAGAATAAATAACACAGACAAATAAATTGTTAAGTTGTATTTTACGCTTTGTTGGTTAGGATTAAAAAATATATTATACAAATTGTAAGGATTTATTGTTTAAGTTTTATAATGCTTGAAATTTACATTACTTTTGCTTGAACTATTTTTACATTATAATTTTACAACAATAGCAGTGTAATATAAAGCAAAATCTAGAAACATTTAAATAAATACATGTTGTTAATAAAGAGCATTTTCATTTGAAAATTTAACATTTTTCTCTAAGTACTGCAGTACTGTATGATATGGTTAACAATTAAGATAATAATTATTATATATGCAGTAATATACAGTATAACCAGTATTAATATCATATAAACACCCTTTTAACACCTTTAAAAATCCATAAATGCGTCATATGTCATATAATTATTTTAACTAGTGGCATTTAAAATGAGGAAATATTTCATAAAATTCAGTTCTTTCACCTTTTAAATTTAAGATACATTATAACATGTTGTGTAAGACAAAAATGATGATAATATAATACAATATTGTACTTAAATTTTACTTAAATTTGATACACATGTACTAAATTTAAATTAACCATTTGATTTTATTAATTTATTATCATATACTTTGCATTTTAGTAGTTTTTATTAAATTTAACTTTCCATCTATGGTGAAACCTAAATTTGTTATTTGATTTTTTTTTTATAAATCTTTACAATATTTTCAATGAGTTTTATTATAATAATTATGCTTCTTTGTTTTAATATATTACCCTTGAAAATTTTGTAAGCCTGCTATGGAGGGATTGCTGATTAAATCACATTTTAAATTTTAATTTTGAACCTGCTACCGTTTTAAATTATAAATAAAAGAAATGCTGTGTTACAAATTATTAATTTCCTTTTGTAACATTTTTAAAGCTAACATACAACTAAACGCGAGGTTCCTCTTTAAGTTTAGTGAAAATTTATAATTTACATATTATGACAAAACCATGACATCATTTGTTTTTAAAATAATGAAAATATATGACTTTTGTTTACCAGAAGTTAATCTCACTCACAACAGTTAAAATTTGACTCATTGTTACGCTGGCAAACACCAATTGTTGTCTTGCTTTTACGCAAATTGTAAAAAAATGTTGACAGCTTGACAGAAAAAAACATTTCTACATGAAAAATGTATATTAGAAATATCATTCATATTTCACTTGCCTTAGAGGTTTTTGTTTAATTTCACAGCTCGCTCATTGTTGTAATTACTTTGTTTCATATTAACATTAATTTGGGAGTGACGTCATCGGTGATTGATTAAAATCTGAGATAAGAGAAGGGATGTTCACCAATCGCACTGACACTTCATTTGTTTAAATGAAGTGTCATTTAGTGGCGCGTAATTACAAACTAATAGCAATAATTATAGTTTATGTCACTGTCTTTTTTATTACATTTGTTTAAAATTTTCAACTTAACTTGAAATAACTTAATTACAACTTCTCTTGTTTAAAAATTTGGTAAGGGGAATATATTTTTCTTATTAAATTGATTTTTATTTTACAATGCAAAAAGCGTAAATTTTTCCTTCAGACTTTTATTAATTAAAGAGTTAATGAATTAAAGAAACTGTCGCAATTAAAGTGCTTGGTTTTCAGAATAAATAAAACATATTATTTTAGTTTACACTTTGGTGTCCTGAAGACATTCGAAATGTTATATTGTTGAAATATATTTGTTTCATTTTGCATTGTATAAAAAATAATGAAAATACGTTAATCAAAGTGAATGCTTGAATGTTATTTATACGACTTTCAATTCAAGTTCCCATCTAGAAGAGAGTTCTCACATGCAGGTTCATGTCGCTACGGTCGTGTAATTAGCTCGACGGACAGCAGCTAATTAAAACCAGACTTTATCTCCGACCTTCTATGTTAATGTACACAGACTTACTCGCGTACACCTCTGGATAGCACGAACATACTCTTGTCTCACTTGCTAGGGCTACTACTTCAAAACAAAGAAATGCAGTTTTGTAGTTTTGGGTGAGATAAGAAAAGCAACTAGTATACCCACATTAAAAAAGTTCCCACCAAATCTCCATATATACTGCGTGGTAACAGCCACAAACATAGCAGAAGTAAAGTTCATGATGTCCAGAATTGTACATAGGTATAATATGTCCAGTCTGGCTAGCAAAGTGTGACTATGGTTTACACACATGAAGCAACGTAATTGAAAAATAAATTACCACGACATGCTTGCTTGCACTGTAATGAACATCAAACGAGAATGATAAGTGAAAATTGTTATCGGTACTAGTCGTGTGTTTTCGGGAATACTCGTATTAAATTCCATCAATATGAAAGGAGATTTATTAAAAATTCAATTTATAGTTATGATGAAAACTTCGTCAAATAATAGAAATTTTGAAGTTTGTTATTTTAGCTAGCTTTAAGTTCAATAGTATACTGTATACTCCCATAAAGAAGTAAACATTTTCTCATGAAATTTCATATAATGGTCACATATTTTTAAAGTAGTAATTTAAAAAAAAAAGGCACAACAATAAACAAAAACTAATACAGTTTTACTCAATTCAAACAGTGAAGGTGTGGATTATTTATAAACTAAATGAAAAATTAAAAGTTTTCAAAACAAAACATAAAACTTTTGGTAAATATTAGTAGTTATTATTCCAAGTTGGTAAATAATACGCAGCCCTTATTTTGTGTTATGAAAACAACAATCCTTTGGAAGTGAAATTTTAGCACGGATATAAACAAAAAGTTTATGTAAATACAAAAACAATGGACGCAAAACTTTTCATCATTATAATATTTACTTTTCAGTTTGTACTCAGCAGCTTTTATTGTTTTTAAATTTTAGTTTAATTCTACCACGGTTTATTTATAATTATTTTAATTTTAATTAACAACACACAATGAAACAAACATCTGGATAAAGAACCTTATAATTATTCAATCATGTTTCTGTGCTCAGTTATAAAAGGTACATTCAATATTCTAAACTACCTTAAGACGTAATTTTTTTTCCTTAATTTGCAATTTACTTTAAATTGACAAATGGTTAATCACTAACATCCTTTTATTTTATTTCATTAGAAAAAAATAAGGGACCTTTAACATCCATCAAAACGAATATCTTATTTAAATTTCCATCAGCATTAAAATTAATCACACATGGTAGCTTTCAAAAGAACGTCTGGTATATAGGGATGAGTATAAGGCTACAAGTAGATTCACTCTGGATTGTCTGATGACAAAAGGCTGCACACAGACGACACCAGATCGATGTCTTCTGTTAGAAGCTCGAGGGAAAACCTTACTTGCTTTTCTCACGACAACATTGGAAAAAAAAATTATTTTTTATATTTTACTCGCAAATGAAATACAAAAATTAATTTTATAAAAATATTGATTATACATTTATTTTGTTTCGTTCTCTATTTGTGAAATTATTGCTAAACTGTTATTAATAAATTGCGTATATATTTATTGTACGATCATATTATTTAATATTTATTAATACAGATGATGTGTTTAGTTAATTTATTTTGAAACAACATAATTAATGCAGTAATCCAGTTTTTACATCATAAATGTTTACATTGAATTCCATAATAATGATTATAAGTATAAATATATTCTCTCGAGTATGATTTAGCAAGCAAATTATACTGTTCGATGTTTTTTTATAACTAAATAATCATTATTAATTACAAAACGATATATTATTAGTAATAAGAGATTAATTTATTTTATCTTGCAAAGAAATTATCAAAGCTATTGGAAACACATATTACAAACAAATTATAAAAATAGCACATCGGCGAGTGAGATTAAAAAGTAAAATCGATCACGTGTTAGTAATCCCCACCCCCCTCTCAGTGGAATGTTTTACGAAATTTGGTGACAATTGGAGTTCAAATCATCATTACCATCGACTGTCGAGGATAAAGTCTGAGTCAACGGAAATAATGATGACGTAATGGAAATATTTACTTAATTTTATTTGAAATGGATAGAAAGAGCCTTGTTATATTAAATCGATTGAATACGATACCCAAATGTATTCCGTATTGACACATTATGGGGGACATTCACAAAGCACTTTAACCCCAACTTTAGCCCCAAGTTTTATCCCTGGTACTAAACATGGTGCTAAACTAGGAGCTAGACATGGTTAGCCCTTGGTTTAGCACCATGTTTAGTACCAGAGATAAAACTTTGGTTGAAACGATGACGTTATGATCTACTATAACAGTGACCCGTACTTTATAAGTGTGACAATGTTAAATTTAAAGCTGTCAATCACTTAAGTTCATCAGCTGTCTGATCAGTCAAATGTTACGATAATGTCATAGTAATATAAATGTAATACAATTAAAACAAGTCCATCAATCATATTGCAGTGGAACTATGGGAACCTTTTAATGTGTCTATTACAATATAATGTTCTATCTATCTATATTGTGTTGATTATCGGCAAATTTAGTTTTGAAAACATATCTTTTAATAATTTATACAGTACACATAGTTATACATACACATATTGAATTTGACAAAACCACATCCAATTAAAACTGTTGTTTATTTTGACGTCACTATCAATTATAAACATCGTTTGATGTGAATGTCACGTGACGTCACTATAAACATGTAGCAGCTATTGTAACCTTCTTGATAATCCAAGCCGGCAGCTCTGAGAAAAATTCAGACTTCAGACTTGAGTTCTTTTCCATGTCGGAATTAATTTTGTGTACAAGAAAAATGAAAAGCGTGAGGTAAATAAAAAAAAAACAGCGCAAAAAAAAAAAAAAAACGATAATATAAAGTGTATGTTATGATATAGTGATATAGTACACTCATCGCTTTGGAAAATTTCCCATTTGCTACTTTGTCAATCACCACACTCGGTATTATTCTTACCGGGCATAGTGATTAAAGAATAACACAAGGCTGCAAAAGAAAATTTTCCAAGCCAACAAATAGATCTAAAATATTTATGGAAAAAAAAATAGAAGACGCAAATGCAACATCTCTATTCTACAAGAAGTTTTGACGTACAAAGTTTCTGAGTAATTAATATGAAGGATTAGTTCCCCATTCTCTTCTAAGTTTTCGGTTTCAATCCGAGCCACGGACTTGGTACAGCTACACAAAAGTGGCTAAGTTTGCTATACAAGACAAGTTAGTGCAAGTTCGTGCTGGCAAAGTTGTGTGTGAAATGAAACCTCTCAACCATTAGCACGTCCATGAGGTACCTCACCAACGTGTTTTTAACGTTATATGAGACAGTAATATATATACAATATTTTCCATGGAATATTAATTAGTTTGAGAATGTAATGCTTATAATTTATATAATATATATTTTTTTTAAATTTCAACTCCATTTGTTTGTAGTGATATGATATTTTCATGGAATACCATACACTTAACTTTTATTGTATATTATTTATTTTTATTAAAATATATATAATTTTTTATGTATATATTTAATTGTTGTTTTATATTGAAAATATTAAATTATTTATTATAATTTATTTTATATCATTAAATTTATTTTTTTAAGAAAACTTAAAATTTTAAATACAATTTTTAACACGTTTAAATTATCGGGTTACACCAAAATTATACTGAGTATTTTAATGGTTCTTTTCAAATAGATCGGGAACATACTGAAATTATATTATAACCTCTTAAACAACAAAATATATGTTATAAAATGTATCAAAAATAATATATATTCATCGTATTGAGAATTTGAGAAGAATAAAATTATTATGAATGGTGAAAATCTGAATTAATTAAAATATTATTTACCTCATTTTTTGATCTGAACAATTTTTACAACTTGAAAAAAAGTTAAATCAGTACCGTACAAATATGTATTTTTCTCTATTATATTACATGTTTTTATGTTTAATTCATTCAGCTAGCAGCTTATATGAGGGCATCAGTACACACCATTACATATAAAATATATCGCTATACAATACTGGTTATGTCAAATATTGGCTCTCTTTGACTTCAAACAATCTGGGAACGTTCGAGCAAACATCAAATATAAACAAGACTGCATTGTTGGATCTCCAGAGTATTGACACTGTGGTGTGTGTAGAGTTTAACTTGGGGGAGTTTCAGAGTTATAGTGAAGTATTAATATTAATTTAATATATTGAATAATGTTTTTTTACAAAAATGTTCATAAACACATTTCAACACTAAATTAATCAAGGGATTGTTTTTGCTGTATAGATAGTGCAGTTACAAGTTAAAAATTGTCCCTTTTGTAATATAATTAACAATGGACAACATACATGAAAAAAATTTATTGCAGAAATGAATAGAGGGTACCAAATTATGCTACTCTGAATTTTTTCAGATTTTTTTGAGACTCAGAACTATTTTTAAATAATTATTGAAAGTTCTGTAAGTTAAGTTGGCACCCCTGAATCCTTAATAAAAAGGATAGAGACTGGACACCTATTGACTCAATAGGCGTCCAGTGTATTGACGCCTCCAGGGGGCGTGGCTGCACTTTCAATAATTATTTAAAAATAGTTCTGGGTTTCAAAAAAATCTAAAAAAATTCAGATTAGCATAATTTGGTACCCTCTATTCATTTCTGCAATAAAATTTTGTCATGTATGTTGTCCACTATAAATTCATTACAAGTAATGCACTCCCTTGCAAAACCCCTATATTATGAAATAAGACGTTTTATAGAATTTAATTTTCAATATCAACTGCAATATTTGTTAAAACTTTGTTTTTTCCTAAAGTATCACAAAATTAAAATGAATATATGATAATGTCAACTCTCCCTTTCATGATGTAATATATGATGGAATGATGATCTGAATTTCCCCTTTCGGAGCTAGAGGGAGTTTTGCCATGTGAATCATAACAAGTTTGTCATTATATTGATAACGGAGGACTAAATTGTTTATCGAGTTCCTGACTGGAGGCTACATATTGATGTGAGGCTGCAGTTTGGAAATATGTGGGCTGAGAAGCATATTAAAAACAAGAGAGATTTAATTGAGCAAGGGTAAGTAAGGATAAAATTAATTATAATAAATGGGTAGATTTAAAAAGAAGTTAGATAGGTTTCTAACCACGTTTAACTATACCTGTTTTAAGTGTTAAACCACCTAGTGATAGTTGATATAAAGAGATAATACTTGCTTTTATTTTCTGGGATAGCATAGATCTCGTTGAAATTTATTCATCCACTTTTACACAAGTTGGTTTTAAATATATTAAATGAGAATTTGTATAAACCTATACTTCATACATCACATAGAAATCACTACAAAATGTCCAGTATTTGTCAACTGCAAACCTGCCCACTCCACACCTGCTGGTCAAGCTGCCAGATAATCTCCACACAATGTACGTGCTAGTTGTTAGCACCAAGGATGTTGTATACTATGGATAGGTGGAGGCGCTGTCGTCAGTGAGGGAGAAGTGGGTAGTGGCTATAATACTAACTATAGGATGTCCGCCATCTTACCATGGTAATGTGAACCAAAACAAAACAGAAGGTTGCGCTCGGTGGCCATGTTACAATGGCTTTTTGTCTCAGCAGCTCTAATACATAGGGCAAACCTATTTATAGTACAAGATCTTTGGTTGGGTACAAAAGCCTACGGTAGCCTCAGAGGTGAAAATGATAATTTATTCCTCGACTCTATTTGGAGCTTAGTTAGGCAAACAACACAAAGCTGAAGGCAATACAAGCAAAATGTCATACTGTTTGTACCAAATATGTATATAATCGCTGTGTAATAACCTTCTTGTTTGGAGAGAAGCTATAGAGAATTTGAGCTATAGTAGGTATATATTTGTATTAATACATAACTTCGAAAATATGAAAATACACTTTCCGAGTTGAAATAAATTTCATCTTTTATTCGCTATTAAAGCTCTCTCCTTGTCTAATTCCCTCCTATTTTGCACCATTTTTAGAGGGAAAAAAGAGTAAAAAAACGATATCATGTCTTTTTTTCTATTCTTGAGCTTAAAATGTTAGAAATATTGTCACCATTTCATCCTCACTTTGAGTGATGAGGATATAATATGTGTTTTAAAGGTAAAAAGATTAGGTTTAGACATGTAAAGGATGAATTGAAGACAAATTTTTTCAACTAGGGTTATTTCTACAAATAAAAAGCTTACTATAGTTGTCGGTTCTTAATTGATTTATTCTAAAGCTTCTTTATATTAGAATAAAATATAAATAATAATTCATCAGCGTATAATTATACATTATTTAAACTAAAAAATCAATTGAAGTTGAATTTCTATAAATATTCAAAATAGCACATGAGCCACAAGCTAAGATTTTTTACAAAACTGCAACCCTGAAAATTTTTTTTTGAATATTTTAAAGGTTTTTCTTATTTCTATTCTCTAGAGAGAGGCGACAGAAAGCTTCTTTTTGGTCGATTTAACAATTCTTATATCTCCCCCATTTAGATAACGCGATGACTTTATATTGCTGCAGTCTACGAGCTTTCTCATTCTTGTGATATTTCGATAATATTACTCTCTCTCCATCAGATTGAGAAATAAAACCGACTGTTTCCCCATTGCGCAATAGAAAGGAATTCTTTTACATTTTATCAGTAGAAATAAGAAAGAAATTTATCGAAGGAAATTTACTTCAAGTAACTTCCTTTGTAATGTTCTCGTACATTTTTTACATCAGTACAAATTGATCTTCGTGAGTAAAAAGAGATTGATTTGAAAGCTATAAGGAACATCAAAAATAGAGAAAAATATACATATGATATATGTATTGAAATTACCATGCATATCGGAACGCAATGATAGGATATAAAATAAATAAAATAGTACCATACTTGCCTGAATTGTTGGCGCTGCAGTACTAAGAAATGAAGGTAGGTATGCAGATTTAAAAATTTATAAAGGGAAGGTAACACGCCCAATGTTAAAAAAAAAAAAAAAAAAAATCCCACACAGGAAAATCATGAAAAAAAAATATAATGTTCTCCTCTATATCCCCTATCAGTATTATAGCTAAATTATCAGGTAAACAAATTCGAGCTAGTTTTTCAGTTATGAATTTTTAAAGTTGACTACTTTAACATGGAGAAATGAGACTTCCATGTTATATTAGTCATATTTAAAAATTCATAACTTTAAAACTAGCTAAAATATGTTGCCCTGATATTTTAACTACTGATAAGGATGTATAGGAGAACTTTTTCAATTTTTTTCGTAATTTTCATGTGTTTTTTTTTTTAAACATTGGGCGTGTTATCTTACCCTTAATTTAAAAATATAAAAAATTAAATTACAGAATTATATAATTTATTAGCAAAGTTTCATTTTTTTTTCAAATATCTTAAGAAAATAAATATTGCTTATTACTTTTGCATATTATGCAGTTCAAGATAATATAAATAAAGCAGAAAGGTTTGGTTTAACGCTCCCTCGCGAATGTTGAAAAGTTTGCAGCAGCGATACACAACCGTCGTTTATTGTGAACGAATTTCCAGACCTTTATCTGAAAACTTTTTTGAGAAGCATTTAAGAGTAACTTTTTTTTCAGCCTCAATCCTTTATTACTTATTTTTTCTTGGCAAGAAATAGAGTAGAAATTTTAAAACTTAACTTTTTTTTTACTTAAATTAAGTGCTAATATTCCAATTAAAGAAGAAAAACAATAGAAATGGAATTACGTTTTTAAATCTTGAATGTAACTTTTTTGAAACAAAAAAAGGTTCAGTTGCTACATAAAAAAGTTTTTATCATTCTCTTAGACAAAAAACTTTTTCTTCATTTTTTTGTAGTGATTTTTCATCATTTTAAGTCTAATATTATTTATTTCTATTAATTTTTTTATAAGACACAAAGTTGGTGGAAGGGACTGTCACTTCAGATCCAAGAAGATTAGCAGCGACACTCGTGGTGCCAAAAGAAATCACGTCCAGCTTTTAACAGCAATATTGCAGCTGTGAAGTTAAAGGGGAAATGTTGGATGAATTTTCTTCATTTTCATACAAACTTCCCCGATTAATTTTTATTAATGAGGTATTAGAATGTGAAAATTTTAGTGGCTTAATCAAAAGAAAGGGTAAAAAGATTATACTGGGATTTTTTTGAGATTTTTCTGAGACCGGGAACTATTTTTAAAAAATTATTGAAAGTCTATTTTATGACGTCACGGGCGGCACTGCCCTATTTCGATTAAGCCACTAAAATTTCTACATTCTTATATCTCATTATATCATCTATTATATTGCCACCTTAGAATGCAAATCACGTAACTACAAAAACAAAATTAATAAAATATGACCCTGAAGTTCTAATGAGATAAGGTTGAGAGTTGCATCAAATTTGTGACATACATTCTGAGATGACGAAATTATTTGTAAAAACGTGCAAAAAATGAAATAAAATGGAAGATTGGTTTACTAATTAAGACATTTATTAATAAAGCAGAAAATTCATTAAAAGAAAGTTGACAAGGTTAATTAAAATTCCTCCATCTTTCCGTCTGTAAGAACACGTATTAGGTAGAAAGTTAATTAGCTCGTTGGCGGGAGATTTGAATGTAGACGTCTCAAAGTTGCTCAAACTCTGCAGACATCTCAATGTTAACTCGGCTTATTGGTATTTACATGTGGAACTTTGAGATAAGTTTGTTAGTGATTCTGGGAAATGTAACTGACTGCTAACTACCGCAAGATCAATTTAAATATATGGAAATTCAACACATTTTCTGTATAAATGTAATGGAACATGGTACCGAAGAGATTATAATAAATGTCTATCAGGCCCTACGGGAGCCGTCACAAAAAACGTTTGGTATCAAGGTATGAGTGATAGGAGAAGACAACATCGACTAACCTTCACTTCACAGATTTAATTCACATCGTTGCTGATACGATGTAAATAACAAGGCACTTTTAAAACCATTTTCGGTACCGGTATGTAAGTTTAAATGGACCAATTGTACAATGGTGAATAAAATAGACTTGAACAATATTCAAGAGAGATTCACTCGAATGTGAAATCAACGATGCTCCGAACAACATCTAATTTGTTTTTATAAATATTATCGTGTAGCATGCGACATATAATACATACACATAAAATTAAATATTAATTAATTAAATTGAAGTGATAATATATATCTTCGCCATCATATAATTTTATGTAGTTTGTAATCCTGCACCTTAATTAAGTATTTAAAAAATAGGTTGTGATTTATTATTTCATTGCATTTTAACTCATCAGCCGTCGCCCAGCAGTTCAAGACATATGATTTCAAGATTTTTGAATGTGGTAATCTAACAGTTAGTAAATTTTTTACTCTTGAATTAATTTTTAATAATTTATAATTATGATGAATTATAAAAAAAAAATAAAATAAATAAATAAATAATACATTTAAAAAATAAAAATCGTTTTTACAAATTATATAAAATATTTAAATATGTAATAAATTATAATTTTTAAATATCAGTGTTATTTTCTATAAACTATGTTTCTTGATTTATTAATTTTAATGTTAAATAAAATATTAAAAAACATTATTTAACCATTCTAGTTTTATTGAACCTTGAAATAGCAAATATAATTTATACCGAAATGAAGTGAGAATTTGTGTGAGTGATGATACATGAATAAAAAACAATTGTACACTCCAGTACAAAATTACTTCGCCAAAAAAGTTATTACAATAATTAACATCGGGGTATTCAAATTAGGCTCAATATCAACACCAATTTTTTTAAAGGAAGTTTTCTGTGATTACACCTGAACATTGCCTTAGTTAATGGAGTATTGACCTCAATTTTTTTTATTGCAGAAATGGATAGAGGGTGCAAAGTTATGCTGCCCTGATTTTTTTCAGATTTTTTAGAGCCCGGGAACTATTTTTAAAAAATTATTGAAAGTTATTTTTGTGACGTCACGAGATGCCGCTTCTTAAGAAAAGATAGGATTTGCCGCCACGTGACGTCACAAAAAGAACTTTCAATTATTTTTTTTTTAAATACTTCCCGGGCTCTAAAAAATCTGAAAAAAAATCAGGGTAGCATAACTTTGCACGCTCTATCCATTTCTGCAATAAAAAAATTGAGGACAATACTCCATTCGTTCTATTATTACTAGTAATAATAAGTGGCATTATTATTATTATTATTATTGATGTACATACTGCGATATGTTGCAATATCATAGGAAAATGTAACATTTTCAGCAACTGATGTTATTTAAAATCACAATGACAATCCTTCATAATCCTAATAGAAGTGCACAAAGACTCCACTCAACAGGCATACCTCCTTTCAGTTTGATTTTATTCACTCAAAGTGTCAAATGTTCTCCACAGTTTCAATACGCTAGACTGCATATTAACATTGAGGCGAAGTTAACGTTGAACAGTCAGAAAGTACGGCAGGCTGTTGAGATTTTGTCCTTGGGGAGAAGAAAGTGCTGCCTTTTATTACGATTGACTTTATATCGATTTTTAAAAAACGACGTGCTAATCATCCGTGAACGTTTGAGAAAGTAGCTCAACTTGCTTTTAAAATGTAAATAGAAATTACAACACGTTGGCATCAAGAAATGTGTATAAAATAATCGGAATAAGCAGGTATCCGAGTTCATTGTCATAATTTTCAATTGTACTTTTTCACTTGTGACATTATATTTAATTACTTTGTTACTAAACAGTAATAATCATTTCGAACAAAAATAAAATAACTTATTTTCTTCCATACCTCCTAATGGCAAAAAACGATTAACTTGTTTCGTATAGTCATGATGATATCAGTTTATGTTTATTTAATTAATTTTTAATTAAATCTATAAGTGTCAAGATAATGAATTAATTTGCAAAAATTTTTGAATAAAATATAAAAAAATTATTTTAAAATTTCAAAGTAAATTTTAAAATTTTTAATTTAGTAAAATTTAAATTTTTTAACCTTTTTATTTTTAATAATTGTTTAATTACATTTAAAAATAAATATAGAAATTTTTATTACAAAATGTAAAAATATTTCCCTTTTAACTCAATCGAAAAGTAAAAACATATTGCAAATGGACTGCTCACCTATTTAAAATACACATCAAATTCAAGCTATTTTTTCCCCCCTATATGTAAGAAGTGTGGAGGTGTGGCGCAGTGCGCTTGACCGGGTCTCGTCAGATCACCGAAGTCAAGCAATGCCACGCGTGGTTAGCAGTTGGATGGGTGACCATTTTCAACAAATACCACGTTTCCCACCCAGGGGTAAAACGTTGCGCTTTTACACTATATGGTTCCCCTGGCTTTGGACCATTGCACTTCCGGTTCATTGACAAAAGCTGTAGCGTCAATCCTGGCTGAGGTTTCCACGTTTCCCTCAGCCGCAGGCAAATGCCGGGATGGATTTGCAAGGCCGTGGCCGCCCCCGTTCTAGAAGAGCCCGCAAAACGCTCAAGTTAGGGTTTCGGAAGGTTCGGGGTTTCAAAGTAGTATGTAATTAGTAAATAGATTAATAAATATATATATATATACAAGATATATTATACTGAATTCACGTCGGGTAAGAAACATTCATGAACCGCCCCGAGGCGTCCTTGTAAGATGAAAGAGATAGGAAACAATTTTTGTAGCAAAAAATTTGTGAAAGACATACTTGAAACAATGTTGCAAAAGCCGAGTATATTTTTTTATCGTGAAAAAATATAATCTTTAATAGCAGAAACATATATCATGTACTTGTCATTTCTATTTCAATCTTGTATAAAATTGAGACTAATAATACCTTGTTACTTGATGATTTGTGAGTCTCAGAGGTAAAATTGCTGACTTCAATTACATTTTCTCAAGAGCTTTAACGTTTAGGTGCGTGGCGGTATGGTCGAGCTAGATGAGATAGTAATGTATTTTAAACGTAATGGATAGAACATACATTTCTACATATAGATTAATACCAAGATATTGTAAACTGTTTTCTTTAATTAATATATACTGAGATGCAAATTGTGTCATTCTTCAGAGACCTCAGAACAATATATGGACAATATATTCTGATGGGGCCACATCTCCAAGAGATGAAGAATCAGACTTAAATCCTTTCATATAGTCCATTTGTTTTGCAAAACCATGCCGCAACAAATGTACCGCCTTAAGAAATTCAAGGTGAGCTTGATTTTTTTGCAAAAGTTTTGCGGCATTGCGGCGTGATTATGAAAGACGCTTAACAATTTTTGGGACTTTTAAAAAACTCTTTATTCAAAATCATTGCTGCATAGAACTGCAAATAACGCCATAAAAATACAAGAACCCCCTTTTTGGAGGCTTATAAATTTTAATAATGTTCACTATACAGTAAGTATGAGGCACCGAGTTTAAGGTAAAGTTTAATGTCTAACAAAAAGCTTAATTAACTTCCTCTCTTGCTCTCTCTCTCCATGAACCATGAAGCTTGAGGTGCTAGGAAAGAAATTTAAATCTGAGTTAAAAAAAAAGTTTCATTAACTCCGTGAAAAGTTATTTATCATATTTTTTTCCATCGCTTATAAATTAATTTATAGCATACTCAGAGTTTTTAAAAACCACTTCCATCATAGTTAATAGAATGGATTAATTAACTTAATTATAATTCAGGTGTAACTGCAAGGAGCAAAAGCTTCCTCAATTTATATGTGCAACTTCAAATTGGCATTCAAACTCCCTAATAAGATAAAAACAAATGAACAATTAATTATGTAATTAACATTGAACTCCAATTAACTTATATAATAATTTATATTTATCATTTTTTTTTTATATTTTAAACACAAAATTATAATTCAATAATAAACAGATTTTAATTATGAAAAATACAAAAAAAAATCCAAAGTAATATATTTTAATATATATATATTTTTTATTTAATTTCTTAAATATTAAGTAAATTAGGAAAAAATTATACATTTAAATTAAAACAACGTGAACAAAACAGCGTTGATGTCAAAAAGTATCGTTTCCATTTGCATACGTGCACGTCGTGAGGGAGGGGGGCGTCAGTGGGGGAGGCAAGCTAGCGGGGCAGCCGCTCATACGGGGCTACTGGGCACTGTCTGGGGGCTATGCTTGTGTTGGTTTTGTTAGAAATAGCCCCCTTTATGTCTGCTGATTGACATTTCATTAATTACACCAAGCGGTTCAAAACAATAATTATTATTCAATATGAGTGATAGGACATATGATGTTTGACACTTCTCTTGTTGCATGGCAAATAGTTCACACTGATTTTATGACTTCATTGAACAATAATTACACCATAACAAAGTGGTTAACTTATTTTTCAATGAAACACATCATTTGCAGAAATATTCCAAATAATTAATTAACTTCTTTTGAAAATAATCAACAATGTAACCGGGGATATTTTTGAAATTAATAAAAAAAAATAATACCCTACTTATTGCTACTATAATAGGCTTGATTTTAATCATTATATACTGAAGTTAACTTTTGTATACGAATATTAAATAAATTAGTGTGGCATTGACATAGTTCCACAAATTTAACTGGCAATATATTCAACAACAAAAAATTTGTTGTGTTAATTTTTTTAATATATTACATTAAAAACAATACTTTACATTATTTGTTAATAATTTTTTTAAAATCAAGTTTGATGCAATTAGCGCAATTTTATTTTCACCCTTTTATGTCACATTATTCATCACAGTGCTAAACTGACTCACGATGACACATAATCATATTATTATCTGGAATGTATCGTATGAATAGTGGTGATATTTAGCATCATCATCTACAAGTTAATGAATATTGACGTTGATCTGATATGATTATAATTATCAACAATCCTGAAACATAAAGTGAAGCTTTTGTCAATTTAATTGTTTATTCAATTAAAAATTTATTGCCGTGTTACAATTCCGTAATGGCAATTTTAAATGTTTCATTGGTATGCGTAATAAACAAATTTTATCACTAAAAAATTACTAAATTGATAATTTCATTTTAAATATAATTGATAATTAATAAATTAATTAAATAAATGAATAAATATATATATTTCAAAATTTTATAAATTCATAGATGTTTACAATTAATAAAAATTAAATATATACTTCTTTGTTTGTAATTTGTAAATAATGAATGGTTTAAAATGTATATAAAAAATTATTCACAGCGAAAATATAAAATTGAGTTCGCACAAATTTAGTGCTTGCCCGCTTGACCTTACAAATATCTTGAATCTTGAATAATATTTATAAATACTAAAGATCGTAATAATTACTTGCATATTGACTGTACTTCATGGAATATTTTCTAAGGTATTCTGTGTAGATTTTTATACAGTAAAGCCTTCATCTAGGTCCTTAATAAATGCTTTGGTGTTTTCATTCGATATGGTAGCTGGAGACTGGGCAATGGTGCTAATTAACTTAGCTTTATGTCCAGACATGGAATTGTTTAAAACCTGCATGGTTAGAGAAAGAGAAATGAAAATACACGTAATGGATGAAATATAAACTTCTGTGATAAAAATAAAGAAATTTGAAAACGTAGAGCCAGCTCAACAATGAGGGTAAATACAAAAGCAGATCAAAGGAAGATAGGAACAAAACATGAAACCTTCGTAGCAGATAATGTGGAAAAATAGTTTGGGGAACCGAGGGAATTAAGTATTTTTTACCTATACTAGAGATTATAATTATTTTACTGTTACCTAAATTAATTATTTTATTTTAAATGTAATTAGAATTTATAAATATTGTAAATAGTAGGATAACGCGAAAAATAGATGCAATTGATGACAGGTGTTTTACAAATATTATTTTTTTTATTAAAAAGTTTTTATTAAATGTTTGACGTTTTGTATTTATTATTTAAAATACAGTTTTTAATAATTTATTTAAATTTTAAACCTTTAATTAAATGATAAATATTATCAGGCGAAGTAGACATAATAAGTTGATGTACTTTTACATACCATATGTATGCTGGGCAATCTCCGCCGCTCCTTGAACTTTTATGCAGCACCACACATTAACACTGACTTTAATAATTATATAATAGAGTACACGCATATGCATATGCCTATTTTAGTAACTATAATTCAATAATGTACAATTTGCACAAAATTCGATGTATTCACTCCTAATTAATTGGTGATATTTCGCAAGTAGTCTACTTGCTTTGACGAACCGAGCTCTTCTGCTGCTCTGTAGGACTTTTTTTGTAATTTTAAAGACAAGTAGTGACACGTCGGTATGAGGTAGGTCAGTAGGGGAGGGTTTTTTTATGGCGGGGGTGGTTGGGGGCGGGGGTAGGGAGGGTCATATGCTACTAACGGTCGCCGGATTGACTCCGCAGCAGAGCTTGCGGGCCTCCTTGTTGTTGCTTACCGCCGTCGCCTGCTATCTTACTTTGCTTGCGCTCAAATTTCTCTCTCCTCTCTCTCGCGTTCTCTCTCTCTCGTTCGCTAGCAGACTACTCCACACGTTTGGTATTATAAAACTCGGTTGAGAAATGATGTTTTGTTCTGACGTCATGCATATTGCCTCGTGAATTTTTCTCTTCTTCCAGCCTGATTCTCTCGCTACAATTTCGAAGTCGTCAAAATTAATTTTGTGATTATTTTCTAATGCATGATCGGCTAATTTTGAGGAATCATATTTTTTGTTCTTTATTTTTTCTGCATGTTCTTTTAATCTAACTGACACTGGCCTTAGTGTTTCGCCGTAATATTTTTTCTCACACTCGCATTTTACGGAGTAAACACAGTTTTTTGTTTGTATTTTTTTTTTTTTTTTTACAAATAAAAATACAAACAAAAAACTGTGTTTACTCCGTAAAATGCGAGTGTGAGAAAAAATATTACGGCGAAACACTAAGGCCAGTGTCAGTTAGATTAAAAGAACATGCAGAAAAAATAAAGAACAAAAAATATGATTCCTCAAAATTAGCCGATCATGCATTAGAAAATAATCACAAAATTAATTTTGACGACTTCGAAATTGTAGCGAGAGAATCAGGCTGGAAGAAGAGAAAAATTCACGAGGCAATATGCATGACGTCAGAACAAAACATCATTTCTCAACCGAGTTTTATAATACCAAACGTGTGGAGTAGTCTGCTAGCGAACGAGAGAGAGAGAACGCGAGAGAGAGGAGAGAGAAATTTGAGCGCAAGCAAAGTAAGATAGCAGGCGACGGCGGTAAGCAACAACAAGGAGGCCCGCAAGCTCTGCTGCGGAGTCAATCCGGCGACCGTTAGTAGCATATGACCCTCCCTACCCCCGCCCCCAACCACCCCCGCCATAAAAAAACCCTCCCCTACTGACCTACCTCATACCGACGTGTCACTACTTGTCTTTAAAATTACAAAAAAAGTCCTACAGAGCAGCAGAAGAGCTCGGTTCGTCAAAGCAAGTAGACTACTTGCGAAATATCACCAATTAATTAGGAGTGAATACATCGAATTTTGTGCAAATTGTACATTATTGAATTATAGTTACTAAAATAGGCATATGCATATGCGTGTACTCTATTATATAATTATTAAAGTCAGTGTTAATGTGTGGTGCTGCATAAAAGTTCAAGGAGCGGCGGAGATTGCCCAGCATACATATGGTATGTAAAAGTACATCAACTTTAATTAAATATTTATAAGTAATATTATGTACAGTTTTAATTAATTTAATTTTAACTAAATATTTTATTTCAATTTATTAAATTAATTTTGTCGGCTCAAAGAATAAAATTAATGTTAATGATTTTTCAACGACAGTTTGGGTTAAGAATTACTCGCATGAATTCAAAGTACTTGGAGTAATTACACTATATAGTTAGGAATTAAATTGATAGTTACTTTTTTTATACTTGAACCATCGCAAAGAGCTGCGTTCAATAGCAAATTATAATTAATTAACTATAAACTATATATATATTTATATGACAGTCGTATTCCATGTCACCTCACCTCTAACACGTTGCAGTAGAATTAATATGATATGCACCTCCCCCCACCCCCGCAGGTTAATGAGTAGGTCTGCACGTTAAGACGACAACTTACGACGTTACTTCTTGAGAGGATCAGGTACGTACCGAGACTTGCTTTATTAACGTGTGTAATTACATTGTGTTTGTGTGGGGATTATACAATGGATTTAATACAACTTGAATTATGTTTTAAGTTCATGCTGACATGTATAATCTTTTTGTAGGAACGAACTCCTTCTCACATATTACTATATAATACCCCTAGTTCTTGAATGTACACATTTAATTATACACTGAAGAAATATTCCTGATTTTTCATTTCTCATTCATGACATTTCATATATCATGGAAAAAGTCTTTGCTGTGCATGTATATCCAAGCAACAACTAATTTTGGAAAAAACAGTGGAGATACTTGTCATAAAAAATTATAAATATTGTCAATATTTAAAAGTTTATAATTTAAAGTAGATGGAACATAACAAATTCTTTCGACAACTACACCTGAAAATTTTACTACTTACCCCTCTTGGGTCCATTAGAATTATCAAATAAAATTCATGGGGGGTAACGCAATAATATTTTGAGATAATCAAGCTTTTGTTCCCCATTTGATTACATGTAAAACTGATATTTTTCGTGGAATTTTTGCAGAAAAGTACTCATAGCTCGAAATCCTGTTCGAGATTGAGATATTTTTCTTTCGGAATGTATTAGTAAAAACTCTAAGCTTTGTATTACAAACTACCGCTATAGGGCCAACGGAATATTATTTTTTGCTAATCAACTTTGAAGATGTCAATCTGAGAGCAGCCCATGATAAATTTGGACTTCACGGCATCCATCTTGAAAATGTACAAAAAAATTAAAAAAATTACTACGCAATGGAAAAAAATTAAATGAGAAAACTGAGGTGACGGGGAGTTCTCTTCTAAATTTAATTTTCTTATTTTTCAAATAAAAATCAACATTTTTCAAATAAGTTATAATGCTTGAAAGGTGAAGTTAAAAAATTTGTCTGCTATGCAGGTTGCATAATTTACAAATCACCCGAACAGCTGATTTGTCATCTACTTTAATTTATTACGATATAGAACATTTATTTTAATAAATAATATTTTAATTAATATTAAATTATAGAATTAATATAAAATAAATTTAATTTCATTAAATTATATACTTAACATATTTACGAATCAAAATTTATAAAATTTCATTTTTTTTGTTACTCTTGTCAGTATTTCACCAATACACTGTCATGTTCCTTGCCCTTAATATTTTAGAATGTAAATTTGACTTGGGCACCCTGCCAACATTCTTCAATATATCCACGTCATGTATTTTACTTGTGGTGTAAAATAAAACGACATAAAGACCATTAAAGTACTTGAATTATAAAAAAGGGAAAGTGTTTAAAACTAACGTTGCTTGACATGAAATATCGCTGTCCAGTCTCGTTCAAGAAGTGGAACATTTTTTGTATCTCACTCAATTTGTTTTGTGTTTTTATCTCGTACATTGTTTACGAACAAGATATAACATCATTAATGTTTCCCACACTGCAATGTTTTTATAATGAGACTTTGAATGGAAAAAATTAACACATGAAAGTAATTACAATCTCTGTGCATGCAGTTAGAAAAGTTAGAGATTAAATTTAAACTTAAAAAAATAATATTTGTTTTGGTTTCTGACTTCCTGTACTGTCCTTTTTGTAAAACAAGTGTCTCTTTTGGTACACAACAAATAGCGTAACTTTAAAATTCTCAATATTGGAACTTTTTCATAATATGGATTAAATTGATATGTTCTTGAACCACCCTAGTTGAAAAATTACATCTTCAACTAATCTTTTTACCACTAAAACAAATCTTATTTCCTCCTCGCTCAAAGTAAGGATAAAATGAAGACAATATTTCTAACATTATATGCTCAAAAAAGGAAAAAAAAAATACGCAATCTTGTTTTTTTCCCCTCTTTTTTCCTCTAAAATGGTACTAAATTAGAGGAGAAAAGACGACAAGGGAGTTTAATAGCGAAGAAAATATGAAATTTATTTTAACTCGGGCAGATGCATTATATATTATAAGCCATACTCTATCCCCTGGTAGTGATATTATTTTAATTATTTAAAGAAATTTTTGATAGAATTGTCACTGAATTCTTTACAGCTCTGAAGTTATTATTTTCCGTACATACGACACAATTTTATTTGAGATCTTGCACAAAACTTTTCTTTTTAAGACATTTTCATCTATACACAAACAAGTAGAGTTGAAGTTTTTTTTTTTTTTTTTTTTTTTTGTAATATAACATGATATTCTACAAAAAATTGCATCGTAACGACGTTATTACATAAAATACACCTTAAAAGTCATTTTGGTTTTTAAAATCATGCGAAACATTGTCAAACGATGATTTTTATTCCCTATTGATTCTATTTTTGGACTGCATTTCATATTCCACATTGAATCTTTATATATTTCTAAGGTAGCATAATGCATGTGACTTGAACACAAATAAAAATCTAAACAAACGTCGGTAACAACCTGCCTGACGTGATCAATAAGTTGCATGGTCTGCAGTCACTTTGTTTACAAATACTATCGGGGATCGAGGAAATACCACGGCGTCTCGTAACAAGGAGAAAGTGGTTGTGAATCTAATCTCAAAATGAATAATGGACGATTTTCATGGAATTTTTAAATGAATAAATTTGGATACAGGATCTACTGTTATATGTATACTGTCAATATTATTTGTCCAATTTTTTTTACGCTTTAAAATCATGAGAATAATATTTAATGGGCGCGATTCACGAAGCAGTTAGCCAAGTTTTTAACCACGTTTAGCTTAACCACGTTTAACTAGTTGGTTTAACACGTAAAACAGGTAAAGTTAAACGTGGTTAAGCTAAACGTGGTTAGAAACCTGCATGGCTAACAGATTCGTGAATAGCACCCATTTTCTTCAAATAGTAGTTTTTGTCGAAATTAAATACTACAAAGTTTAATTAATGTAAGCTCTGAGTTGAATTATTTAAAAAATATATTAATCTTATAAAAAGTATGTGCTAATATTTGATTCAGCAATGTATCTGAATATTTTATATACTATTTGTAGCACTGAATGAATGACAATGCTGGTTTTGCAAGCAACGTTAATTATCGCACGTAAAGTTCACTCACAACAGTTGTTGTTTTGACTGCAGCAGTTGTTGAGGTGACTGCGGTGTGTTAATTAGAAGTAATGAAGAGGTGGGGAACATGAGGAGGAGTTGTGTTGGAAATTACATTTATAATGAAACTCAGGCAGTGTACACTCGTCGCCTTGGAAAATTTCCCATTTGCAGCAAATCTTACGGAGCATGGTGATTAACAAGGCGGAAAAGGGAAATTTTTCGAGGCGACAAGTGTACATAAACAAAAAAAAAATCAAGTTGTATTTAAAGTATACCCATTAGACAAAACCTACATTAATTTTTTTACTGTACAAATAAATGAAAGGTATCAAATATGCTACTCTGATTATTTTCAAAGTATACATAATCCGGAAAATATTTAAATATTTTTACAGAAATGTTGAAACTACAGAGAGAGGCGTCACTTCTTAATAAAAAGATAGAGACTAAAAGGACGTGGATAAACTTGAACTTAAAATAACTTTTTAGCAATATGCCTTGGCCTTCAAGAAAAAATAAAAGGGTAACATAATTTAGTGCCTTCAATTCATTTCTGCAATGAAAATTTCATGTATGTTGCCCATTATATATATAAAAACGATTGGACGTATATATAGCTTTCTCATAAATAAAAACACAAGAAATATGTGACAAATATCAATCGTTAATGTAAATTAATTGAACATTTATTATTTTAATTAGAAATCAATGTGGCAATACTTCCAATTGTATTGAAAATGTTCGAATGATTTAACAAAGGGAGTTAAAATCAAGTGCTTCTGTCACCAAGTATCTTTTTTTGCTCCTCAAACTGCCAAAGAGCTTGAAACTAACGCGTATTTAATTACATTGCTTTAGCATGTTACTGATCACACATTGCAACTATAGTAATTGAATTTAACTGAAAGCAATAAAATTTTTTTTTTATTTTCAATTGGAAGTTTCTTGTAATGGTATTTGTTTCAGTTTTGTTTATAACTGTGTTTGTTGAAAGCACTAGCGCAGATTGTTTTTAGTTCAATGTTTGTTTTTTTAAAAACATACATTAGTTCGTAAACTCTACATGTGCACACTTTTCTTCTACTGATCGAACTTATTTATTATTTTGAATTCTACCATCTTATTATTTAAGATAGAAAATAGCAGTCTAAATTTTAAGATGATCGCCTTAAATTTAATGAAATATTTGATATTTTAATTGAAAAAATAATGAAGTCAAAATGTTTTGAATTTACAGTAATAATTTTATCCATAACCCATGGTAATCTATAGTGGAATATCGACCTCAATTTTATTTATTGCAGAAATGGATAAAGGGTGCAAAGTTAATGTTACCCTGATTTTTTTTTTTCAGATTTTTTAGAGCCCGGGAAGTATTTTTAAAAAGTTATTGAAAGTTCTTTTAGTGACGTCACGCGGCGGCAAGTCCTATCTTTTTTTTAAGGAGCGGAGTCTCGTGACGTCACAAAAATAACATTCAATAATTTTTTAAAAATAGTTCCCGGTCTATAAAAAAATCTGAAAAAAATCAGGGTTATAGCATAACTTTGCACCCTCTATAATTCCTGCAATAAAAAAAATTGAGGTAAATTCGTAATTGCTAATTAAATGTACAAAGAAAAATAAAAATTTAAAAAACTCCCCCTATATAACGATTTTAGTAGTCAAATAACATTTTTTTAATGTTGTAATTTTATTACGACCAATATTATCCCATTTTTTATGTCAATGATATAATTTTTTTTATTTGTGTATGTTATAATAAAAATTGGAATAAAATAATTATTGTTGAATTTAATGTTTGCATGCAAATGAAAATGGAGCGTACACAACCAAGTATACATTTCCTGAATGAACTTTATTATTTAGAATAATACTCCATGTAATTTCTCAACTTGACATTTATTTCTTACGTATATGTTCTAGTGACGTACATTAGAGTCACAAAATTTGTCTCGATTGTATTTCAAGTTAATGTCAAGCCCACAACATGCGGTCTGAAGATTGTGAGGAAAAAAAACTTCCATACGTTGAGATGCCTCACAAGACCATCTGTTTTTTTACTGACAAAAGACTCTAACAATGTAACATGTATTTCTAAAGAAGTCTTCCTCTTTAGGAGACGCTTCCTTTTCCGTCTATAAAGGAATTGATTTTAGTACCACCGTTCTCTCTCTCTCTCTCTCTCTCTCTCTCTCTCTCTCTCTCTCTCTCTCTCTCTCTCTCTCTCTCTCTCTCTCTCTCTCTCTCTCTCTCTCTCTCTCTCTCTCTCTCTCTCTCTCTCTCTCTCTCTCTCTCTCTCTCTCTCTCTCTCTCTCTGCAGACTGTCACAAAGTCTGTTACTTGAACCCAAGAGAATTGAAAAGTCAGCCAAAGGTCTGGAGCAATTGTTAAACCATCTATTAAGGTTCAACGAAGGAATTTAATAATAAAAAATATCATTGATGCAACTTAAAGATATTATAGCAATAAAAACGATTTATAGGTTTTCTGTAACATCAAAAAAAGTACACACATAAGGTCATTCACCTACTCGGCTGGCAAACTTAATAAAGCTTTGGCTTATATGATTGAGAGTTATTTGTATGCTCTGTGCTTTACAGACGTTTATCAGCGATTCACGGAATAACAACAACAACAACAACAACAACAACAACAACAACAACAACAACAACAACAACAACAACAACAACAACAACAACAACAACAACAACAACAACAACAACAACAAAGATGAAAGAATAATAAAAAAATGCTTAATTCTAAAATGCGTGTATAGGCTTAATTATAGCTTTTAACATTCACGAATTTGAGTAATAATATTGTTTGCTATTTATAATATTTTTATCTCTTTTTCCTCTTCTCCGCTCAATTTAATTTATTCCAAATAAACAGATGTTATTCATTTTATTATTAATAATTATTATTGTGTCTTTGAGTGCAAGGATTTCATTCACTTCATTGAATATTTTTTGTTTACAAGCAGATGGTATCTGCTGCTACTCTCTATTAACCATTTAAATATATATATGTTTTTCACCTGCTCTCAGATCTATTATTTATTTACCTCAAATAAAAAAAATGTAATAAATATAAAATGTAGAGACAGTTTCCAATACAAATATTCAGAGAATGTAATAACATCGGTAGTTTGAGCACTTATTGGAGCGTAAACTACCACACAATATTGAAAACTACTCTCCATGTATTTTAATATAAAATATGATTGTATATATAGGAACTACGTAAATAATATATAATAAAAAACACCTTTACACACACGTTTAATAACAAATATAATTTTATTTATATTGCTGTAAATCAGTAAATCAAGCATGAACATTAATAATTAGTATTTAATAATGAAATTTCAAATTGCTACAAATTGCTTTGTGTTGTAATTTTAGTTTTTATTTTCTAGTTTGTATTATATAGGTGCACACATTATATGGATATAATAATTTTACATTAAAATTTTTGGTAGCAGAGTGTAGATATTATTAATCATTTTAATTTTTCAAATCAAACCCTGTTGGGTACTTCTATATACTTACTATAATTACAAACTTCTTTGAAACCCTGAACTTTCCCAAACCCTAACTGAAGCGTTTCGCAGGCTCATTCGGAACGGGAGCGGCCACGGCCTTGCTATCAATCCCGGCATTTGCCTGCGGCTGAGGAAAACGTGAAGACCTCAGCTAGGATGGATGCTACAGCTTATGTCAATGAACCGTAAGTGCAATGGTCCAAAGCCAGGGGAACCACATATATTAATCATTTTGGAATCATGTTCATCACCATAGTTACAAATTATATAAATCTATGAGACATCTGGTGACTTTTTAACTCAATAAAAAATGTAAAATCATAAAAAAATTACTTTGTAACTTTTTAAAAACAATTTTTATTTCATAATTAATTACTGTATTTAATATTTTTGGTGACTGCATGGCAGATCGCGACGCTTAAAGACAATTATAATTTTCAATCGAATTAATTTGTTCGTACATCATGATTACCCATTAGACGTGGAGGCTATAAAAAACTGCAGACTTCTTACATAAATATATTTTTCTCAATGATTTATATACAAATAGTAGAACATTACAATTTCTTTTACATCTTGTAAGGTTTGAATAGCAACTAAGCTTTGTTTTTCATGTAAATTACAATAAATTTTATAATATTCCTGAACTGGAATACAAGTTTTTTAGATTGTATAGAGAAAGCAATCAGAAACAAAATATGAAATTGTAGAAGAAAATTACATTTTTAAATTAGATCAGACAGTAATGTTATTACAAATTCATATTTCGCTGATGTTTGTGGAATATCTGCTGATGAGATCTCTATCAATATTCAACTAAGCAGCTCGGACTATTTTTGTAAACTCGGCACAATTTGCATTATTTTATTCTCCACTAAGCTCTCCCAGTTTGTTATTCCAATCTGCTGAAGAGTTAAAAACTCGTCTTACTATTCTCACCCCCGGCTCCAAGCTCGCATTTCTTATTGTTATTGTTATTTAAGATTTCTAACAACGCCTTCTTTATGTGTAAAAGTTTTGCATACCTCACAAATATTTTTTTAAACAAATTTATTTTGTTTATCGATTATATTTTTCTTTCTTTAAACTTTTTATGTTCTACTCCATTTGTTTTTATTTTTCCCCGCATATTTATCATTTGTTTTCTTTAGCAGCAGGAGGTCAAAAACAGAAAACAATAAACATCGTCGTATTTTTTAGTTTTATTGCAATAAAGTACAACTTTAATGCTCTTTAAAACATGTGGCTGTGTCAGATACATAGCGTGCAGTGTTTTTCATAACTTGCATTCTAAAAATTGCAGTTGACATTATAGTTTTAAGTTTTTATGTCTTTAAAAAAGTAAAAAATAAAATATGAATTTATATATTATAGTATAAAAATATAAGTGTAAAATATTTACCATTAAAATTATTTTTATAAATACATGAATATGTAAAATATTTAGTTGTTTAAATTCCTCAATAGCTACTTTCTTTCATTTATAATAATACACGTTAATTCCTTTGAAATATGTAACTAAATGAAATAATTTTAGCTTATTGTTTATATGCACATTAATAAAATAATATTGCACCATAAAATTGATGAAATGCATTTAAGATAAATATAATAAAATGTTGTTTCTGTCATACAATTAATGTAAATTTCTCCATATCAAGATTAATTTAATTATAAAAGTTTTTAGATCATTCAATTAAATTAAATACAAAAGTTAATTAGCAACACAAAGCTGGTGGTAGAGATATTTGTAAACTGAATAATGGAGCTAATTAAATAAAAGTGACACGTACAAATGTTGAGAACTAATTGGATTTATAAAAATATAATTCTTTGCTTCTATAAAAAATCTAATTACATTCATGTCTATGGATGTTTTATTTTAATAACTGCTGCTTGCTCTTTATATAAGCTCTTGACTGTAATTAATTCGTATTTAATTGGAAAATGCCTTTTTTTTACACAATAACTCGAACATAACTTTTTTACGTGATTTGAATGAACTTTTACTTTAATTATTTTCTATATCACATATATGCATAGAAAACACGAGATACACTATCCAAATATGCAGTAAAAACATCAATTTAAAAGCAAGTTGCCTATTGAAGAAATTTAAGCTGCGAAGTTATACAAATAAATTTAAACATCCCTAGATCGAGGCTATATAGTTCTGTTGTTTTGTAATTACTGAATAAATTATTTTATGTATAGAAGAAATTTAATATTAATGTGATTAAAAGTACAGAATATAACATTAATGACTTTGTACGTGGGTTGTAATTGCAAAGAAATTAAAATTAGTTTTAAAGAGAAAACAATTTTATTTAACTTAAGAGCAAGATTTTTTTTTTATCATTAGCATTTTAATTATTATTTTAATTAATATAACCTTTATTAAACAACAATTTAATTAATATAAAATTTAATAATATTCTCTTGCGTAAACGTTACTATATTAATTAAAACTCTTTATAATTATGCATTGTTTACTGTAAATTGTGTCAACATACAAAAAAATATTATGCAGGTGCTATGTTTTTTTGTTAATTAATTTGAAAACCCTTTGTTGCAGCAGATGCAGTTTTCACAGAAAATGTAACTCAAGGGAATAATATATATATATATATATAAAACAGTTACTTTGGGAGTTGCAGATGTTTGAAATAACTTGGAAGTGTCACAGAATATGTTATGTATTTAAGTAGAAAAAGGGGGAATTAATCTCCTTTTGTTTAATGTATATGTCTGTGTTTTAACCCTAGAATTACCAAGAGCGTGGGGGGTCAAGACAATGAACAACTCTTTTAAAAAGAGGGGAGAGTGTGAAAGACTGCACCAAAAAATCTGAAATAGAATTATAATCCTTAGACATCCTATGCAGTGAATTTCCGCAAAAATAAATAAACACTAAAAAAATAAACAAAGAATTTAGTGTAGGAATTTGATAGAGGGTCGTTTCACCCCCCCCCCTCCCCCTCTTTCTCCTCCTTGGTATAGCTTAAAGAAAAAAGAAACTTGGAAATGCTAGGTTCAGCCATTAGGTAATACAGATTTTGATATGTGATAGTGAATTGGTTTATAGTGGACGCCCCATTAATAATTTGCAGACAGTTGATATAATTAAGAAATATTGTAAAATATTGAAATAAAACGTATCGTGGAAATGACTGCATATAAGAAAACAACTGCAATTTTTACGATGTTTTTCCATGCGTTTTTAAACTCCTACGAGCTAAAGGGATGACTGCAGAACTAAACTTGACTTCAAGTTTAAAAAGCTGGCAAGTCCCCAAGATACAAGGCGATGGTCACCAGTCCTTGTAAGAAGCCCTCGTTAAATTTTCCATATCTGCACTTCTTTATGACGGACATAAAATGCAGTGGTAAGTGCATTCGAGTCATTGGTTGTGAGTTACAACGTAAAATTGGGTGTTTACCAGGCGATATTGATTTCAATATGAAGTTATGAAGTGTGAAATGCTTGCTGATACTGGATAATAAAATTTTATTGTTATGTAAGTATTCGAACCCAATAATTTATTTTAAAATAGTTGTTGCAGATTGAAACACATAGTAAAATATATTTAGAATTAAAGTAGAGATAACACGCCCAATGTTAATAAAAATCCCATTCATAAAAATTATGAAAAAAATTTAGCATGTTCTCCTCAACATCCCCTATCAGTAGGTAAAATATCAGGTTTACAAAAACGAGCTAGTTTTTTAGTTATTAATTTTTAAAGTTGACTAATTTAACATGGAGAAATGGAAATTCCATGCATGTTAAATTAGTCAACTTTAAAAATTAATAACTAAAAAACTAACTCGTTTTTGTAAACCTGATATTTTACCTACTGATAGGGGATGTTGAGGAGAACATGCTAAATTTTTTTCATAATTTTTATGAATGGGATTCTTTTTAACATTGGGCGTGTTAAAGTAAATGAATTTC
Source organism: Siphlonurus alternatus (assembly GCA_949825025.1). Classification (NCBI taxonomy): domain Eukaryota; kingdom Metazoa; phylum Arthropoda; class Insecta; order Ephemeroptera; family Siphlonuridae; genus Siphlonurus; species Siphlonurus alternatus. The sequence goes on along the minus strand of OX463785.1, from coordinate 20,722,489 downwards.
TCATCATTTTAATAAATATATCCATGCTTTAAATGTCAAAAATTGTAACTATTTTTATAAAATTCTTTAACAAAAAGTTGAAGAAAGAAACCAATCTGAAGTATCATCGATATGATGAAAAATTGATGGAGGATGATGAAATTGAATTTGTGTGGCTTGAGGTTTACAAATTGACATCCACATAAAGTCTGGGAGACACAAATGATGTTCGAGAGATGCTTTTTATCACACAAAACGTTTGTATGGACGGTGAATCGATACAGATATAAATTAATAGATAACTGTCATAAATTTTCTAGAATTCAATATTACACTTGAGTATTTAGGTACAGTCGGCTCCTTGGAAAAAATTCCTTTTGCGTCCTTGTTAATCACCATGCTGTAAGAATGTCATAATAGCGATTAACAAGGCTGCAAGTGGGAAATTTTCAGAGGCGAGGAGTGTACATTATTATTTTTGTATGTTAAGAAACAATTCTAGATGCATATTTTTTCTCACAACCATGATGTGAAGTAAAACATTCCAATATTTTTCCATTTTGCATTTTCCATAAAATAAATTCATTATTGAAGTAAAAAAGTGAACGAACGGCAGACGAAGGCAATTTTCTTCGTTTTGACTTGAAAATAAAATTTCTTCCAATTCCAGCAAGTGGGGACTTGAAAACAAAATTACTTCCTTTCAATGCGTCTCTCGGTTTGTACTTTGCTTGAATAAATCTGAAAGTCCCAATTATAAATCTTAACTTGACAATTTTATAATAAATGAGGTAGAATTTTAAAAAGATAGTTAACAAATTTAGTCTCAAATCTCTTCAATAAATCACAAAAGACGTAAATTAACGGCAATATCTCAATTAAATGTAAATTTTACAACGTTGCAGGATGGATACAACCAATTTGTAGTGAATTATTGCATGGTGTTTTATTTTCAATTACAGGTACAGTTTTAAAAAAGATATATTGAATATGCTTCATCTGACAGGAAAAATTGTTTTTATCACAAAATTTTTTACAGGTTTAAAAACTATTATATATAATATTTTATATGTAAATTTTTATTCGTAATAGACATTATTACGTACACTATCTTTACATAAAATATACAACAATAAATAATTTCTTAAAAATTTCCTTCTTATTGAAAACAATAAAATATTTTTTTTTTAATAACTTTAATGCATTTTTATTTATTAATTTATTTTTATCAATTTACTTTTCAATATTCTCTACATAAAATGATTAAATAATTTTTCAACAGAATTTCTTACTTCCATTTTACGATTTGAACTTTTGCCTAAAATCATCTAATTACTCTCTTGTATAGATTTTTTATTCAAATACTTGCATGAATTTTACTATCAATAAACCATTAAAATGTTATTAATTACTGTTTTAGTATGATATGAACATTTTTTTTACTAACTTTTCCCTTTAATTATTTCACAGTGACACATGTAACCACAAAACCCTCTCAAATCTGACTCGTACATCGATACTGGTTACTAGAAAGTTGGTTAATAATACACACACATGACCTCTGATTTTGAAACATATAACGAGAACCGCAAAGTTTAAGCCATGCTTATAATTTTTTGTGTCAAGTTATAATACCTTTTACCACGTCAAAAGGCTTGGAAGGTATGAAAAGTTTTTATTAAAATTATGAGGAAAAACACACTCATGGTGATTTTATTCATTAACTTTCATACTTTCTAGTAAGCTTTGACAGAGGATTAATATAGTGAACTTTTGTATATAATAAATTAAAACACACTAGTAATTATAACGTATAATTCGGAACCATTCATACGTTAAAAACTGTCCAGAACTGTTTAAGCAATGTAAAAGAGCTATCGATTAATCAGAAAATTCAAAAATGTCTATTTATTTCCTTTAACAATTTTCAAATTAATCGGAAATTTTGAATTTTTTCCTAGTTCCAATATGCATTTTCAGTAAGGGTCAATTTCCTGGTAAAAAAATATGGGATTATGATCTTAGTTGAAAATGCATATTGCCGGTTTTGAAACTAGGCAACTATTTGGTCGAGCGCTTTTCCGAATTCGGCCTGTTCTGTTCAGCACTTGCATTTGCTATATCTGATATGCTGGTTCTCTAGCTCTAAGGTAAAAAATATATAAAGATTTGGAATTCAAGAACAGCATCCATTGCAGTCTCCAAAAAGGTTAAACTCAATATACATTTTCATGGACTTTGTGACAAAAATATGACCAAGAAAACATTGGTAAGTAACATTAATATTAACATGAAGTGTAATTTTGGTTTTGCACTTTCGCCTTCTCTGTTTTAAGCTGTTTGACAAGTGAAACGTTGCTGATTTTTTATTTTTATTTTATTTTAATTTGACTACTGGCGGTACAATACAGTAACAAACATTGTTACAATACAGCATTAGTCTTGTCAATTTATAGATATAAATACTAAAAAACAAACAACAAAACAAACACAACATTTATAGATCTGAAGTAAATATCAGACTCGTCAGAAAAATATGTTTTGTAAATATAAATCCATAAAATTTAGTGGTGTGCTTATTATTTTAGGCTCCCTATACATATTATGTATATAATTTTGATGATTGACACTATTTATATTACTACCGACACTTTGTGATGATACACGATAGTGGTGGATAACTCAGTTAGCCAAAGTTGTTATATAGACCCAATGTACCTCGAGTAACTTTGTTACAATTTGGTTACAAACTGTTGACACAACATTATCTCTTCACAACACAATTAACGCACAACAACCTTCAGTTGTCACTTAATTATCACAATCCCATTATCCCCGACTTTATTGTAACAAAGATATTTAACCGACGTAATTTGCATTCTCTCTGAATGTAATTATCTTGTGCTCGCCGGGGTGTGTTCAAAGTTGGGACCAAATTAAGTCATAAGAAACTAGAGCTTGAGGTAGCTTTTTGCTTGGCTTTTCTATCAGAATATTCATAGTTTACTATTCTTGCAATTACCATTTGTATACCAAAATAGAGCAAACAAAATCATGACATTGTAAAATAAAAATCAATGCATAATTTTTCCCTAGAGCAATTTTTTGTGTAATGTGATATGCTTGGGTTTGCAATTTCAAAAACCAATTCAAATTTATTTAAAATCACTATCAAAATTTTTATTTTATACTAGTTGAATTACATTTATACAGAATTCTACTACCCACATCTCAATTTACATAGACGTATTTTCCATTCAACATTCAACGTTCTATGAAGTTTGTTCCAACCGCACTAGCAAATGTCTACAGTCAAGTTTGAGTTGTTAGTTTGATGTTTGGGTTTGAGGCCGCACGTTTGACGGACGGTTTCAGAGAGAGAGAGAGAATGAGAGAGAGAGAGAGAGAGAGAGAGAGAGAGAGAGAGAGAGAGAGAGAGAGAGAGAGAATGAGAGAGAGAGAGAGAGAGAGAGAGAGAGGCCGTCACGTTTGTTACTGTAAGTTGGTCTTGGTGGGTAAATTCATGCTGGTATAAGGAGAATATATTATAAAGGTGAATTTACAGTGGCTATTTTAACCGTAGTAAATCGTGTCTTGCAGATGAAACGTGGTTACAGCAATTATTAGTATTTATTTTTTAAATCAAACCCTGTTGGGTACTTATAATTACTAATTACATACTGCTTTGAAACCCCAAACCTTCCGAAAACATAATTTGAGCGTTTCGTGTGCTCTTCCGCAGGTTTCAACAATTATAAGGATTATAGTGAAAAACAATTTTTCATCAATAATAAAATTGTCCATCGTATTATAAAATGCATGTTAGAAAATAATTGTAGTACTGAATCATCTATTCTGTAAATATTAAAATATATAGATAGTAAAATTAACCATACTTCTCTACAATAAATAATTATAATACAATATCCAAGTATTATTAGATTTTTTTCATTTTTACTTGAATAATAAAAGCAAAACATATGTATTTATAAATAAAAATAATAATGTTCCTTTTACATAAAATAATGCTGCATACTTAAAGGCCTTCTGAACCTTTGCACAGTATTAAGTGCACGGTTAGCTATGTACGTGAAGTGAGCCCCCCCACTTTCAGCACTAATTCCAAATTTAAGTGCAGTAATAGGTGCTCAATTAGTGCTAATTAGTGCCGTAAGACAAACATCAGCCCCCCTGTAAACACATGTTCAAATCCAATTTGAATTATGGGGGGCTCACTTCACGGCAGCCCCCCCACTTGCAGCACTAATTCCAATTTTGGGTGCAATAATTAGTGCTCGATTAGTGCTAATTAGTGCTGTAAGAAGTTTTGCTCCAGCTCAATATCTTCATTTTCGAAAAAAATCGGAAAAATGGGGGGCTCACTTCACGGTAGCCCCCCCACTTGCAGCACTAATTCCAATTTTAGGTGCAATAATTAGTGCTCGATTAGTGCTAATTAGTGCCGTAAAAAGTTTTGCTTCAGCTTAATATCTTCATTTTCAAAAAAAAACGGAAAAATGGGGGGCTCACTTCACGGCAGCCCCCCCACTTGCAGCACTAATTCCAATTTTGGGTGCAATAATTAGTGCTCGATTAGTGCTAATTAGTGCCGTAAGAAGTTTTGCTCCAGCTCAACATCTTCATTTTCAAATAAAATTGGAAAAATGGGGGGCTCACTTCACGGCAGCCCCCCCACTTGCAGCACTAATTCCAATTTTAGGTGCAATAATTAGTGCTCGATTAGTGCTAATTAGTGCCGTAAGAAGTTTTGCTCCAGCTCAAAATCTTCATTTTCAAATAAAATTCAAGCACATGAAGGCAGCACCCCCCTCCCCCCCAAACTTGCAAGTTTTGCCGCAAGAATTCCAAAATGAAATGGAATAAAAAGTGCTCAATTAGTGCTATATAATCCCACAATTTCATTTATTTTAACTCGTAAATTATATGCATTAATTCATGGGACAATGTATCATGGTGGGAGGGAAATTCAAATCTATATTTGTTTCATGGAAAATGAATTGAATGCTGCAGCAATAAGTTCATTCAACATTTCTTTTGACATTGTCGAAGCATTAAATTTATAAAGTCTCTCCAATTAAAGTTATGTAAATGATGAAGGTAGAGATAACACCGATCAGCTGTTCGACGTAGTCCCCTTTGATTAACATGTAAACCTTAGCAAATTCACAGAATGTCTGAAATTTTTTTAAGAGGCAGATAAGAATTCCTAAAAGACATAGGAAAAGATTCAAAACAATTTAATTAGCCGATTTTTTTAAATTAAGGTTTTATATAGTTTGTCTCTCAATGGGAAAGCCCTATATCCTAAAAATTAAAAAAATTAATTATAAAAAAATCAGCTAGTTTAATTGTTTCGAAATTTTTTCTTCGGCTTTTAGGCACTATATAATATCTGCCTCTCAAAAAAATTTCAGAATTTTTGTCAATATGCTAAGGTTTACATGTTAATCAAAGTGGACTACGTCGAACAGTTGATCGGTGATATCTGTAATTTAATTGAAAAAAAATTAGTAAATTTTAAATGCTTAAAATTGTCGTTTTTTTTTTTTTTTTTTAATTTCCGATATAAAAATAAAATATACCAAAAAAATGTAGAGAAAATTTTAAAACAATTGATCGTTAAGAATTTTTCATATTAATTTTTTAAATTTCCAGTATAGAGCTTTCCCATTGGAGTCCTAAAGTAATAAATTAATATTAAAAAAAAAAAAAGAAAAATCAGATCCAGCGATCGTTTTGACATTTTTTCTTAATTTTTTTGGTGCTAAGAATTATCTCTAAAAAAAAATTCAGAATTATCATGAGGCTGCTAAGGTTTACATGTTAACCAAATGGGACTAAAACAATCGATGTTTCGTGTTATCTTACCCTTAAGTATATATAAATAAAGAAATAAAGAAGGAGGAGAAGAAGAAAAAGAAGAAGGAGGAGGAGCGGGAGGAAAAAACATTAAAAAGCAAAACAAAAATTAGTTCAGTATATAATTTTTGATGAAATATTTTTTTAATCAACTGTATAGAGATGGGAGAAAAAAAAAAAAATAAATAAATAAATAAATAAATAAATAAATAAATAAATAAATAAATAAATAAATAAATAAATAAATAAATAAATAAATAAATAAATAAATAAATAAATAAATAAATAAATAAATAAATAAATAAATAAATAAATAAATAAATAAATAAATATATATAAGGGATGTGAAGATTATAAAATATTATATTGGGTTTACTAATTTTACTGTCCTATCTTGAGTATTTTGGTAGTAGTCTCAGTAATAAAGTTCTATACTTCCAGATAAACATTATTACAGTTATTTAATATATATGCTGGCACCAAAGCCCGAAAAAAATGCGCACATCTAGGTGTGCCTCTAGCGATTTGAGCAAAGTCCGATATTAACAAATATTTCGGGCTTAAATTTGCTCATTTAAATTTGATCATTTCTAGAAGTGCTCAAATCAAAAAAAGCAAACCCCGACAAAAAGTTTTATTTCGGACTTCGCTCACTGTTTTGATCATTTCTAGAAATGCTCAAAGCAAAATGAAAAATAACAATTAGAAATTGTGCCGTATTATAGTAATAATTTTAATAAATAATGAAACAATAAAATATTGTGAATTTAATAACATTTATTTCTAATTACATCACTTTTTTAATTAATTGACAAAAATACAAATTTAACAGTTTAGCATAGCGCGTATATATATTATTTTTTTATTAAAACATTTCTTTCTGAATTATTCAATTCATACTGAGAAATACTGTTTTGTCACACTTTTTATATTAATATATTGTATGTTAGTTAATTTAAATAATTTTTTACAGCTGATATATTATAAAACCATTTTAACTTAATTTATAGAACTTGCTAAGGAGCAAAGAGCTCTTCAAGATAGTACCAAACCTACAAAAAAAAATTACTTTCATGGCATTTTAAAATTCATCTAATTTTTTTTCTTTGCACAACATGTTTTAGATTGACACCTCTTTCTTGCAGTTGCAAAACACAAAACCTTGCTTTGAATTTGCTAATGCTGCTGCATGCTGATCTGATAGACTCTTTTCTTTGTCATGTATGGTAAGTCGTCTGAACTTAGAAATTGTTCATCTGCAACCTGGAATTCATTGCCAGAGTATAATCATAGCCTTAAATTATAAAAAATGAAAAAAAATTAAAATTGTCTCTCAGTGTGACAAAATAGTATTTTTTCAATATGACTTGAATAATACAGAAAGAAAAGTTTTCATAATAATAAAAAATAAAAATAATAATATATACTGCAGTATACACGCTATTAATGTTAAAATTGTATTTTATCAATTATTTAAAAAAGTGATATAATTAAAATTTTATTAAATTTAGATTATTTTATTGTTTTGTTATTTATTGCTATAATACGGCACAATTAATTATTATTTTTCATTTTGCTTTGAACACTTCTAGAAATAATCAAAACAGTGAGCGAAGCCCGAAATAAAACTTCTCGTTAGGGTTGGCTTTTTTCGTGTTGAGCACTTCTAGAAATGATCAAATTTAAATGAGTAAACACCGAAATAAAACTTCTTGTCGGGGTTTGCTTTTTTTGATTTGAGCACTACTAGAAATGATCAAATTTAAATGAGCAAATTTAAGCCCGAAATATTTGTTAATATTGGACTTTGCTCAAATCTCTAGAGCCACACCTAGATGTGCGCATTTTTTCGGGCTTTGGTGCCAACATATATATATATTTCATATATTTCATATATGAAATAACTGTAATAATGTTTGTCTGGAAGTATAGAACTTTATTACTGAGACTACTACCTAAATACTCAAAATAGGGCAGTAAAATTAGTAAACCCAGGGGGACATTCACAAAGCACTTTAACCCCCACTTTAGCCCCGATTTTTAACCCTGGTGCTAAACATGGTGCTAAACTAGGAGCTTAACATGGTTAGCCCCTGGTTTAGCACCATGTTTAGCACCAGGGTTAAAAATCGGGGCTAAAGTGGGGGTTAAAATTCTTTGTGAATGTCCCCACCAATATAATATTTTTTAATCTTCATCTCCCTTATTTATTTATTTATTTATTTATTTATTTATTTATTTATTTATTTATTTATTTATTTATTTATTTATTTATTTATTTATTTATTTATTTATTTATTTATTTATTTATTTATTTATTTATTTATTTATTTATTTATTTATTTATTTATTTTTTTTTTCTCCCATCTCTATACAGTTGATTAAAAAAATATTTCATCAAAAATTATATACTGAACTAATTTTTGTTTTGCTTTTTAATGTTTTTTCCTCCCGCTCCTCCTCCTTCTTCTTTTTCTTCTTCTCCTCCTTCTTTATTTCTTTATTTATATATACTTAAGGGTAAGATAACACGAAACATCGATTGTTTTAGTCCCATTTGGTTAACATGTAAACCTTAGCAGCCTCATGATAATTCTGAATTTTTTTTTAGAGATAATTCTTAGCACCAAAAAAATTAAGAAAAAATGTCAAAACGATCGCTGGATCTGATTTTTTTTTTTTTTTTTTTAATATTAATTTATTACTTTAGGACTCCAATGGGAAAGCTCTATACTGGAAATTTAAAAAATTAATATGAAAAATTCTTAACGATCAATTGTTTTAAAATTTTCTCTACATTTTTTTGGTATATTTTATTTTTATATCGGAAATTAAAAAAAAAAAAAAAAAACGACAATTTTAAGCATTTAAAATTTACTAATTTTTTTTCAATTAAATTACAGATATCACCGATCAACTGTTCGACGTAGTCCACTTTGATTAACATGTAAACCTTAGCATATTGACAAAAATTCTGAAATTTTTTTGAGAGGCAGATATTATATAGTGCCTAAAAGCCGAAGAAAAAATTTCGAAACAATTAAACTAGCTGATTTTTTTATAATTAATTTTTTTAATTTTTAGGATATAGGGCTTTCCCATTGAGAGACAAACTATATAAAACCTTAATTTAAAAAAATCGGCTAATTAAATTGTTTTGAATCTTTTCCTATGTCTTTTAGGAATTCTTATCTGCCTCTTAAAAAAATTTCAGACATTCTGTGAATTTGCTAAGGTTTACATGTTAATCAAAGGGGACTACGTCGAACAGCTGATCGGTGTTATCTCTACCTTCATCATTTACATAACTTTAATTGGAGAGACTTTATAAATTTAATGCTTCGACAATGTCAAAAGAAATGTTGAATGAACTTATTGCTGCAGCATTCAATTCATTTTCCATGAAACAAATATAGATTTGAATTTCCCTCCCACCATGATACATTGTCCCATGAATTAATGCATATAATTTACGAGTTAAAATAAATGAAATTGTGGGATTATATAGCACTAATTGAGCACTTTTTATTCCATTTCATTTTGGAATTCTTGCGGCAAAACTTGCAAGTTTGGGGGGGAGGGGGGTGCTGCCTTCATGTGCTTGAATTTTATTTGAAAATGAAGATTTTGAGCTGGAGCAAAACTTCTTACGGCACTAATTAGCACTAATCGAGCACTAATTATTGCACCTAAAATTGGAATTAGTGCTGCAAGTGGGGGGGCTGCCGTGAAGTGAGCCCCCCATTTTTCCAATTTTATTTGAAAATGAAGATGTTGAGCTGGAGCAAAACTTCTTACGGCACTAATTAGCACTAATCGAGCACTAATTATTGCACCCAAAATTGGAATTAGTGCTGCAAGTGGGGGGGCTGCCGTGAAGTGAGCCCCCCATTTTTCCGTTTTTTTTTGAAAATGAAGATATTAAGCTGAAGCAAAACTTTTTACGGCACTAATTAGCACTAATCGAGCACTAATTATTGCACCTAAAATTGGAATTAGTGCTGCAAGTGGGGGGGCTACCGTGAAGTGAGCCCCCCATTTTTCCGATTTTTTTCGAAAATGAAGATATTGAGCTGGAGCAAAACTTCTTACAGCACTAATTAGCACTAATCGAGCACTAATTATTGCACCCAAAATTGGAATTAGTGCTGCAAGTGGGGGGGCTGCCGTGAAGTGAGCCCCCCATAATTCAAATTGGATTTGAACATGTGTTTACAGGGGGGCTGATGTTTGTCTTACGGCACTAATTAGCACTAATTGAGCACCTATTACTGCACTTAAATTTGGAATTAGTGCTGAAAGTGGGGGGGCTCACTTCACGTACATCGGTTAGCTTTGCTTCAGGGTGATTCGGCTGCATAATTTTTTTGGTTTCAGTAGTACAAATATCAGAGATAATAGCCGATGAAGAAGCACCTGTGACGTCACTCACGCTCATTCAGCGGTGACAATATAGGGAAATCCCTGCAAAAGATAGGTTCACTCCCACTGCAACCACGGCCACAATTTTACTTCTGGAATTTTGAAACTTTACCAGGGCGGTCTTGATAGTATTTGTCAAATAGACTGAAAGAATTTTTTTGGTGGCGTGTGTACAGGTTGAGTTATTGCGTTTGCAAGATAAGCTAAAAATTTAACATTGTTTTCCTATACAACATTTTTGCTCCTCTTTCTACCGCAATAACTCGGTTTCTATGAATGGCATCAAAAAAAATCTTTCAGGCTATTTGACAAATACTATCAAGACTGCCCTGGTAATGTTTCAAAATTCCAGAAGTAAAATTGTGGCCGTGGTGGCAGGGGGAGTGAACCTATCTTTTGCAGGGATTTCCCTATATTGTCGCCGCTGAATGAGCGTGAGTGACGTCACAGGTGCTTCTTCATCGGCTATTATCTCTGATATTTGTACTACTGAAACCAAAAAAATTATGCAGCCGAATCACCCTGAAGCAAAGCTAACCGTGCACTTAATACTGTGCAAAGGTTCAGAAGGCCTTTAACAGCAATTATTAAGTTGGTAAAAAAATTAAGAAATCATAATTAACAAAATACAATATATACATGACATATAAATTCATAATGAAAATTAGAAAATGGGTTCTCTTTTATCTTTCAAAATAATTGTGATTATTCCACATATTTTTCTTTTTAAAAAATAAAAACAATATTTTAATTGAAGGACTTTATTCGTAAAGAAGAGCGTAGTCAAGTCTTATGAACTAAATAATTTTTTTTCAACATTTTCCATATAGCATCAATGTAAAGCCACACAAAATAATGTTCGTCATTAAATAGAGACTCCATTTAAATTCTCCACGGAGATATTTCATAAGTTACGAGCAAACACAACCTCTGGAGAGTAATTAAGGTGAAAATATTACAAAAATACGAAACATGAAGAGAAATATTACACAATTAATATCTAGGGAGGAATTAAAAAAATAGAAGTGGTGTGTTCGTTTACCAAAAAATTCTCTGCGTTATATTTTAAATTGTACTTTCTAAATAGTATCGATACAATAAAATAAAAATTTCTAATAGAAATTATCCTATCCTATTAAATAAATGTTGGAGAAATACGTTTCAATTCTTAATAATACATAACAAATAAAATCTCAAATGCACAAACACCGCAATTTTTTAACAATCCCTGAGGATACAAAACAAACAAGGAATTTAGTTTCAAGCAGTAAAATTGTTTTCTCAGACTTTCAGATAAGCAAATACATTCTGAAGACAAGCCGAGATTGTTATTGGTTTGTTGTCCTACGACTTACGTAGAACAAGCTCTGTATATCAAACTGTTTTTCTACTTGTATGTTTTAAAAATATTCTCTTTTATTTTGTGAGTTTCTTCAATAAATTTTCCCGTCGACTGCTCTGATGTTTTCTCACGGTCCTTTCACACAGAAGGTCTGAGATTGTAATACCGTGGGGAAATTGACAGAGAGAGAGAGAGAGAGAGAGAGAGAGAGAGAGAGAGAGAGAGAGAGAGAGAGAGAGAGAGAGAGAGAGAGAGAGAGAGAGAGTGAAATGCAACAGGGAAATAATATGAAACTGTTGAAGATACGAAACTACAGAACAAATATATGGAATTGATAAATGGTGTCTTCATGCAGATAGTTCAGAAATAAAAAAGCTCACCTTTTTTCTAATTAATTTTACATCTTACCTGTTCACTCTAGCAATAATATCTAAGGGACAGAGAGCGGCCAGAAAAGACAAGAGTTCATGCATGCACTTAAAGATTCTAAGGTGGTTTATGCAAACCTTAGAATAAGATAAGTATATAAGGAGGCTGGTGTACGAGTTATTATATGATAGAAAAAGAAGATAGCTGTGGTCTTGTGTTATAATATATAAGGAGGCTGGTGTACGAGTTATTATATGATAGAAAAAGAAGATAGCTGTTGTTTTGTGTTATAATAGCCCTCGATAATCAGGCAAATGCATGGATTTTTTATGATATTTTTTTTGCAAATAATAATAAATAATACAAATAATTGACGTATATATAATATTATAATTTAATTTACATTTTTCTCAAAAAGAAGGAAAGACAGACCCCCCCTCCCCCCCTCTGAGGGTTGTTAAGATGGACGTGAGATTGATGGCCTTCCTTCCACATGATGCTGATCTTTGTGGACTTTTTATGTTGTGGGTCAATGACATCCTCGTGAAATAACCACGTGGAATTAAATATAGGACTCAATACATTATAGCAAAATTTAAAAAAAACATTTTTCCTAAATATTTCACAATGGTACTTGACTGCGTACGCCATATAGCTCAACAACATTCGCATACATTAAAAAAAAGTGAAAAAAAAAAACATGAAAAATCAATATTCACATTTTCAAAAAATATTTGCAAGTTTATTTTCCACTCCAGTCAAAATGTTACATAAATACACGTCCTTCTGCTTGTATATTTGACGTGGAGATGTGCCTATTGACATTTTCACTGGAACGTGAAACGTCAGCACTTTTGATATAACAGAACTCATATTTACTTCAATTTTATTGAAAATTTGTTTATTATTTTGTATTACATTACATTGTATGT